>VZDJ01000174.1:6683083-7322290 GCA_008694505.1 Cyanoderma ruficeps | reverse complement strand
GATGTGAAACAACTTCCTACCGTTGTATTTCTTTGTGTATTGAGAGTAAAGCCTGGGTATTCTGCAAATGGACAACTAATGGGGTTTTCTAGTTTCCTCTTTTTCCTGCCAGGCAGAGCCAAGAGAAAACTTAGCACGCAATGGCAGGCACTGAAAGAGGAAAAAAAAAAAGAAAACCCCGTCAATAGAGTCATTTAAAGACCTGTGACAACAACAGTTGAGTTTATCAAACCTGCAGGATAACACTTAACCTTTCCATTGCAGTCTATTTTAACATATGTACAGCCTGGCATTAATAGCTAAGAGTTACAAAAAAAAAAGTGCTGCTTCTCATAGTGAAGTTTCAATTTTACTGCCTAACTATTATTTTTGAAGGTAAAATCAAAATTTTAAACACTGAACTCAAACTTTATTGGCCTTTAGCCCCATGCAGGTTCACCTCCATAAACAAGAATTACACTTACTGATCTTGATTCACCTCAAATTCAGTAGCTTAGGCTCATGATTATACAATCTGTCTTGGCAGGTTGTAGTGCCAACTTCAGGGAATTCTGATGTTTCCCAACATTCACTTACTATTATAAAATCAGTTCTCACCATTTCTCAGTAGGAACTTCACTTCATACCCATAACTCCTGATTTTTTTACATTTTCAACTTCAAGAAAGCATGGCTTCACAGCTTATTTCTAAGATCCCAAATCCTACAGGCACACAAACCCACCCTTTGCCTAAAAACAGCACATGTGCTTTGAGTTTGAAGACGTCCTGAAACTGCCGAAGAAAAGGAGTGTGCAATTGTATAGGACACAAGATTAGATTTAGCTTTCATTCAAAACAGCAAAATATTATGCCAGACATCTAGAAGAAAGGTGCAACTCAAATCTGACCCTTAAAAAGGTTACCTGCCTCCTGCACTTCTAACAGCACACCATAATCTCATCTTTCACAGACCCATACACTTATCACCCAGCTGTGAAAACCACACAGAGCCCTGCTTTCAGTGCCGGCCCCCATTTGCTTTTAACTTTAAAAGAAAAAACAGCTTTTTGATCTGTTTTTGTAAAATCTAACAACATGGCTTCCCCCTGCCAGCCAGGGGGCTCCACTGCAGGGAGTGACAGGGGAGTGGCTGAAGCTCACATCGCAGACACTGGCCAGGCTGGCTCTGTGTGCCGTGGCACTTGTGTCCCATCACCTGCCCAGGGGCTCTGGTGATCACACCTGAACACAGAACAAGGGGAACAAGGATCAGACTGTCCTTCAGGTGCAGGACCTTCAACGGTGGGGACTGGAGCAGCTAAACTCAGAAGAAGCCAGAGGAACAGGCATCATCAGGTAGCAGCAGTGGTGAGTGAAAGCATATTCTTACATCCAGTAACATTTCCCCAGGTGATAACAGGGCAGCTGACAGCAGAATTTTATAATGGGTCTTCCAGACATTCCTAACCACAGAAGTTGGAATGCCTGTTTGCCTCTCAACATTTGAAAAATCCAAACTGGAGCCAACCATGCATTTTATTGTACATGACCACTGTGAGGATACTGCTGGGTGACAGGAGAGTTTTTTCTGGAATAAAGCTCAAGCCTGATAGTCTTCTCCACTTCTTCCCTATACATTGGCACATCACCTTATAACTTTATCCAGTCAGACTTCAGTCTCACCTTAATCAAAATCTTGTCTGTGTTCCCAGTCTCAATACTCTCTTCATTCTGAAGCACATTTAGTTACTAGCACGCTACCTCACATTCTCTGACAAACTAATTTCAGGCTATTTTGCAAATACCTGCTTAATTTTGCAAATACCTGCTTAGTTTAATCATCCATTCAGTGTTGCTCCTCTGCACAGTAGGAGCCCACTGCAGATGGAGTGACTCAATTATCTTTTCTAAGGATTTTGTGAATAATCAGATTTCAGTTACAGCAGGGATATTTTGCCATCTATTGCAAACTCACATGGAAATACTACTTACCAATTCCTTTTGTATATTAGCTGTTTGCAACTGCTGCACTCCAGCCACATGTTTCAGCCCTTCAACAGCTGAAATGAGCCCTCCCTACAAAGCCTGATCTCCTGCAACTTCACCCTGCAGCTCAGCAGTTGCATCTGCATACAAAGGTGTCAATCTCTACTTTCCCCTTTAGATGAAGACCCCATGTTTACTCTGAACATGCACACATTTACCATTGCTTTGGACAGGTAAATTAGGCATCTAACAAACGTTTTCTGTATGTCCTTAAGGGCAGGGAGAATATAGTAGCAAAAGTTTACTGGTTCTACATTAAACAAAAACTCGAAACCTCAAAATCTTATTTCAGGAGATTCTCTAGAAGCCAAAGACAGCACCAGTAAGACAGAAGGACATACAGAGATGAACTTGAAAAGTGAAATAAAGGTCAAGAACAAACTCTTGCACTGAGCTGGAATATAACAGTATGTAGTCCCTCAGCAAGATATCACAGGTCCATGCCAGTTATCTACAAAAGTTTGGACTGAAACTTTTAAATTACATTAAAATGTATCAAAATTAAATTTCCTTTTTTTTTCCCCTCAACTATTTTCACTAGTTCAAAAAAGCTGCTAGAAAAACAAAGAGAGCATTGTGCCTGCTTTTATTGGCTTATCCATACAAGCAGAAAATCACACATTCCAAAAGCAAAACAAAACTCATCATAGAAACACAATCTAATTTTCTTTTTAAAGGGTTGATATTAAGAGATACTACTGTAGCTTAATAAACTATGTCCCGCTGTCAGTAATTATTTTTAACATTATTCATAAAATCCTACTAAAATTCCATGATGCACTGGCAAAAATGATGGAAATATGTACCATAATTTAGGCTACAATTAGTTAACAACAGCAGCTGCTTTTTAACCAACTCTACAGGCTGACTTGCTTCAATCAGTATTGTAACTGGCACATCTGCAGACAGGAAATCCTCAACACCACCAAGTTTCCCAGCCTATTATCTGAGACACCTGGTGTGGGTGTGTTGATACAGAGCAAAACAATGAATCATATGGACTGCACACCAATTAACCAGCTTTAACTGTTAATGTGTTTAATCCTTACGGGTGGAGTGCCAATTTGAACACTAAAAAAAGTCAGCACAAAATCCTCTAACTATTCGTTTTGCTGTTTCTAAATATGGATTGTAACTCAAATCTATGACAAAAATTTTAATACATGCAGTTCCTCTGTACTGAAATAGTGAGCAGGCTCATGTTACAACTGAATTGCAACAGTCTATCATGCAACCTTATTCCATTCTAATTAACAGCAAACCAAGATTTTTTCTTATTATTCCAACTTAATAGCTCTTTTTTCCATCTTAGACAAAAGGAAACAAATTGACTTGACATTTGACATGTGTGTCTCCAACTCCGTGTATTTTTCACAGAACCACAGAATGGGTTGGGTTTTTACCAGAAAGCTTAAGAAAAATCAAATACAGCGCTTAGAAACCCACTTTTTGGAAACATTTTCATCTCACCTCATGAATATTATTCTACAGTTTTCAGGACTCTTATGTATCCAGACAGCATGAGCTTTTTTTGCTCTTGGCAAGCACTAGTCTGTTTGATTGCTTCTGATGAGAATAATCCATTATTACAGGCTGTTTCCACAATTTGTAGAGCCCAAGGCACTTCTAAGAGAGTAGTAGTTACAGTAAGGAAAAGAAAACATTTGTCACAAAGCACAACCTGCTCTCTCTTTGGGGTATTAGGAAGATATAAAGCTGACTTAACCAGGGGAAAGGAACAACTGGACAGTAGATTAAGTCCACTGGGCAAAATACAAAATGCTGTAAATGATCTGTTTCTGATGCTGCAAGGATCTATGCTACAACCACAAAAATTTAAATTTATGTTATAAACAAATGAAAGAGTAATGCATCCCCACTACTCTAAAACAGCAGTGCCAGATAAAAAGAATATAAAGCAGTCAAGGGGGCTGCTAAAGCTGCTAGTAAAACCGATTATTTGTCTGCACCAAAACAGATTTCCTGGGCAGTACCTTTAAGCCTATTTACTTTGTTTGCCAGATATCATCTGCCTACTGCTACTACCTTTAGGCATCCAGTATTGATCTAGAATTCCAGATATTCCCAAAGCTTTATAAGCACAAAAGACAAGAGGTCTCCTACTCTGGTGGGCTTAGAGCCCATCTGAACCAATACAGGAGCTGAGGACAGACTTGTAACAGCAACAAATGAGCAGCTTAGGGAGGCAACACTGAAGGAGTATTTTCATTCCTGTGGGCTGGAGCCTTGGACCATCTATCACTTAGTGTGTTAGTCCTTGCAGGAAGTAGCATTTGTCTCAAAGGAGGCAAACCCCAGATTTGATTCCCATTTCTGGTGATTATGCTCATAGACATTTGTCACAGCCATCTTTATAAATTGATTTACTCTTAGTCTTCGTATGTCTGTTCCAAGGGGTCTGAGATATGTGGAAGTCCCTAACCAGATCTCAAAAAGCTATACAGTTTGAAGGTTCCCTGCAATGAGCTTGGGTTTTTAGAGACAGTTACTTCTTTCTCTGAATTGGATGTAACAAACTTAAGCAGAACAGTTTAAAAAACATCCTAGAAGAAATGGTAACCTCTTAAAGAGGATAAAATATGCACTTAGAGTGAATAGCTTCATGAATCAATCAAGAATATGGACTTAGAGAACACTACCTGCAAACCAGAGCTTGCTGGAATTGATGTTCTTACTCTAGGAAAAGTGAGGAAGACTAGATGGTCTCCCATTTATTGCAGCTCATGCAAAAATAGTTACCACAGACTTCTTCCATTCACTGTAACTTTAATAATTTTTTAGACTGTAAATGAACAAGTCAGGCATGCAAGAAAAGAATTAAACAAGTATCAATGTTTAAGTCACTAAACATTTAACTGGGGGGCAGGGGGGTGCTGTTTGACCCCATGATGAGGTGACTTCACTTTCAGAATGGAAAGGATTGCAAAGAAATGTAAAGATAATCATATTTACCTACTGCCCACATAACGGTGTCAAAAGAATCCGTTTCTTCTGTGTCCAGGTCAGCATTTTTCCAAGTGACTTGCAATCTGTTGCTCTTCAATTTTTCAACTTTAGTTGGGAAACATCTCTTTAAAAACTTTGTGCCGTAAGATTCCATGTGCTCAGTTACCAAAGAAGCCATTTGCTGTTGAGTAGTGAAACAAATTTGTTTTTTTTCTTAGATATATGACCTTTTTAACGTAAACCCCTCCTTCAGCTGAGTTCAGGAAACCCCAGTAAATACCTCGTGCATTTCAAACATTCTTTATCACTTTGTTACTATGCACTATTAACACACAATAATTTAGGGAGCCACTATGACCTGCAACTCCATTCCAAGAGGCACCTACACCTGAATACTCAAATTCTTGTCAAAAAAAAACCCCAGCATATTAATAAAATAGTTGCTTTTAAAGCATTTGTTGTTTACACAATCTAAAGCATATTCAATTTACCACTACCATAATTAAAAATTTCTAGTAGTTTGATGAAAATTAAATACTTTCATAAAGCAGTGGGAGAAAGATATTTCCTTTTGCCTTAACACCTGACATTTTCCTGCAATGATCAGACAAAGACATCAGTGCTCTTGACTGCAGGAATTCAGGTTGCACTTTGCCAGAGTATGTTTATTACTTAAAGGATATTATTACAAAACCACTCACATAGAACAACTCCACACAAGCTCTCTCAGCTTACAAAACTTTATTTTCAAAGTTGATATTAACTAATATGAAGGCAACAGCAGGGTTATGTCTCTTCAGGAACATGAGAGCTCGCTAATCAGTTTCCATCAGACTTAATGTGGGTGCAGACTGAACATAATTATTTTATCTCCATTAATACTTTATTAACTTTGGTTTGGCCATTGTGCTCTTCCTGCCTACAGAGGATCATGTTCTCAGAGCAAGCCCCACTGTAAGTGTTTGACCAAGTGCCACACACTGTTCCCTGCTGGCTCAGACCTCGTGCTGTTACAGGTGTCAATTTCTTCAGTGAGGAGTGTAAATCCCAAGAATTATTCTTATACAATGTTTTGCAAACTCATGCCACCAGTTTCAAGGCGTACAAGCTGCTAGTGCTAAGGAAGCCAGTCCTTAAAGTGGGAGAGAGTGACATACAACCAGAAACTGTCACTAGTGTCACTACCACACCTGGCCTTTGTCACTGCCATTTAAACAACAATACCCTCACCTGAAAAACTGTGCACGTACTAGGAAAAGTTTGGAGATGCAAACAACATTATTTCTTTAGGACATAAAAATAATCAAATCTATCTTTTCATTGATTTGCTAGATAAGGAGATGTAAGATACTCTGTACTTGCCTGATCAAACCCACGAAGTGGGACACTTCTCATCATGACTGTAGTGTCCAATCCAATGCCTGTTAGAAAACCAGCACACTCAAGGGAAACATCTGGTGGCACACCAGTTAAGCAAATGTAAACAACAATTTCAATAAACACAATATATAAGTAGTGTACAAGTGGGCTTTTTACTTGGAGATACCGAGTTTCCTCACACAGATATCTTTAGCTTGCTTTTACACATAGAATAAAACTTAGAAGTCTTATAGTTAACATAGTTGATACTGGATTTAAGATCCTGAGAATTTATCCTCAGCTGATCCTAATTTCCATGATGCTACTGCCTAGAAAACTATTACTGTTTTCTTACGAACTCAACTATATGACATGAGCAAAGGAATTCTGAAAACTGAACTTTCATAGGAAAGACACATGGTTATGTTACTCACAATCATAGATCATCACAGGCTTTTCAAAGGATACAGCTGGCTCCAACAACCAACCTGTTACCGAAAAAGAAGAAAAGAAGACAGCATGGAATGAGCTTGTGCATGTTTTTGCACAACCAGAAAAAAACATTTTCTGACGTGGGCATCACATTCACCAGCTTCCAGTCAGCTGGGAAACCCCAGTTATCCAGGACTGCTGATAAATGATGGAGGATGGCTCAGCCAACTCTTCCATCAGCACCCTGGGGTTGATCCCATCCGGCCCCTTGGACTTGTGCATGTCCAAGTGCTGCAGCAGGTTTCCAACCAAGTCCTCATGATTTATGGGGGCTTCATTCTTTTCCCTGTCCCCATCTTTCAGCTCAGGGGTTGGGTACCCACAGCACAACTGTTCTTACTATTAAGGACTGAAGCAAAGAAGGCATTAAGTAACTCAGCCTTATCCTTATTACTGTGCTTCTCCCCCCACCACATCCAATAAAGGATGGGGATTCTCCTGAGCCCTCCTTTTGTTGCTACTGTATTTATAGAAACATTGTTATTGCCTTTTACAGCAGTAGCCAGATTAAGTTCTAATTGGGTTTTGGCCCCTCTAATTTTCTCCCTGCACAACCTCATGCCATCCTTGTAGTCCTCCCTCTTCTCACAGGGGCATAATCACTCCTTTTTTCGCTGAGTTCCAGCCAGATGCCTCTATTCAGCCAGGCCAATCTTCTTCCCCGACAGCTCACCTTTCACCACATGGGGATGGTCTATCAATTAGATTACATCTTCCTATCAAGTAAATTACAGCTCCCAATGCAAGATTTTATTCATTGCTAGATTTCATTTTGATTTATAATCTGCTTTTTAATTGTCGTGTTTTTCCAAATGCCAAATATTTGCCCATCCTGTCTTCAAACATTTGTGTAGCCTATTATAGAAAGTGGGTTTAATAGATTTACTTAGACTGGTATTTACCAAATCTATCCACTTTAGTTCTTAAATAAAACTCCAGCTCCCATCTCTCCCAATATTTCACACCCTTTCAATCAAGAATTTCATTGAAATTGTCCATCAACACTTGCAGTTTATGAGGTGTATCTGCTCTCCAGCACAGCAATTTCCATCTCTGTCCCCAGTTGCTCCCTACACTGCAGCATTTCCTCTCTCTCCTGACCACATCCTCAGTTCCCTACATCTTCTGGGTACAAAAGGCAGAATGCTCAGTCCCTGTTCTGCAGGTAAAAGCAGCTCCAGCCAGGCAGCCATTAACACTCAGCTGCTGGAGAGGCTGCACTTGCACTCCTGTGCTGTTTAGATTTTATACAGACTTGTTAAAATCTCACAGTTTGGAGATGCATCCCACACACTATTTCCACTGACAACGAAGTATTTTCTTAGGGTTTTCAATGGGCTTGTGGCCTATGCCTTATACCCTAAACCAATCTGCAGCACCTCCCAGTTCTAACAGCAAAGCTTTAAACTTCTGAGGAGTGCAGACATGGAGGCTGCAGCTCTGTAAGCCCCAGGGACTGCACAGTCAGTACAACACAAGTTTTCTCACAAAAGGCCCCAGATAACATCTCTCTATCCTACAATAAAAACATACAACTTCTGAAGGTGTACACAGAAATAGGTGGAGTAAAAGCGATTAAAATCTGCTAGTCTGGGGTTTATGTTTGACAAACAATTTAACATAATGGGAAATAATTTTTTCCAGCATTAGGGCATCTGATTCATCTGTGAATGGATGATCACTCCCTCATTAGCATGCAGCTCCTGGGAAGTGCTGCAAAAAGCCTCATACTGCCCAGAAGGAAATATCTACCTGAGATTCACAGGGAAAAGAATAAGAATTTCTGTAATTTGGGCATATGTTTGCTCTTCTTTTGTATTAAGTGAAAAATATGTCAGCTGGTTCTTATTCACAGCATCAGCCCCACGTTATTCACACTTTCTTGTACAAAACAGGAGGTTTCTGGGCATGGTCAGTGTCTAACAGAAAAGTTCGGAAAGCAGAACCTAATCTTGTTCACACCTGCTCAATCTCTCACTCATTCTCAACACATTTCAAGGCATCTTTTCTAATTCACTCTGCCAAAACCCTTCATCTCAGTAGAGAGTTTCTTCCCCATGTTTGTATATCTAAGGGACTTTTAAGTTGGTTAATGGTTTACCTTTTTAAAAAAAAAAAAATGAATAACTGCAGGACTGACAGTTCTGTAACCTCCAGGCATGTAATTTGTAGCTGAGCTATGTACACTTGGAGAGGGAGAAAAGAAAGAATAACTACAACACAGCTCAGACTAAAAACAAAAGGTGTTAAACTGAACCTTGGGAATATTTATAACAGAAACAAATCCGACAGAAACAAACCTTTAACAACTCCCTCCTTCATTTGCTAAGACACAGCCTGATAAAGCACAGAAATGCTACTGTAGCCCCTGCAGGCTTATTTTGACTAAATCTCAGGAATGCACCATATAAACACTAGACTCCCACATTACACTGTTACAACTTGCATTAGCAGCAACTGGACAAGAGCCATGTTTTACAGAAACATCTCACAAGGATAAATCTTATATTTTGGTGGGGGGGTTTTTTGTGGGGTTTTTTTTGGAGGGGGGGTGTTGCTTTTCTTAAAAACAATTTCCTTGCATAAATCATGCTTTCAAAATTCAAGAGATGACTGATACACTACAAACAACAACAAAATTGTACCAAAAAGCCTCATTTATCTATTTGAAGCTTAGCTTAACACAGTGCATTTTTTACAGCAGAAAGTCACTACCATGAATGGCAACTATGTTTTTTTGCAGAAACATCAGTATTACGGTTCGAAGACTCTTTTGCTTTTTCTAGAACTGCTCAATAGAGAAGACAAAAAGATAGCATTATCTGACTTTCAGGCTAGCAAATCTGCATTTCCTATCACAGTTATCTTCGTCATGAAATTGCTCTGTAGTGCAGTGTTGACTCAGAATCTGTGCTACGTGCTGTAAAAAACAACTATGGCATTTTAGTACTTCTATTAAAACCGGTGTTTTAGTATTTCAGTTAAACAACAGCTTCCAAAGCAAAAGTAACCAAACGCCTCAACATATTTTCTTGCGTTATCAGAACTGCCACAACTTAGGAGAAGGCAAAATTATGGTGGAGTTTCTCCCCTAATCGAATAACCGGGACTGAGCAGTCCCTGGGTGAGTTCACGCTGCCCTCTTGTGACTTGGGGTGTAATCGCTACAGCACAACCTAACACCGTGAAAAGGTGTATTTCATTGGATTTTAGAAGGGAATTTCATAGGAGGAGAAGGGGGAAGATCTATCAGTTACTAATGAAATTTGGTAGTATGATATTGATGCATGGCAAAGCACATATTCAGAAGGAAAACAGAAGAAAAACGGTTGTACAAAAGTCAAATCTGAACTTTTTTCACCTTGCCATATAGCAAAGGTAGGAGTGCCAGCATCTATTACAGCCAGGGTAAGGTAACTTACGTTTTTCCAGGAGATTCCTTTAGCCAGAACAGATCATCACTTGTGATTCCATACTCCAGTGCACCTGCAACCTGTGATCACACAAGTGAATCTACAATGCAAATCCTGTCAGCAATAAAAGCTAACAGCAATTTAGGCTGTGTTGGCTGCAGTACAGACCAAGGGGAATAAATCTGGGGCTGCTGAGTTGCAACCTGAATTACCCTACAGCTCTAAGTGACACCAATGTACTAAATCAGAGCAAATTGTTGTCTATGGAAATGTTTTTCTAAAAAGCCACCCTTTATATAAAGACAATTTTTTGTGTGACACAAGTACAAAAGTCTCTCATATGTTGCTTTATTTTTACATTCATTATCCTCCTTCACTGTGTTCTGCATCTCAACCAGCAGAGCACTGGAGCTGTCAAATGGAAGGGTAACTTACATCCATAGGGTATTTTGGTCTTCCTCCAGTAGCAATGACAATATTATCTGCAGTAACAACAGTCTACAAACAAAAACAAAAAATGAAAACCAATCATTTGCAATCCTTTTATCTGTGTTTGGATTTCACCTGCATACAAATGATGATCAGTGGGAAACCTGGCACTACCATCTGCTATTTATGTGACATAATAATCAGCAATGCATTAAAAAAAGGATGGAGATAAACTAATATGTGCAGAATTTCCCCTACCCATTCTCGACTAGGTTTTGTTTTAATATTAACCATGCAATTGTTCTTACACCTTACACTGAGCAAGATTCTGATACTACTTGGAAGCAATAGTTATACACAGATGATGTTTTAATGTCAATTTCTTGTCAGGATAAAACACACAGCAGTAAATTCCATCTCAGGCCTGGAGTTAAGCCACCTCAAACGAAAGTTTCTAGAAAATCCTAGGCACCTACCACCAAAGACCTGATATTCGAGCTGATATTAATCAGTAACATTAAACAAATACCCTCAAACAGGTGCTAAAAAGGCATTTCAGGCCTTGTTAAATAGGCAGCAATGGCCATCATTCAGTTATGTGACCCAGCTGTGCATTCACACTAATTGCCTCCCACACACAATTTGGTTTTACCGAGTTAATCACCCCTACAAATCACCTGAAAGAGGGAAACAGCTCAGAGTAACCTAATTCTTAGAACTTATATTCCTGTAAGCATCAGCATGACTGACCATATCAAACAAAAATCTCTTGTCTCAGCATTTCCACCTGCAGAAAAAAGCAATAGCACCCAACAGGCCAGGCCAGGGTCTCAGCAGGCACCAGTCAAGTTCATAAACTACTTCTCTAAGTGGAAAATGCAGATCTCACACACCAAAACAATACTGAATACCTCAAGCAATTTGCAAAAGGACAATTCAGCTCCCAAATGATCTGAAATGCTCAAAGTGAACAACACTGCAGGAATCAGCACAGGAGCTCACCTCTTTACCTGCTTTTGTTAAACCACAGACTGTATGGGGATCAGAAAAACTCCCTTTTATGTTGAAGTATTTCACCTTCCTGTTTAGAAGAAAACAACATCAGCAATGCACACTTAACAAGAGTAGGTATGAAATACAGTCAGCTATTTTTTCTGTATTTAATTGCTAAAAAGGGTACCAAACAGGCACAGAACAGTAAAAGGAAGGAATCTCATTTCATAGGACTGTTTGCAGCTCAATCATAATTTGCCACTTTATTCCTGTGTCACACTTAACACCTCTATACAGAAAAGTAACTAACTTTGAGATCAAGTTATTGACCTGTTCAAAAAAGACATTTTCCATTAGCCATAGCACTACTAGTATTATCTATAGCTCTTCTGATACCATGCTCATTTGAGAACACACAAAAGCAACTCAGCAGGAGTAACAAGACTAGAATCTGTTACATTTTCTATTAATACAATTTCTCTATACAAGGAACTGCATGCTGAAAAACTTGGAACCATTTCTGCACTGAAAGCAAAATAAATCTGCTGCTCTAGCATAGTGTTAGCTGTGGGTTTGTATGGCACAGAAATTTTGGGGGATGAGATCCAAAGTTTCTTAAGAAACCTTGACTACTTTATATTAATGCAAAACCTTTTCAGACAAAAGAGAACATCGTTACACTGCTAAAAAGCTTTTGTGTATGGTCAGTGTCAACCACTATTTCTCCAAAAAGGAAAATGGGAGAGGAAGAGGCCACTTACATTGACAAGGGCACTTACAGACCCCAGCAGAAAGGACTTAAAGGCTCAAAATACTAGCTCTATAGAGAAACTTCAAAGGCAATTCTGCAGTTCTACAAGGGCAAGAGAACCTCCTTGGCTGTGGGAAAATAAAATGAACTTCAAAGTCTTATTTACTTTTCTTGTAGTTGCACTCTGTGTCCCCAGTTCAAGGATTTCACATAATTCTGGACACCCTGTGCCATCACAGACCTGTCGTGAAACAAGACACTGAACATGAAGTCACCATTACAAATTCAGGTTATGCAACACAAAGATATAGGAAATTGCTGAAAATGAGGAATGAACCACAGGGTTTTTCTGTTGTAAAAGCAAATTATCAAGTCCAAATCAACATAATTTCTGCCCCAAGAAACCAGTAACTAGTTCTGTTTTTTAAACAAGTACCAGACTAAAATTTCACATGCAAAATTCACTTCCCTAACTGTTCCATAATAAACATCAACTGGGAAAAGGTTATTGCTATAAATTCGCAGCACAGGAGTGGAGATGGACAACAGCCTTTACCAGGTATGATGAACAGGTTGGGATATATTCCAGCCATAGTGTTGGGCATCTTTAAGGGCACTCCCTAAAAGGGCTGCTTGATGCATAAGCTTTTTAGGAATACAGCCAACATTCACACAAGTTCCACCAAGTCCCCACGAGGTTCCTTGGGAAGAAAGAAAGAAAGAAAGANAAAGAAAAAAAAAAAAGTAAATTCATCAGATTAGTGTAACAATGCAGTTGGGTACATGAGAGGTAAAAAGTTCTGGAAAAACAGAGTTTACTGTCTCCTACAGATCAGTTTCTAACTTTATTTGTGCTCATTTGTTTGATAAAAACCATCTCTGTATATTTTTCTTCTAAAATTCAAACCATCTCAAGGTTTTTCTCAGAGCTCAGAAAATTCAGTAACTGAACATTCACTTTTGAATAGCTCCTTTTATGCACTGTGCATGAAGAGCCTCAACATGACATAATTCGTGATTTTTAGAAATTATAAATAACATTTTGACAGAGTGAACATTCTCACTTGTTAAAATCCAAACTCTACTATAAATAGTAGCATCAAGCACTGTTAACAAGCTTAATGTGCAGGGCAGCAGGCACAGGTGGTTCATCTTGGAGAGAACAAGCCACAGCACAAGTGGAGCTTAAGGACTTTCACTCCAAGCAAAGCAGACAGTGTGGCTTTGGACACCACTCTCTGGAGCAGCCTGCTCACCTGAGCAACTGAATTATATACACATTTCCAATTATTACCCTGGTATTTCTCTTCCATACCTTGTGGGGAAGGTTCAACATAATCCATAACAGCCACTTTTCTTCCAAACTGAGCAGCTTTAAACAAAGAAGAAAGGTTAATGTATTTAGAGGAAGCAGAAATAGGCAAACATAAACATTTTTAGTAGCACAGATACAGATAAAACACAGGAGATGACAGCTGGTGTTTTTTCCTGTCTACCTCAAGATACCAGACCAGAGACCCAACCTGCCTATGTAGTCAGCAAATTCTCTGCAAGACGCTTAATAACCCAGACTGGGGCCTCCAGCTTCCACTGACCCTAAAAATGCAATTTGACCTCAAATGAGATGTTTAAGAACACTGTGGGTTGTTGAACATGTCACCCTGAGATGGGCAAGGTTCTATACAGCAGTTAGTGCTTGGAGGCAGTCTGAAGGGATTGTTTTTTTAACACATAAATGAGAAATGGTGTTAAAAAAATAAAGCATCTGTGGAGGTACTATGAACACTTTCACAACAGTGAAATGAAAGCTTATTAGTTTTTCTCATGACAAAAGAAGAAATATTTTTTAAAAGGCTAGGAGGAAAGCCAAACACGATCACACCATCTAAGGGTATGAATCAATTTGCAGATTAACCATATGGAGCTAAGTTAATGATTAACGTGCAGGCACTGGAGCACAATATGCTTCTTAAAAAGCTCTAAGATTATCAGTAACACCTCCTTTAGTTTCCTTACACCTCACTGAAGTTAAACCAAAACTTCGGCTGGTTTTTATGCATACAAACCTTCTTTTGCACAAGCAAGGCCTCCAGACCCTCCGCCAATGACCAGAAGATCATACTCATTCTTTCCTGTGAAGAGGACGTGAAGAAAAGGAATAGAAAGAGACCAGGAAGATGGGACAGGTATGTAATGACGGTATCAGAGTACACCTATTTTTGCGACTGATTATTGCTGATTTGGGTTTTCCTCACTTTACTCTAGTACTGTAGTTTGTTCATTAAGCTATCTACTCTGGTTTTGTGAATACAGAAAATAAAGAACTTCAAACGAAGTGAGAAAAAGACTAAATTTTTACACAATGTCTCAAAAGGCTCATATTTAATGCAACTGAGATCCAGTACAGGTCTCTGTCTTGGCATTACAGCAGCAAGTTTCACACAGATATTTTTTCACGGGGTCACATTATCGAACTCAAAGCTTTATACGCGGTGTGTGCCTTGCCGGGGCGTGCGGTGCGCTGAGGGAAGCTGGCTCCTGCTGTCACCTCGGCATCGCCACAGACCGGCCTCGGCACGAACCAGACCCGGCTCCCGGCGCGGCGGGAGGCGGCGGGAGCAGCCGCAGGTGAGCGATGACTCCTTCTAGTGAGGGCAAAGGGTCGCTGGTCCTTTCGGAGCCGTCACGGGCAGGGCGGGCACCGAACCCACGCAGCATCCGAGCCCGGGCCGGGGGGGCTTCGCCTGGCAGCGCCGAGCGGGCTGGGAGGGCCGTTACCCTTCGGCGCTAATTCGGCAGGAGAGGTTTGGCTGCCTCTGGGGCAGCGCCAGCCCCACTGCGGAGCCCCCACCCCGCTGCACCGCCCCCTGAACGTGGGGCTCCCTCAGCGCCCAGGGCCCGAGGGACGGGCCCCGCAGAACACCAGGCGTGGCGGTGGCTGCTAGAGCCCTCACGGATGGAAGCGGCCTCCGCCCGTCCGCCTCAGGCTAGAGCGGAGAGGCGGCCCGATCTCCAGAGCAGCCGCTCGAGCCCGGCATCTGCGGGTGGTGGGAAAGGCTCGGGGGACCTTCTCCGGGCGCTTTGGGCGTCGGAAGGCGCGGGCAGCCGCTTCCCGCAGGGAGCGGCAAAGGCGCGGCTGCTGCCGGGCCCGAGCCCCGCGGGTACCGCGTACCTGAGAGCGCTCGGAGCGTACGGCACAGCCCCGACACTGCCGGGGGACGCGTCCGCCGCCACAGCGCCGCCATGCTGTACGGCACAGGGCCCCACGCCCGCCAGGACCCTTCGGGGTGGCCGCGCGGCGCCTGAGCGGAGGGTGGCGGAGCCCCGCGGGGATCCCGCGCGGGAGCCGCCTGAGGGGAGGGCGCCGCCCGGAGCCCCCACGGGGCTGGGGAGGCGGGCACAGGCTCTGGTGAATCACACACACCGGCACACAATCGTTAGGGTTGGAAAGAACCTCTGGAGATCACCCAGCCCCACCCCCCGTACAATGCAGGGCCACCTGAAGCAGGTGGAATGGTGATTTGGAAAGTCTCCAGAGAGGAAGACAGCACCACCTCCCTGGGCAGCTGTTCCAGAGCTCTGCCGCCGCCAACATAAAGTTCTTCCTCACGTTGAGGTAAAACCTCGTGTGTTTTAGTTTATGGCCATTGCTCCTCATCCTGTCATATCATTAATGAGATTCCCTTCTGTTCAGAGTAAATAGGCCCAGCTCCCACAGTCTCTCCTCATAAGAGATGATAGAGCCTCCTCATCATCTTCATCACCTCTGCTGGACACTCTTCAATAGCTCCCTGTCTTTGTTATACTGAGGAGCCCAGAACTGGACACAATATTCCAAGCGATGTGGGTCAGTGACCCTGACCTACACCAACAGCTTTCACACGTGGCTGGGCTATGGTGGGACAGATATCTGCTCAGGACAACCTGTCAGAACACCTTCAGTGCCTCAACCTCTGGCAGCATTCCCTATCTCTGTGCCATATGCCTGCTATTGATTAAACCAGGGCGATGCTGCTGACCTATCCTGAATGGGAGCTGCGAGAGTTAATAATGCCTGTGATGTGTTCTGACAGCTTGAGGTAAAAGGCCTCAAAACGGGATTGATCGAAACAAATCAAGGGAACGAGTTTTCCTTGTTCAAAGGTGCTGGCTTGCCCTTTACTGAAGCTCAGAACTCGCCCTGCCTGCTGCTGTTGGTAGTGGGTCATACGTGTTAAATACCACCACAGCCAAACCAGAGTTTGGGACAAGAGAATCAGATGCTTTTTCTACAGAAAAAAAGGTTTCAAGCAGTCGTGGTTCAGGCTTAGGAGCAGGGGCCCCGCTCACAAGGGGGCAGCATCCAACCGTTTTGTTTCAGAAATCATCACTCCTCCGGTCCACAGCTGAGGAGAAACGGCAGGAAATTAAAATTCTCCAAAGAAAGTGTTGTAGAATTCACTGCACCTTCAGTGCAGTCTCATTATTTTTGTTCACCCCGTTAATGTTTGAAAATACATGAAACAGGAACTATTATCACTTTAGTAAGTGGATTGATGACTTTTTCCCCGTGTCATTGCTATAAAACCACCCACATCCCCCCCAAAAAAAGATACAAGAAAACCAAAGGCATAACCCCCTGTTATCACTGGAAACAGTCACCCACTGCAACAGCAGTAGAAAGAAATGACTAGAGCATACTGAGAGGCCTTTGAATTAAAGAAACCTCAAGCATATTCAGATGTAATCTTTTATGCTTTTCAAGGTACATGCATGCAAAGTTGTTTCAGCTTTTCATGTTAGTCACTATTCTGAGTTGAATCAGGCAGTGTTGAGCATATGCTCTTCACACAGATTTAGTTCAGATATGAATGATCAAGGGTAGAATTAACTGTCCCCAAGCACAAAACAAGTTTATGTGAGATGTCCCAGCAGTGTTATGGTGTTCTGCTACTAAGGAAAGGCCTTAAATGTGGCAAAGTGAAGAGAAACTAAATTGAACCCAGTGAAAGGAAGGGGGGGTGGGGGTGGTTTCTCTTCCGCTGTGTCTTAAGTGAAAGGATGAGAGGAAATGACCTTAAAATGCTCAGGGAGGTTCAGATAAGAAAATACGGCTGGTGCTGTGCCAGTGTGTGACTGTGTGATGCTGGGATGTCCCCAGCCCTGTGGCTGTATCCCATAGCTCAGGATAAAGCACTGTGCAGTTCCACAGGCTTTCCCAGCAGGAGCACCAGCTTCAGAAGAAAGTCCAAAGTCTGTGCTGTGCCATTCCACTTGTTCTTGCACATTCTCACAGGCTTGATCCTCAAGAGTGATAGAGACAAAGAGCAGCAACGAGGAGTGGGTTGTGCTGATGGTGACAGTATCACTAAGGGCAGCAGCAGCCCCGGTATTTCCTTCTGTCAGCACTGAGCAGGTGTGTCTGTGCTGCACTTCAAAACTCTTTTTTCAGGGACTGGAGCCAAATACTGGTTATCAAATGTGGTTTGTACTGTATCTTTGGTTCAGCTCATATGGCTTTCTACTCTGATTTTAATTCTTTTGTGGTTAGCATCATGTTGATTAGATAATTAGTGATACACACTNTTAATTTCTGTTAAGAAAA
Source organism: Cyanoderma ruficeps (assembly GCA_008694505.1). Lineage (NCBI taxonomy): Eukaryota > Metazoa > Chordata > Aves > Passeriformes > Timaliidae > Cyanoderma > Cyanoderma ruficeps. The sequence goes on along the minus strand of VZDJ01000174.1, from coordinate 7,304,276 downwards.
CAAGTATTAAGTCCTTTAGCAGCAAATACATTCTATTATCAGGAATCATTTAGATAAAGCCTGGTGTTTCTGCAGTGAAAGCATATACTTCCAAAACTGAGATTAAAAAAACTTCTTCCAAGATAGCTATCAGACTTAACATCATATTTCCACTGAATTTTGTCAGTTGTAGCTAGTCATATTTAAAGTCATAAATTAACTTATACACTAGTTGTGGTTTGGTTTATTTCCAGGGGGAGATGTTTATTCAATATACTTTAAACTGTGGTATTAAAAGAGTAAAGGAGATACCCTGTATCAGAAATGTACATAAATCCATTCAACAAAAAAAAGTGCTTTGTAAGTTGTGAATTGGTTTTGTTAGCAGGCAAACTTTCTCCTTTTGAATTTATTGTAAAGACAGCTTTCAATTCTGTATGTTGTTTCCTTTGTAGGAAATGCAGTTTATTACGTTTGTCAATGGCTTACTTAAATTCTCCCTCATGAAGATGACCAGGACCAAATACTTTTTCTACCAAACCTTTTAGAAATTTTGACTTTCCAAGCACATCTTCTTGTCTTTCCTGGTTTTCTGGCATAGTCTCCTTCATGTCTTACCTTCCCAGATCAGCAAGCAGGGAGGGTGGGGGGAAGAAGAGAGGTGTCAGGTAGATCCTGTTTTTGGAAGTCATCACTTTGTGTCCTTTTTGGTGGGTGGGATGGGAAATCGATTCTCTCAGCGGTTGCATTTTGTGGCATGACCTAATGAATAATTTACAGAAGTGTCAGTGAACTTTACTGATCACTGGTCCAGTGATCTAAGCTGTCTCCACGTGAGGTAGGACCTTTTGGTTTCTTACCATCTCTTTCAGTTAAAGATTATGTAAGAATTATTTTCAGAAATTTGTCTCCAAGTAGGACTTGTTCAGAATTTAATCTATGCCTTTTTATTCCTTCCTTCCTTAACATAGATCTTCTGTTCATAATTTGTCCTGAACAAGTAATTGATTGCAAGTAAAGGAAAAAAACAGCAGTAACAGATGAAGCTTCAAGTAACACAAGTTCTTGGCTTCATTCAAATGCTTCAGCACATATTGCCAAAAACATGAGGGTAGAAAAGAGATAAGTGTGGTAGACTTAACTGCTTCAAAGTTTTTGTCAAGAGTTATAAAGTCTTTGAAAGCAGAAAGGTTTTTTCAATCTGCCTGATAACCTTTTAAGAGGCACTGTAAACACAAAATAGTCTAACTGCTTGTATTATTGGTTCAAATTTAGATTACAACTTTGCTGGCCACCTTTCTTCTCATTTAGATATTTCCTGTTTTAGATATTGCCAGTCAGTTTCCTGATTCAGACATGAGTGGTGCTTCCCTTCCTCAAAATTCCTCTTTTGTGTGTTTCTCAGCAAGAGAGACTAATTTGACTGTGGAAAACAGTGAATTCCCATAAAAGAAAATCTCTCCTGCTATTCCGAAAATGCAAGCTCAAAAGAATTTTTTTCCACTCAGTGTTTCACATGATCTGTGGGGTTTATGATAATGTGCTAGCTCTCCTGTCTCCCTTTGTTTTGGCTTTTAAAAACCAGTCTTTGTCCAGGATTATCAGAAGACGGGAATGTCGTTTGTTGTTATGCCAGGCATGGATTTAGGGGGAAAAGCTCTAACTCCGTGCTATGCACAGCAAGTGGGAATGGCCCTGCCACGCTGCATCATGTGATTGCAGCTGGGAGCTCTGTTGGTGAGCAAGTCTGCTCAAGTTCCTGCAGCCAGATCGGAGCTAAAGCGGCGACTGTCAGGGTGAGTCAGCCTGAACCAGCCAGTTATCCTGAGCTGCTGCCATTCCTGTGATGCTGCTCCCGGGCTAATGCCTCCTGGTTCTGCACCTTCCCATAGATGCGCCCTGTTGAGTCCAGTACCTGATAGATACTCTGAAGTACCAAACCCATGTTTTAGGATCTTGGCCCTACATAAAAATTGTATTACTCCAATACATTTGTAGGTCTCCACAGTTCTCTAACCTGGATGTATTAATATCAGGGCAGCTTTTTTCTGTCTAGACAAGGATAAGTCATATGGATAGTATATAAATCTATACACTGTGGAGTTCATAGCATTGTTAGTATATTAGTAAAAACTTGCAAAAATATCCATACTTATATAGACCGTGTGTTGGGCTAACAGGTAAATTAGAGAGAGGCATAAACCAATGTCTATCAGTCTAACAAAGAAACTTCTCTTGGGGAAGAAAATACCCCATAATATAGTATAAGATTTCAATTTTCTATTAACTGGAAGCAATTTATGGACATTGTCACACAGTTTGGGTGGCTTAACCAAGTGAACCTCCAGCTTTGTGTAATTTGCAGTTATTGCCATTCACCATTTTTACTTACGTAATGAAATATGTAGACAACAGCAAGGGTTACTTGGAAGCGCAGCTTTTATCACACAAACAGCTGTGGGCAGGCAGATGCAACTTTGCTCCTCCCATGCTTTGAGCCTGAAGAATATAATTCAGCTCCAAGTTAGAAGACTTTTGGAAGTGTTGTCATGGGATGTTGCTCAGTCGGGGAAGTCCTGGCACTAAATTCTGCTGCTAAGCAGAAGCTGGGCTGACACCACCCACAACTAGCTGTAGTTAACTGCAAGGACTTCTCCAAAGAGCAGCTGTATACTTACACAAGGTCAGTGCTTAGAGTAAATTTTACTGTTTTAAACTCTTTTCTCCACAGCCCAGAAGTAAAAAAAAATAAAATTTCTCTGCTAATTTAAAGTGTGGGAGGCATCAGGGATCGTGCAGACACAACCAGCTTTTGACCAGACAGGAAATTAGTGTCAGTGAAGCTGGACTGCAGGATTGCTTACTTCATTCTTTGTTGTGCTTGATGTCTTGATTATAAGAAAATATTTGTAGAGCAAAAGCTCTGCTATACATGGAAGGGGCAGTTCAAAGTTATGCTGTATTGACATTGGGGACTGTGCTGTATTGCAGGGTCTTAGTTATGTTTTGTTTAGAGCTACTAGAAACACTTCAATCATCACCCACCTATTTTTCCCCACAATTCTTATTCAATTAATCTGCTTAGAATTATTTGGTTTTTTCTTGTCATGCTCTCAGGTGGTCCCTAATTCTTTCAAGGGCCTCACCTATCACTTGACAAGGCCTATAGTTCTCAGAACTTCAGCTCCTCTTTCTGCCACACTTGGTACAAACATATTCCTTAAAAAGTTTCTAGGCTTGAGCTTCAAACACTTGCTGACTAGGTCTAAATTTTGCAGTGAGAATACAGGAGAGAACTATTACCATATTGTGTTTGAGGTTTTTGTTTTTTGTCTGATTTTCTTAGATGGCGCAATTTAATTGCAGCTGGATTATATTCTTCCCACCTCATATGAAATGGTATAGACAACCCTAGAACAAGGTTTGTTAGAATAAGCCTCTTATTTTATCTTTGAGCTGTTTGTAGCAGAAGATTTTTCCAGCTAGAAGCCACAGAAATTCCAATGTGCTATTTATAATGTATTGATTGCAGCTCCTCCTGTAGTTGCTATTAAGCCATTTGCTATACATACCTCGCCTGCCTCCAGCAGCACTCTATATTTAACCCACATGCCTAGGTCTTGTTCCTACCAATTCTGCTCTAGCTGTAGCATGCCATGTCTGAGCTGAAAAAAGAACTAAATCCCTTGGGCCAAATTCATTCCTGAAGTTGCTTGATTGAACACATTGCATTTACACTGAGCACAGATTTGGCTCATACCTGACTTTGTCAGCATTCACTGTGCTGTAACTAAGTAACGAGAGCACTGTCGTTAGGGGACAGATGAATAGCTTTCTCTACGGTTATTAGAGCACCGAGCACCTTTAAGGAGCGCAGGATGTGTGAAAGGAGGAGTTGGGGAAAAGGACACCGCTCCTTTTAGAGTCTGTGTAACACAACTGATAAGCTATTCCTGTGATGTGATCGAAAGTGACTGAATACTGCAGGCTCTTGGACTCTTATTCTGTAAAATCCACAGGAGAGCAGCACAGGAAAAGATCGGAGGGAACAGCTTCTGCTATACTAAGAAAGGTACATATTTATATTTTCTTATTTGTCAGGTTTGACATGATGTGTTATCTTAGATAATGTCACTATTTTAAACAGGGGTGCTTATGAAAGAAGTGGTGTTTTCCACATTCTGACTGACACTCATTGTCAGGAAGCCAGTCTGTGGGCAGCAACAGCTTTCACAGAGAAAGAGTAGGACATATTTGTGTGTAATGCATTTGTACTGTATTGTAAATCTTGACAGCTGAAAGAAGTGAGATGAGATAACCCTGACTAAATTGAAAATTTAATTTATGGCTAAAAGTATGCTGGAATTTGGTATTCATTTGTATTCACGAAGAAGCTGAATGCAAGTCAAGCGTCAGTTCAGTCACATTTGGCTGAATAGCTGCTTTTATAAGTGTTTTGCTGCAAATGTATTTTATGGGGGTTTTCATTCTCAAGAGGAAGTTCTGCTACTGCAAAGTATCTCTGAAGAGGAGACAAAAAGCGAGTATTTTTGCTTGCTAGCCCTGCTGGTGCTTACAGAGTATCCTTCTGGTACCCATAATGGATATTTTTTACCTTCTGTCCTTTACAAACAAACTCATGTTTATCAATACTGTCAACTAGGTCATACTGATGAACTCCGTGAACAACCTTAAACAACCTTTACTTTTTCTCTGCACTTCTGCTTACTCAGTCACAGGCTTCTCCAACAAAACCCTCAGGTTCAGAACCACATGCATTTGAACAGCTTTGCAGTATTGAAATACAAAAGAAAAAAATTCTGATTTACAAGTTTTAGTTTGCATTAATGAGAAAAGAGTTTGATCGCATTAACACTGCAAGCAACTCACTTGCCACCAAGTTTAGCAATGTTTCTCAGCAGTCTGGCACCCAGTTTACATCTGCCAGTCTCATACTGTTGTCTTTCAGCATTCCTTCAGGATCACTGGAATTAAAAGTGACTGGGAATTTTTTGAAAAAACATAATTTTGGCAACAGTCCTTGAAAACAGATCTTAATGTGCAAGGCCATTCTAAAGCTCTCTCAGAAAGCAATTTCTTGCCAGAGACCCTCTATACCCACTCCAGGCTCTTTTCTGAGGAGAGCTTTCACTCAGGATTTGAATCCCTACCTTGCTCTATCTCAGGCTCCCTCTTCCCACACAGTGTTTGGTTACCTGCTGTGCTGTGGTGAATCCCACCTTGCTTGGCGTGTTAGAGTTGTTAATTTTCATAGAAATAAGTCATAATTTCAGCAGAGATTTCCTTCCTAATCCTTCAGATTCCACAGTGGGTGTCCTCACTACCAAGTTTCAGCACTCCCCCCAGCCTGAAGAGCAGCCTGTGGACAGCAGAAAGCTGTGCTGGGAGACAGACAGATTTACAGTAGATTAGCTGGTAGCCTTGGAAGCAGGGCAGGAGGATGCAGTGGGGATTTGGGGCACTAAGGATTCAGCCCTTCTGATACAAGGAAGAGACTGTGAAATAGGTCTGTCCTGAGGACAATTAGCTATTTTGGTCTTTCCTCTTCCCTTTCTCTCTTACCTCCATTTGAGGCAAAATCATTCAATAAGAGCTTGATTTTACCCCCTGGGGAACATGAAAATCTCAGCAAGGAAAACTTTTCACAGACCTGCTCCTAGTGTGCTGTCAGGGCAGAGCACTTTCTACTTTTGTCAGTCCACTGCCTCCCAGGTAGTTCTGCTGAGCCACCCTAACCACTGGTCTGAAACACTGGCACAAATAGTGCAAACACATCTAGAGGGCTCCAGTAGGAATAAGGACTAGCAGAAACAAACACTTCCTAGGGGTACCTGAAAGGGTCTTATTCCTAAAAAGCTGCCTTTGCTTAAGGCCCAGTAAAGTGCATTTAATATCCTTGAAAAATTCTCTCATCCCAAACTCTGGCTTTAATCATGTAGTGTGTTCACTAGGTCAGTCTGGATTAGGTTGCTACAAATTCCTGTGGATCTGCTTGTTGGATGGAGATGAGGCCTCTCTGTGTGGCCACTTCATTCTAAACACTGCACTTCTTTATGGGGCACATAACCATTGTATAAACCTCCTGCTTTGGGTAATAGCACCGAATACCATCTAGACAATGGCTACTGGGAAGGGAGTTTTAAGTGGGTAGCAATTATCCTAATTGAAATCTTTGTAGGCAGAATGGATTTAAACACCCTTATGAAGCTTATTTGATGAGGCTCCCAAGAAGGCAATAAACATTTTTCTGTTCTTTTCCTTTCATTCAGTAAGAAGCAGCTTGTATTTGTTTCCTTTCAACCTGAGAAGAGGGAAGAAGACAAGACAAAAGGCTACACGGGCAGAAAACAATTATAAGAACTTTTATAGAAGACAGACATTTTTGTAGTCATGGCAGTGAAACTAAATTATAGTAATTTGAAAAAAAACTGAGAGAAGAATCTAGATTTCAGGCAAGAAATAGTGAAAAATTATAGAAAGTCTGTTCAGATTGTTTTCATGATGTCAGTGGAAAATCTGAATGCCAAACTCGCAGACTAAGTTTCCATTGAAATACAAGCTATTCACTTTTGGCAATATGATGATTATTCTTCACAGAACAGTTGCACTCACTTGCAAATACATAAACAGTAATGAAAGAATAGAAGGTAAAAAGATATTTTTTGACCTTTAAATGTACTAAATTATGAAGCTGTTGAATTGTGTTGCCTACAGCAACAGGATACAATATGTTTGGCAGAAGCTAGTTTAGACTTTCTGACCAAAATACTTTGCCTTTCTTGCTCTGGGAAAACATCAAGAAAAACAAAATGCCACAAAAGAGAGATTGCCTCATTCAAGACAGCATAAGAATAAGAGTCAGAAACTCCAGTCCCAGCACAGCACAGATCTCCTCTGGCCTAGTGCAGGACATTGTTAAAATATGTGTAGAAATGTGCTGACTCTTGTGCATTGTTTTCACAATCCTTCATAAACAGCTAATATATCCTCAGTAGTGTGCAAATCCTCTGCATACTTCAGTGCATCAGTGTCTAAAGGCATAATTTCAGCAGAAGCTGGAAAAGGTTGGATGATATAAACATATCAAGTGCTCCCCATTCACCAGGTTATGTGAGTTAATAAAGTCAAAATTAGATTCTAAACCCTTTAGCACCAGAATGCTTAAAGTACTGTCTGGATGTGTGGAGACTCGTAATGAACTCTTAAACAACCAACCAATACTTGGCAGTTAGATTAAATGCATGAAAAATTACAGCAAGACTGGATGTACCTCAAAGACTGGATCTTTCCTCAAAGGCCTGAGTTGTCAGCTGGCTGAAAGCCCTTTAGGAAAGCATTTGAAGCACTGCTCGTCTCCACATTTTCCCAGCTGTTCATAAACTGAAGAATAATAATGTTACATATGCATTTGCTGTGCAAACAAAACTTTGCCTTTCCTCAGGTGTTATTGATACATTCATAGCAGGGAATTTTCTGAAAAAATTAATTCAGCTTTACAATGCCTTGAAAGTTTACACATGCAGCAGTAACTTTAACTCTTGTGGCAGCACAGAGGAAGATAAGACAGCTCATCCAAGGGCAGATCAGAAAAACATTGCCAAAATGAGACTCACGGCTAAGTCCTCTGGCTCAGGGTCACAAAGTTGACTCTCATTCCAGCCCTGGAGAATAGCTGTCTAATTTACGTGCTGTCTTTGTACAAAAGTGTGGGGTTTTTTTGTGATAATGTTTAGGACTTAATTTTCAGTACAAAACAAAGCAATATCAGTTTATACAAGCTGAAACTGTAATGAGAGGCTCTGTAATTAGGCTTAGAAAGATTCACCTTGATTAGAAAAATGTTCTATCCAGCAGTTTTCCACCTCACAAGTGTTTCAATATCTGTCATCTCTTATTTTTGCATCTGTAGGAAATTACATCTTGTTAATTACTCAAAATGTGAACTAAGCTTCAGAATAGTTAAATAGTCAAATTTGATACTTCTGTAGTCCACTGAGTGTGACTCTCACCAGGGTATATGCTTTTGTTAAAACTTAGGCCATTTAAAGGTGCTTTCACATGCTTATTTTTCTTCTCAATAAATATCAGTTTTTAGCAGAGGGATGTTGGTTTGGAATCAGAGAAGCAGTTGCTATCAGTAGTTTACATCACATTTCCATACACCTTCCTCTAACAGTGTTATGAAAACTTTGTATAGTTTTTATGAAACACTGAAAAAGATCTCAGTTCAATCTGGTTACTTGGACTTACCTTAAAAATTGATGTTACCAATTGTTCTAGTCCTTATTTTTTCACATCAGGGACTTCTAAGAGCAATTATATTTAGCAGAGGTTGGAAAAAGGTACCAGAAGGATTGATAAATAGCATTACTGAAAGATCCTTACTTTAACCTTTGGTGCAATGGCTGGAGTCAGCTGCATGAGAATAAACAACAGGATGTATTGGTTTGGGCTCCATCACATGGGCATTTTTATGAATTTAGAAAAACTGAAGATCATATGATAGTAAGGGGATGCTGAATCCCCTAACTTAACATCTGTTGGCATAATAGCAGATCCCTAAGTCTACAAGCCAGTATCTTGATGTTTCTTTTCTAGCCATTGGAATGACTTAGGTGTTTCATCTCCACAGGCAGGTAAGTTGGGGCAGCAGATTCCCACATTTCATGCCAGCTTCTCTCTTTGAAAATATCTTTTTAATCTCTGTGAGCTGAAACAGAGGTACTCCCATTCAAATGCTGATTGTTTGATTATGGTGTGCACCAGGGGAAAACTGCTGAGCTGCATTATCAAGTTATGATTTGGTTTTATGAAACCTGCCAAAATGAGTAAGATTAGATGCATAAGAAAATAACTCAGTGCTTTAGAAAGACTCATCGGTAGTTTGACAGGCTTGGGCATGAAATTTTAATATGTTTTCTTTAAAACTCTGTCATCTCAAAAACAGATGTACTGATACATGTTATTCATTCTTTCCCATAATGTTGTCCCTCCAGTTTTTCTGTTTATTCCCTCGCTGAATTTTTCATTTGCCTACTATTTTCCACTTCAAATTTTAGCTTTCAAAGAGAAGGTTCCTTTTATTATGGTGTTTCTAAAGCACAGAAGAAGTTGCAGTGCTAACCTGTGTATTTGGAGCCTCAGTATAAGCATTAAATAATAAGAGTAGCTGCCTTGTAATAAGTGCTTATGGGAAACTTGACTGTATGCAAATTCAGTTTTATTGCATACTTAATGAATCTCATGAATCCACATTAAAGCTAAAATTATTGTTGCATTTTCTAAAGCTGTCATAACATGACTGTCTCCTAGGTAGTGGTAGTTTTAAATTGGTTGAATTACACACTTAATTTTCATATCAAATATTTTCCAGCTAAGAATACGAAAGCAATTACCTATTTTGGTACAGATCTTTTCTCCCTCTGGGTGCATGACCATCACCAATGCCGCTTGCTCTTGGCAAACTGCCTTTACAGCCTACTGCTGTCACTAAATTTATTTTCACACCTAAGAAGACAGAAAGTAAGAGGGGGAAAAACTTTGAAAAAAACTGTTTACAAAAAAAAAGAAAAGAAAACCAACATGTGTCCGTTCCTCTCTTTTTAGAAGGTACCTTCTCTGGAAAGTGGTTTTCAGGGTAATTGCCTCCTGAAGGAGTTCTGCTAAGAAAACCCATACTGCCAGTTTATGAAGGTGCTGGGGTGTTATACAGAAATATTAATAATAATAATAATAAAAAAACAGTAGTTGAAAAACATTCCTTGATACCTCAAAAATAAGTGAACTCATCTAGGAATGGAAAAATCAACATGTACTCTGTAGGTTGTTCCTTCCTGTGAGCAACCTCTGGGGAGGCAAGTGGGTTCTACTCTTACATGTGGTAGCATCCATGTGGGATTCAAGTGCAAAGATCTGAGGCACTGTAAAAAGTGGATCCCTCTGAGTACTTGATTCAGACAGTCAGTCTGAAAAAGAATTCTCAGCATTCCTGCATGACAGGGAGCAGGGCTGAGTTAGCCTGCAGAGGCTTCTCTCCCTGTTTGGAGAAATCTCATTAAATGGTCTCATATCAATGCTAAGCAATAAAGGAGGAAAGCTGTTCCCCCAGAAATACACTACCTAGTTCATCCTGTTGCTCCCATCCACTCTTGCTGCCTGACAGATCTTTGAAGGGCAGCCCCAAACATGCTGGCAGGATCTCATAGTGCTGAAGCAACAGCCTGTGTAAGGTCTGCCCAGAGAATGCCCAAGTATCCATTGTAAGCAGAGGATTAGTCTGGCAGTGGTCTGCAGTAATTCTGAATGCCAGCAGTCTTCAGTCCTAGAGGCACCTGACTGTAGCTGGACTGCCACCAAGTGAATCACGGGTGTGCAGGAAGGTTAGAGACCTGCTGGCCTCAGGAAGTGGTTTCTGGGCTCCATCCACTCACTGGATAATAATTCTCTCTCACCTGGGTCAGTAATCCTAATCCATCAACAGTGACCATACAATCAACTAAGCCATGAAAGTCAAGACCAGTCACGTGAAGCTAGAGAGATACGTTAAACTAATTATCTTTTCACAGCCTTATCCAAGTTTTCAGTGGACAGGTAAAGCCAAACATTTTCATGTAGAAAAACAAAAAAGAGCTGAAGTCCCATCTGAAAGGTGCAGGACAATTGGGTCTGGTCAGTAGAACTACTACTGCACGGAGGGAAAAAAGAAAAACTGACATCCAGGCCTTCATGATCTCATCGAGGTAATGAAGCAGGCTCATATTAGCTAGGAAAAAATATTCAGAAGGTCCAAGAAGCAAGATTTTCATGTGCTAATGATGCTGGCAGGCTCTGAAAGGAAACATCTCCAGTCAAACTTTGCAAGAAAAGCATTAAGGGTAACTTAACATTGGTGACTGCTTAAAAGCAAAAGAAATAGACTTTTGACAGCTCCAAACAAATCATGCTCTGCAACTAAGATAAGAGGATGGGTGAACAACATCAGCTGTACTGTGTCTTGAGCATATCTCCATGGAAACTCAGTCATCTTCTGAAGTCAAAATGTGTTCTGCACGATGATTCAAAATTTAAATAGTGGGATAGACTTTCCCCATGTGTTTATGCCAAACCCCACTACAGAATGGAGGTCAGACCATCCATGAAAATTAGGATCTTTCTGGGACAATATCTGGGGAAACAAAATAGAGAAGCAAGAACAAGTAGGAAGAGATCTGGAAGAATGTTGTTATCTCCTAGAATGAGATAATCCCTTTGTCATTTGGGTAACTTAGGCAAAATTTTTGAGGATGTTGTAGCTCCTATTGGAGCTAGAACCGATTTGATGCTGGAATCTGCTCGTGCAGTGGCATGCTTGGAGCCAGGACTGAGCAGCTGTGTGGGGGAAGGGACTAGAGCATTAAATAAAGCTACTTGTTGACTGCCTGTAAAATTGGCTTCTAAAGGAAGTGCTACAGAGCACCATCCATTACCAAGTGACAGAGAGCCTTTTACAGCTACTCTAGACACAATCATAATTAAACTCTCTGTGTTCCTGTTCAGAACGGTATGTTGTGGGTAATTTAGCTCAATATTTACAAAAAGGACAGCCCTCTCCTGTGCCACCTTAACCCTGGACTGTTTTTCTCTTTTCTTCCAGATGCTGGAGAGCTCTTCAGTCCCTCTGTTCATTGTCTTCATCCTGCTTTTGGTTTTGCTGCTCATTGTGTTGCTCATCAGGAAAAATGGCACTGCTGCCCTTATCTGGAATGAAATAATCCGGGAGAAAATAACCAATTTCATCATGAATCAGAGCAAAGAACAGAGGATTTTAAATTTTGTGCTGCAGAATGCAGTCCGAGGAGACCCCTGTAGTGTGGTGGACACTATAGATAAATACTGCTCCCAGAAAGAGTGGGCCATGAATGTGGGTGATGAGAAAGGTAATTACAGCAGGGGTCAGCATCTGAAAAGATCCTTCAATACTAGCACAGTACAGGACATCTGATTGTATCCACATGGCAACTTCCACCTGCTGCTGCTGCAAAAAGCCCAACCCACACAGCCTTGTGGTCAGCAGAGTGGTTCTGTGAACAGTGGTGCCTGCTCGTGGCGCATGTTTTTGTGGAGGGGTATCCAGTGACTCATCCACAAAGTCACAGCACCAGATTTCTGGGTTGTACACATTGCAAGTGTGTAATCAGAGAGTGACAACTGATGGAAAAAAATCTAGGGTTGCATTATACCTCACTTTATACACAGGGTGCCTTTAAGGCATAATTTATTATGTTAAATACTTTCAGATCCTTAACAAGAAGACAGCAAATTGAAAAAAGCCTCAAAATTATGTTTAACTATATGAATTTTGTGAATGCAAGCATAAATCAAAAGTTTCTGTTGAAGGGAGAGATCCTATCCATGTCATACAGTATCAGACACTGTTGCTATTTAGTAAGTAAATCATCTTGTTCTTGTCTCCAAAAGAAAAAGATGGGAACAGAAACTTTTTTTCATAGCTGCAGGAAAGCAGCAGTCTTTTCAAAAAACTATAATGGCATAATGTTAATATGTTCCCTTATGAATTGGAAACAAAAGTACCTCTTGCTGGGAACTTTCTGGGGAAATTTGCTTAGTCTGGGATTAACATAGCTAATGAAATACAACTGTAAGCATTGTAATAAAAATGCTCTTCTGACACGGGTACAGTTTTTGAAAGTGGCTCCTCAGCATACCTGGCTGGGGTGCTTAGGGCAGCAGAACAGTGGGTCAAGGCTAAGTAGGAATACTTAAAGCTCTAAACTTTGAACATTTGTGATTAAATTCTTAATAATTTCACTCTAGTTTTGCTCTGATGGCCTTTCCTCAGGTAAGAGCCATCAAAGTTAGTGCATCTTTAGCCCTTGAGATTTCAAGAGTGACGACATGGCCTCAAGATGTCTCATCCTCATCATCAAACTCCTAAACAACACCCAGAAGAATATCCCTTAATGACCATGGCTTAGAGTAAAATCCCTTCCACTACTTTTTGAGTTTAGTTATCCAGTTTTTAGCCATACAAATAAGAGGAAATTTCTCATAAATAAATCTCATAAATAAATAATTTTCTTTGTAAGGACTGAATATAGTAGACTGTCACTTCTTCTTGGGAATATTTTCTGTTGTTAACAATTGACCAATGTTTCCCATACCACAAATTCATGCAGTGAAACCAAATATTTTGCAACTTTGTAAGCTTTTTTCTTTTAAAGACGAGTATTTAGAATAAGAAATTTTATATCAGACTACAGCATGTAACATTAACAACAAACATGAGCACTTAGAATCGAGGAGTTATATATTTCACAATTATAGCCAGTTTCTGCAGTAACTTCTTGGAAAAAATTACTGCATTTCCCCCTTCTAACACTATAAATTAGTTAATTCAGGGAATTCCTTACTCAGAAATTTGTATATTGTAAAACTAAGATTTCTTTTAGTTGAAAGTTTGCACTTTGAAACTTAAAACGTCCATGATTAACTTGACCACAAGCCAGTTTGCAAAGAATACGGTATATAATTTAGCATCAACTCTTTTAATTTATTAATGTCCTGAGCAACTGAGTACAGGGATTTTTAAAGTTTCTTGTCACTACCTTGCTCTTCTGTATATGAACCAGTTTGATTTTGTCAAAAGGTCATCTTTTCCCATTTTAATCAGGTAAAGTTCTAGACAAGACAGTGGAAGAGGCCAATCCATCAGTTGCCTTGGAGCTGGGAACGTACTGTGGCTACTCAGCAGTGAGGATTTCTCGGCTGCTGAAGGCAGGAGCTCGTCTGCTCACTGTGGAGTTCAACCCAGAATTTGCTGCTATAGCTAAACAGATGATTGAGTTTGCTGGAGTACAAGATAAGGTAAATACCATTTTGTCTGTAACACCTACAGCAAAACTGGTTAGGTTTTTTTTCTTTTGCTTGTACCCATGGGCCTTATAAATTTAACCAGCTCCATGCTTAGTTACAGTGCCTGACCTCTTACAGCAGGACTTAACTACATTGCCTTCCAAAAGCCAGAATAATACTGGGTTTCTCAGTATAAACTAAAAGGTTCAAATTGGTGTGAAGACTGACCACAAAAAAGTGAACCATAGTCCAATTTGTTACAACAGCTCACAGGAATCAGCTGTATTATGTGCAATGGACTTCAAATGAGAAGTATTTACCCAAATCTAGCTGGTCACAGTACCCAACTTAGTAGCAAAGTTTTGTGCAGTCAGAGGTGTCTTTACTCTCTATAGCCGGTTGGGATGCAGATGTTTCCAGTCTATATCCCGCCCAGGCTGGGGGATTCATGCCTGAGAAATGCCTGTCTATTCAGCAGACAACTCACTTCAATTGAGCTGGAAACACTGGAGGAATAAGTCCCACCAAGGGACCTTCTGACGTGTTTCTTAACTACTTGAAGAGAACCTGAAGTACTAGTGACATCTAAAACTGCATTTCCCCATCTGATTTAATCTCCTGCTCAGCTATGATTCATAAACCAGACATTTCCTTACCACTTTCTTCCTCTTCTCATGGTATATGGTGCTTGCCTAACAAAAATCCACGTGCAGCAGCTGCTTTCAGTTTAACAGTAGTTACTCCAATAAACCCGTGAGGAAGGTGTAACAGCCTCTGTCCTGTCTCTTCCCTCTCCTGGCCTTATCAATTTTACATACTGTAGCCTCCCTCTTTATTCTAACCTAATCTGTTCTCTGCATTTTTTGCTTCCCTTGAACTACAAGACTCAACTGAAATGTAACAAAAAAGAAGTCATTAAAAGCACTGTTTTCAACAGGAGACATCCATGATGATAAAGACACACACTATACAACAGAAACAACAGGTCACTTTTTCTGTTGTTAATTTTAAAACCAACAAAATCTGAAACACCCAAATTCTTATTTTGGAACAGAACTGAGTTGGTTTGTAAAAAATGAAGAAGTACATTTGACCTAACCCTACCAAATAATTCAACTGATGTAATATTAAGCTATAAACATGATCCTTGATGTCTGGCTACAATTTAAAATGAGCTGGTAGTATGTGATTTTTCTTAATGGTTTGCAGTTCATCAGATGGATTTGTATTTCAGGTAAAACTCCTAGAAGGCCCTTCAGAGGAAATTATCCCTCAGCTGAAAAAAAAATATGAAGTGGATACTCTGGATTTTGTCTTCCTGGACCACTGGAAAGACAGATACACACCGGACACCAAACTACTTCAGGTCAGTTTGCACAATTCCAGTCTTAAAAGTAAAGTAGCAAATGCCTTCATGTCTGTGAGGCCTCTATTCTTTATGAGGGACCTCATCTGCTGTAAAATGAACACTGGCAGCCAAAATAGCAGCCTTACAAGAGAAGAGGATTTGAAGGACAGGACCCTAGACTTTTGTTAAGGATCTCTGCCAACATTACACAGCTCAGGACTCAGTGAGTACAGCTGAACCATTCTGTTTGCTGAACATACAGGTGTGCAGTAGAAATCCTACCTGGAGGAATGCATGGCCTGAGTCTTACACTCCCTAGGAGTGCCTGCATGGTCACCAACTAGAACACTTGACCCAAAGCCCATCCTGATCCTGGGAGTGGGTGAGACTTGGGACCTGCATATCCCAGCTCCACCTCTTTAATTTCCTCAGTATCCTTTTTTGGCCTGGGTCTGTGGTGCCAGCAGAGCCTCTTGATGAAATACCATTTTCCGTATAAACCGTAGCACGGCTACAGCAGCACGGACTCTGACTTGTCTTGGAGTCTTTACACTCCACCTAATTAACTGGCTGCAAAGCAATGTTAAGAAGAGAGCAAACTGCCCCAGCAGGCACTTCCTAGGGAAATGCTGTCCAGCCCCAAAGGTGGAAAAATTACGCTTCTTTCTTCCCAAGCTGCCTTAACCATTCCTGTGAGTATTCCAAAATAAGTTGGCTGTAACAGCAGTAGGCAGTGGCAGAGGACTTCTGGACAGGAAGGTATTTTCAGGTGGTAAGTAACAGATTGGCAATATCTGTACCTATTAACACAGCACATACAGATGCTCTCCTAACTGATAAAATGTTCTACAACTGCCTGTTTTTATGGAAGTGCCATTTTTCAATTATTTTCTTCACAAATAAATCGACTTTTTTTGAG
Source organism: Cyanoderma ruficeps (assembly GCA_008694505.1). Taxonomy (NCBI): domain Eukaryota; kingdom Metazoa; phylum Chordata; class Aves; order Passeriformes; family Timaliidae; genus Cyanoderma; species Cyanoderma ruficeps. The sequence continues at coordinate 7,288,158 of VZDJ01000174.1, read as the reverse complement.
CCTGCCTCTTAAATTGAGAACCTGCCAAATATTTCCTGACCCCTGCTTGAGGACTACAACACTATTTTCTGACCCAGACCCCCTGGTTTTTTAGTTTTAAGCCTTGTCCTCCAGAAAGCTGTTTGAAAAGGAAATTTATTTGGGGTTATGAACAGCTAGTATTGAATTTACACAGCAGTAGCTGAAGAAAATGTTCCCTCCCTACAGTTATTTTGTACTCAGAGAATGTTTTCTTTTAAACTGCCTGTGTAAGGATGACTGAGCTCTTTCCACAGTGCATCCTTATCGGAACTTAGCCTTCACAACACAGCCAAAACAAACAAGTTCAGTTCCATGGTAGTGGTCAGTCTGATGCAACTGTGATACCAAGTTGCAAAAAACTCCCATGAAATTAAGAGGAGAAAGACAAAGAAAAAATCCTCAGATTTTTTCAGATGTCACAAACCTTCTAAAATGTATTTTTGGCAGGTATTGAAGTATGAATATATTCAGATGAAATATGCATATATTAGAAGTGGTCCAGACAAAAAAGCCAGACACAAAGAGCATCTGAAATCCTGATAACCAGTAGAAAATCCAGTATGTTTTCTCTTGCAGGCTTCTGTAAACTGCAATAGAAACAGACTGGAGGGTATTTGCTGTGGCTCTAAAATCACTTCTACTGTGCTGACTGGTGTTCAGTCCCCAGAGGCAAGAGCTTCTGCAGGACACTCATCAACAGAACTGCTCTCATAGACTGAGAGTGACAAAAAACACCCCATGCTTCAGCTACAGCTACTGCCTGTAACCACAGGGTAACCACCAAGCTGATTTAGCTACAGACTTTGTTTTGAAACAGCTGGTAAGCCCAGATAAGCAACTTCTTCTAGACAAAAAAATACCAGTAAAAATTAGGTTTTTAGGTTTACTGAGGATCAACATTGCACTTGAAGTGACTGTTACAAGTTAGTTATGTCTTATGGAAATCTGTCAGAGGGATCTTCACTGTGCAAAAACCTTGCTTCATGCCCAGATCCCAAACAAAATGGCAGGAAGTTGCTTAAGATGAAAGGAAAACAAGCGCAGAAAATTTTTCATTCTTTTAGCAGTTTTGGAGTCTGAGACTGGCCAAGGCACTACATGCTACTCTCAGGTGACCTAAAGAGCGAATACTGCAGTTCAGTGCCATATTAAAAAAACATTTAAACATGAGGCAAAACAAAGCCACCTTACTGATCATGTAGACATAGCTGGAAACAAGCTGAGGAGCAAACCACACACTTCCACTTGATTTGCTATTTCAGAATCACCATCTGTAATGTTCTACTAACAAACAGAGAAAGTCAGCAAATGACCACAAAGGATCCAAGAGTTACCCAGCTTCTCTCATGTCTCTTTGATCTTCCAGACCTCTACCACATTGGGTTTTTGGATGCAGGCACTCAAGTATACCTGGTTAACATGAAAGTACGTTACATTCAAACCAATGTCTGCTTAACAGCCACTATGAAGCCATTTCTCTTCTTTCTAGGAATGCAATTTGCTGAGGAAGGGCTCAGTTCTTCTGGCTGACAATGTAATTTTCCCAGGAGCTCCAGATTTCCTTAACTATGTCCGCAAGAGCCCCCACTTCCAATGCACTAATTACCCATCTCATCTGGAATATATGCAAGTGGAAGATGCTATGGAGAAGGCTGTGTTTTTGGGATAAAGAGAGTAATTAACAATCAACTTTTGTTTCAACTGATGTAAATGCAACTGCACAGGTTAACTTGTCCATACTTTACAGTTTTTTAATTTTTATTATTTTTTTATTTTGGAGCCTGTAATTAAACGAGCCCTAGTGATCTTTTTAGGGGAGGTAGAACCCAAAATACAGAGTAAGTCATGTCTGTGTCATTGTTCCACACTAACTCCACAGACCCAAGGTGATGCACATCCCCTTGCCTTGACCAACACATCATCAACCAACAGAGTCTGTTATTGTGAGCTCAACCTGAACAACCACAGTTTGGGCTTAGGGTGGAGAAATACACAAACTTCTGAAGACTTGTGTCCCCAGGCTAAACTCATTAATCATTAGCAAGAGTGGAAAAAACATCCAGGTTGCAAGAAAAGACCATCTCATGTGCTCTATTTTTGCTGAATTACTAGCATGCCTCTTGATGAAGTGAAGGCTCCTATTGTGAGATCAGATACTTCTTTGCACATTCACTGCAAAAGTTAATCATCTCTATGTGAGGGAGAAGAGCACACACTGAAAGAAGACAGAACCATGCAGTGATGAGAAAAACATAACAGAATTTTGGAAACACAAACAAATAAAATTATTAATCTGCCCATGCAGAGGCAGGGAAAACTGAAGTAGTAAACAGATGAAAATAAACACAGTAACAAACAGATAACAAAAGGAGCAGACTCTTTCCCAAAAAATACAAATCTGCATAATATTTGACCTTGAGAAAATGCTGTTTATCCTCTCATTATACTGTACATACATAGTACATGCTTTTTTGGGGCAGGGCAAGCTGCTTACTCTGAATTGCTGGGTATGTTTAAGATGCTGTACAGAAATAAAGTCCAGAGAGAATGGGTTTTAGCAGGTGGGTCCTGCACACCCTGGTTAACATCAGTGCTGTTACACCATGTGAGTAGTGTGGGTTGTCACTGAGAAGATTCAAAGCTAAACACGAAGTCTCTAACTCATCTGAATGATGCAGAAATCCAGTGGCATTTCCTAGCATGTCCTGCTGTGATTATATAAGGCAGCAACAGTCACATTTATAAATAAAAAATAAAAATCAACAGAGCAGGGGCATGGCTTTCATTTTTTCCAATGAATTCTCTACTGCACATGAGGCTTCCAGACTTGAAACAGCCAAAGAAAGATCCAACAGTTGAAAATCAGAGTGAAAACCAAGGATAACCATTCCTGTCTTTCCCAGTATGAGTTCTTTCAAGCCTGTTAAAAGTTTCTTCCTTGTACAGCCCACCTTACTGTAGTGGTCCCTCCCCTGGCCTGTGTGCTGCAGAAAATCCACCTCCAGGACACTAGTAAGGAGCAGAGGATCACCAAAACTAGAACAGGCTAAGGTGACAGAGTCAGTTTAAAAATGGACCATGCAAACCATGGTGACCCAGCCAGCTCGCAAAGTGTGCATTTCACAGGGATAAGAGAAGGCAACACAATCAGAGTTTTCCTGACAAGTGAACTCTGTCATATCGAGAAAGACACAAGATTTCCTGTACTGGGTTAGATTATGCAGAAGCCTCAGTCGACTCTGTTGTACTGTTCTGTGTAGAGCCAACACTGAGTTCTAACCCTTCATCTTGTACTGTAAGTCAGTGATTTCTTCTGTAACACTGCTCAGCAGCACATCCTCTTGGTATTCAGATCAACTCCAAGTCATTGGACCGAAGTCCTTCAGGTGATTGGAAGCAATTTTTGCAAAATTTGCAATGCAAAATAATCTTCAAGCACATTTACTAGAGTATAGAAGTTTCTAGAGAAAACTGGAAAATCTGGATACATATGGTGGACCAGAAAAATTTTCTGTAGATCTGATGCCCTGAACTCCAAAGACTTCTCGCTTGTGTTTAGCCCTAAACACCTTTGCACCCAACACACACTCCTGTCACAGCAGGGAACATCACACAGGCTGATGAGCAAACCAGTCTCTGAAGGATGACTGAGAGTAAACAGGTAGACACTCTTCTGCACTTTACAAGAGAGGATCAGAAAAATGCAATCCTACTGCTTGTTAATGGTCAAAATTACTGTTCAAGAGACTATCAAGAAGATTAGGATAGATGGGAACCTGCAGAGAGGATATTTCAAAAGGTGCAGCAGTGAATTTTGTAATACATATGGCAAATGTAACAGCCACCTTCTTATACTAAAAGGTATTTTAATCCATTAGAGAGCATCTCCTACATGGCAAATTGTAAAAATAAGCACAATGTATGTACTATCAGAACATTTGCAGAATTCCATATGTAAGAAAAATTTTTCCACTTCACTACCTTTTTGAAATGCTCTTAATTATTGGTGGCAAGCGATGAAAAGAAAAAGCCTGACTCAGTTTGCATGACTGACAATTAGAAAAAAGGTCAGTTGAGCAAATATGATCTGGAGTCACTGACACATAAACATGAAATCTCCCAGGGAGAAAAGGCACTTTTCAAAATAAAGTCATGCTTTGAATTCTGGGAGAACCAAAAGGCAGACAGTGGATCTTCTAATTCAAACATATTCTAAAAACCTACTGAGTGTTTCTGCAATGTCAGCCTATTACAGCTAGAAGGCACAACCTATTCTTGCACAAACTGTATGGAATGGTGCATGTGGAGCATGTGTTTATGGAGTGCCCATGAGGGTGTACCACTGACAGAAAGTCCCCAAGGGGAAGAACTCCCCTAAAACAACACACAGCTCTCTGCAAATTCTCACAGCTCATGTCAGAAATGGATGATCTCACTGAATACTGGTAATTTACATCTATTCTCCAGATGATAATTACTGTCTAGGTTGTCTTTGTGATTCAGGCAGTACATGACAGTAAGGTCTGGTTCTGCCAGAGCCCCCTTTGTTACCTCAAAGGGACATGATACTGTCTTTCAAAATACTGAACCAATTTGGTGTACAAGAAAGGAGAAGGATTTCAGAGGAAGTCAAACCTAGCACTGCTGCCTTTTGCATAACAGCAGCCATGGAAGCAATCCTTCCATGAGAATATACTTGTCTGAGTACAGAGCAGGCATCACATGTTTGTACAGGACCCACTGCCTCCCATTGGCATGAGGAAGTGAAAAGCAGCTCACTGGAGAATTCTGAGCAATGAGTCAAACACTAAATGCAGTGAAGGAGACATAAAGAAACCTCTACAAGAGCAAGAAGAAGAGAGAGACCACTGAGGTCCCAACTCTCCCACCCAAGGTGACACCAGCAGGGCAGTGATGTGTCCTTACTTGGCTGAGCCATCATTAGGAATCAGTAATAAGGTACCTTACAAGTAACAGCTATGATTGCTGTGCACACACACACATTGAACAAAGTACCAGAGTTTCAGTCTTTGCCTCTGTCTCTACAGCTCAGTTAATGGCATTATAAAGCGCCTTCCAGTTTCAAAAGATCTCCCAGCAGCTTGTACTAGAACAAGATCCTGCCACTGTTGTGCTTCAGAGACCTTCAAAGTAAAACACTAGGGAAGAGACCCTTGAGGACAGAACATTACCCCAGGACACTGCTGAAACCTGAAACAGATGAAGGTTGTGATATTTCTTGCCCATTGTTACCAGATTAACCTTTCACCTGCAGGACTCACTGCTTCCATTTGCCCAACATGTGATAAGCTGGAAATGAAATCATTTTGACAGCTATAAAATGTCAGTTGTAAAATCAACGTATTTGTTTTAGTTCAGTACCTTACCTACAGCATCTGCTATTCACTGCCATATTAGTGCACCCACAAAGGGAAAATCAGATTCCTCCCTGCAGTGGAAAAATGACAACACCAAGGTGCAGGATGCTAAGCCCAGGAGCCCACATCCTATCACAGCACTTGTGAAACTGTATCCTCCAGCTGCAAGAACAGAGCCAGAGATGATTTTACAAAACACCTGGGGATGTGTTTAAGACATCTGAAATAAGGATGGAGGGTAAGCTGGAGATGACATTCCAAGTGCTGTTTGCAAACATTTGCATGTAAATGAAACCTCATAGTGCTGTGAATGGTACAATCAAGAATTCATATATGGCAAACTCTGTTACTGACTGATTCATCAACTTCTCACTCACAAAAAACCTGACCTCCATTCTCTAAGACCTTGCAGAACATCCTGCTGAGACTCAGCAGGTTTTGTCAGGCTTCACAAATGTATGGTGGTGAATACTGTGTGTTTAGGTGTGCCAGTCACTGATATCACACAGATGAGACACTCCTCAAGAGAATGACTATCTGTTGGTAGCTGACTGTTACCTTAAATACATGGGTGACTCTTCATTATCAGCGTTTTCTTCCATTCCATACTACCAAATATAAGTTGTTTGGCACATCCTCAAAGTAACAATTTCTCATGTCAACCAACCTCATACATTGCTACAATTTGTTTTTTCTTATACACATTTCAGAAATGTGCAATCTTTGTAAAGTTACATGGACTTTATGACTTATTTAGGAAAGGTTAGTAACTTCCCAAATGGAAAAGCTATCAGCAAGTTCTGTGCTCACAGACATGCTGGTCCTTGAACAGTGGTGTTGATGTCTTTCCCACAGAAATATGCTTGTATATTAAAAAAGAAAAAAAACCCCCATGATCTACAGTCCAGGGTCGTGCTACAACTCCAGCATATGGCAATGAGTCAAAAATGTTCAGCTTTTCTCATTTATAGGACATTTCAATTGCCCCTCATTACCACTGACCTTTTGCTAACACAGAGCATTGACCTGAGCTAGGGTTGAGTAATCCCTTGCCACAGAAAACTGCTGCTGCAAAAGCCAAAGAATATTTGAGATACCTGATGTAACAAAAAGATAACCAATGGCACATGTATTCTTTCCAGGCATGGTTTATTGAAAACACACCAAATTGTTATCCTACATACCTGGTTTCTAACAAGCATTCTACTTGTCTGCATTATGGAAAGATCCTATCATAATAATAATACATTCCATCATGGTAACATTTGTTCTATGAAAAGCATAATCCACCTTTTTTTTCCTCTCCATACTTGTAAAATCAAACCATTCTAAGTGTTTCAGTTTATAGTACAGTGTAAATACAATGCAAAATCCCACCAGTCTAAACTACAGAGAGAATGTTGAGCAGTATTACAGAAAACACATTGTTGATTTTTTTTTTTAATTCTCCTACCATGAAAATTTTAAGGCACGTGATAGTTACAAACACATTAGCTACTAATTACCAGTAAGCTTCTTAGTCTAGTTATTTTGTTTTTTCTGAACAGTAAGAACCAGATTGGCAGGCCTTGTAGTATCTGCACTATCTTCCTCCTCACCTTGGACTTCAGATCATTCTACCCTGATGTCGAACTTAAGACAGAAAACAAAGGCTCATAGTATCTTCCCCTTAAACGCACTAAATTAGTTACTTTATCAGTAAATCAGAGAATTTCTCTGTCAAAGACAGGGAAACACCAGATTTTAGGGGCATCATAACAAAGAAATTTTGCAAGAAACTACACCTATATAAACACTTTCAAAAACTCCACCCCAACAGCACAAACCTGCTGGCTGAAGGTATTGGCACACTGTAGGTTTTGCTGAGCCAGCAGTTGCTCAGCAGAGGAGTCTATAGCCACTCTTACGTGCCCATTTGGCTTCTGAAGCTTTGCTTACTCGAGGGTTTGACATGTGCACCTCTCTCACAGGTAGCTGAGCCTATGCTCAACCTTAAGGCAGGTAACAGAAGGTAACTCACCACCTTCAGTCTCATGGAACTGCTCCAGGAGTGAAAACTGCTTTGCCTAGCACAAGGTTTTCCTGCTAGAAAGCATTACTGAAACTGCTCCTCAGAGCTGGCACCAACTTAGGAAACTGCTGTAACAGACATGCCACCCCTGGCTTTCTTCATGTGTCCCTGACAGCAAGTCAGTTCCTAGTCCCCAGGTTAGTCCTTTTTGGGGCATCTTGGCAACAGAGATCAGTTTTGCTTCCCTGGTAGGAGCACATTCAGAACCAGAAGATCTGAGCACGTGGAAGCAGATCTGGGATAGGCAGCAGTTAGGCCAGGACAGAAGACACTGAAGATCAGGACCTATGGCTGCCCAAGCTGTTCCCTAGAGAACACTTCAAGCTGACAACACACCTTGAGTTGCATTTATGGCTATATTGCTACGACAGAACCAAAATGTCCTACAGTCTTGCCTTTTTGCTCTCCTTGGATTCTGCAGACACACTGACTGACCTGGGGAGCACAACTGCTCGCACATTCACTTGATGCTTCTCCAGGGGACTTGGCACACAATGTTTTTTCAACTTACACAGCTCAGTGAAAGTGCTTGGGAGATATGTGAGCCACCTTCCTGGCAAGAAGGTTCAACAGTAATCACATGCTGAAAGAAGTCTCCCTTTCCCCTGTGTTATCTCAGCCCTGACTGGGCCATCAAATTTCCTCCTCCTCTTTAGCAGGAGTCTTGCAACACCATCACTTCCTTCCACAACCATCCCTCCCACTACAATTTCTGCAGGTAGAAATCTCTTCTACCCCAGCCCCTTACAGGCAGATTCCCTCCTGTTTTCAGTGGAGTCAACAGGAAAAGAGGAGGTTACATACCTGAGACCTAAAAAGCACTGCCTGCCTTTTAGCAGGAGACTCTAAACCCTACTGCAGCATTAGTCACACACACTGCCACTTTCCTTCTTTACATACAGTCCCTGCTGCCAAAATACAACAATTACGGGTTCATGCACCCATGTCCCAGAACAGCTCCAACAGCCAGTCACACTTGTGCCAACAAGGGGAGAGGTGAGGGCAGGGGTGAGCACACATCCCACCAGTGACCTGCTGGCCATAGACAAAAAGGACATTAAATCACCAGACCTGGTTCAAAGTACCCTGCTTTGGACCTCAGCAGGTGGGCTGATAATACAAGGCGATAGTCTCACATACAAGTCATCCCCCAACCTGTTTTCTTTCCTCACCATCCAAACAACAGTTTGTTGAGAAGGAAAAAACCTCACAGTAATGTTGAGGATGGGTTATTGCTACATACTTGGGAATTAGTTGTCAATGTAAGGCATGGGAAGGGTGGGGGTTTGATGTGTGATTCCCAGGGGAAGCCTTGGCCCATCAACTTGGTATCCAACTTCTTGACACACCATCCTCTGATTTTCTGCAGCAATAAACCATGTTGTCAGCTCATAACTCTGCTGGCTGCTGTAACACCCCCAGGAAAACAAAGAACAGTTTGCTACGATGACCTGGGCAGCCACTGCCATCTAATCTGATAGAGACCATTCAGGGTGCAGTGTGAATACCAAAAAGACTTGTGGGAGAAGTGAGATTGGGTCTGAATCTGCTTCTCAAATATCCTTAGTGTTTTCAGCCCGTTAATGACAGAGATCAAAGTAGACTCCAGCCCAGACTCTGAGTGTCTCTGTAGTGTCCCACTAAGAGCCATGAGATATCTAGGATTGGAAGTCATGACTATAATTGGCCCCAGTCACTTCACTTGCCCCTCCCTGCAGTTTTCTCTGTTAATTTCTTGCTGGCTTTGAAATACCTGCACAGTAACTAAACCACAAAGTCTTAGCAGAAACTCCTTTCAACAGTCAGGTCTTTATTTTAAGTGAACTTTTTCTCAGACTCCTTTGGTAAATATATGGTTTGAAGTAGATCAGGGACAGACTGACAGCACGGCCCTTCTCTTACACTGTTCTAGTCAGCTACAAAGCAGGTTCCATTGCTAATTACTGAACGTTTTTAAAAAAATCCTTTCATATACAAAAAGAATACACCAAGTACATAACCAAAAGTGATATAAAACTGTTCTGTGTAGCTTGGTTAAAAGGGTCTCCGCGTATTGGCAGAACAAGTATGAAAAGAGCACCATTGATATAATATACAGTCAACGATGTATCTGGTTTCATTGCCACACTTTATGTCTACACAGAGAGGCACTGCCCCGACACAGATAGTCACAGGTGCCTCTCTTTGCTTCCCTTGATCCACTGAGCATCTTTGGCCCAACAGGACTCTCATGCAGGTGAAAAAACAAATCTTTGCTATGTTGATTTGCTCCAAGCATATTCACCTTCCCCAGGATCCAGAATGACACTGCAACGTATGTGGAAGATGAGGGTCAAAAAGGGAGGGTGCGAAGCAGCACACGTATCATCCAAATCACTGACAGCTTCTGGCATCAGTCTTTTTCCCTGAATCAACAAATGCTTCCCTCTCCTGCAAACTACTTTACATGGTTTTGTTAACCTATTCTCTGCACAACAATATATATATATAGATATATAGACTTTTTATTTATTTATATATATGTATTCATGTCAAATTTTTAATATACTCAAGAAGATACAAAGCTCTTGGTACTTGCTTTTTTTAAAGTTTTTAAATTTTTTTTTTACAAAAAATGTAATGGTTACTATTACAGTAATATTTTGGGGGAGGTGAGATTTTTGGATACTTCCCCTTTTTAGTTACAAAAGGAACGGCAGGCACTGAAAACCGCAAATGATGTTTGCTAGACTCAGAAATGTGCTTTCCAGTCACACCGTTTTTAGGAGCTTGTTTAAAACTAAATGTGGCAATCAAAGAACAGTGGCAACCAAGTAAAATCAGCAAAAGTCCTCTCATGCTGCTACTGAGACATTTGCTTCCTATTCTCATCTGCTGCCCCTCCCTTGACCAATGCCTGGAGAAAATCAGTGATCTGAAATCATTTTGTTCCCGGCATTTCCCAATACCACATTTGCAGACTATGTTCTCTTGAGGTAAACATTCCCCTACAGAAGGCAGGCCTTGGCATCCTGGAGGAGAGCTGCTGCACATGGGCGATTTTCACGCCAAATGAAATATGCAATCTCAAAACAAAAAGCAAAGGAACACAGAAACCATGACAATGATTTTAAAATCCCAAACCAGTTCCCTTTGTGGAATTTTTCATCAGGATCTACAGCCCAAAGCAAACATGGATCCAACACTGAAAAATTTACCATCAAATGTAAGTGACAGACCCATCTCAAATTCATAGCGTGTTCAAAATAAGACATCCTACAAAAAAGCTCCTATTTTCCTTCAATGTCTTAACAGGTATGGCAAAAGTAGTTTATCATCATCAATGCAACAATGATACATTAAACATGTAAAAGCTCCTTATTGCAATCTTTGAGAACATGAAAATAAAAAGCCAGCCAACTCCGTTTCCCAGCACAGATTTTTGAACCAGAGACACTGAAACCTTCCATAAACTCCTTTTCAATATGTGGAAATAAAAACAGAGACATTACAGAATTCAAAAGGCAGAAGTATTGTACACCAGATTATAATGATAATATAGCACTGTGATTGATATAGCTTACTCTAAAAGCAGATTATACAGCTTGCATCAATTTTGTCATCCACTCTCCAGTTCATTTAACTAGCATTTAATAGTTTTTGTTCTGCATTTTCTCCCTTCATTGAAATCCAATAAACTCACTCAACATTCCTGCACTTTCTGTGGGAATAATAAAGAAAGCCCAAACATTTTTCAGAAAGCCTTCAAAAACGTTAAGAGTCACAGTTCAAAAGAAATCCCCCCAAACAAAACCCAAAACAATGAGCCCCAAACCAGAAAAGTGCTATTCTCCTCGTGGCTACACCTACGGTATCATTTCAAATATCCTGCAGTTCCTCTCTTGCTGTGAAGCTGCCGCATGACCTGCACTTCTCCAGCTTGGCACCATCCACATGTAAGAGTCACCTAAGAACGCAGCCAGCTACATGGAAGCTTGGATTCTCTTTTCTTGTTTTTCTTCTTGCAGGAGTGGGAGGGAGGGAGGGGGAGGCGGTGGCTGTTCCTGGCGGGAATGTCAGGGAGTTCAGCAGCAGAGTGTCTCGCTGTAAGGCATCGTGCTCCGCTCGGCGATGGCACTCGGGTGGGTTCGCTCCCCACGCCCTCCTGGGACCTGCAGCCCTCCCAGTCTGAATGGCAGTGGTGACTGATGAGATCCTCTGGGTCGATTCAATGTTTGTTTCTCCCCCTCAATTAAAAAAAATGTGGTTGGACTTTAGCCCTGCAAAATAAAGTCAGAACTGATTAATACCAGTCATTAGCGTGGCCTTGGTGATCTCCATCACCTCATGGCAGGACAGTGAATGGAAATGCCAACTTATGCCAAGACATGGGTTCCTTGAAGGGCATGTCTGGGAGAAAATAAGCACAGACTTCATTTTTCAAAGTCAGGACCCCACCTGAAGGCTTCACTGCTCAGAGCAAGAGTGCAGGAGTAAAGCAGGCACCAGAGGCACAGTGATCCCTGTGCCTGAGCCACCACGGCTGATCACACAGTGCTGAGCAGCCAAGGGAGGCCAGTGGTGCCAAGACCTGCTCCATGACAGCACCTCACAATGCTGAAAACCTCCCTGGGCAGGTACTTCCAACCAGGAACAGAAACAATCTGCTAACACCTCGCATTTCTACTAGACTGAAAGGAAGAAGAGGAAAAAATATCCAACACCACCACCCGAAAACATACTGGAGTTTTCTCTCCCACTAATGCAAGGGATTCCCATGTAGAATTAAGGGGGTTGATGACAGTTCATGGTTTGGAATTTGGGCCTTTAAAGTCTCTTGCCCACTCTTGAGGGCAGAATTTTTCAGTGCCTTCATGACAGTCACAAGAATTTTCCTTTAGTCATAGCCAGGGGCACAACACCTGCTGTTCCAAACATAGCATGCTCTGACACTGTGCCAGAAGGTATCACTGGGGTAACTCGACCAAGACAGCAGGACACAGATTAGCAGTGGCAGGAGCAAAGTAAGGCTGGTGACATTACTGAGGAACTTGGCACGTGGCAAAGGCAGACAACTAGAACACAACAAAAAGGCACCTTTCTTTAGTGACACACAATGAAAAAAAAAAATGCAAAGTGGGAGTTGTGGGTCACTGTTTATTGTGTAACCAATATCATCTCTCCTTGCAATGTAACTTGTGTACAGTCAGCAGCTTTCCTGCTGTAATTCGTGGGAACCTTAAGGGACATCCAAAAATAGTCAAGGATATGTTTTTTCTTAAGTCTCAGGCTAATCCTTATAATGAGCATTGAGGGAGAAAAATGGTTGGAAGCAGGAACACACTACTCAAATTCATTCCCATGGCCTAACAGCAGAAATATTTCACATTTCAGCTGACAACTAATCATTCACAATATTAATTTTCTGCCTGGTTATTTGACAGGTTATTTTTAATCAAACAGTGGTGTTTGATTACATTTCGTTAAAGATACACTGAGTAACATAAACACCACTTTTTTTCTTCCCAAGGCACTTTCATGAATCTGTAAGTTAGCAGTTAGATTTGAAGAGATTCCACAGCTATACAGATCATGCACAAGAGAAAGTTATTCACTAGCCCCAATTACCATTAAAAGGACCTACCATGCATGCAAATTAGACCCAGGAGTCAACAGGCTGGGGTTTAATGTCACGGGCATCCACCAGATTCACCGAAGCCCTGTTACTCCTGTTAATGTTTTTCCTATTTGTGTCATTCTGCAGCACAGGGTGAGGAGTTAAAGCAAAACAGAGCGGATTAATCAAACAAAACCACCAAACAAGTCAGCTTAAAGTAGCACAAGGGAAAATTAGTCATAGAGAAAGAAACGAGATCAGCAAAGGCACAATACTGACAAAAGCATCTGCAACAGTCAAAAAGTCACACTTCCCTGGATTCCCAGCCTCCCTTGAGCTCTCACACAGCTCACGAGCCACAACACCCACAGCCACATTTCTGTTTGGCAGCACAGGGAGGAAAAGCAGCAGCTGCTCAGCTCTGCCCAGGTGAGGGCAGGGCTGTGCACACCTTTGCTCTGTACAACAGCCTGGATTCAGGCTTGGTGCTCAGAACCAAGAGGCAGCACAGGCTGTGGGTCACACACTCTTGAGGTGAAATGCTTTTTCCTCTCTTTCTCATAAAAGCGAAGCAGCCACTTGCTGAACTCTGGTTGTGCCTCACTTCAGTCATACCCTGGACTTAGGGCTGCTTGATGTGGTTTTGAGGGTTGCACTGGACCACTTTAATGAATTTTGAGTGGAAAAAATAACAAGTAGTTGTTAATTTTCCTACTTTATCCTATTTTCCCCAAAAAGGCATTTTTTGCCAAGCTCCAATTGATCAACATTTTTATATAAGTTACTGCATCCATTCCTGCTGCATCCTTGCAGAATGTACTAGAACTGTGATGAGGGGACTAGGAAGTTTATTTGATTGATACTGGCTCAAGCAGGACCATCTCTTGCCAACTGGAGAAGAGGACATTGTAGGACTTCAGTAATCAGCTTAAAAAAATTTCAGGCAGATTGAAGCCACTCTCTCCAGGGTGTTCCTTCACGGAAAGGCAGAACATAGCAGGAAATGCCTGACTAGGCAAGTTAAAACAGGCAGGCTGGTGCAGTAGGACAACTTCCTAGTTTACCATCTATGGAAGTATTTTTCTCCAAATCCCACTTTTTTATTTCCCTGTTCAATAATGGGTTTGCCTTTCAACTGACTGAAGTTTAACTGTTTCCACTCAACATGAATCACCTGGATTTTCTGGTATTATCAGCAATGTGCTGAAGGTAATGAAGGGCAGCCTTCTGCAGACTAGCAATAGTGTCTTTCACCACTGACTCTTATTTCAATGAATCCTCATTTTCCTTCTCAAAATTACTCCACCAAGAGAAAACCCAAGCTTGTTTTAAGGCCAGGGAGAACTGGAGGCCACAGCATTAACAGACTTTTTACTCTGAAAAGGTACAGAAGTGCAACAGAAATTACCCAGAACCTACTGAGTCACATTTGCACACAGCCCATAATACAAAAAGCCTTGTAAAGTAAGAATTATTTTTAATTAGAAAGTAGTCTAAATTTGTATTTAGAAGGCACACACATAACTGTGCATGTCTCTTCTTCGCTCTTCATCTCCCTGGCCCATGGCCATGGTCTACCAGCAGGACTGTGAATGAGTGTTGCAGAATTGAGGACTATCCATCACACTGCTGGACATGGACACACAAGATCACACCCATTTCTCGTGCTGAAGACAATAAAGCAGCATGACAATCTGAAGAGACTTATCAGAACAAAGTCTGAGCACAGTTACACAGCTCAGGGCCAGGGAATGCTGCCTGGACAAAGGTGACAGAACAAACACTTTCTCTTTTTACAACCTCATCCATTTACAAGAGTACAGCAACTACCTGCATTTGCTCCTGCACTGGAAAGCAACATTCTGTTTTTATTTCTAGTTAGCCAAGTGGTAAATTACAAAATAATGCCTTTAATGTGGAATAAAAAAAGGTCCTTTATAGCCCCCTGGTGCGTGACTACCCTGTGTTTCTGGCTGAGGACACTCAATTCCTTTCTTCCCAAGGCACTAACTAGCACTCAGCAGGAAGAGGGAGCTCACTTTTAAAGGTTCCTTCTCGGAAGCATCTCCTGTGTTATCACTGGTCTTGTACTTGCGCTCCTTGTCCCGGTGGTCGATGGTAGAATATCCATCTGAGGAGAAAACACAACAGTCAGGCATGAAGCACAAACAAGAGCAGAAACAGAGCTGATGCAAGCAGAATTCTTCAGCAAAGGAAAACGAACCATCACAAGCCAAAGATGCCGGCAGCCTGCTTCTCACGTGCTCCAGCTCTGAAATTTCATTTTTACCAGCTAAAAACAAACAGAGAAGCCTTCTTTTTATAGCACTGCCAGATGCTGGCACTCTCATTAGCAAGCAGCACTGTTTTCATCCCAGCCTGCTGCACTTTTTAGTGTGCCCAAGGAAAGCAGCAAGTTGTCATCTCATGCCCTGTGGCTAATGAGCTCCAAATTCAGCCCAAATCCTGTGTTCCTTGCTTAGCAGCCTGATTAATTGGCTGTGTTCATTCTCTGAATGCTCTGCAGCCTGTTCCCACTTTTCCTGAGCCTAACTACTAGCAGGACATGACAATAATTTGGAAGAGTCCCCATCAGAGCACTGAGAAAAAGGACTTGTCGAGTTGGAAGAAATCTCAATGCAAACCCTGCTGTGCTTGGGCTGTCTTTCATTATGAAGAAGGACCTGTTGGTGTCTTTTCTCCTGACAACTAAGGAAGAGCATGAAAGCGTGATGAACACAAGGAAGAAAACTCAGAGAGGGTTTTATAAAAAAATGGCTGTAATTATTTCAGAACCTTTGCTTTCAATCGTTGTCAGACAGTGCAAAACTTAATTTATTTTTGTGATGCATCAAATCTCTCTCGTTATCAGTGACAAATAGATCCTTGCCTGCTCTGCTTTGACAGCATTGTAATCTGGAGTACATGACACCCGAATTTATACCTCCTTGTAGGCTTTTGTTTTCCCCTATGTAATTGAGGAATCATTAATATTTTCTTGTCCTGACAAACTGCATTTTTAGAAGACTACAAAAAAGTTTACATGAACTATCAAAATGCCCCCCTCTCTGTTTATTACTGGCCTATAACAGGCCATTAAGGAAAAGTGAGTGATGTATTTATGGGCTTCCTGTGGCACTGTTTGCCCACATGACAACTACACACAGAGCCAGGTCAGACTGAGAAGAGTTGCAGTGTTCTGTGTGCCTCAAACCCAAGTGCACACAGACCTGCAAACAAGCACCTGAGGCAGGATGTGTTTTTGACATCCATGGCAATAAGAGATGATTTAACCATGCTGACCAAAAATAATTACAGAATTCTGGAATTATACATGTAGTTCACAGACCATAAAGCATGATTTGCTACACAGCACTTAACTTAAAATGACTTTTTGACAATCAAGATGCCTGACATTTTTAGCTATTCCTTTTGTACAAAAAAACCCCCAAGAACAGCTGCACCCAGCTACCCAGCCAGCACTTGTGGAGAATGCACGACTGATAATTCTCTCTCAAATGACAGGCATGAACACTGCTAGCAGCCAATGTCCTTATCTACAGATTCATCACTCATTTAGGACAAAATACTTCATGTAAGTATGCATTAAGTGATGAAAAAACAGAAAATCAAACTTACAGCAACTGGGTGGTAGCTTTTTACAGTCTCAGGTAACTGTACTCACAAGGATGTAATGGATCACTTTGCATTTTTTTAGTGCCATCATGGTGATCCACAGACACTTCTAAAAGGAATTGCCAACACACAGTGGGAACCTTTAAACTACCCCCAGAAAGCAACAGCCACTAACTGAAGGATGGCAGCTGTGCTATTTCCCAGGGAGCAAGGTCATTAATAGACTGCAATCATAAAAAATAAACAAAACCAGATCTTTAATACTACAAAGAAATTAAACCCCCCATACTTAGCCAGGACACATCAGCAGGAGGAAAATCCCACTTTTGCACCAGCAGTAATTTGACAACAAATAACACTCAAGAACTTTGCTCTTTGTATCTCACTTCCAACACATTTTGCATTTCATCCTGCGGGCCCCTGGCCTGCACAGACCAGCACCGGCAGGTCCAAACCCCACACGCTGTGCAATGCCTCTGTCAGGGTAAGTAGCAGGAGAGACAGGAAGTTTATGATTTGATCAAATGAAATGAGAGGTATCTTGGAAGAGGCTGCATCAGAGAAGTAATACGTCACTGCCCCCAGAACCATGGCTTTGCAAGGAAGTTAGAAACACTGCTTCTCCCATGTTTCAGATTAATTTGAAGAAGCCATCAAAATTAATTGCTTCCGTGGCATAAAGATCTATACATATCTTGCTGCTTCAGGGTATAAGTACATCATTTTGACTTAATACAATCCCTTGTACAGACAAAAGTTACACTGGTCAATAGAGCAATGTCCCATCCTTGGCTTGTTTACTTCTCTCTCAGCTTCCTGCTTGTTACTGTCTCCATTGCTTCTGTATCTCCCACTCACTCGACAGCAACATTTTTATGTCATCACAAATTACAGGAACAAATACATGCCAGTCAGTGTCAGTCCACATCTGCCCTCACACAGCTCTCAACTTAAAAAAGAACAAACCTCTAGCCCCATCAAAGAGAAGGAGGAGAAAGGAAAAGTCATGCCTGAAGATGAGGATGGAGGACAGTGGCATCTGAACTCTGTGCCTCTGGTCTGAACAGTCTCACCTCCCAAGTGTTCCTGTCTGAGTGACTGCAGGTTAACTGAGCCACACACGGAGTTCTGCAGGACTGGCACAGGCTGGAGATCAGTGTTGTGCTGAGGGCAGGGCCCCAGGCACACGCTGAGCACAGCACTGCTGCTCTCCAGCCTGCCTGGAGCTGGGAATGCCTGACAGGCCTGAGCATCCCACGGGAACTCAGATCATGACTCTTCTTCTATCTCCCAGCACATCCACACCCTACCCAGGCTGTTCCACTGCCCCAGACAGCAGGGATCTGACTGTTCTAGTTCTGCCAGCTGATGGGGAACGTATCCTTCTGCCTCCCTAACCACTGACAGCAAAGTGATTTCCTCTGTTGAGAAGGATGACCCCCACAGCACTGGCAAAGAAGCTGAGACTGCACCAGCAATTTTTGTTTTGTGATCTTGAAGCCAATGTGGGTTAACAGGAAAGGCCCAGGCACCAGGACAGCCTAAACACTGGTGAGAGGAGCCCACAGAGGAGGGGCAGACAGGTGGGGATGTTTTGGAACCATCAGTCCTATACTCTGCAGGGGATGAACACTGGGCTGGAAGGTACAGTTCATTCTACAGTGGAAAAAGAACAAAAAACTCCAAAACACGACAGTCCACGATGAAGTTAAAATCAGAAAATATAGTCTAGAGCAGCCTTCTCATGTTAGGATGCCTGTAAGACAAAAAACCACTCAGCATTTGGAAGAACCTGAAGAAAAGAGATGAAATGTTGTTATTCCAGTTCCCTTGAATTAAGGATAGTAAACTGGATAAATTAGGTTAGTCGCTTTTCAGCTGACCTCTGAAATAGCACAAAGTTATAGTCATATTGGAAGAAAAAGGCTCTCAGAGCTGGGATCAGGAAAACTTAACAGATCTCATCTTCTAAAGGTGATAAAAAGACTGGAGAACAGAATGGACCAGAGAATCTGCCTGGTGCTGTAAATTTGCATTTTGTTTTGTACTCAGGGCTGTACCAGCAATTCCTGAGAGCATAAGGCAGCAATTAATACTGAGACTATCAACAATCAGCACTGCCCATTCTGCAGCACCTGCCAGCACACAGCTATTCCTGCCAGGCAATCCTCTCTGAAGAGGTTTTCTTCCATTGTGAGAACAAATGTTTCAGTGTTCCCTAAGGCAAAATACATACGGACAGTTCATTCATGGCAGGTGGCATCTCATTTTTCCAAGAATACAAAAGGTAATAGATAGCTGTTATTTTACTTCCTGAACATTCTTGTCCTTTTCTTGGCTCTAACTTGCTGTTTTATTCAGCCACAATCACTAATAGCAGTGTACCAAACTGTTTGATCTGGAGGCATTCATATAGGTGCATTTGAATAAAAAACATCAACTGGAAGAGGTAAAGCAAATTCTCAAGAGACCACACAGCACCTTTATCTACCTTGGTAAAGAAAAACCCTCTATAAGTTCAACACTACAGAGCTTATCATTATCAGTCTCAAAGCACATCACTGACAGTGACTCTTCTCAGTCTATAGGAAAAGAGTCTCAGGCTTGTTTAGATGCAGGTAAATGGAAAGTAGAGCCATGAATATCACACACACTAACCTATTTTTGGTTTTACCTACAAAACTAAAGGCAGAACAGATTTAAACACAAGCAATACTGAAGGAAATTTTCAACTCTTTTTTTTCTTTCTGAATCCCAGACACTTCCAGATCTGTAACAGGGAATGCAGCTGCCTCAGGGACCAAAGAGCAGAATGAAAGCTGGGTCACTGTGCCTCCAAAATATGCATTAAGTCGTGGAGAAACTGGTGTGCACACACTACATGTATACAAAGAAAAAAAAAAGATGACAACCAATCTTTAGTGAAGTAATGTTTTGTTTTTAAATGTCAGCTTTATCCATCTGAAATAATATCTCCTAGAGAAATAGTTGAACTTTCCTGTGAGTGACAGTGTGCTCTATTGGAACAGACAGAGTCTGATCTATAACTGAATTTACCTGGGCCAAGTTCATCCATAGGTATCATATCACGACTTCCAGACTTCTCATTATCTAGAAAACAGAAGCATTGGAACAACTTGAGGTACATCTGCTTTTCTCAAAAGCTGATAGTTTTGAACTAGTCACAGAACCAGAGAAGTCCATAAAGTACTGAATCCAGAGATTATAGTAAAAAAAAAATCCCCAACTATTCAACTGTTATCTATTCAGAAAGGGAAGTATGAGTCGAATTCTCCAGAGAGCACATAAAATCTCTGTATTTTCTGCTTTGGCACTGTTACACAGGGCTTTCTCTCTCCAACAGAAACCACACTTTTGCTTTGGACTACCTACCACAATTAAAAAGCTTCTCTTTGGTCTCTTTAGAATAAAAGAGAAAGAAAATAAGTAAGGGTGCAGCTTCTCTCACGGCACACAAGCCAATCCAGCAGCCTGCTGAGCCAACAGAAAACTAATCCACAAAGAAAATAAGTTTCTTGTCATGTCAGCAAGCTGACCCAAATCATCCTCTGTGTGCATAATGTGCCAGGTCTGATCAAAGACAGGGAAGGTGGACACAGGCAGGGCAGTGTGGGGCTGTTGTTTCTGCAGTAACCTGCAGTTAAAGCAGAGAAAGTGCATAAGGCAAATCCAGCTCTTAGCAACCAGAGCCAGGCTCAGAGACACAGGAATCATGGTGAAATCAAGTTGGTGCTACACTGGTGTGGGTGTGGCTGTGCATTATGAAAAACCAGAGACAGGATTAACTGGAGCTTGAACAAACTCATCTCCAATTAAAAAACCCTGCACGGTAGAGGAAAGAGGCTGTGCCAAAATGGGCACATTTCTTTAACAAAGGGAAAGACTCCGATACAGAGCAGGTGTAAGGTCAGCTCCACCTGCAGGAAGATTTAACTGGTAACACTACAATGAAGTTGAGAAAACAGTATCAGTAGTGTACACTTTGTAAGGGAAGAAATTCTATCCATCTCCAGGTAATAGGGACTGATTATTTTGAGACTGTGGGGTAAAAATCACACATGAATAATGCATTTTTACCCCCTTGTGCTGTAACAGTCAGAGCAAATCCAGAAAACCAGTGAAGCACTATATGACAAGTGATAAAGAGCAGAACCCACCTTGACTTTTATCCACCAGAGGCAAAGTGCTGTCATCGTAGCCAGACCTGCCAGCAGTACCTTTGGAGCCCTTTGGAGCTGCAGAAACAGACTACAAGACAAAAACCACACAAATACCAAACTGCTGCTCATGGAAACTGAACAACACAAATAAATAAACCAACAGCATGGAGAGAGATTATGGAATGCTCTTAAGCCCCCCTTCTATTGATAATATGCAACTGGAGTATTTTTTATTTTCACATAGATTTGGTGGAGGAGTTTTCCTCCTGTTTTCTCAATGGCAGCACTGTTGCCTGGTAAAGGGAGCAAAACCCTACCACAAGAAAAGGCGAGGAGGCTGCATGTCAAGTAGAGGTGGCTGCCCTAGGTTTGCTGTACAGAATGTTTCAAGTGATACAAAAATAAGGCAAGACATGCTAATTCTTCCACCAGTAAATCGGGGCATTTGGGCTGTACAGGATGGCAAACTCCCCAAACCTAAAGAGCTACATTCCACAGACCACAGCAAAGCACAGCCAGCAATGCTGTGCAGGATGGTGTGACTGAGCAGGGAACAAACCACTGTGCTCTCACATGGAGAAACAGAAGTGAAAATGAAGATCTACAGACTGCAAGATTAGCCTACGTAAGGACATCTCCACTCAGGCGTTTCCAGAACTAATTTAACATCTTTACCTGAAAGTGTGTCTTGTTCCACCCATCCTTCTGAAGGGCATTTCGTAGCTCTTTATAGCTCCAGATCATCTGAAGAATGTGAGATGCAGCTTTTGTTTCTCTGGGAGATTGGCTGATTTGCAAGATAAAATTACAGTTTAAGTATCAAGCAATGTCCGACTATTTGTATGTTAATACCTAATACTCCACACAGCTATTATTTGAACACAAACGTAATGGGATATATGTGAAATCATTCAGTGACTTCTTCATATCTACAGGTATTTGCTGACAAAAACAGAAATCAAAATGTTATGAATTTCACACATTTCTGTGTTTTCACATATACTGCTCAACAAGCATGGAGGCCATGGTGACACTTTTGTCTTGTAGTTGCCACTAACAAAGAACAGATTCCATCCTGCCTGGATTTATTCAGGAAAAAGAAACCCAAACCAAAAAATATTCTAAGCCACTTT
The DNA here is from genome assembly GCA_008694505.1 of Cyanoderma ruficeps. Classification (NCBI taxonomy): domain Eukaryota; kingdom Metazoa; phylum Chordata; class Aves; order Passeriformes; family Timaliidae; genus Cyanoderma; species Cyanoderma ruficeps. The sequence goes on along the minus strand of VZDJ01000174.1, from coordinate 7,266,142 downwards.
TCAAACCTTCACCCCAATGTACATCTATCTGTTCTTCACAATTCAATGAAGTTGCTCCATGGTTTAAAATACCTTACACAGTAATTTCGGTCAGCAAAAAAAATAAGCTGTTCCTTACTAACTCAGTACACCAACACCTTTTATAATATAAAACAGGTCTAGGTTTTTGGTGGCTCTCATATTTTGTAACAATACAACCCAAGAAGGCTACTTCAGCCACTCTCCCAGAAGTCTGCAGCAAACACACCTACAATGTCTAATGGGCTGAACTACACAAAACAAAGTTTCCTCTACAGCAGTCAGAACACAGTTCTTAAATGGAAGAAAATTTGTCACTTCAAATTACCACCACCAGTCCTTTGGCCAGAACAATTATTGCACATCATTAACCATTTCACTTGGAAAGAAACAGAATTCATCACTGCATTCCAGGAGTGGAACACTGCCACAGAAAAAAGGCCTTCTGAACTAAAACCAAAGATCATGGTTTTACTGCAAACGCTGCCTGGTAAGTGTATATATGGTGCTAAGATATCTCTGACAAGGAGAGCATGTCTGAACATGACTGACTCATCAGTTAACCTTTTTCATCAAGTAAACATTTTAAAGGGACTGGCTGTTTTTACCTTATTAACTGCTGAATTTACAGCTCTGAAAGGTTGGGATGCTCCAATATTTTCACGAAGCTGTTCACAGTGACATTTTTTTTGCTGTTCATAGTGACATTCTCATGTTTGCAAGGAGTTCTTAGGCACTTTGCTTTCAACTATCACTTACCTTGACTTGCTGATAGCTACCAGCTTCTGAATGCCCTGTGTCTGGATCAGAGACCTTGCATTTTCTGAGCTGTCAGTAATGATTTCATGGATGGTATTCAACACTGCAACCACTGTATCCTCTTCCAGGTTCTTTGCAGATCTCTGCTGCCTGCTGGGCAAATTTCTTACCAGCTCACCCATGGCATAACTACCTAGATAAGGGAAAGAGATACCATTAGGCAGCCCTAATAATCATTCCAGCTTCCCATCCTGAATGATAAAAGTCAATGGTGTTTGCTATGTTTAAAAAAACCCTTATAATGCATGTGTTTTTAAACCACAAGACTGTAACTACACAGGGTATTTATCATTTATTATTTCAAGGTGATTGGCAGCTGATAAAGCTAAGATAAAGTCCTCCATCATGGATTCTGAAAGGTATTGAGGGGAGAAAAAAGCCATTTTTGCTGAGAATTTTACAGCCAACATCTATCATATTTTGCAAAGCCTGAGGCAAAAAAGCATCCAGTAGCTGCTAATGCCACGTATTCATGCTAATACACGCACATGGCTTACTCAACTTAGCCTTGTAATAGGCCTTCTGGGGCAAGGTGTGCAGCCATGCATTTATTAACCTTCCCCAACAAAGGTAAGAGTGTTTCCTCCTGGGTGCAGTTAGCCTTCTCCATGTATAGTACTGGAGAAAAAGCAGGGAAACTGGACTTTATCATTCCCAGGTATCCATGTGTACCACTTGCCTGGCTACACCTCCTGAACTCTTAAAACGAAAACCTGACGTATTAACGTAGAATCCCACCTTGCTATTTGCCACTATCAACTTCAGCGATGGCCCTAAACATGTCACCAGTATTTCCTGGCCTGGCAAGGTTACAGTTTAAACAAATGCCTTAGTTAAATACAGGTGTCATCTACTGGAAAAGTCATCTCAGCTGAATCTTTCAAGATTCCTCCTTATGGGCAGGTGAATGTCATTTACCACTATGGATAGGAGCTAGAGCAGTGCTGAACACCAACTTGACACTTGTTTAGTGTCCAGCTTCCACAAGTACCCACCAGGCAAAATGATGTGAAAGGAAGGAAGAAGCAAAATACACAAAGGTACAACTTCAGAGCCCCCTGCATTTGCCCAGGTTAGCTCAGCATGCCAAAGGCCAGACTCCCAGTCTAACTGGAATAGCTGGCAGGCCTAAGGAGCAACATCTGTGACTATGAGCACAACTCCCATACCAGCCAGGGCTAAGGAAAAAATAAGAAACCTCTTAACCCATCCAGCCCTCTGCACATCTTCACACACTCCTCTCCTGCAAAAATTTACACCTAATGTTACTCCCAGGTTAGAGATCTCCCTCAAGCCATAGCTTGTTTAGTGGGCTGGAAGTGTATTCTGAGCTGACAGCTCCCCACTTAGTGGCTACAGCTCAGTCCCAGACAGCATTGATGGAAACTGCAGAGAGAACAAATCCTCAGCGCAAGGGACAGAAAACGTGAGGTCTCTCAAGGGTCTCCAAGATCCCCAGCTGGTTAGAGAAGTTCAGAAGATACCTATGAGATCTTTATTGCGACGATCCATGGAAAGGTTTCTCAGGGCAATGGACACAGCCCTCACAACCTTGTCTGAGTCGGACTGGAGCAGCTCCACGAGCACTGGCAGCCCCCGCTCCTTCCGCACCGTTGCGCGGATGTACGTGGACCACTGACCGTGGCACATGCGGGAAAAGAAACAACACCAAGGATTGTGAGTTCATGTACCTGCTCTTCCCTTGCCCCTGGCATTACTTTCAGTGCTGTAGCCCAGTTATTCTTCTCTGCAAAGACCAGTTAGGTTGTGAGTGTCGATTTATCCCATTGCCTTAACTCTTTACTCAAGTTCACCAAGTACCAAGGAAGAAAAGGTGTATGAGTTCACCCTACAGCAAAACCACCTTCTGGAGAAAGGGCAGGAACAGAAGGAGGGAGCATCATCTGCCAGCACCTGTTATGTACACACCCTGGTGTGGAAACACATCCCTCCGGATTAGGAAAAAGAGGCCACTTGGAAGAAACAGTAAAGCATCTAAAGCATTTATTATCTTCCTCCTCCTCCAATTTCATGCTTTTATTCTGTTTCATGATTGTTTTTAAAGCAAGCCTCTATTATTTAAAATAAGCTTTACTCAAGGCAGCTGTGAAACACCACGCTGCCAACCCTCAGGCTGCTATCAGTCCCACTTTGCTAAACTGTTCTAGAAGTGATCAGGCAAATCTTTGAGAGAATTGCCTGATTAGAGCTGGGGATGCTTCAGAGAGATTATTAGGGGACACTCTGGAGTGCAGTTTCCTCAGCAAACTGGCAATCCAACTAAGTGTTGAGAATACCTAGCTATCTAATACAGGATTTTCTGAATGGACAAAGCAATGGTTAAAGTGGTCAAAGTGGTAGAAGTTCATCATGGCTAAACTGTCATGAGCTCAGTGCCACTTCCACTACGTAAACATCATTTTTCCAGAAGATGCAAAACATCTTCAATAAGCAAACTGAAGGAATTTCCTTGACATTTTCACCTCCTCCCTTTTTAAAAAAGATACAAATGTACAAAGTATCAGTGCACTTACAATGGGACATCCCCTTGTTCTTTACTTACACAAAGGAAACAAAAAAAGACCGAATAGAAGACTGCACTCACCGTCCAGTTACCAGCACTAAGGTTCTGCAAAGCTCCTGCTGCAGCTTCCAGAGTGTTGAAGTTCTGACTTTCGGTGAGGATGGAGAGGTACAATCGGACCACATCTGGCTGGTACAGTAATTCAAAGCCTGCAGGTGGGGCAAGAGGAGAAGAGAAGCAAGAGAAGCAGAGAAGACAATGTTTAAACAAACACATACACTTATTTAATAATGTAAGAGAACAGCCAATGGACAGCTGCTATAACACAGAAAGAAGAGCTTCTGCCATGTCCAGGACATTCTACCCACAGTTGCTGGAAGCAGTGGAGAGAGCAACTCATGCAGAGAGATGTTCACCTGGGCTGCAGGACTCTTTGCTTGTCTTAAGGTTGGCAATTCTGTCTGGAATCTGTGCTATGCTATAAACTGCACAGCATGCAGGTAATGACAAAGTGAAAGGAGACAATTTTTGCCTGCACAATTATTACTTTGCATCTCCAGACTGGGCTGCAAATTCACCTTGCGCTCCTGTCCTTGTTTAAATCGCTCTCAATACTTTTAGAGACATAAAGAGCAGGGCCAAAGAGAGTAAGCTACACCATCCTGTCAGCCACGCCCTGCACACACCCAGGGGACAGAAGGAAGAAGCAGGATGTCAAATTGACCAGAACCCTGAAGTCTGAGGGGCAAGGAGGAACAGTGACTCCAGGTGAAATATTGAGCACAGAAATACGGCAGCACTGTCCCACACTGGGAGACTGTGACAGCCACATCTGTTCACTGCAGATCCCCAGAGCCACCGTATCAGCTGTGCAGTTTAAGCATGACAGGAATGAGAGCTATTCCCAGTTCTGCCAAGGATTTCCTTTTGTGATGCTGAGTAACTGACAGTACCAACGTGTCCTGAATTCCTCATCCACAGGATTAGGATTTATGCATCTACACACATTAAAAAAAGGATCTTAAGCAAGAACTCCATCACTCCAAATTGCTGAACAATTTGAAGCAATTTTTATCTATCTTCCTTCATGAAGTGTAGCATGACACACTGCATCAATGAAGGCAGAGTATGCCAAGCATCCACGTAAAGGACTGGCCAGACAAACTATCTCAAAGTGCTGTTCAGCTTATGTGAACAAAAAACTAAACCCCTAAATTGCCTTGGTGGGTGCAGGCTGGCACAAGCAATCTCTGGCCAATGTGACTCATCTGCAGTCACTGTAGCTGGTGTGGTGGCCTTTGGGATGTAAGCAGTAAGCATTAGGTAATGCAGCAAGCATTACCCAGGAAAGGATTTCTAGAAAAATACGACATCAAAAGAAGCATAAAGGTCTGAAGAAGCCTGGGAAAAGAGGGAATTTCAAGCTTGCTTTGAGCAAATAATTTTTATTATTTGTACACATGAAAAGAATGTTCTTCATATAACAAGATGCTGTCCTAGAACTGTAGGACTTAGTTCTGCCCCCTAAAATTCCAAATGGATCAGGGTTTCTCTCCCAGATCCAAGCTGCCACAAGTTGGAACCCTGGCTGCCCTTGGAGTGCCAAACACCTACTACAAACTGACATCAGGAACCTGGGGGTAGCATAATTCAAAGCCAGTTTCCCACTAGTAAGACAGGAAACCTCCAAACACAAATCTCTCTTCAGCACTTTCTCTTTAAAATCACCCATCTCTCATACACACATTGCAGAGTATCATATTTTAGACATCTTGGAGCAATGTTGTCCTATCCAGTGGATAGTCTTTTTTTTTTTTCTTCTTTTTCCTTTCTTTCCTGTTGCTAAAGGCTTCCTGAAATAAAAACCTTGATTTTAAATGCAACTATTTCTCCACATCCTTCATACCAGTTATGGCTGTGTGGCTTTGTGAGTCACAATCCTGGAACTCAGCCCTCTAAACCCTGTATTAACACTACCTATGAACACAAGCTGTGTTAACACCCTGGCTATACAGGGGGTACTTATCCCACTGAAAGCAAGCAAACACAATCAGCCAAAGTTTGTTCCATACTAAAAATCCGATCTGTGCATGAGGATCCATGAGGATCCATGTGCTGGCTCATACTTTCCATGCTCAGCCTCCTGTGCATCCCAGCACGCCTGGATCCTTCTCCAGTGACCAGATACTTAACCTGCTCCACGCCTGTGCCTCATTTTAATGCCACCATTTGCCTGCTACACTTGACACCCTACAGATATGTGCAAGCTGCAACAGATGGCAACCCCCAAAGGCATCCTGCCAATCCGTACCACTGACTTTCCTCTTCTCCAATGTCCTCTCCTTGCACTGGGATCATTACCCTCTATATTAAATGCTGAGGAAAAACTATCGTTACTTAATCCATGAAGCATGAGCAGTTGTACAGCTTTTCTCCATTCCTTGAATAAGTCTGTGATTATCTGACTCCAATACGACCTTCCTATCACCCTTTTCCCCTGCCACTTCACAAGGTGAATTGGCAACCTAAGAACTTCTCAAGAAAAAACACTGCTGATAAGCGCCTGGTGTTCCTTTCCTGAACACTAATACTTAAAAATCTCTTAGGATAGCCTACTAGAATTTTAACATTGTTATCTTTTAAGGAAGCTTTGCTGAAATGTAAATTAGATCAGCAGAAGAGATGAAGGTAGGTTCATTAACAGATAATATTCATACAGAACATTTACTGCTTCTATATCCGAGCTCAGACTTGCCTGTGGTTCAACAGGATGCAATCGTTCAGCCAGTCTTCAGTTCAGAAGTACCCAGCTGTAATTTTGGCACACTTGGAAACGGCCCCACACTGTTACTTTGTCCTGTTATTTAAATGCAGTCTCTGATGTGCCCTGTCTGTCAGTCTGTACGTTCCTTTTTGGCTGGACAAACTTCCTTCAGCAGCACCTTGCTGTGTGTGGATACTGAGACTCTCCAACCCCCTCACCTGTGCTCCCTGCCCGTGGCCACAGCTGCATTCCAGTCACGCACCTCTCCCCGCTCTCTGCCATTACCTCTCTCCATGCATGAAAGCCTCTCCTTTTTCCTACTTACTAATGTAAGAGCATCTCGAAAATGCCTTCACCTTCTCTCTTCAATAATGCACAGCATTTTCTCTACCAACCACGAGTACCTTCCTGCTTTGGGGCATAACTCCTTAGGAGGTGGTGGATGATTCTCACCTCACTCCACACCCCCTTTCCAACTACATTTACGCCTCTGCCCTATTGGCATCTGTCTTAAACAGAGTCAGTGAGTGCTACACACCACACACAGCTCTGTCCTCCCTCCCCTGCTCCTCTCCCAGCACTGCAGCTCTTCTGGGTCAGCCAGGGTACACCAGGGAAAGTGGCAGGAGTTGCTAAAGCCAAGTATCAAGAATGCCCCTCACGGGGGCTACTCATTAGCAGGGATGAGAAACTAGTAACAAGAAAGTTGCTGCTGCACTGGAGGGTTTTCCCTCTGTGACAGCAAGCTGACACTTTTCATAAGTATGATAGTGCTTTATAAAGATACAAACAAGTTTTATATTTTCTCCATCTGTCTCCTGTCCTAATGAATCCAGCTCTGCTATTTATAGGATGCAATTTGTCTGAATTATTATAAATTTCCTTCCAGTGTTGCATGAAGGCCTTGCACATTTTTCCATGAAGCGCTTCAAGCACATTCCTGGGAAGCACAGCTGGTCACACCTCCATTAAGCACCTGCTTCTTTTCAAAACTGATTTCCTTAATTTCCAGATCATCTTAATTATTTTTTCAGGTGATGCTACTTTTATGCAATATACAGCTAACCCCTTACACCCATTTAAAAATAGATAGAAGAAATGAGAAAAGAGGTTCATTAGTGATAGAGAATACATCAAACAAGAAAAACATCCATTGTTTTTCTTTTTCCTTTAAAAAGCTGTTTTAATTATAGCCCAGATTCAGCACTGCCCCGAAAAAGATAATCTTCCTGGAATAAATGAGATTTTTCCATTGGTTATGGATTTGTGCTGAGTTGCAATCTACACTGTTTCCTTCTGGAAAAGCATGGAGATAAGTAATTTATTGCTTCTTTCATTGCAGAAAGCAAAGTAAACAAGTGCACTGTATTAGTTTTTGACTTTCAGAGAAACAGAAATGCCTTGGACACTCATGTCACTGTGAGTATCAGACCTTTTGCAGTGTGTAAGTATTGCACCAGCTAACAACAACAAGAATGTGTCACAGAGGAGTATATTCCATATTAGAGTCATCTCCAACACACTGCAGTCCCATCTTTCTGAGAAATAGGAAGATGAGCTTTTTTGCAGCAGCGTTGCTCAAAATTGGCAAATGGGACTAGCTCTGCATGAAGTTCACATTACCACGATGTACCAAGTAGATTATTTGCCCAGAGAACAGTGACAGCACAGACAGCAATTTGAATCCTGAATGGAAAACACCTGAGGAATTAGCTGGGGCTGATTAGCCACCTCCATCCCTTCAGCCCCCAGTCCCTGTGCTGAGAATGATGCAGCAGCTCCTGGATTATCTCCTCCACAAAACTATTTGCTTTCATCTTGGCAATGCTGATCCTGTGCCTATACTTAGCTACATTCTGGCAATAACGTAAGATACTGCACCAGGTGCCTATCTCTGATACGCTCACTTAATCCCAAATTCAGACAACTCTTTTTGGAACAAGGCTGCCAAACCTATTCCCCTTCAATACCCATTCCATTTAGGATTTATTTCCCCACCACAGGCATGGGAAATTATACACATGTGGATGCTGCACAGACAAGAGATCTGCTGCTGCTGCAGCAGAAATATACTGCTTAATTTTCTATCCACACAAAACCTCTGGACTGATGCTTAAAACAACTGTCAAATTTCATAGGAAGCTGGAGGGATGCTGGCAACACCGTAGAAAAAACCTAAGTAACTCCTAACCCAGGGTGTCTGTGTGTCTGTGGATTCAGTGAAGTGCACTCTGATAGCTACTCACTCTTGCAGTGTGCAGAGGCAATTCCCACTTACTGCAGTTTGGTTTCCGACGGAAAATGCAGCAGCACCTGGACTCCTTTTGGGCTGCCACTACAGCAGGAGGAGCATCCCCAGCCCACAGCCCCAAAGGGCGGCCGGCACCGGGAGCTCTGCGGCCGCCGTGCTCGCCCTGAGCCGCTCCTGCAGCGCCGGCAGATGGAGCGAGAGGAGCCCGGACCGCACCTCCTCCGCAAGGTCACCCCAAAACACTCTGCACAGTGAAAAAGCATCTCCCTCAGCAACCAGACAACTATCAGCCAAAACCGAAAGAAAAAAAAATTAAAAAAGAGAGTAAAGAATCATTACAGTAAAAGAAATGCACACTCAGAATCTGCACGACAGGAAAGCTCCGCAGCCCCTGGACTCCTGCCCTCTGCTGACAACCGGCCGGTACCTTCACCACAGCCTGGGCAGCTCATTGTCTGCAAGGTCTAAACCAGGGCTCAGGAGTATTTGCTACAAAAATGTTTTCAGAACACTTCAGCAGCAGATCAGTCCAGCAGTTCAACTCTGGAACCCCTCACCCCACAGTGTGGTTTTACAGCAGACTACACGAAAAGCCCCACAGAAGGCTGGGAAAGGCAGCTGGTTACTTTCATGAAAACAAGAATCAGATCCCTAAAACACCCGACCCATCAGCTCCATTCCATCTGCACACTGTGCTTCAGCACCCAGGGCACAGATCAGCCTGAATGCCAACATAAACTTGCAAGGTTCTTCTAATTGAAAGGCTTAACAGCAGTGAGAGCACAGCCAGCTCCAACAGAGCCAAACGCTTGGCATAACTGCCCGACAATGCAGCTCGATGCAGATACAGGCAGAATACTGAGTGTCACACAGGAGAGAGACAGCAAACTCTGCAACGAAGGAAGATGAAATAATAGGTGGAAAGTTCTGAACAGTCCCTCTGGCTTTCACTTCAAGGTACAGCACAAGTCAGGACAGGTACTGAGCTTACTGCAGAGATTCAATCACGAATGCAGCATCCACCACTGAGCAGCAGCTCTGAAGACAGACAGAACAGGCTTTGAAAAGTATTAAAAAGAACAACCAGAATAATGTGGGACACATGAGACTCTAATCAGGCTTGAGGGAGTGTTTAAGAAGAGTTTTTCTGTTTAGGAAATGAACACCGCAATGTGTGACCTTTCCAACTAATCTACTAAGTCATACACAAGTTCTAAAATGATGTAAACTCTTCCCAGCTTATCACGTACTTCCACTATGACAGCAGCACTGGCACGCTACTCAAAAAAGGGAAGCAAACAAGCCCCCAGCCCAAAGGATGTAACAGGAATGTTACCAGCACTACCAAGAGTGAAGTATGCAAAAAATCAACACAGGGAGCTAGGGTGACTGCAGGAAAGACAGAAAGGCGGCAGGGAAAGGAAATGGGAGGGAAAGGCAGTGCAGGAGAAAGAAAGGATGCCTGGGAAAGCAAACTGTCTTTTGCTATTTCTATTATTCTTTACATTTCCCAAGTTCCACAAGCTGTCATCAAAGCACCTTCTTACAGAGTGTGATTTGTACAAGGTTGGTTACAGCCCACTTCATATCCAAAGAATATGCAATTCAACGAAGAGGTGGCTCAATCAAACACAACCCATTTTGACCTTGTGTGAGCTCCAGCACTTCTGTTTTCTGTGACCACACATTTTAGAGTTAATACAGTTTTCCATTTCCAAAGGACCTGCAAGCAGCTTTTTCCCCAATAGCATTTGACACACTGCCCAATACAAAGTCTTTTTCCAAACACATGCAGCTAAGTCTGCTGGCAACTGGAGATGTTCCATTAACAACCTTTTCTCCTCACTAATCACCAGCAAAGGCTCTGGAGGACCAATACTTAATAAGAATCTCAAAGCTGCTGCAGATAACTGGAGCACTACCCAAGCTGCTGGTTCCAAAGGGGAATGCTCTGTCCTGCAGGGCTGTCACTAAAGCACAGGGAATCCCCAGCAGCCCGGCTGATGCAGGGATGGGAGAGCTGCTAAAGGTCTGCACCCGCAGGGAGACGAGACACGTGGGTGAGCTGCAGCACATTTAAGCATTTCTAGGTCACCTTTGGCAACACTTTTTGTTTGCTTTTGAGAAACACCATTGTCATAAGCAACAATGCTTTGGATTGGAGTTAAGCCCTTTGGCTGCATGATTAAAATGGAGAGTTCATGTAAATAGCTTCCTTTACCCATTCCCAGAAGACTTGCCTCTGACCTTGGAGACTCACAGTACAGTACATGAAATGTTAACACTTGCTCTCTCACCAGCTTCTCTAATCCAAAGTTATTTTTATTTACTTCACAGTGATAACTGAATGCATTTTCTTTTAAAGGGAACAGAACAATCATATTATTCCAAAAGCAAATCTGCTTTGAAATGCAGTTTATATCTAAAAATCAAACATTAAATAAGATTTTCTCCCTCTCCCTTGCACACAGAACACACACTAGAGTCTCTGGGCTGTGAGCTACATATCAAATGCAAACTGTTTGGAAGGACAGGCTTCTCTTTTCCCACCACCAGCTTACCATTTTCAAGCTCCCAGAATACAGCCCAGGCCCTGCAGCACCACTGCAACATCTCAAAGTGGGACTTGGTTCAAAATCCTGGCTCACATGCGTAAATGAGTACGAAACTAATTTGCATCAAAGGTCTGCCAGCTCTGCAGGGTTTCACAGTGTGACACTGCCAGCCTGCCGGGCTACAGAATTTCTGGCAGCTCAGGCACACCCGGGACTCTAAGCTAGGGATAAACACTCTCTGGCCTGGAGAAAGGCTGCGTCTAAGGGAGTCTCACTGGCTGCCCCTTACTCTTGCCTCAAACCTACAGTGTTTCAAGACAAAAGACTGATTATTCTTATCAGGCTGGTGATGTCACTGACAGCAGATCAGTATGCCAAGGGAGCAGCAGTGCTCCTAGATGTGAGCAATCCTGCCTGCTCCCTTCAGGGAATCTCCTTCCTGAAGCTTCCTGGTTGGGCTCACACCTCTAACAGCTGATACCAAAAGGAGCTGGGCACAGTGATGATGTGCATTGCACTGGGGGCTTCTTAAACAGACAGCAATGCAGCCCATGCATACAAGATCAATATCAAGCGTGTCATTGATCATATCATGTTTCCCTGGGAGGGAAAACCTGAATTTCCAGATGCTGTCTGCTACATCACAGGGATATTGGAACGACACTGACAAGGTCAAACATCCATGCCTATTCTTTCAGATCTCAGTGCTGCTGCTGCTGCTATTGGTCATGGGTGCTTCTGGTATGTCTGCCCCTGTCTCTGCGAGGGTCCAGAATTACATGACCGACTGGTTTCCTTCCTCCTCTCTGAAAGGACCCAGATGGCAGTGCTTGGTGACCGCTCTCATGCCCTGAGGACTGTCTCCTTGCTCATGTCACCAAACAGCTCTATTTTGTCACTCCTTTTCAGCCAGAGAAAGCAATTCCAAGGATTCTACAATCCTCTCCAGAAAGGAGAACACTGCCCAGCCCGCCCGGCTTGCCTGGCTCCTGGTGCCTGAACCAGTGACACCAGTAGAAAATGTGGAGAGGCTCAGGAAGTGTCACCTTACTGACCCCAGAGCTGCAAACTCCAGCCAAGAATATGTGGGGATGCCACAACAATCCAAACCCATAGCACTACCAGAGATCACTTCCTAACTGCAGCTCTGGAAAGATGAAGGAGGTGACACTATGGAATGACTCATCTGGGTACAAGCAGGTGGGAAGTGGCCCTTTCTTCCTAATGGGGAAAGGCTGTAAGGGGAGGAATGTCTAGGCCTGAACATGCTTACTCTCTGCCTGGGTAGAGGGCTTGAATCCGCTGCTTTTTGGAGCATACTGCAAAGCCTTTTCCATTTAGCTAAGCTTTCCCAAAGGAAAAAAAAGAAATAAAAATATGGCTGGCAAAGCTAATGAGGATTGGGAACATGAGAAAAATTTTTACTTTCTAAACAAATGTTTTTTCAACTGTGCATTCACATATTCATGCCACAACATGTGTCTTTTCCTTGAACTGAGACAACCAAATGCAGGAGATGTTTTCCTTACAACCCTCACCTACAGCTCCATGAAGCACAGCACATCTTTCTGGTCACAGCTGCCATGTGGTGCAGCTGAAGAGACCTGAGACCCTTTTCACTGCCGTTACTACTGCAGATGCCCAATTGTCCAGCCCAACCACCAGCAGGTTTGAGCTTAGTGTATAAAATGTGTTTATTAAAGAGAGAGATACTGAGTGATCCCCTGAAGGAAAGCCCATAAAAAAAATTAAATTTACACCACAGCTATGTCCAGTAGTAAAATACAATGTGCTGCTGTTAGTATCTTATCGACAAGTCCAAGAGCCTCATAACACAAAAATGTCTCAGACCTAGAGTCATCACTGAAAATCAACAGCACTGTTAAGGGACTGCTTCCTTTAACTTGTAGCTGCCTGAGCCTACCATTTTCTTTCCTCTGCTCTTCAGTGTGTGTTTAACCAAGGATCATGTGTTCCAAATTGCCCTTTTTTGGCCTCAAGCCCCTGTAAAACTCAGCTCTGCAGTTCCAGATGCCAATCAGCTGCTCTTACTCCAGGAAGCTAACGAGCTTTTAGCTTCCTCCCAGCTCAGTAGAAACCTGTCTGCAGAGAAAAACTCGCTGCAAAAGGAATCGTGCTTTAGTCCTTGGCTCCACATGCCACCTAAGCATATTTATTTCATTAAAAAGATTCTGACTTTATTTAGAACTGTTGAGATATTGAACAGCTTTATAAACCCTCTGTCATAAAATGCCAGCAAGTAGAGAAGCACAGCAAAGGGAAGAAACACTCCAACAGACAGCTGCATGACAAAATAAAAAACCCTACATGGTCATGCATATTTACTTGAAACATCCACATCCCCTCAGACATTAAATACTGAGGTATGCAAGAAAGGTAGAAAAACCACAGAAAAAGCTTTCTTACCTCTGCAGGCCTCCTAAGTATCTTCTTGCCTGTCTCCAAGATGGTGTGTGAAACATCCTGGCTCATGAGGCCAGGTATGGTCCCACCAAGTGCCCTCCCCTCCCGCATGAGAGACCAGTGGACTCCCAGCAGAGCAGAGCTTGTGAGGGGCTGTGGGTGGAGAGGAGGCTGCAGTGCCCTGCAGGGAAAGCTGCAGGGTCCAGCACTGGGCAGAAGCAGCACTCGGAGTGCAGAGGTGTGGGAGAGCTCCAGAGTCGGCAGCCGAGGGAAGGAGCAGCTGCAGCCTGGAGCCAGGCTGGGCTCAGGGTGGCTGCAGCAGTAACCAGAGCTCTGCCTGGACACAGCAGCCACACTCTTCCAGACCTCCACAGATGCTGTTTCTACCAGGTCTGCAGGGAGCCGAGGTGTGGGAGGACTCACAGCACCTTCTGTGTTCAGCCCTTCTGTGCTGCTACGCACTGGGGTGCTGGCACTGAAACCAACCAGCAAGGCAAACCCAAAAGCTCCATCACTTAGGAATTCACAGAAACAGGGTTACTTTGTCAGGTGTGGGACTTACGGGGGCTCCCACTGACTGCACTTCAAAACATTCCTGCTGCTGAGGGACCTCCTGCTCAGGTTTGAAAGCCCATGTGGTCCTGACAAGCGCCTGGGCGGATCAAAGCCGGAGCTGCGACAGACAAGGATCGACTGACAGCATTTCCACTCGGGGTGGCACCTGTCAGGTTCTCCCCTTCACAGCACATTTGGGTTTTATCTTCAGTGCCAAGGGAAAAACAACATTAAGAAAAAAACCCAAATCTTCCAGAGCTCACGCACACTGAAATATACTTAGAAGCCAAACTGAAAGCTTCTTTCTGGGTTACTCACGCTTCACCGAGGCTCCTCATACTTCCACTGCTCATCATGATTTTTATATAAAGTCTCATAAATGGTCATAAGCCATTACACAGGTATTTGGTTATTCATATCAATTCAGCTGCTTGTTAGTGGCCCGTCTGCTTAAGGCAGTGAAGGGCTACAGAACTTCACAGCTTGAATTCCTCAAATAAGAAGGCAGAATAAATTTTTCTATTCTCCAGTGGATATACCCTCACAGAAACATCAAACATCTCAAAATGCATCCCAGTAAGAAGAAAATATTTGAATATAAACAACTATCTTTTTTGGGGGAAGCTTATCAGAATCCAAGCTGAGCAGAAGCTACCAGGTCCAGTCTCAGCCTGCAGAAATGAAAGGTCAGTGGCTCCTAATCACTGGGACCAAAGCCTGCTTGGTTCATTACATGTAAAGTCCTGCAATCTTGCCTTTATAAGCATTTTGTAAGCAACTGCCATATGGAAGGACTCCCACATGTTAATAAATAATTTATTATACGCCAACCCAAACACTTCCTCCAATCCTGTTTGTGTCCTGAAATTGCTAATTAGTTCCTGCTCCAGCTTCCAAAGTCAAAAATGTGTTTCAATTCCTCTCTCCATTTCATGAAAGCTGCCTCATGCACCCAAAGGCAGCCCAGTGCCTCTAATCTGTCTCAATTACAGTCACTGTGCTGCTGTCAGGCAAGTATCTCCCAAGCATTCAAGAAAAAGAATTTGATGTTTTCAATGTCAAATGAATGTCAGGACAGAGTGGGAGCAGCACAGGAGGTCTTCCTTAACTTCTCTAATAAAAAAATGGATCTTGTAGCTCAGCTTTTTAAAGGTACTGTATTTGGGTACTTAATTCTCATGGATTTCAGTGTAGGGTAGAAACATTAATGTCTCTAAGAACAGAGATTCTGCATTCATCCTCAAAGCACCATATCCAGGCACATATTACAGATGATGAGAGACAAGAGCTGCTGCTCCTCCCCCATTTAAATTGGGACACACTGGAACGTACCACATCAAAGTGCTGAGTGAACAGGTACTCTCCCTCTTCCTGCCAACCAATCTCTGCAGCTTTCCTCAGAGCCAGGGAAGTTTCTCATAAATGTAAACCCACCTGCTGTTCGGTGCTCTGCCTGAACATTGGATAATCACAGGCAGAACTGACACAAAACCAGCTCTGCCTATAGAATAATAGATTTCCTGGAAACACAGATCTTGCTGTAAAACTTAAAGGTGGACTAAAGTGTGAGGTAAGACAACATTATCTGGAGAGAAGTAGCTCCCTGAAGCCTTAGCTGGCTAAACACACACACAAAATAGAACCACAAATAAATCTATTTGCAAGTTAAAAAGAAAAAGAAGAGATTGGGGCCCAAGTGTGTAGCAATGAATGAGATACTTTGCTGCAATAAATAGAGGGAGCACAGACACATTATCCAAGAGGCAAAGGGGAACATTACACAGCATCCAACTGCAGCCTAGCCCATCTTCACCACCCTACAGCAATGTCCTTCATTCATAAAGCAGCAGAAAATCATATGAGAAATTCTAGAACAAAGTCACAGCAGCCACTACCTCAAAGCAACTCTGACAACTTCACTGAAACCACTTCACCATCTTTAAAGCAGTGAAAAGATCCCCAACCCAACAGCCACTTTGTCTAGGAGAGTTTTCAATTTCAATGCAGCTTTCTTATGGTAATATTATGCAATTAAAAATTGAGCTTAAAATTACCCATGTAAAAGATTCTAAGCAGAAGCTGACATTTACTGTGGAGGTTGCTCATGCCTACAGAAGACTCTGAAAAGGTCAGTATAAATGTAAATAAGGTGAGATCCTTCCTCAGGAGTATAGAAATTTCCATCATGTTACGGCCTATACCCATTTCTACAGGCAAGGCAATGTTATGAATGCCCTGATGGCTGCTCATGGGCCATACAAGTCCAGAGTTTGATCTAGAAATAGGTCTCCAGACTTCAGTAAAGCAGCAGGCACCAAATTTTCAGTGTTTTATGGAAAGGATCCAGCCACCCAGAAAACTGCCAATACAGTTTACTGTCCAGTGTTTTCAGCAAGCAGGGATGTTGGATTTGGAAGGGACAGGCTTATTAGAATTTAACTACTAAGCAAAACCTTGCAGAACTGCCCAAACCCAAGTCACACATGCATTTACCAAGTGTTATATTTTGGACACAATCACTAATCTGAAATACTCTCCCGGGAGCAGCTCTTGTGTAATTGAATAAATGGGATTGGGTCTCATCCTCCTAACACCCCCAGTTTCTCACTCCTTGGGAAATTCTGAACACACTGCCAAGAACACAACACCTCAGTCATCCTTCCCACTCCTCATCTCTTCTCTCACACATCTGCAGGTTGCCTTATGTGCTCTCTCGTTTTATTACTCAATGTGAAAAGTAGCCCCAAAATGGGAGTGGGAAACCTGCACCTGCAAGGAATGCAGGCTTCCAGTTTCCTAAGTGTTTAAAGGTCATTGGGGACACTCCAGGTAAGGCAGATCCTTTCTCTAGACCTTCCTCTTGCCCCCTCACATGCTGAATGAGTCTTTGGAGATGTTTCTCTAGCTCATTATTTTTAAGCTCTCAGCAGGATAAGATGCAATTATATGCTCAACAGTGATTACAAATTTGCTGGTTGTGATTTTAGAAGTCTCAAAACAAAACTCATTAGATTAAATGTTCTTCCTAGCTTTGCATGAGAGAGACAAGAAGAACTGACATCTCTAAATGGAGTGGACTTGCTAGCCTGAGCAAGCTAGGAAGATTGGACATTGCTTTAGGAATCAGGCAATCTGATCTCTGTTCCCAGCTGTGCCACAGGAATGTCCCTAACTGCACAACTCACCTCAGCAGTGGTGCCCCCTCTCCCCTCCCACGTGAGTTCAGTCTCGCTTATCTACAGCTGGCCTGCTCAAGTGGACTGTGACAGTGTGTTGGTACTCACACTTCACTGAGGCTACTGGTAAAAAAACCCCACAAAGTTGCTCTAGACATCTCCAACAAAAGCAATAGGATTTTTAGTGAAGAGATGGCCAGGTGTGCCAAACACGGATGACCCGGGCACAGGGTGCAAGGACTGCTCTCCACATTGCTCCTTCCAGATCTGCCTGAACCAGACAAATAACATTCCTGCACAGACAAATAACATTTCATGCTATTACAGACTTCCAATTTTCCCTGTGATCAAGACACAGAAAATTCAGAGCTGAAACTAATGGTCTGTGAGGCCGAAATAAAAACGCTCTCCTTTCTACCACATATTGATCAACATCCCCACTGATCATGTGGAAATGCCTGGGTCAGCAATCAAGCTCTCAGTGGGTTCAGAGCAACCAGCAGCTGGATTGACATTGCTTTCCAAACCATGCAGAGGTAAGGCTCCCCCCATCTCCAGTTGACAGGTAAATTTAAGTGACTGCTTTACCATGTAAAATGCCTGCCTCTCAGTTCAAGGTCATTTTTCTTCAATCCACAGTTAGAGGTATATGGCACATTAAGTCCTATAATTCCCCTGTCATGGTGGAGAAGGGGGGGAGCTTTTAAGCCTGTGCAGAGCACTTGGGGTTACAGAAATAAATATGGTTTTACATCGCAGCTTTCACATTCAAGGTATCTCACAGTGGTTTACAAAGTAATGAGTCAGATAATAGGGCTGCAGCAGTTGTGCAGGTACACTCACTGGAAATTAATGCTGAGAAAACAGAAGTCCTAATTTTTTGATTCTCTTTATTTGCTCTTCTGCAAAACATGACTGCAGCCTGAGCCTGACTAATGAGCATCAGTAGCTTCTGCAATTTAAAATGCCCAGGTTATTTGACATTCCAGTTTATTTTAATTTTCAGATTAGCTCTATGATTAAAGCTCTCCATTAACTATAATACTGTGCAAGCAAAAGTGGAAAAAATGCATGTACCTCCCTGTCTTGGCTGCACTGTAAGAAAGGTCTCCTTGCCTGATCTCTAGTACCACAATTTGCAATTAGTTCAGAATCACACAACTATTTGATTTTCATTCCCCTTTCTCTCCCCCATCATTAGCTGTTATAAGCAGACCCTCAAAGGCTGATTATTGAGTGTTCTGAGGATTCCATGGTTTATTATGCTGGCACCAGTAAAGTATATATTGTAAGTAGAAATATATTTTTCTTTGAGACAAGCTGTATCTTGAAGTGCAACCTGATCCACTCCATTTTGTATATATGCTCCTTTCTCGGGTTCCATGGGCAAATGGACTTTCTCATTCTTCTCATCTGAGTCACCTAATCCACCAGTTGTGGATTAAGTTGTTTTGGAAAAATGTGCTGGTTTTATGCAGACATAGTTTTCCTGGCTGACTCTGTAATCAGTTAATGAGAGTCACACAGAACAACTAGGCTGGAGGGAATGTGGGAGGTCACCTGGGCCAGCTTCCTGCTCAAAGCAGGCTCAATGCCAAAATTAGACCAAGCTATTATGGTTTTGTCCAGTCAGGTCTTTAAATCCTTCAATGATATAAAGAACCCTTCAAAACCTCTCTGAGGAACCTGCTCCAACACTCAATATGTGGCATTAGCCTCCATTTCTGTGGGCAGAAGGATACCAGATGGGACAGATGCTTTCAGTGAGACTCCAGTGATGTCTGCGCAGGGCTGAGTTCTGTAAGCACCAAGTCACCTCGGACTCTCAGAAATCCCCATTCCCGTTACTCCTAAAGGCACAGCCTTCACAACACTCACCTGGAGCTGAAACTACCTCCTTTGCTTCCCCCCACACTGTTTCTGGAAATCTGGGAAGGGATTTAAATCAACATTACATCACTTTTCTGCCTCAGCTGTTCTGAAACTTTCTGCAGTTCTCTGAACTTGTCAAGCAGCTTTGTCAGCACAACTTGGCTGCGGTACTTTTGATGGACACCAGAGACAACCGTAACTTCGTGCAACAAGGTTTTTGTAATTGATTTTGACATGAAATTTCATCTCTCAATTCCGACAGAAGCCGAGTTCCTCTTCCCTGAGCTTCCTGGTGATACTGGCTAGGCAACCAGGACAACTTTTGGATTTGCACTCCCTTCAAAGATCATCTCATTTTTTACGTTTATGCTAAAAGGGAAGGGGGAAACTCAGAGATTTCACTGTTATTGTTTCTTAGCTGAAACCAAGTGGCATGGCTGAACCCGACACAATGCAACACTGATGGGTGGATGGAGGGAGTCTTTCACTGCAGTGATGGAATCCCAAGACTGAGGCAGCCACAGTTATGAGGGATAAGCACCTTCCCATCAACTCCTGCTTTTATTCCTGGCAGGCTTTCTTGGCACATTCTCATTTTATAAACAGTCCTGGAGCAGCATCTGTATAATGAGCTATGCTCTGCAATAACAAGCATTCTATTTTGGAGTAACAATTAGAATTGCTTGTAGAATAGAAATGCTAAATGAGACATGCAAAAACATATACACAAACTGGAATGCGGGAGGGAAGAGAATTTACCATTCTCAGCAAAGCAAACAGTACAGGAAAAGCTGTGAAAATTACAAACATATGACTGACAACTATAGCTTTCCAACATTAACTATTTTTCATCAGAAATATCAGCCAAGTGGAAACAACATGAAAATCCAATCAGTGGCTGAAGAGTTAAAATGCTGCATTGCCGGAGAGCACACATTGCTATAACTGAAGTAAATGTAGCTGGGCAGTAAAACTTACCAAGGTTTCCAGTTATGCACTGGTTTATGTATACACCTTTCTATACAAAGCATCATATATTATGCAGTGGAATTTCTCAGTAAAAACACACAATAAGTTCAATATGCACAGTGAGAGCACAAAGCAATTCATAGTATTACATATTTGCAAAATTCTCTCTGTAACATGAATGCTTCAGTTCATTCCCACAGTAGCTCACTGGGGTAAAACTCTACCATCCACCTTTAACTGATATTATGTTATTTCATTTTTCTATCACTGTGCTGCTAGCAACAGCTGCAATACCGCACACCTCACCAGAATTTTGCTGTTTTTACAAATATATCACGTGCACTCCATTTGCATTGGTTCTCACAACCGCAGTGAAAACACTAATTATTTTAGTGAAGGTAATTATTTTAGCTATTATTTGGGTGAAATGATTCTTCTAGTGAAGGCAGTGGGAATAGCAGGCTCCTCATAAACAGGTTCACTACACCCCCCAGTAACTGAATGCCATTAACTTGCCTAAGGCCACTCAGAAAGTCAGTAGCTGGACCAGGAAAATGGGACTCCTCCTTCAAATTCTGTCTTTAGCTGAAGCTCCAGATCACTCCATCTCTTCATTAGCTGCTGTAATTACCATGTGCTCTAGTAGAGCTCCTGCTGTTCAGTTTTTCATAGGCTACTTTATTATGCAAGTGTATATATAGGCTCTTCCTGTTTACGATGCCTAAATCGCATTTTCTGTGCACTCAGAACTTGACCACAAATTCACATCAAGTTGGAAAGGGAATTTACCACCTGGGATTCCTGTCTTCTGAAGATACTGCTAGTTATCATAATGGATCCATGCTCCTGGGTGCCAGCCTCAGGCAAGGAGGAGCTGGGAGCTGACTACTGGAGTCTTTTTACAGTCCCATGAGAGCCAAAGGTGAAAGGACCTAAAGGGTGAATCTTGCCTCCAACTGTCAGCTTTCCCCCTCATGTGCTGAGGGAGACTGAACATTCGAGAATGCAAAAGAAGGATAAAGGAGAGGAAAAGCTGTTGAGGTTGATTCACTTATTTCCAAGATAACCGAAGTACCTTAGAAGTGAGTCAGATTTTTCTCACTCAGAAGGAGAAGTCTGAAATTACTCAGCAACAAAGCTGTCGCCCTAACTCATCCTGCATGTGACCTCCAGCTGTTCAGACGTAGAAGACAAAGGGAAAATCAAGAGTTCTACAGGAAAATAAATTATAGCAGAGCCAAAGAGAGATGGACAAGAACCACCACCTTATGGTTTCACAAAGAGTTTCAGCTTCTATAAATACAGAGCTGAATGGAATTCTCGTATCACTACTATTGTTCCTCCTGCCTCCCTGCCCAGTTGTTTCCCACTGGTCCCTCAGCTTAAACTTCAAAGCTTCATGACCTAAACCTGAAAGACATTCACACTATGAAGTGCCCATGCTGGGGGTGGGGAGGTGTCAGTAGCATTTAAATTTCACAGTTGAAATCTCTTCTCCAGTTTACATTGGTTCTACATCCTCCATACAGCAGAACTACTTGAAGTTCCCAATTCCAATCTTCCTGACACAATCTCTCACCTGGGCCATTCCCAGCACAGTCTACTCACACAAACATTGTGTTTTCCCTTACTCAGCTGCAAGAGCTTTTCTGTTCCACAGATGCCATTTCATCCTTACCAGGAATCTAGCCTGTCTTATCTGTAAACACATTTTTTGCCTGGATTTCCCTGTGGACAAAACCAGGGACTGGAAACCACAGCTCAGGGCTGTAATGTCAAGGCATTCTCTGAAGCCAGAGCGGTTCGACAAACAGCAGCAATCACCAGGATGCAAAGCCAAAACTATTCTTCACATTCCTGAGCAGACAGATAACACCAGAGCTGGTCCTGTAACGGTCTCAAATTCCTCCCACAAGATTTTGTGGAATAACTGAGCTCTGCACAGCAGAGCTGTGAGTCTCAGCAGCACTGCTGTACACAGTTACTGTACAGGGTTTCAGTCATATCATTTAGTGTTTCTCCCAGAAAAATATTTGTTTCCTTACAATCTCCAAAGTAAGAATATTGCAGGATACAGTTGTATTACCAAGTGAAAAGAATCAGTGGCAGAGACAGAACAGTACCCCCGGACCTCCAATTCACATTCCAAATGCATCTCTCCATATGATTTTTCAAAGCCTTCACTTTCAACCCTAAAGTTAAAATTTATGTTCTACATATTCAAATTTAACAGATCCAGAAAGATCACAAAAAAGTTTTCACCTGTAGAGTACAGCTCAGCAGGCCAGGGAACAATTCATGCACGTGTCCACCAGCTCTGAACGAATAAGAACACTGAATATAAGAATCAGAGAAGATTATGACAAGGCAGAGGATTCCAGAACAATTAGCAGTCAGCTTTGGAAAGAGTGTGCACACAAGAAAGGAAAAATCCACAGGTGCCTGCTCTGAATTCCTTGGAAATACTGGGAAAAAGAAGGGGATTTTAAAGGTACCAGATTAGAGAAAGTTTGGAAAGGGCAGGTTCCATATGGGAATTCTCCTATTCAACGCAATAAATTTTCTCTGACTCAAAGCACTGGAAGACAGATGAGAAACCTTTCACTGCTTTGTAAATTATGAAAAACACATGGGACTAAAATGAATACTCAGTTTAGGAAAGCAACAGAAATAAGAGATGCTTAGTAATTCTGATCAGAATTCTCAGTAACGTGCATGAAATGCTCAGAAGATGTTAATACAAGAACATGCTACTTGCTCTCACAGAGGAGATCTTCCCAGTCCCTGAATTCCCACCAGCAGGCACAGGAGGCGTGGGGATGGTGCCATTAATCAATCAGTTCTACTCATTTATTCACAATACGACAATCAAAATTAATGATGGAAGGGAGCTGGAAAGGGCAGGTGAGTGCTTGAGTCAACTTGTAAAGACTTAAAGAAAGCAAATTAAAGCAGCAGTGAAATGCGAACTGCAGCCAATCTTAATTACAAACTAAAGCCAGAGTAAAGTGAAGTTTCTCTCTCACTACATGTTGCCTTTAGCTGAAGACAAATTGCTGGCACTTTTGTAATCTACTAAGTTAAAGTCATTACCCTGACAGTGCCAGGAAGTCTAATTTCCTGGAGCAGTAATACAAAGATTTATAAGGGAATTTAAACACTCACCTTCTGGAATAGAAAATCTATCATCAGCATGAGGCTACATGGAAAGTGACTGAGGATTTCAGATAATGGAGAAGAAGAAATTCACCTGCTGACAAGTTCATCCAAAATCTCATTCCCTGCCTACACAGGCTGCTGACCAGCGTAAGTGTACACACAAAGCTGAGCTTTCAGATAAATCCAGCTTTTCTGTGATGTCCCCACTGCAACAAAATAGACTTCTCCAATTACAAGCATTTTTAACACTAGTTCAGTATTTCAGCACAACTCTCTCCTGAACTTATGTTTCCATTAAAATGGAACTAAAGTAATCAGAAAGAAAAAGAGAAATTAATAAGCAGTTTAATAACTGCTTTAAAGGAGAAAATGAGCTAGCTCATCCACCAGGCTGAAATGTACCTGCACATCTCATTATGCCTCAAGACCTTCAACTCCCTAATGAGATAAAGTGAAATGAGGGCTGAACTTCAACACCCAAAGCTCCACAGAGCAGCTACTGTTCTACCCTCAGATGCATGTGCACATAAACAACAAGCCATGAGATTTGCTTAAACCAGACAGCACAGAGGTCTGGATTTAATTTGGAATAACCTAACGCTGATTCCATACAAAAAAACTGCTCTGCTCTTCTGGACTTTCTCCTCCCATACTCCAGCACTGAGGAACAGAGGTGGACAGTCCAACACCTTCACAAGGGAGGATTAAATGTTACAATCCCTGTAACATCTTTGGGGGACTGACACACATCAATCCGGATTCTGCTCAGAAAACCTTATCACAGAGGTAGAGCCATCTGAGACACTGCCTTCCCCTGCACAGATATGATTAATCCTCATCTTCCCCCAGTGCCTGAGCCTCCTGCCACTGTTCCTGCTCAGAAATTAAGGACTCTGTGAGCAAAGCTCAGGAGTTGTACTACGCTATGTATTTAATGTGTACCCAGGAGAATCAGCGCTGTGGTAGTGCGGAAGAGAACACGCTGCAGAGGAGGCAGCCAGCACCACTATCACTGACCTACTTTAGACTGGGGAAGGGATTTCACTACCACTTTTTCCTCCCCACCCCTCACAGAAGCAGCAATTTTTGAAAGTCCTAAATTTAGCAAGGTTCTGAGGACAGCATTCATAATTTCTTGTCAGTGCTGTTCCATTCTCTATGCAAGCTCATATCACTTTCTCCCAAAATTTATGCTTTCCCTCTTTGACTGTCAGTGAAAAAAATATGCTCCTTTCAACAAAGAGGAAACAAGAAGCTTCTCTTTCACAATCTTTCCTCAGGAGGACAGGAGTACTCAGGACACTGCCAGGGCATATACATTTATTTTTTAATATCAGATGAGACAGCTTCTGAAAGCACTGCAAGTTCTCCCGTCTGACATTATCCAGTTTACCACAGATAACAACCCTGAACTGGAAGCTTTCCCTGCCAGAATGCCTAGCACATAAAATTATTAAAGGCTTAGAAATGGTTTCAGGGCTGCTCAAATGATGTGCTGCAGCAAAACCTGATTCCCATTAAAAAACCAGGAGCCATCAGGAAGAGACTCTAGTTCATCACTCTGAAAAAGAGAACTGCCTTCCTTCACTCATTCCTCATGAGAACAAATTCCAGGGAGACAGAAAGGCATTTAAACTAGATTACAGCTCACAGGACCCTTTAGATTGTTCAGCATATGAAGAGGATCCTAAGATGTGGTACCAGCAGGACAGATGTTCTGAAGGACTGAGAAATCTCTGCATCCTGCACAGACACTAGCCAGTCCTCACCCACAACCAACACAAGTTTCTGGTTTTATGATGTTTGGCTACAGGACAGGCAGAGATTCCTGCCATTAAAGTGATTTGGAGTCAAAATGAAGTTTCCAGAGCTGATAGAAAACAGGTCTGAAGTAGTTTGCTGCTACCAGTCCATGGTTTTTCAAGTGATCACAATCATACTCTCCATTAAGCTCCGTGGCCATGCCCAGGAGTATCTTGTAAGGGAACCATGATGTCAAGTTCTTGAAACCACATCTTTAGATCCACCAGGTAAGCTACATGGATATTGACTACAAGATTACAGGAAACTCCACAACATTACATCCCAATATTTGTTAACCACCACAATGTTCATTTGCTGCATTGCATGAACAAATCTTATTACTGCAGTTTCATTTGCTCACAAAGATTCCAGCTGAAAATTCACTTTAATATGGCTTTAATAATACATGAAAGAGATTAATCTGTAATTGTTGATTTTTGAAATACCACTTCATCATGTCACTCAATCTGAGTGCTTTTGATCATTAAAACTTGCATGATTTTTCCATCTCAGTAACGAGGTTCTGCCTCAGCTGAGAGCTGATCTCATCAGAGCCAATTATACTCTATAGAAGAGATCTGACCAGAGCTCTTAAGGGTTTTAAAACTGCAATTTTATTTTCTTTATTTTACTGAACAATTTAAAGTTCAAGCAACCTTGTTAGAACCTTTAGTATCCAGGAATTCTCAAGCAAATGAGATGCTTGGCAGGAAACTACCAGCAAAAAAGTGAACAAAAATGCATCACTGTCTTGGTTTTTTCACTCTCAGCACACAAGTCAATAGTTACTCATGCCTTTATTCATGTCAAAGTGCTTCTTTCAAAATGCTGTGGGATTAATCTCCTGACCTTATCTTGCATGAGAGATGTAATCTATTTGACTTTGATTAAATGGGGGTGTCTCAAAATTATCAAACAATCTCTTTAAGAGTGTGATATTTCTAGCAATTGAATATGATAAGCTGTGCAAGCTCAGAGACAGATACATCTCCCATCAGATCTGCACATCACTTCTACCATTAACAGAGCCACATGAAAGATTTTAATCTTATTTTAGAGAAAGCTATGCAAGATACATTTCCTTGCAGAAACTCCTGATTTCCATCTTTTCCCTTTAGTGGCACCTACATTCCAATCACTTTTAAAAAGGAATGCAAACGCTGAAACCTTTGCTAAATTTTGCATTCCTTTCTTTTCCTGCATCCTAAAGGTGTCTCCTTGCTCTGCACTGTAATCAGCTCCCAGCCTGAACTGATTGCAGCCAGTGAAGGCTGGGTAGAAGTTTCCTGCAGCTCTCTAAACAGGATGGCACTGCAGCTTCTGAGAGGTTCATTAGTGTTTTGCATTATTTCACAAGATACAGAAGATCTTGTGCAATAAGGCACCAAAAGAAAATCAGTGTTTAGACATGAGACTAGAAACTGCATCCACTATAAAGGGTGTCTGTAAATAGATTAGATTCATCTATGTATTAGGATTAGTTTGCATATCATCAGTCAGAGTTTCACTGTGAATTTAAGTGAGTGCAGCACCATGTCTGTATAATTATTACACCATTACAGACTATCAGCACATCTCTAAGGACCTCAGACATGGCCTCTGTTGTTGCTCTCAGTTAACAACAAGGAAACTGAAGCACAAATAAGTGGACTGGACCAAGGTCAGTCCACTGAGAGAAAGAGCCTAATTCAGGTATCCCAAGTCCATGGATCTCTCCACAGTCAGCCTGTCTCTTTATACCCTCCAATATCCTCTGTGATGTGGGAAGAGTTTAAAATTTTTCTTCTGAGGAATACTCAGGTAGTTCTGGGTATTCAGAGCTCATTAAGGTGAGGCTGACAGGGTGGCACCGCAGCAGTTGCCATGACAATGGCTGGGTCTTTGCAGAGACACTGCACACATTTCAAATCAAAACCTGTGCAAGTCTCAAAACACCATCCAATGCTCTAGGAATTCTGACAAAATCCCAAATCACATCCTAATCTCAAATTTAAAAAAGCACCATGATGCAAGAAGGGAGTGCAGATTGCGGAAGATTCCACCTCTGCCAGAGCTGAAATACAAAAGCACAATGAAGAATTTTTCTGTGAACCTCCCTGATCCTGGAGAACTGCAAGGACCACTCAGTACAGACAGGGAGGAATACTGTCTTCAGGGGAAGACAGACTGTCAGTACAGGCAAAAATCCTCAACCCCTGCTGTCACCCAATTCCACAGAAGGCTGAAGAATGACAGAGGGCCAGGGAGGGGAAAGGGTTAGTGCCAAGTACTTTCACCAAGTGCATTTCACAACTCCTTACTGTCAGGTCTGGTGCAGGTGGGTTGGAGATGGAGCTGTAGAGGAGGAGAGCTTGCACTCACCCCTCTCTGGAGTTACAATCACCTAACACCAAATCAGACAGGCTTCTACAAGATTCCACCAATTCAGCAGTCTTAGATAAAAATTCATATCCAGTATTCAATACCAGATAACAGCATGCACAGATATGGCCATTATTTCAATTAACTGAGTATAAAAGAAAAAGATCAGCCTGATATGCTCATGTCTCAAGTCCCTTTAAGAGCCTCCAGCTCCCAAGCTGCTTGTTATTTCCAAAAGCACAAACATTAGCATTACCTTTTGCTGCTTCAGACCGCTTAGGCAAATCAAGTGTATCAAAATTCCTGTCCAAATCTCCATTCTTCTTTCCTGTGCAAAAAAAGAAGACAACAGATGGAGAAGACTGTCAGTATACTGACAGGTAAGTTATTGTCATGTGCATCTAAAAGATAGGAGAAGATACAGACCCAGAATATAAATCACAGACTGCTCCCCATCATTGCATATATCTGACTGGCAGTCCAGCTGCACAGCTGTGGTTTTAGCATGAGCAAACTTAGGGACAAACACCCGTGCTGCTTGCAGGCTGGTCTGCAAACATGCTTAGCACAAGCATTTCAGAGAGTCTTAGGAGTGGCTCAAAACCTTGGAAAATGGTGCCATTTCCCTCCTTGGCAAAGCTGTGCCCCTCCCTCAGAAGCACACTGTTTACTTGTTGTTTTCACAGAGCAATTTTGACCTGAAGCTTAGCTCAAGCAAAAACTCAGCAGCAGAGCAAAAAAAACAACAGCTTTGCTTTGCAGCCTCTACTCTCAATGCAACAACCAGGCAGGAAGAGCTAGATTTAATATATTGTACAGACAGCAGCCAACAACTTAACCTTGAATTGCCCTTCAATCAACAATGTGTCATTTTCACTATTTATTATAAGCTAATGGAAATAATTCCATACTTTTGCTTAGAAACAGTGTCAAACTATTACATCAGCTTTAATTTATACAACCTTCACATAAAACAGAACAAAACCTGCCGTTTTAGTTAGGTTGAGAATTCAAGGTTATGTAAACACGTTGGTTTCCGTGCCCCTAAGGGGAGACACTGCCTTGGGAAGCCCACAGGGATGCAGTGGGATAAGCAGGAACCTTGCCAGCAGAGGAATACTGGCAGCAGAGAGAGAGATTTAGAGGGCAGTGCAAGAATCTGCATGGCTTCTGAGGACAGCAGCATACAATTTACCTTTCCCAAATTTTTTTTTTGGGGGGGGGGGAATCAAGTTATTTAGTTCCTCTCTCTCTAGAGCAGGGAAGGCAGGTGCGATGGGTTGAATTCAGACAACACAATTTAAGCTGCCAGAAGTGGCTTCTGCACAGGGACTACCAGGCTGTTAATGGAGGCTTTACAGAAAGGGCTGGAAGCTCCACCAGTCCGGCTGCTTAAAAGCCAACAGGAAAATTTCCAGGGCCTGGAAAATGTAATGAGAAGGTAAGTCTGAGTCTTGATTGCCAACAGGCCACGAGGTGGGAAAGGCCAGTCCCTGCCTTTTACAGCAGGGAGGTGGCACAGGCACACTGAATTCAATGGGTCACTGCCTTTCCTCTTGACAAAAGGATAAAAGTACTGAGTACGGTACAGAGAAGAATCAAAGCTTTAAAACACCATTATGAATATTTAGGAATAACATTAAGAGGGAAACCTCCCCTCAAGGTAGTTTTCCATCCTCTCCCTTTCTTTGGGAGGGGATGGAATCACACCCTTTTCTTCTGAAATGCCAACACAGATAGGCAGAACTTCTAGGTGAATGTTTTGTTTTGCACAGCAGTTGAAGTTGGCTGGTATTCTGAAGTAATTTCCTGAACTAAAGTATGTAAAAGCCCATCGAAGCTGCCAAAAGGTCACGCAGCCAGGCACCACAGCACTCCTTGAAAGATATCTTTTCTGAAGGAAGGGACAGGAATCAGTGGCACTTTGCAGCCTTCCACCAATTTTTTTGCTCTATGAAAGGAGCAACCCATTGCTTGGGGAATCAAACACCAGAAAGAAAAGGTGCTGTACATCCCCAAAGGACTCTGCATTTCATAATGGCAGCTGAACCCAGTAACTGGCTGCAAAGCCTCGTTGATTTTTAGGGCATTGACATGAAAAAGCAGGGCAGAGGGAATTAAAAGGAAAAAAGCATTCAAGGAAGGAAGTCAGTGTAGGAAAGATTACAGACTTAAAGCAGACCAATAAATGTGACTCCATCTACAAGTAGGACAAACTGTTTTTTCACATGACCCCAAATTTCATGTCTCTGCCATTACATAGTTTAAACCTCAGAACATGTTCTCAGAGAGCCAGACCTCACTTGACACAACTACTTATTTCAAAAGTTCTCTCTTAAAGCTTGCTTAGGCACTTCTATCAGCCCTGCAGAACTGGGATGGCACAGTAAGACTTCCCTTCTTCCCAGTGGCAGTGTTTAGCAAGCGCAGTGTCTGTGCACGACTTGTTAAGGAGGAATTGTCCAGGAGGGCAGTGTTGGCTGCTGCTTTTGAGCTGGGAATTCCAAAGCAGCTGCTCATTTACTGACCCATCTTTCATAAAGACAGCACCCTCCACCTGTGCTCTGGGCTCCTCAGTTGCTGTCTCTCCATTTTTGGGGCAGACAGCAAACACTGGCTGGTTTGGAGGAGCCTCTGCTGGTCTGTGTCTCAGCCCTCTGAGGAACTCCCACCTCACAGGCCAGAGCCCGTCTGCCCAAAGCAGAAGCTGCCAGCTGCTTGGCAATGGCAGCAGTACAGAACACAGAACTCTGACCAAGGGGATTGCAACTCTACAAATTACTTCCTTAATCAAATGGATTTGGTTTGGAAATACCCCAAGCACCTACATTTCCAGGGCTTTCCTACAGGGACAAGGTGAGCAAGCCGCAAGAACACTCCAAAACAAACCCACCCAGAAAGCAAAGGCTTCAATCTGAGGCCCAGCAGTTATTTTCCCCATTTGATTTTCACAAGTACTGGAGTCTACTGATTAAAACCCTCTCAGCCATCCCCATCCACCCCTGATAACATGAGAAAATCAGCATCAGTGCCAGATTCTGTAGCCCTGAACACCCTGCTCTGTCCCTCAAGCCTGTGCATTTGCTCACAACAGGGATGCGAATACACACACAACCCACGTGGCTGGGATTTGTGTGGAGCACACCACTGCCACTTCCCAGATCTTCACCATCAGGTTGTGCACCACAGGGATGCTGAAACCACAGCACAAACTGCACTTGCAACAGGAGAGAAGAGCTGTTTTTGTACATTTCAATTTCCACCTATGTCCAGGTTTTCCAGCCTGAGGTGTATCAGAGAAAAGCCAATGCTGTTGGATGAGAAGCATGGCTCCAAACTTTGCCAAGAGAGTTCTGAACATGCCTGCTGACAGGCCTGTTTTATAAAACCTGGCTGTAGAATTGGCACAGCACTGTGGTTTGGGAAAATTGCCTGACAGGAGACTTGCTTGTGCAAGATGCAATTTACAGGCTCTGAAACAGAGGGATTAAAATTCCTCCCCTCTCTCCCCTTGCTACTTTTCATTATGTAAGAAACAACCAAAACATGACCTTCAGCATTTTCCATCTGTCAGAAACTCCGTACAGACTCTGAAGGGTGACCCAGTGTTATTAACCACTAACGTTGTTGTTGATCTTCCTCAAATGTCGTTTTGCTTTATGGGATAATCAAACCATGGTGCAACCAGACCGTTTCTGCTGAAGGATTAATTCCCAAATGCTTGCTTTCTGGTTGAAATAAAAGTTTAAGGGAAAGCGCTTCTTCATAATAATGCCACCTTATCCTCCCGAGTGCTCATTATTACAGCCACTGAGCTGGCCACAAAGGAGTGCCAGAAACCAAGGGCTGAGCTCTGTCCTGCCAACAAACCCATCCTCTACAGCCTCACCACTCACAGCCCAAAGTCAGTGTACTGCAGAACACTACCCAGCACCATTTGTTGGGAAAACAATTAGATTTTGGTTGGTTGGATTTTCCCCTCCCCAATACTTCTCCTTTGGCCCAACCTTCCAGAACCCAAGATCTGAAGCAAGTGTCACGACTTGAAAATGCCCCTGGCCTTCACCCCCCAATCAGTCTCAGTAAAGGAGTCTCCCAGGGAAGCTGTAGCCTCAGACTTGTGCCTTCCAGGTGGGATTTGACTTATTGTGCTGGGATGAGAAACTGAAGCCTACCCCCTGAGAGAGGTACTGGGATGGCTCCATCCAGCTCCTGTGTGTGCCAGCACCAGAGCTGCAGCAGCCCAGGCACGTGTCCCACCCCCCTGGGAATGCACAGCCAAGCTGCTGCAGCTCCTGCCACTCCCCACAGCAGCCAGCAGAGCCTTCCGTGTGACAGGGCTGGTGACACAGTCCACACTTGGGTGTTCCTGCTGCCCTGGGCTCAGCAGGCCAGCGGCACAGCAATTCCCCTACTGCACTTACACCAAGGATGGATAAATCCTTGTGGTTTCCATTCACGGTATGGAAAGACCAAACTGCAAACGCTCCCTCAGAGGATTTCCCCATGGCTGCTGAAATGGACAGGGGGATGTGCTGGGGGAGCAGAGGAGAAGGTGGATGAACAAGACCTTGATCTCAGCTCCGTAGCCTTGCATGTGAAAGCCGAACAAAGCATGTTATGGTGATGATGAAAAGAAAGTATTGCAGACTCACCTTGATTGAACCACTCCTCTAATTACCAGAAAAGCAGCAAAAGGAAAACAAAAATTTACAGGATGAAGAAAATACAAAGGAACAGTCACAAAGAGGCAGAATTTCACAGAACAGGTTCAAAACCTGAACATTACAAGACTACAGAAGTTTCATCAATTAAAAAACCAAACCAAGGTATTTTACTTTCTCCCTTTTGTTCCTGCTAAAAGACCCCAATCTTTCTTTGCACAGTTTTTTTCCCCCCTTTTCTCTTTTTATTAAATGAAAAGGTTCTTAGAGAACTGAGGGGACAGAAGGATGACTAGCCCTTTGCAGAGGTGTTTGAAATGCTGTGATCAATGACCATGAAATAAAATAAAATAAACATGGAAACACGGCGAGATTAAGTGAACAAGAATGGAGAGAACAGGTCGATTTTGAAGTCCTAGACTGAGAAAATTAAAGTAGGTTCAGACCAGTACCCATGTAAATTTAACAGCAAGACAAGGGAGCTTTTCTTTATGATTTTAAAAGCACATTTATGAATGGATTTTAACTTTTATTTTTTAAGCACAACAGTTGTCTGAGACCCTCTATTCTTCTTATCTACATCCTACGAGCTGTGAGCTCAGCATTATCACCAGTTGATTTCCCTCTGGGGAACAGCACACTTTCAAAAGAGCACTGCTAAAAGGTGGAAAAACCCATTAAAATATATTGTCATTTCCTGCCGAACACACAGAGCCAAACCCAAGCTGTCACTGAGTGCCTGCACTCCTTGCTGCAATCCACAGGCTCATCCCAACATCAGATGATTTTGAAACCAATCTGTCCAAAAAGACACGACCTGGTGTGCTTCAGCTGATGAACAGGAGGTAGCTGGGTGCACAGCCCCAGGACAGGGGCAGACACCTGGCCTGGGACACACCTGGGAGGGCTCCTGGTCACTGCCATCGAGGGGACGAGGACGGGTCTCCCTCAGCACAACACCCTCCCCTCCCACAGGGCACCCAGAGCTTGGATGGCTGGAAGTGTTTCCAGTGTTTGCACTGACTGTGCTGCCCTCAAGCAAAGCAACAGCATGGACTGCAAGTGGCAGGGAACAGCTGGAGTCAGCACACATGCAAGGGCTCCAAAGGGTATCACACTGCAGCTTCAGTCACTCCCTGTGACAACAGGCTGGCCAGGCAGGCAGAATTATTTCTTTAGTTTTCCCCCCAGTCTTTAGAACATTCCCATCAATTTTTTATTTTAAACAGCTTAAATGTAGCTGATGACAGACTAGTCTGCAAAAGCAAGTTCACACTGTGGTGACTTCCCTAACACATATGGAAACACATAATATTTTAATAACTTGTGCAGGTCAGATCAAAGACTAATGTGCAGCACACAGTCCATCAAGTTCAAACAACTTCATATCAGCTCTTTAGGGGCAAAACCCTGCCTTGTACCTGGCTATAAATAATAAGCCAGGATGTGTGTATGCATGAATGAGGAGAATGAAGTCTAGACAGAAAATGGAATTAATTATCTCTGAATTCATCTAAAATAGTCATTTCTCTCAGAAAGGAAAGAAAACATAATTCAGTCTAGAACAGTAATTTCTCTAAAACAACAAAGGAAACAGATATAATTTGAGTGCCTCTTTGTAAAGGAAACATGGAGGGGGGGTTACTGAGACTATTAATCCTCTCTTATAATGAAACTCATTTGCAACACTCATGCCCCAGAGGAGAGAACAGGTCTAAAAGTGACTGACAATTAAAAGCTACAAAATCGTGTTTGCAATTTAAATTACTGAAATAGTGACTGAATTGGGAGGTTTTACGTCTTGGTTGAGTGGGAGGGGAGGCTTTTAGCTTGTTTTCAAGTATGAGAGTCTGGAGGCAGGGAAGATGTACAGGCAGGAGTGCCATGCACAGGGATGGATGGATGGATCCATGCTGGCTTCCTGAGAAGGGCACACATGCTACACAGCCAGGCAAGGGGACTGGGCAGAACACAGTGACGCAGAGGAGAGCCACAGCACATCCACCTTTTTCCAACATCAGCTGTCAGCATGCAGCACTCCTGTTTAAAGCCAAACAAAATTACAGCAACTGTGGAAAAAAGAATCCCAAACATCCAACAGTGATGTGACACGGCAGATAAACACATGCCAGGACACTGCAAACACTGCACAAACTGCATCATCCTAAAAGAGCACAACGAATGAATGTGCTTGCAAGAGCAGGACTGCACAGCAACATGACCCCCAAAACCATTTCCAGTTCTGAGCTTTTTGCAACACATACCTTTAGCTTTTTTTCCACCAAAACAACCAGCATCATCTTTCTTCTTCTTCTGGGAGCCTCCTGTGCCTGTAGTCTGACCAGCATCTAGTTCTTGGTACTTATCAGCTCCAGGGACCTCTTTGTGGACGTGATAGGAAAGGTTCCTCATGATGCACACACAGTTCTCCACAGACTGTTACAGAGAAATTTATGTTATACAAAGTATTGCACCCTCTCACCTGCAAACCATTGTATTGTAGAGAGGAGGGCTTGGGGAAATTGAAAAAGGAAGGCCACCTGTCCCAGGAAAATCATGTAGCTCCCAAGGAAGATTTAGTCAAGACCCTTAAATTAAAGTTCATTCTTCTTCTAAACCCCATTTTATTTTTCCAAAAGTGAAGCGCTTTATAAATAGCACCCATTCAAAATGAAAACTCTCTAATCAAAAATACCACTTGATCTTACATAAAGAATACAATTCACCAAAAGATCAAACACACAGCAGAAAATGATCATATAAGGATCTTATTTTAATCCAAGTCTCTCTCTCATTCTTCCAACATTTACCATCTCCAAGGGGCCCATTTTATTAAATTTTCTCTGGGTCAAAGCCTAGGCCTAGTGAGGATTTCAATGTGAACACACGTTGTCCTGCAGTAATAGCTAATCCACAGCACATCGGGCTCTGACAAGAGCAATGCTCTGTAGGATGCAATGGAAACCACCAGGTGGTTACAAAATCCACTTCCAAAATTACCTGATTAAGTAACAGGGCTTTGTAACCCTTTTGTTCAGGCCATCACATGGTGAGACTCAGAATAAAATAACGATGCTTGACAAGCCTTCTGGTGTTCTAAAGAAATAATATGCTCTTTTCAAAAACAGGTTAAATTTATGATATTCCTCATGCATATAAATACACTTTTAAGTGCCATGGGATGAGATGATGATAAAAACAGATTAATAAAATCTGCACCAAAAAAAAAAGCCACAGTGAAGTGCTGCAGGTCTGAAGACATTTCTTAATGTCTAAGCACCTCAGTCTTCAGAGATGGTGCTGAATAAAGTCTTTAAAATGGGAACTGACTCCTTTGCTGCTTTGTGCAAATGGGACTCAATTATGATTTGGAGACTGCACTTATAAATGCCAATTAAGTAATGCAGAACAACAGCAATAATGTCACTGGCAATAAAGGACTACTCTCCCCACCTCTCTCAGCAACCAGCCTTTGCTCCCCTCATCAGCCAGAGAGGGAAACACAGCAGCATCCTGCTCACACCCCACCAGCAGTGCCATGGATAACAGGGATGAGAGGAAGACAATGACTCTGTTTTCTCAGACAAGCATTATCCTCTTCTGATACCAGCAAACAGAAGTTGGATCCCAGTGCAACACTTCAGCATGAATTAATGCAAACATCCACTTTGTTTAATACTCCAATTCACCTTATTGTCCGTGTCCTTCTTGCCAACTGCAGACTGCAGAGCATGAAGGAGGGCGTCCACCAGGCCATCACACTCTCTGAGTCTTCTGCGTGCTTCTGCTCCATCTGAACTTACATTCCTGACAGGAGAGAGTTGAAAGGAAATTTAGCCCGGTAACCTTCACTATAAAGTTGAAAGTGCATTGATTTATACTACAATTCTTAAGAGCTCATCACCTTGGATGAAAAATTAGGAGGCCAAGTAGACTGTCAAACCTGCTAAATCTCAGTAAAGTGGGGGCAATGCACATCTGCAACTCCCTGAGCCTGAACAGAAAGGGGAACACAATCCCAGGGGTGCCAACAGACACATCCTCTGCTTTGCTGGCAAGTCCAGGGACTCACCTGAAACCAGGCTGGAGTCTGCAGAGCAAACAGCATGCAAACCAAAAATTTAATTTCAAAAACAGCAGTTCCAAATGGAAAGATACTTTCACCACCTTAGGAAAAACATGCAAAGTCACAAGATTGCTCAGCAGTGTCATGACCACAAAAACTGAAAAAGCTGTGTGCAGCAGATTCAGCACAAAGTCTGGATCAGTCACCTTTAGTAAAGAAAGGACAGCAGTTTACAGGGCTTTGAGTTTCTCAAAACACTGCACAAGAGAATGGCACAGGTAGAAGCAAGATAGAGTGGAAGGCTACTTGGAGCTGCTAAAAATTACACTGATCAATGACTGCAGAAACTGCCAGAGGGGACCTCTGAACTTGGCCTCACTCATCCAGCGAGCACAAACTGATACCCCAGCCTTGCATAAGCATCAATCTGCCATTACCCAATAAATAAACAAAATTCAAGTCAATTTTCCAATTGCTGCCTTACCCCCATCCCTTTTCTTCAGGGGAAAAATGAAGTGACAAAATTATTTTTAATAGTGCTCACGGAGCAAACCTGTATGGAAGCTCTTCCCAAAACTGAAATGCAGTAATTTCAACAGTAACAGACCTTTCAACTTTCAGGTCTTTCAATCCCACAAAGCCATGTAAGGTCACCTCTCAAAAGCTCAGGACACCATCATTACCTTCTGATATCAGGATCACGCAGACAGTTTTTGCTTTTAACTACAGGGACTGCCAATCTCCAAGTAAGTGACAAATCAATCATGGTCCCCTCCCGTGTCCTGGTCATCTGGGCAGGCTGCTGTGCTAATTGGATAGCTTGGAAAACCCACATTTTCTCAGAGACCTCTCAAAATCTGAAGACACTTAATTGTGAGCTGGTTGCTGTAACAGCACATTAACTTTCAATTAGGAACACAAATGAAATGCACAGATAAACGAATTCTTTCCTCAAATCCTAACACAGCTTCACCTCCAGCAATGGATGGTAGGAGGCAGGTAAAATGGATATTAAAATGATTCCACAGGACAGATGGAAGAGAATTCTACATGCTGTTTTCCCATCTCCAGTTGTACTAATCCTTTTGTATCAAGAACACAAATGTGAATTTTAATGCTACATCTTTATGAAACTGAAATTAGAATTCAAATTCTCTGTGATACCTTTCAGGAGTTATAACAATAAATGATAGCAACTCCACCTTCAAGCACATCTATTAATGTGGAACACTACTTATTAAGCTTCAGGGTGACAGGAATCCACTATAAATGGTCTTATCTGGAGCTGTGTATCGTATTTTTTATTCCTCATTAAATCTCAGAGTGTTAGAATTCATAAGCAACACTTGCAGACTAAAGGCAGAACAGCTCAACCTTCACACCTTCCTTGCCCTATGGCCCATTCAGAACAGATTTTTCTCTGGCTCATTTGTACTTGCACCACATTTGGTTTACATTTTAGTTATGAACAGCATCACAATATTGTGTATCCTGCTTTCTTACTTCTTGATCTGCACTGGGGCTAATATCAAGGTGGACACTGATAAGGTTATGAGTGAAAAAAAAATTATAATATTGTATCAGTAAGAGCATGGCCTGCTGATATCACTGTCTCTTCAGCTATAGAAAAATTTACTGAAAATTATTGCCTCGAGAAAAAATTCCCACATATATCACACATAAATAAGCATGAAAATTCTGCAGGATCAAGTTAATAGCTAATTAACGCTATGACTAAGTTATCCAGACATCAAACTTTGCAGTTTTAATGTTTTAACCAGCACATCAGAAAATGTATCCTTATGAGCATCTCATGCAGAAACATCTGCTCTATAAATACCCAACTCTCAGGATTTTGTGAGTCCTCCCTCCCTGGGTAATGAGCTTTCTGCAGCCCCTGGGATTTATCTACCATGGAAGAACAAACCCCATTTCCCTGTCTGTAACTGTACCCCAGAGCTATGGGAGAGCTCAGCTCCCACTCTTGTCCCAGCAGGCAGGCAGATCTCAGACAGACGAAGCCCAGGGAGATGAGCACCTGCAGCAGGAGTCTGCCCCTCCTGAGTCTGCTCTTCCTGCTGCTCCAACACTGTGAAAGGCAGTGAAATCTCCCAAACCCCATGGAAATACCTGCATTTCAGATCCATGCCAGACATCTCTAAGGTCTGAACTAAGGTGGGCCCTAGGAAACCATGACAGTATGCTTTGGCTAAGTTCTCATCTGGCAATCCCAGGAGAAGTGCTGCCAGGTTTGCTTTCCATGACCCAGAGCTGCCTTCACAAGCCAGGAAAACACCAGGCTGCATTTCTGCTGTGGCATTAAGGCTCTACCATCCACCACCTTGAAGAGCATCACCTGGTAGTCATTGATCAAATTCATCTTGTGTCCTCAGGAGGCGGTGGAGGATGAAAACAAAAGGGGTGACATGGACAGGAGAGCCACTGCTGGCACTGGTCATGAAAAACCGAACAGAAACTGTCATGGGATAATCAACCGGAGAGTGCGGTCCACTGACAGGAGTCAGGAAAAATCTCTTCCCATTTCACATCTGCACTGGGACTGTTCTGCATCTTTTATCTGTTATACGTGATGGAATGAAGGATGTAACCAAACCATCGTCCAAAGGAAGCTTTCAAAGGAAGGTTTCTAACATCCTCCGTCCAGGAGCGATGGAAATCAACAGGACTGATTCCAGCATTTAACAGAGGATTTGCAGTCCTCTTACACAGGGCAACACTCCACAGAAGGAAAGCACAGCCTCACCCAGGCCAGAAACTCATTCAGTGGAGGTATGTAACACATGGCATCCAGACTGGGAGAAAGTAGAGAGCTTTGCTTTTCATTTAACTTTTCTACACGTTAGACAAGTATTGCTTTACACCGCAAGTGATTCTTCAGTGGATGGGGTGTTTCACACAAGACACTAAACAGAAAGGCAGCCGAGACCCCAGCTGAGATGCTGCTAACTCTGTTACTGGGGAGACAGGCTGCCATGCAAGAACTGGAAATGCCACAGGATTGTGTAATTAAACAGATGATCTCACTGACTTGCTTGCTGGGGCAAATTAATATCAAGAACCTCTGTAGATATAAGTCAAAGCTACTTATTGAAGTTTGAACAACTGCAGGGCTTTTGAGGCACTGATGATGGGCAAATATCCTATTACAAATTAAATCAGTGTTGACTGCCCATTCAGAAGGGTGGGAATGGTGAGGGGGAACTACCCAACTATTTTTACACAAACCAGTGACAAATGAGACCTGCCATTCATCCCCAGTGTTCTGTACAGTCTGCTTCCCTTGCCTGGTCTCTTCACCCCCAGGAAGGTCTCCTGCTGTTCTCCTTGACTTTCCTGTTACTCAGTACTTTTCCAAGAGTTTATTAAATGACAAATGTATTTTAAAAACAGAAGTGTCTTTCCTATGTCACAATGCAAAGGGTAATAGAAACCTTCAGTGTGTTTCCTGTAAATATACACAGTTGAAGAACAATTCTAGAAACAAAACATGGAATTACTGCCCATGTGATTCCGGGTATATAGGAAAGAAACCAACTGGATGACTGATTTTATGTAAAATGGTAAAGCGCAAATCTCATCCCAGAGATTTTAAATCTCCAGCCTTTAGCTAGAAAAAGCAACCTTGATTCTTCCGCAAATTCTTGGAGTCCAGATTGTGACCAGGACTAGTGAAAGAAAATTTGTAAGAATGTTTCAATATATGCTTTCCTTGGGAAAAAAACCCCAAAAAACCAACAAAACGAAGAGGCACTAAGTAAATGTTAAATAAAAGTACATACCTACGAGCATAGAAACTCATCAGGCTAGGAATGCAGTCTGTTGCTGTTAAAGACTTCAGAGAATGGGGGTGAGTGTGCTGAGAAATCTGTTCACGCCTCAGATAAGGTTATCATTATCACCAAAGACTTGTCTTAATAATATGCAATTCTGAATGCTACATTTACATCTGCAGAACAGAGCTGGCATTCGTCACCCCTAGGAGAGGTGAGCTGTTACTACTGTCTGTGCCACACACCAGAATTATCTTCAAGAGAAAAGACTTAAAAGTAATTAAGTACAGGGTACTTAATTTGCACTCTTTTAATGCATTCATGTGGCAGCGCCCCCTCTGTGCTCGCCCTAATAATCCAACAGAGTGGAGAAGTGGAGAGCTTTTGGATTTTATTTTTTTAATGATGAAGAGAAACTTGAAAATAAAGGCAGAGACATCCCTTTCTCTGAAAATTAAAATTAATATTTCCAGGATTGTTGTGTCTGTCTCTTGGCTGGAGAGAACCATCAGTTGCTATCCCACAGTGCTGCAGACGAAGCCAAGCCTGGAGTGTCACTATACACTTACCCTCAGTTCAGCAGGTGTAAAAAGCACTTTGTTTAGAGATCTAGACAACAGCTTGGAGACTTTGCTTTTTCTATAAATAGGAAACGGAACTGGAGATTTTCAAGACGTGCTCCTAGTAACACTTCCACCTTTCCCTGGAATAATCACAGCTGAGAGCTGAAGCTGAGACAGTGACGAGCTCTTTCCAGCCCCTTGCCAGAATCTGACCAGCACCATCACTGAGGCTCTGCTGTCCAGACACTGAGTTTTGCATACTTTGGCTGATAAAAGACTACCAGCTTCTCACAAGTCTAGCTTAAAATATATTAATTGTTCTTGTTCTGTCCACCTGCTCTGGCAGGCAGAACCCTTGCTACACAAACACCCTTCCACACCCACACAGTGCTTCACAGTAAAGAATTTTTTATTTGGATGCCAGCCAAAGGAGATGGATCAATAATTGTTGTAGTAAATGAACTCTATTTCCAAGCGTATTTCTGGGTCCACTATGTCTCAAAGGAGGAATTTACGACATTTAAAAACCATTCCATCATTTCATGCAGAAACAGAATGGATTCCATACTTCAGTTCACATCAAGTACCAAAAGTTTAATTGGTATTAAAGTTCATTGTTCTGAAAACAAGAGAGAAAAAGAAAGAAGCTGCCTGTGACACAAAGATAGCCTGATCCAGGCAGCTCTGGTCAGAGGGCCCTTACAGCACAATGCAGTCTGGCAGCAGAGCTCAATCAGAACTCAAGCAGACAATATGGTAAAGAAAGCAGAAAGAAGCCAAAGTCCAAATGAAATGCAGAGAAAGCCAGAGGAGCTCTACTGATGCTGATTTAGGTAGGGAGCAGCTGGGCAGTAGCTGTTCAGACCTGGGATCCCAGTGGACACTGCTGCTCCACCCCAGCATTCACTGACCAGTTACACCCAAGCAGCAGCAGAGCAGCCCCTGTTTCTTTGCATGCAAACCCTTCCACCTATTTAAATAAAGTGGTTGGTTTTGTTTAGTTGACCAAATGCTTGAGAGGACATTTCAGGAGTGGCAAAAGCCACTCCTGAAAAAGGCCTTCAGGAGCTGTGCTCCAGCAACAGTGGCACAGAGCAAGAGCTCTGTGGGGCACCCTGTCACACCCATATCCATGTCTGCACCACCTACAGGAGCTCTCTGAAACAGGCTGGGGCTCAAGAGATCGGTTTAACAAAGGATGGGCAGCACATCTGTACCTTGTTATCTGTGGCATTCTAAACACAAAACACCTTGTAGTGCCTTTTCAGCAAAATGCTGACTGGTTACCTGCTGCATGACCTACTTGGAGGGCCTGTCCTGTCATGCAAAACGATGCAGAAAGGCACTGCACGAGAATTCCACGATGCCCAGCAGCTACTTAGCTCACAGATTATTCCAGTCTCTGCCTGGAGGAAAGGCCAAGGGCCGGCTTTGCTTGCTTTATCACACATGCTTGCTGCCATGACAAAGAATCTCAAAAGTACAGGAAGGAGGTGGTACCAATCTAACAAAGGATCAGGGCTCTCAAGCCTTCCAAAGCAAACTCCTTCCATTAGAGCGACTGCAGGGAGCTTTGCTACAGTCCTGCTCTTCACCCCACCATGGCAACAGACATTTTTGTTGATTCCCTTTCCTAACAGCCAAAGGAGGAGGGACCTAGATTCACTCCTAAGTAATGACAAAAAGCAGTAAGCAAGTGCACAACTTTAAATTTGTACCTCAAGATACGGTTGTAAAGCATTAAGGTTGCATGTAACTAGGTTATGTCTCTGCTGCTAAAATCTATGCATAATTTATTTATATTACAAGCTAAACATCAGGAACTGTCAGGAGGAACCCTAACAGCTCCTTACTAGCACGAATTAAACGCTCTGCTCATCATATAAGCCCCAGGACAGCCATATGCTGTGATCCTGCACAGTATCAGTAAGCTAATTAAGAAACTGCCTTTGCTCACTCCTCTCTTTTGTGTGGGTTTTTAATTTGAGTTGATTTTTTCCAGTCTGGGTTGGGCAGATAAGCTTCTCCCTTTTTGTGCTACTTGCTGCCTCCGAAGTGAAGATTCACAGGCAAATTTTGGTTCCGTTTTTATCTCTTTCTGAAACTATTCCTTCTCTGAAAGTCCACTTCAAAGGCACCTGTTACACACCACCAGACTGACAGGATCATTAGCTCCAGTACCTGGAGCATCCATCTCCCAAAGGCTGCACCCACTGTGAACACAACACGAGCACAGTGGCTGAGTGGGGACAGAGATGGCAGCATCTGCCCCCAGCTCCCCTGGGTGGGACAGCCAAGCATTAACCTTTGGCAGGAGTCCTCTCCAGATGATCCTGGTTAAATAACTGCCCTGCAAAAGCATAGCAAAGGACTACTGGAACTAGGATAGGAGAACACACAGAGTAAGAGGGAATGTCAAACAAACAGCTTTGTCAAAGATCCCTTTTTGGAGTTGGGGAGAAGTGTAGCTGCTGAGGAGGGCTCTATACTAATGGAAACTTCTGCTATAAAAAAAGGGCAATTTGAGTTTTCAGGTGCCAGCCATTAGTTTCTACCTCCTCTGCTCTGCCATGCTTCAGTGAGCAAAGCTCCCTTGGCACCAAGGGCAGCTCGTCTGGCAGCACCACAGCAGCATCACCTGAGCCTCAACCCTGCCCTGCTCTGCACGAGGCAGCACTGCCAGGGCTCAGCTCTGCACTCCAGTGCCTTCTTACCTCAGCCAGCTGGAGGTGAAGCCTGCCTCCAGTAGATGAGTGCAAACAGGACAAACATCAGGCCACTGTCACCACAGACCATTATCATGCCTGCAAGACCTGAAGATGGATAGAGCTTGAAAGTAATGCAATTTGAAAGCTCTAATTCCCAGGCACT
Source organism: Cyanoderma ruficeps (assembly GCA_008694505.1). Classification (NCBI taxonomy): domain Eukaryota; kingdom Metazoa; phylum Chordata; class Aves; order Passeriformes; family Timaliidae; genus Cyanoderma; species Cyanoderma ruficeps. Next base: position 7,222,937 of record VZDJ01000174.1, on the reverse strand, counting down.
TTTCTTCAGAGAAAAGCCACACATTAATCATTAATAAGAAAGGAGGGCATAAGAACCTGGTTTTGACAAGCTTTTTTCTTTCCTCAAATTCAGCACACAGAGATGGGAAGACAAAACACACGAGCCATCAACTGATACACTCAATACAGATGTTTTCAGGGACAAAGAGAGACCTTTCCTGCCCAAACAAGACCAGATGTTGCTTGACAAACATCCTTTACCTCCACGTGCCTCACAGACACCTACACTCCTGGGGCAAACAGTGTGTGCAGGGCGTGGCTGGGTACACACGAGTGTTACAAATATATAAAGACACAAGGGCTCACTCACAGCATTACCTGTGACTGAAATACTGCAAGTGACATCTGCAGGACAAGATGTTCAGCCATGTACCATAATGCTCTGTCCTCCTCAGAAAAATGGCTTTGAACATTTGCATACAAAAACCATTTGACACATCCCAAGTATTACTGATTTACCATCAAGCTCTTGCAGTCGTCTTTCCTCTGAAGAGGAGCCTGCAGATACTTTTACACCATTTCTCAACCTGGTGGAGTGTATTTCTGGCTCTGAATCCACTGAGTCCTTATGCCATGTCTTCGAACATCATACGTAACATTTACCAAACCTCTCAGGTTTTGATTCCATGGGACCAAACCCTTAATTTATACCCACAGGAGTTGCTTATTTCCAGTGGATGGCTGTAGGATGAACCATTTCAAAATCCCTGAGCTACTGGTATTTACAGCAACTTCAGGGGAAGGTACATACTGAGGTGCCAGTCCCACATTAAAGACAGAAGAGTGAAGATCAGTGAAGTGCCCCGAAGGCACTTTGCAGCCTGAACCTCACCAAAGCCAGAAGGAGATAGGGCTATTAAAAATCAGACCACAGAAAGGTTTATACCATTAATCATGCCTGTAATTATGTCAGTGCAGTAGCACAACAGCAAATAAATCCACACTTCTCAAGTCTCTTGGTACATCTCCAGCCACCAGGTTGCCCCTTCTCAGGGGCTGATGTTGGACAAGCTGCTGTGTGCAATCTCCAGCTGAAGAATGCTGTTTTTAGGGGAAGTCAGGTGGGTGCAGTTTGTTTGTGTTCATACACCTCGGCCAGGGCTCTGAACCCTGAGGATACTTATGAATGTGAATTTCTGTGTACTTGGAGAACTGACAAGAAATGCTGCAACTACAGATGGTACCCCTGGAAAAAGGAGCACTCTGCATCTGTTTGCTATGCAAATTAATTCGTTTAACATTTGTTGACAGCAGGTCAGTTTAGCACAGGAATCAGGCTAGAAAGTTGGCAATTTAGGAACTTAGTTCTATTCTGTCCTCTTATAAGTGAAAAAAATCCAAGAGAGAATTAAAAGTAATTAGGCAGAAAACAGCAATTAAGCCCAGAATGAATTTAATTTTTAAACCATTAAAATCCTTGTTGCTTCCAGAGAACTAGGAATCATGGTGGGTATCTCCACAGAAAACTAACAAGGTGATGTGACTGCAACAGTGCTCTGACCCACAGATGCAGCAATTTCCCTCCAAAGCAGGGAAGCACCTTAGGAGAAGCCAGGGGATCCAGGGAAGGTCTCGGGTGTTCATGAACCACAGAGCCATCCTTCCCACATGAGCTCAACTCATACTCTTCTCCCAAAGCACCTCAGTATCTGGGTAAAAGTTGTAGAAAGGATCATGAAATGGCCTCATGAAGACACACCAAATCATTCCATTATTTCACCAGCAGTGCAATCTGAAGACAAATGCTCCTGGATTGCAAATCCCAGTAAGGATTTAAGGACTTAAAGAAAAAAGAAATGCAGTAACTAGAAGAGACATTCCCCACATGCCTAAAAGAATAAAATACAATGTGAAGACATAAAACTTGTATTGTAAATGAAATGAAGGAACATCTGTGCATACTTAATGATTCTCCTATGGTAAGCAAATGGCTTCCTTACTTCTTCCCCAGTCCAACTGCTTCATAACCAAAAATCCACTTTGCTTTGTTTTTTGCTGTTCCTTCCAGATTTCTACCATACATGTTTATCAGCTTCAACAGAATATAAGAATACCCCAGTTTTATAAAATGACACCCAAGGCAGCATCTCTCACAAGGCTCGTGACCATTTGCAGCAGTGAAGTGATTATGGATATTGCAGATCTATTCATCATATTGGGGCTGCCCTCAGGAACACAGCAGTGAAAGAGGAAGCATCTTTTTTCTGATCTCAGGATGAGACTGGAGACAAAATTATCAGTACCTGCACTAGTTTCTGAAAACTTCAGTGGTCAAGATTACAAAACATCCAACAAATTTCATTATCAGATCATACTTTGCAAATTGGATGTGCTGCCAAGTTTCCAAAGGGGAACACAGGATTCCCCCCAAACATTTGTTTGAACAGAGTTTTTGTCAAGTCAAGTGCAGAGTGAGATGGCACACAGAACCCACCAGCCCTGCTCCAGATGATACCAGGGCTCAAAATATCCCTACAATGGGCACAGTCACAGGAGAGGGCTTGACTTTAGAAGGAGCCCTTTAAACAAACAACAGCCAATACAGACCTTCACCAGTGGCCTTTTCCTCCCTGGATTCCCAGTGGCTCTGTGTGTGTGTAGCCAGCTACAGTAGCTTGGAATGGACACCACTGAGTGCCCCAGGTAACCCCAGAATGAAGCAACGTGGCAAAGCAGCTTTCTAAAATGGCTTTCTTGATGATAAACTGCAAGCAGCTTCTCTGATTGCCAGCTTGTAAATGACCAGGTCCCATGTTTCTCAGTATCAGACACAGATAAAGAGCAGGTCCATTGCTGGGTGCAAGTCCTGTAGCCACACAAACCAAAATCAGTATTCGGCATCACAGAGGGAATTCTGTTACTTCAGCAAGTGGGTAAATCAGGGCTACAGGAAGCCAGTAACCCACCTCAGCTCCAGCCAAGGGCAGAGGGCATGGATCACGGCCCTTATCTTAGAAGTTAATTCCCAGCCCTGGTTCAGGTACAGACCTTTGCTCAGGTATTGGCCTCAATTACTGACCCTGCAGCTGAAGCATCCTTCCATCCCACACCACACCATCCCTGCTGCGACTGCAGCTCCTAATCACCCTGAGGCACTGGGCCAAGGTAACTAGGTAGGACACAGCTTACCCTGATCCCCTCAGACCTGCACACACACCTGAACCCCCAAAGTGAGGAGGGAGAGATACAAGTTACACAGGGGAAAATGGGTAAGACCGGGAAGGAAAGTGAGATGGACCAGGAATTGAAGAAGAGGTAAAGGTAAATAATTGTAGTGTGGGTTTTTTTAATTACTTGTTTTTAATTATTTTGAAATGAGCGTTTCCATGGCTCCACATTATCAAAGGAGAAACCTAGATTAAGAACAAAGCAAAGATGAGTAAGCAGTGTTAAAAAAAAAAAGCAAGTAATAATTAACTGGCGGTTCATGCTGTGAATCACCGAGTTTGAAATAAACTCGCCCACATCTGTTGATAAACTTCATTAACTGAAAAAACGATACTGAAACAAATGCCGTCCTGCATGCACAATGCCTGTCTTCTGCTTAGATACCTAAACTGCAAGGACATCTGAAACCTCAGAAGCTCAGAGACTGTTCCAGTTATTTTTGGAGACAACACAGCTCACACCTGAGGCTCACTTCCAAAGGGAACAAAGGGGGGCTGGCACATCATCAAGAGGCCTAACCTCCCAATTAAATATCAAACTGGTGAACAGTTTGCAGTCTGCAATAAGCTCCATTTGTGGAAAGTTGAATTTCTAGGACCAGATACTGTGTCAATGAGAGAAGCGTGGGCGAAGGGGTTTTTAAACACTGATGTCTGTCAGACAGATGGCTGCAACAATTTATTCTCTGTTGGTGTTAACTATCGTATCTTGCTGCTGCTTTTAAAGATGAGCTGCAGAGGATTTCAACACACAACACAAAATAATTTCCAACAGTTTTAATGTTAATTACTTTTGATTTGTCCATTTAGACCCCTAGATCTGGAAGTGCTCTACAAAAGGCGTGCGTAATATCCCTGACATGGGAACAGGGACCACCATCAGCTGGTGGCTCATACCCACCTGCTCCTGCACTCCCCTCACTGCACCAACTGGGGAGGCAGCAGGGCAGGTCACCCCAGCTCCTGTGCTGTCTCCATGGCTCAGCAGAGACACGGACAGATTCACTTCTCCAGACTATCCTTCCCTGCTCTCACACCCCCATCTACCTTAGGCAGCCTCAGTCAAGCGTGAGATCATCTCACTCCACATCTGATGGAAGCTACAAATTTTCCACAAGGAAGTAGGAAGTCCCTCCTGGTTATGAGAGCAGGGACCAGAGATGAAAGGACTGAAAGACATTTCCCCCTTCAACAGCAGAAGCAGCCAACATTCACTGGGTGCTGGCCTGATGCATTTCAGGGTGCATCAGGAGCACTTTGAAATACCACAAGTTTAAATTCTCTAACATCTCAGTATTGTTTCACACCCTTCTTCATAGGCTTTAAGAATACAATGTCCAAAAGGACACAAGCTTTTGAGTTTCCTGTAAAAGCAGTGCCTTACTTTAAAAAAAAAAACCACAACCAACCAACCAACCAAAAAAAACCCCACAACAAAAAACCCCAACCAACCAACCAACCAACCCCAAACCAAAACCAAAAAAACCCCCACAAAAACCCAAACCCAACTGATCAACAAACCAAGAGATATCTGGAATACAGAAGTTCGAGTGGATTCACATACTTACAAAATCTTATGATGTGGATTAGGCTGGTCTACTAATGACCAATTTATTGTCTACATTTACTGGGTAATCTCTTATCCGTTGAGATAATCCTTTTATTCCTTCACCATGACTAATTTCCTCTTCCAAAACACCCTTAGAAATGAGACACTAGTAAGTAAAAACCTATGATGTCTGGAGTCTGCTTAAAGGACCTCAGCTTCCAGTGGGACTGCAAATAATTTCAGTAATGGGCCCTTCCAGAACATTTTTCATTACTTCCTTCATTTGTGAAGTTACTTGGGGGGATAGTTACTGCAATTTAGAGACCACAAGCCCAAGGAACAGAAATGAACCAACTTCTGAAGATGCATTAATCAGCAGAAATCTGACAGGAGTACATTTAAGAGCAACAGAAGGTATAATGCCAAATCCTTATTCGTTTTATTCAAACTAATTGACTTCATCACAAAGCTGAAGAATCTAAAGTGAGCATAACTATTTTTTCCTTAACAAAAACGCAAAATGAGACCCGCTGTGTTTAGGGAACATTGGTTCTTCAGATTTTTCAGAATGCATTAGGACTCCTCCTGAACTCCAGCTTTTAGCACAGACTATCCTGCTCTCAAGGAGCTTTCAGAATTGCAAACACGGTATGAAACCAGGAAAGGCTCCTTCACAAGGCATTTTAAACAGAGTGCTTAAAATCCTAAATGGTCAGTACCTCGAATTCTTCACTAGAAAACCCCAGAAGCCACGGGGCAAACACCCAGAGCTGTTCCTTACCGCAGGCAGCCCGAGGTGTTCTTGAAGACCGTGGTCCACTCGGCGTCGCGCGGCTTGGAGTCCTCGTTGGGCTCGCTCTCCCAGCCCGAGTGCGGGATGATCACCTCGTTGGTCAGCGTCTGCAGCCCGTGGTTGATGATCACCATCTTCAGGGGCTCGTAGGAGGATAAATTCCACAGGGTGCCTGCAGGGGGTTATTAAATAACCAGAGTGTAACAACGGTATTAAATCTGCAGGTTAAATAGAAACACGGGATTCACGGAGAAGTGCTTGAAGGTTAAATCATAAAACTAAACAAGAAGGCAAAGCAACTCGAAGAGATGCCAGACCAGAACCAGCTTAGGGAAAATCCCACAGCTTCTTCAACAAAGCAGAGAAACACTTTTATCAAGACACGGATATTCTTGAACTCATCAAGCCCCACACAGAGCACATAAAAGTTATATACTACTGGAGATTAATAGGATTTTTCAGCTGTATACAAATTGTGTTACACTTTCAAGTATAACTATGCCTCAGAAAGTAAAAATTCATCCAGTGAAGCAAAGTAGATTGAGCAAGTCCTAGGAGAGATGAATTTCTGGAGGATCACTGATCTTACGCTTATCTTCTGCACAAGATAATATTTCATTCAAGTCTCCCCTCTATTATTTACTTTCACATTTTCCTGTCACAAGCAATATCTGTGTTCAAATCTCCTGGTGCCACAAGCAAATGATTCCTTGAAGAAGCTGGAAAGCACAACTCCACTGTCTTTTCATTTTTACCTCAATTATGAGCCAAAGCAGACAGAAGTCAAACATCAAAACAGAATAACAGAACAACAGCTTTATAGCTGCAAAACACCCAGTGCTGGATAAGTGATACAGCCTCCCAGCAGACCTGTGTCAGTGTCCTGACAGTTATTACTCATCAAAATAGGACTAAAACAGAACTCTCACTTCAGAGAGAATTTCTGCACAGACCCAGCCCAGTACCATCTGAGAACTGTCAGCAACAACACTTGGAGGGAGCCAGCCACATGCTTGTGGTCTCTGAGGAAAAGTGTGAGTTCTAGTGAAATTTCAGACAGCCCAAACAGAAAACCCAGATTCCCCAAAACACACAAGGAATCTTTCCTAAACGGACTGAATGTCAACCTGGGGGAACCTGTGTTACCTGTGACTACGAACTTGCACAGATTACAGTGCAAACTGGAAATCTCCACCTCACTGTATCTACATCTAAAAACCAAAACAGAACAACAGAAGTTCAACCTTTCATTTCAGCCCCTTTCCATCTCCCCAACTTTAAAAACCTACAATTTTCAAGCTTTAAAGGTAACTGGGAAAATGCTTTGGATCTATTACCATGCGGCACAGCCTGACATGGGCACTTGCAGGAGCAGTGATTGGATATAGAATAACATTAATTAATAAAAAACCTCTGAGGCAGGGTTGAGACAGAATGAACATCATAATGTTTCTTGCAGTCTTTTTTCTAAAGTCATACAAAAACAACACCCTTTTGGCCTACTGCCCTTGCCACTCATAGACACTGTATGAGATTTTTATAGCCTGATTTTAGCTTTCAAACAAGATTGTGTAGGTAAAGTATGAATCTTATCTTTGCACCTACTACAGTAAATCACTGCTGCTGCAAAGCAACAAATGTTGAAGAGTAAGAAAAAAGCAAAACTGAGCAGAAAGGGCTAACTGGCCCTGTAACAAACTAGTTCAAAAATACACAAAAACTAAATGCAAGTCAACAGTTATAATAAGATTTAAAAAATGGACACATAAGCTACCCTGTTAATTTTAAATATTTTACTAGACTGCCTTTCTTCAGTTTTCTTAAGCATGTCAGACTCACTCATATAAAAATAGTAAGTACAGTTAAATCCCTAAATGAGTGGCTAGCTCAGGACTTGAAAATTCTAAATCTGAACAATCAGCACTGAACAATACGGATGAATCCCTGGAAATTATACAGGATCATCTCTGGAGCAAACCTAGATTCAAACTGAGACAGCAGTGCTCCTTTCAGTAATGGTCAAGTTGAGAACCTCAGCATGAGCCGGTGTGTGACAGAACACACCAAGAACAAGGACCTTCTCCTGAGAAGCCTTGGAATAGAAAATGGGAGGAGAAAGCTCATGTGAGATCAGCAAGCTGAAGAGAGGAGGGTACCTGAGTGATGAGTCCAGGTCTGAGCAGCTGACAGGAGCCCAGCACACATCAGTGCCCAGGAGCTGTGAGTTCTGAGCCAGCTGATTTATCTGCAAGTTGCTATTCCAGCATTAGATCAAAATATTTCATCTGCAGAGCATTTTGAAGGTCAATCATTTTTCAATTATAACCAATTTGGCAGCAGAAAAATCACATCCTGCACCACTTAAAATCAGTGCAATGTCATTAAACAACAAAATTACTCCAACGTTCTCACAAAGAACAAAATTATTCATTACAGCTACCAACTTCTGATTGCTTTTCAAAGAATGTAATAGAATTTTGGTCTTGCATATCTGATGGGAACATTTCCTCCACAAAAACCTTATCACTCAAGATAAAACTTTTGTAGTTTTCCCAATCAGAACAGATTTAATTTCTTATCAGCATAATCCTCATTCCTCTCTTTTTCTCAAGAAAATGATCCACTGAGAGTACAGCAGTACAGCTACAAGCCTTGCAAGAAATGAAGGAAGAATTTTACGGAGCATTTCTCAACACAACCCTATTCATGATTTACTTATGGACACTCTTAACACTTAAACTTTTCTCAGTGCAGTAGCTAAGAAACAGTTTGGAACGCCACAATTTAAAAAAGAAAGAGAAGATCTGTAGTATTTTATGAATTTATCTTTGAATTTAGAAGGCAGTTTTTGCATAATTCACAGATCTCTGACCTCCAGGGACATCATGTTTAGCGCCATTTGCAGATATGTCCACAACACCTGGCAAAATAGAGATGGCACTAACCCAAACAAGCTTTTCAAATTCTGCTGAAACCAGTGCTGTCTGTAAGAAAAAAAAATCTACAGACTGGTTTAATCTGGCAGCAGTGATGTATCAATACACTCTGCTTGCTTCCAAAATTTAGTTTCAGAACAGTTGTCTACCTTGTGTTCTCCAAAGGCGTATCCTGGGATGCGCTCAAGGGAACTCACTCCCAGCACAGCCAGACTCACTCCTTCAGCACTGGTGCCACACATCTGACTTCTCCCTCATGCTGCATCCACCTCTTGGGTGTTTTTAACTCACTGGTGTGGCTTTTCCCCCACTCCATGAACGCAGTGACCAGACCCAGCTGTGGCTGCAGCATCAGATCACTGAGCAAAGGAGAAGCCCTGGAGCAGCACCAAAGCCAAGGACTGACTCTCACATTAGCCAAGAACAATGGTCTCTTGCCAGAAAGCCCTGCTCCAAACAAGGTGTTCTACTGTGTACACACAGGAACCTCCTGTCCTGCAGGCAGTGCTTCACAGCCAGGGAAACAAAACTTCAAGCCTGGAACTGCTCTTGAATTCCCACAACCGAATTATTTAAACTGCTTTAAATTACTTGAATGTCTTTGGAAAGCAGGATTATTTTATCATTTGTCCTTAGCTGGGATGACCAGCTGGTGATTACTACTGAGCTTTTGAAAAGTAGCCAGTATTGAGTTAAAGAAAGATTAAACTGTAGAAAAATCAATGTGTCATATCAAACTTGAATTTGGAGCCTGTTAAAAAAAATAAACACAAAAAATAAACCCTGTATGCAGTTGTATTTTCTTTTTTGTTTACTTAATGCATTGCTGATGAAGTCCCCAGACATTTCACTCCAGACACACTGAAAAACTTTCATGGCAAAGGTAGGCTTTGGTTTATCACTGGAGAAAAGCACCCAGATAGGAAGTTGTGATTGCTACCAGGAGAACACTGGAATTGTGATCTGAATTTCAGAGACTGCAGAACACAGTCCTTTTGCAGCAGCCCCGCCTGAATGCTCCCTTTGCACTTCAAGCTGGCTCTTGTTTCTCTCTGCTGACTTTTGGAGCTCATTTTACGAATGGACAATTCCACATTATCAGCCAGGGCTTTGAACACGGACTGCAAGTCCAGCAGCACCAGCCACAGAGGCATTGCTGGAATATTCTTCTTTTCTGTGCTGATGCTTGAATGTCTCACACCGGATCTGGTGATATTATTTTAGAAGGGGAATGAAATTATTCTTGGTTAGGTGGAGATTAAATGCACATCATCTGTTACTGGACATCTGTTTAGGTTAATGCCCTTAGTATTCCTGGTGTTTTTCAATAAGAGGAAATAAAGAGCTCTAAATAACAAAAGCCAAGGTGGAATAAAAGCACTACATTTAATTGGCAAAAACTACTGCCAAATAAAATGCATTTGAACTCTAAAGCTAATTAATCAACAGGAAATCAAAGCAATCGTCATTTACAGTTAAAAAGGAAAAACATCCAGTTTGCTTTTGCCATCTCAGAAGTGACTGATTACCACTTAGCGCTATAATGATATTCCTTCAGAGTAAATTATAGACCGGTTTCCCCTTTCTTGAATATAAGGAAATAAATTTATTGCTTCTCAGCACTCCAGACATGAGTTTTGATTAAACTAGTACAGTAGATAAACAGATATTCTTTATTGAAAAAAAAAACTTAAGCCTGCCATCATATTAAATGAGTGCAAAAAACAGAATATAAATACCACCTGCAGTTTCCATGCTGAGGCAGAGCACAGGCAGCTCTCAAAGCACAACCAGCACGTGCTACTCAGAGGTTCTCTGACAAAACAGACAGCTCTCCTTTGCCAGCTCACTGGAAAAAGGCTGGAAAAATATCCCTGCTAGCTTCAACACTGTATATTTAGACCTAGTTTGCTGAATAGCCTGTAATGGCTGTGGGAGAACAGATGGAACACCCAAGGCCACTGTTCACCTCAGACGATTATGATTACCAGTAAAAACTTAGAGAGCTACTATGATTTTTGAGGAAATTACAGAATTATGATGTTTACCTCTAATGGCTTAATCAATGTTTGGAATAGAGTCTACCTGCACAAGGCAACACTGATAAGGCAGCTGAACAGTTTCAGCCCTGGACCCATTTTCATCCTCACAAAGGGTTCTGAAAAATTCTGTTCTGGCACAGAAATTCCCTGGAACTGCTCTGGTCCCCATCCAAACATCCCCTGCAGCTTCTCAGAAGAGCAAAGGAAATCCATTTTACTCCTCATGATTTATGAGAGACTGAAGAACAATATCTTTCTCCTTACTTTAAGAGCTGACATACTTTTCCACCCTTTCCCACTTAATGGCTGAACTTTGAAACTTGGCATATACTTTATTGCTCTTTTTGGATGATGTCCAACACCAAGTTCAAATAAAAAAACAGGTTAAATAATGGAGCCGTACGTGTCTGAAAACTCCCAGCAAAGTGTGCACCAACTCAGTAACCTGAAATGAAATTCTCTGTTTTCCAACCTTTGCAACAAACAAATCCGTGTCCAGAGTAGCAAGAGCAGACCTGATGCTCCCTAAAATCTGAGTTTTTCAGCCAAGCAGCGCTGCAACATTATATACAGCCTCAGAGTCCTCAGCACCAGGCTGGAAGTGCTCCTGACAAGACTGACTGTTCTGTAAATCTGAGGGAGTGAGGACATGGCACCAGGATTGTTTTATAAGAGATTAACAGGGAAATATTTAGCTCAGCGTATCTCACCTCATGATTACAACACACTGAGGGCACGTGCACTACAAATTACCTGTCAATGGAGCTGCTGTAAGTCTTTTAAGCTTCAGTAACCCAAGCACACACAACTGCATGCTACACCCTGGGAGCAGCATCCATCCCTCAGCAGCCAGGGAATGCCAAGTGCACCACACACAGAGATGATCTCGATCCCCTCCCGACGGGCACATGTCAGCCTCTCACCCCATAAAGGTGGTGCAGCTACAGAACAGTTGCAGCCAGCGATCTAAATTCTCCTTAAACGCTCTGATCTCCAGGAATTCTTGCTCCTGAAGCTGAAAGGACTGTTCTAAAGACTAATCCATTAAGGAAATCACAGACACTGACCTGTAATTAGCTCTCTGACTTCCATGTCGTTTGTTTTTCGCAGGAGCCTGATCAATGCGGGGATGCCATCGCAGTTCTTTATCGCCACTTTGTTTTCATTATCCTTCCCATAGGAGATGTTTCTGAGAGCCCCGCAGGCCTTGCGATGCACCTCAGGCTTCGGGTGATCCAGCAGGCCCACCAGGATTGGGATCCCTTTGAGGTGCCTGACGTCCTTCTTGATTTTGTCGTTCTCGTAGCACAGGTGCTGCAGGTAGGCGGCGGCGTTGGACTTGACGGGGTCGATGGGGTGGCTGAGCATGGCGATGACCTCGGGCAGGTCGGGGTCCCTCCAGCGCGGGTCCTTGCGGATGCTGTCGATGGAGGGCGAGCGCTTCCCCAGGCGGTCGATGCTGGCCATGCTGCCCCGCTCGGGCTGCGCCAGCGGGGCCGCGTAGCCGCCGTGCAGGTACGGGATCCTCTCCTCCACCATCTCCGTCTCGATGGGGTCATCGTAGCCCCTGCGAGAAGCAACGGGCCCAAGACAAAGAAAAGGGGGGGAAAAAGAAAAAAAAAAGGCACGTTTAAGCACTTAGTTACTCTGGGTCGATATGGAGATTTCAGCCATGAGCAAACATTTTAGTATCGCAAACATCACTGGGGCAGCGTATTTACAGTTTCCAATAGCTTATTTGTAGTAACTTGAAAATTAACCATAGTTGATTTCTCAGCAGTGATGGGACTCCAGCAGAGTGTTTGTTTGGCTAGCAATGAAATGATGACAGGAACTGCAAGCCATCAAACAGATTGCTTTCATTTTGGTCACTTAGCAAAGCAATTACAACAGAGCTGGATTACATTTAGTAGGAAACACTGATCTTCATTAATGCTGCTGCTTCTGCAACAAACCAAAACTCTAATTAAAGGCATTCAAGGCCTGGGCAGAGACCACAGACGTATTTCAGCAAGTCTGACAAGTTCCACTACATTTCCACATTGATGCTCACACAAGTGTACTCTAAACAATACTCTTAATCGATATTGCCATAAACCACCCTCTTATACATGTGTTTTTTCAAACCAGCAGCAGCCTTTTGCTTTATAGCTTTTTCCTGGACAGGTTTGCCACGGTCTCAGTATTACACTTAGCTCAATCAAGCAAGTGGTTTTAATTGCTACAAAATGTTTCCTAAAATCTTTCATCTGAAGCACTGAGTGATGTTACTGAACCATTTCTGATGTCATGCTGAAGTACGGACTACTAGAAGTCAGGAAGAAAACGGAGCTTGCTGTCATCCCAAAGGGACAGATAATTAAACTGGGCTCTGGGGAGAAGAGCAACCAGAGGTGGAGATTGAACTTAGTCTTGTACAATTAACGCTTTTAATGTTAAAAGTGCCTCTCCTGACTTTATGTCGCTTTAATTGCTGTTCTAAACCATAAACTCAATGGAAGGATAAAAATGGGCAAGTATCCAAAACTCAGAATGAATCTGAAGAAATCCTTTTATTGATGCAGTTATTTGTGTATGTATAATTCAGCAGTTGCTCTACACAGTAATTTACACTATCTGGACAGTCGTGTTTTCTGTTACAGAACAAAGCTTTTTCCATCACTCCAAGCAGAAAGCAACAACATTGAAATGATTTACTTCTGTGAATGCACGCAGGGCAGAAGCAATAACAAAACCCCTTAGCTACTTCTCAAAATTTGTTTTTACAAATGCAAATCTGTGATAACCAGCATTAAAATTACAACAAAATCTCATTTCTCAAACTCATCCTCATGTTAAATTCTTTTTCACTTCATAAAAGCAGCAGAAGATTAATTTTAATAATTGCACAGCTGTTCCTTGCTTGACTTGGTAACTCACAATTCAGAACGTCTCAGTCCTGTGAGCTGCCCACAAGATAACTGTGCACCACCTCAATTACACCTTCACAATTAAGTTTCTTTCTCCTCCTCATCCGTGCAAGTACACAAAGATAATTACTGTCTTGGGATGCAGTTTGTTTGCTTTATTTCCACAAAGCCTTCCAAACAGAACCACACAGCTGGGCCTATCTTCCTCATGTCCTATCCTCTTCCCTTTGCCCCACAAAACTCCTTGGTATCATTACCTTTGTCATAAGAAAACTTCAAAGTTAGGACTTTAAATTGCAACACTGTCATGAAAAAAGGGTACCACACAAGTCTTGTACCAACAACACTAATTTTTTTTGCCAATTTCTACTTACTAAATATGAGTGAAAATACCTGAAGTCAAGAATTAATCATTAAAAAAGAGAAAGAAGAATTAAGATCACAACCCCACTTTAAAACAAGACAGCATCTCTCAAGCATCAGTAGAGAAGAGGATGAAAACAAAAACCCAGTTCCTGGAGTAAGCCCACACAGGCCAGATCCAAGATTGCTCTGAGGATGAAACAATGTCAAGAGCCACTGCTAATGCACCAGTGACATAACTGAATGACTGTACCTGGCAGCAAAGAAAACACCTGCACACTTGACCCTTGAAGACCCCGTTAATTTGGAAACTCTGAGATCCTGCGTGAACCTAAGAGCTGAACAAGGAAGCTCAGCCAAGGCAAGTATCACACCACTTCAGATTCACATGACTAAATAGAGTGATCAAGGCTAGGGAAGGTTAAAAAAACCAACAGGGGAAGCAGTTTACCAAAACAGGTAATATGCAAAGGAGCAGAACAACAGCTCGTGCAGAGCAAGGTAGAAGAGGAGCCACAAGCCTCACCCTGTAACAGGGCTGGAAGACCAGGCTGGCAGAGTGAGAAAGTCCAAAGTGTCTATCAGGGCATTAAAGACACACTGGTCACCAACACACACACTGGGAGAGTAAAGAAATCCTGTTTCTGAGTGGTGCAGGCCAAATGTGGTTTTCACTTCCACATCACAGGAGCAGCTAGGCTGGGAAGGAAAAGCCACTCGATACAGACCAGGACTAACAAGAGCTTCAGCAGATACTGCTCTCAGGAGACCAAGAGCTCTTGACTCTCAGGACTGAAGAGCTCTGGTGCTGTGCCAGAGCTGCTGACTGCAAGCATCTTACCTTCTGTCTGTCTGTAGCAAGGCAGCTGAGTTTTTAGGATGTCATGGGTCTCACTTATCACCTGTCTCAGGGAATTGATCAAAACACATTTGAGCAGAGCTAAAAACTGGGAGAGAGCCTGTGGATTTATCATCTTCCTTATGGCTTCAACATAGGCACATTTGAGTAAACAGGTGAAGGATTTAAACATTTAATCCTCAACAACTTCTACAAGTGTTACATTCATTACAGTTTGCAGCTGGTGTCTGCTTTGGATGAAAGACCAGAAAGGCTTGGGATTTCAGTGGGAAACTTCGTGCCAAACATTGAAGAGGAGACGTAAAGACTTTGCAGAATGAGATTCTACTTTTGCCAGGCTCTGTTCCCTGATAGGATACACAAGGAGATTCAAAACTGGAGTGAATCCTCTGCTGAGACAAGCCTGAGTTATGGGCCATATGGTTAAAACACCAAAATCCCCTGAAGTGCAAACACCTAAGAATTGCCAATGGATGAGCTAACTCGGGCTGCCTCCTGCCACATCAAACTCGGCAATTCACCACCTTCTGCTACCCAAATATTATCAAACTGAATTCACACTAAGGAAGAGAGAGAAAAACCCAAGTATTTTCCAAGCTGACCACATTGCTTGCCTCACGCTGTTCTGCCCAGGCATGTCCATAAACTCCTGCCCCAAACCGGACAACATCCCAATGTTACCCATATATACTTGCCATGGGTGAACCCAGGGCACAAGTGCTGACTGGAAGTTTATCTACAATTCCAAGCCTTTATACTCTGAACTGAAAAAAGCACCAGAAGAAGAATGAGACCAACATGTATGGTGTTACCACTACTCTCACTATCTATACATAACAGACAGGCCCACTGGTAAAGGTATTTAATCTAACATCTGGCTCATTTCCTGGTAATAATAATTTGGATGGTGTAGTGACCACCAAGTACAGTCTCAGTGTCTTAAATCAGGCTTCTGGCATAGGCAATTTAACAGTAGAAAACTGTTTTGTTGTTGATTTAGTCAACATTAAAAATTTATACCCTGTCTAGTCAGGAACAGTAACACTGGCAATAGCTGCTCCAGAGCTCTTAGGGAAAAAAGAGGTCTCACAAATGCTCATGCAAGTACAGATTGCAGTGATCCACTCTGGGAAGAAATCACCACCAAGGCAAGAAAAAGATGAACAGAAGTTATTTAAATCAGTAAGGTGAATTATGACTCGCCATTTTTTCCAGCTTGTCTTTGTTAATTTCTATTTAATGATTAAGAAATATTCAAATAGTAGTAGGGATTGTTTTGTGAATAGAAGTATTCAGTACTCCCTGCTTCTCTTTCAAAAAAGGACTGTATATAAAACATCGGGCCCACAGTAAAATTAGACTTTTAAAAAACTATAATAAAACACCTAGTATAATACAGGCAACCTACCAAATGAAGGAAAAAAGGACACAAACTCAATTTAAGATGTGTAGATGTCTTCACAAGTAAACCTGAGTAACATTAAATCAGAATTATACACCTCAAATGCTTTTCTCTAATTGTAGTTTATTGTGCAACCTGACTTACACCACACCAGAGCTCATCTCTAAGCTGAGGGGAAGAACAAGTGGTGCCAGGTACTCTTGCAGAAAGTGCTGTATCTTACATGAGACCCAGTATGAAGGAAAACAAGAAAGCCCAGCCACAAGCAATGAGGAGCCAAGAGAGGGAATATTTACCTTTGTGCATTTATCTGGATTTGGAGATGTCTGTGAGGAGGCACATTTTGCCAAAATTTAAAATGAAATGTAAGTAGCTTAAAATGAAGCTAGTGATGATAGAAAAAAAAGCACAAATAGGTTCTTATCTCTGTGATCAAACGGAGCAGGCAAGAGCTGGAAAGTACAATCTGTACTTGTAATCCCCTTGCCTAGGAACCCCTCCAGACACAGCTGGGCTGCCTCATCACACAGGGAGTCAGAGTCACTAGCACAGATTCAGATGAGAAACCTCCACTCAAGCCCTCTCAGAAGAGGAACTGACAGTAAGGACTTATTTTACCATTAAACTACTCCCTAATGAAGTAGCACCTACTGGGAGGAAGATGAGAGAACAGCTCAGTGAGTCATCAGTGAAGGAATTCTGTTCAGGTCACAATGAGATGCCCAAGCTGAAAGCTGGTGCAACACAGACCAGTGTCCAACAGAGTTGCTGCTAAACCTGCTCTACGCATTAAAACTTTTTGAAATCAAAGGTGACATCAATTAATCACATTCATTTAATCATTTTCACAGAAATAAAATTAAAAAAAAAACTAGAGAGGAATAATAAATTAGCAATTACCCTCATCTAGTACAAAGCAGTACTTGTAGTCTTTATTTTCTTGCAGAGCACCAGCATATCTGAAATGCAGGTTTATTGAACTGTTCAAGTATTTCTTTGAAATGTCAAAAAGTAACTGCTTATGAAGAGGCCCCTCACACAATCTTCTGTTCTCAACAGCTAAAGTTTGCTGCCACAGTCAGGCTAATTATTTGTCAAAGCCTCTTGATCACATTAAATATGGAAAAAACCTCACAACAAAAGAAACGTAGAAGAAAAATTATGAATTGGTCCTACACACAAACTGCAAGGAACAATAAATCAAAGGGATGTTTAATAAAAACACTAAATTTAAAAATGCAAATAGGTAGGTTTTAAGAATACCTTTAATTATTAATTTTGCATACAGTTTGAATAATATTAATAAAAAATTAAAAGCATTGGTGCCTGACTTCTTTTAGCAAGAATTGTAAACTTGCTAAGTTCAGGGAAGCACTAATCCAAGTCTGAGAGATTGATCAGGATTCTGGCACCCACTGGGTGCAGGCATTTCCTTCAGGCCCCCAAAACAGGGACTTAATTCCACTGCTGGGTAAGCCTGAAAGATCAAAGATGTCACAAAGGACTTGGGGGGTGTTCTGGGAGATATGCCTGGATACCTCTTCACTGGGATTTTGTCTTTTTTTCTTTTTTTTCTCTCACAAGTATAGACAACAATTTGGAAGTGTTTTGATTCTGTCTAGCTTTGCAATGAACTTTCAGAACAGGGAAGGAAAACAGAGCCATGAAACCATGAATGACATAACATCTCCAAGTAGAAGGACTCTGGGAGAACAAAAAGGCCAACACAAATCCCACCAACAACTGCTGCTGATGCAGCAAAGCCTCAGGCCAGAAATGTTAAGTTTAAAGACTGTCAACATACAGAGGCAGGTGGATCCAGACTCTTTACAGCTCTGGAAACTATTCTAAATTAAAAGACTGAGAACTAAATCCGTATCAAAACATGAATCATGAGGATATGACTTCAAGCAGGTACATGTAAAATCTGTACAGCCCTTAGAAAACAAAGTATTACAAGTTTTTCAGGTCAGTACAAGACGACTTTTAGCTGAGTAACAAGACTCTTTTCCCAAGCCTATGGGTTGTTGGGGTTGTTTTCTCAAATGCAAGAGCAGATAGCTGAGAACACAGCATAAACAACTAATACCACAAAACATGGCATAAAACAGAACATTCCTTAGAAGCTGGGCTGAACCAGAAGTAATTTGTAACTGGTCACTTTAAATGCAACACAGATACTCTTTTCTCCCCTTCTATAGGCAAAGGACAAAAATAATGATCTAGTCTTTCAGATCAGTGAGGTTCAGCACAACCTGGTCAGACAGCTGAGGGTCTGTGCTTAGCACAGGATCTGGGCTAACCTCACAAGACAGCTTGGCACCCCTTCACCACCAGGAATCAGCTCATGTGCAACCCAACCAGCTGTTCAAAGCTTTTGTCTGGCAGATGTGCACACAACCAGACCTGTCAGGAGTCTCACAGATCACAAATCTCTTTTCACCTTGCTAGTGTGGGATGACTCCGAGACAAAACAATGCATTCACAACTTCCTTTTAGGAAGAGAAGAAAAAAAGTGACAGCCTTCTTGTACAAGACCATCTTTCTTTCTAAATCCAGCCTGAACTTAGCGGCCCAGAATCACTGAAAGGGCCCTTGGGCCCCACCCCTCCCTTTCTTCCACACTTTGTGTGTGTTTTGCACTCATTTATGGGCTGTTTTTCTGTCAAGTAATTCCAGAACGTACCAGATCACAGAGCTTGAACGTACAGCGATCAAATAAGCAAAAGCTGCAGAACAGCACTGTGAAATACAAACGGGTTTTACCTTCCTTTGTGAGGTCTTCCTCTCTCTGGCACACCTGCAGACGTCCTCCTGTTCACAGTGGAGTAATCGGGATCCAGTTCATACCCTTCATCATCTACTCCGAGGCTGCGGTTGTCATCTTCCAGTCCATAGGGCTCGGGCTGGAAGCGCTCGGGCTGGGAGCGGTTCAAGTCAACGCTGCTGCCCACGGGCACCTGGGGCTGGGCCACGGGCCCGTAGTTCTCCCTCCTGCTGGGCAGGGTGAAGCTGCCGTCGTCGGGCCGGTAGGTGCCCCCCGGCACGTAGGCGTAGCGGGGCCGGTAGTTGACGCCGCGGGACAAGCTGCCGTAGTTGTCCGAGAGGTCTCCGTAGCCGTCGTGGCCGATGTAGGGGCGGTACTGGCCCTCGTGGCTCTCGGGGTACGAGTCGTTGTAGCTGTTGTAGGATCGGGTCAGGGTGGACGAGGCCTGGGGGGTGATGAAGCGCTCCCCGTTCTTCAGGTACCTCCTGTCGATGGAGTCCGTGTAGCTGCCCATGGGCGACGAGCCGTCCATGGCGGGCAGCCCGTCCGGCCCCAGCGGCACCTGCCGCACCGTCCTCGTGGTCACCGTCTTCACCATCTTGGTGACCTGGCAGGAAGCAGGGAGTAAATGTGTTAATGTTCTCCTGCTGCATAATGTGGTGAGGCACACAGGGAGGTGGAAGAGGAAAACGGGGAGAGAGCACCACAAAGCTGCTGGGCCGTGCCTGTAACACTGGCATAGCAACCAGCTCAGCTTATCTGCTTCCAGAATGAGCAGTGGAAAAATACTTTGAAAAAGGCACTCTGGGCTCTTACCACCAAATCAAAATCACTGCAGCCATGTGATGGCACATGGAAGCAGTATAAAGTCATTATACCAGTTACAATTCCCCCAAAATGTTTTCAGGAGACATGTGTCCTAGAGAAGACTTTACCATGATGTAGAGACACAGCCTGTCCTCCCACAGCTACAGCACAAATACCACATCACATTCTCTAGTTTAACAAAAACACACTTACGTGCTTCTGCCTGATCTGGATCAAGCTTGCACCTCAGTGTAATTTGATGGACCTCAAATTTGGCAGTAACATTTAGGAAACCATTATCTCGAACAGTGAAGTTTTGGGCTTCAGGATTCTGGACAACACACCTGTTTTCTGTTTTAAGATATTCTTACATTGCCCATCCACCACACAAACCCAATAGGTAGATGTTGTCATTATTTTGGTGACTAACATATTTGCAATAATGAACATTAACACCACATTGTTTTTGCAATGGCAGCTACCTAAACATTCTAGACAAGCTTGTTTAAAACACTGAAGTAAAAAACAGTATACAAATACATCTTTACTTCCATAAATCACATTTCATTTCAAAACAGAATTCACAAAAACTGAAAACAGTAAATGTCCAGAGGGCTCTTGTATTCAGCATTTCTTGCTGAAGGGTAAGAACAAAGAGTCCTTAAAACTTTGCAAGAACCATCTGCCTTTGTGGCAAAGGTCTGGTAATCTGCGTAAGACAGTACTGGACAAAAGCCACTGCATTTACAAATTAGCAAAGAGTCTTCTGTTTGGGTTAATATCTGGGCTTCATCAACTTCTGTACTGTCTTCCAGAGTGACCAGAAAAAACTCTTTTGGGAAGAATAAAAAGTCCAGCAGATGCCAGTCTATCCTTGGTAGCCCTAAACCCAATACAATTACTTTAACCTATACAAAGTTACCCCAACCCTGGTAAGTGCTGACTTTTCAGCCCAACCAAGCAACAAAACAGCATATCCCCAAAGATGAGAGGGAGAATCAGCCCTAACGACAGCATTACACACACCAGGGGAAGAACACCAAATTGCTAAAAGGTATTTGGGCTTTCTAAGCTATTACAGACATAAATAAGCATCAGCAAATGACACTTTTCTTCATCTAAGTCTCAGAATGAAACGTTACATTCAAGGGAAATGTTAACCACAGCATGGTTACTCAGTGGCTCTGAAGTCCAAATAAATATGTTGACCTATAGCCTCTGATTTAAACATTCAGATTGGCAACAGATTAGCCAAGATGCTGCAAAGCAAAATAGAGTGCATCTCTTGAAGTGGCTCCAGACATGTCCTCTAGCCAGATGTTTTCACACAGAAACCCCAAACAGAAAAAAGATTCACCCAAACAGCATTTCTTTTCCTAGACACATCTGTGAGCAAATGATACTTCAACATAATGAAGTAATGAAATCCTACAAGACTGAAAGCAGCACAAATGCCTCTCCACCAGCAGTGCAATTAACAGCAACACAATGCTGAATACAGCACAGCCAGGTACCAACACGACCTCTGTATCTAATTTGAGCCAGAGCAGAAAGAATTTTCTTCTTCAACACAAAGGGATTTCCTCAGCAAGTAAACATCAGGAAAGATGTTATCCCTTCCAAGCCTCTGAATTTTTTCTCCCTTTTTCAAAGCACCCATTTTAATAAGTGGAAGAAGGAAACTAGAAACTCAACATTTACTTCATGATATACAATCCAACAGGGGTTTTTGCTTGTTACCTGTGCACAATACTTCTCCTTTCTGCTTAGTTGTCAGCGTGATCACTGTCACAGCTTTTATAAACTCAGCAGTGAGAGAAGAAAAAGAGCTGGCGGAGTTTACAGTAGCTCTTTGTGGATACACACAAAGCAAGACAGCTCAGTGTTCTCCTACTGAATTGGGAAACAATACTTTTATTCGAAGTACCATATTCATAAGTGATCTTCCAAGAGCTGAGAAAACCATTTCTCAGGCCGGAAATATGCGAGTTTTGCAAAGCCATGACAAAACTGGATGCAAAGTGCTCTTGAATTTGGGAAGCGGTGATGGGAATAACGGGAATTAAGGTAGGATGTCAGCAATTTGATGAATCAGAAATGGACACTTATGCTCGGAAAGGAACAACGAAGGAGCTTTCTAAATGCCAAGAAGCGCCCTTACATAACCTCACAAAGTTTTTTCTCCCAGCACTACACAACAAATCCAAGCCCAAGCACAGCTTTTCAGACACGAGCTGCCATGCCGGCACAGACTGTCACGTGTCATTTTTCCTGAAGCTGTTAAGACCAGACAATAGGAAGGACCTGATACACCTCATCTGGCTGCAGCAACAGCGCAGAAGGAGGAATAAACTTTGACCTGCAGGATCAGGTCCTCCTTCATCAAAGACCTGCTCCATGTTATTGGTAAACAGGACAAGGTAACAAACGCAGAAACATTTCAGCCATGACAATTGTCCCCAACAGTTGCTACATGTACACAAAAACCACAAAGCAGGATTTCAGATCACTGAAAATCATCTCCTAGACAATGTGTGACTTACCAGTTACCTTTAGTGAGCTTTTCACCAGGCTCTGGCACTCTACAGAGTATTTACAGTGATTTGGGTTTTTAATTTAAATTACCAACACAGAACTCAAGGGATTAGCTTGCAATTTATACCTAATTTGCCTTATTTTCCTGTCTTTTAGACTAGCACAGACAGGCTTTCAATGGCTGTGGCTCATCAAAAAGCCACACTCAGTGTCAGGCAGCACAGCACATGTAAAAACATGTTTACAGCACTAGCACAGCTTCACCTCTTACTATTTTCTGAACACTGCACCCAGCAGCAAACACAAAGTATCAGGGCAATCAAAACCTCCTTGTCAGACACATAAAAAGGAACATCTCACTCAAGCATTAAAGTATGCATTTCTTGTGGTATAAAAGCGTTCAGTAATGCTAAAGGTGTTATACTGGGACAATCAAACAGAGCCCATTTTATATTTTGAGAGAGAGGGAGTATTTGCACTCATGCCTCATTTGTCAGGCACAGGCATTGAAATAGAAGATTTATCACGTGAGACACGGATTTTGCTGCTGACAGGACAATAAAGGGAAGCTTTTTTGGCAGCAATTAGCCAGCACACAGATGAAGGTCCATTTAATGAAAGGTTTCCAAGCAAAAGAAGAAACCGAACCAACAAACCAAACACATTTATTTCAGGAAATCCTGCTCAAGGGAATGTTTCATTTATATTTCTTAAAAGAACACAGGCAATCTTGAGTAGCTGACAGCACAGTAACCTCCTCTCCCAACATTTCTGTGGTTTCCTTAATACTGATACATTAGCCAGAGAGAATGAAGCCATGCCAAAGGGGAGTTCCAACAGACTGCCTTATCTGAGAGACACCTGATCCTTCAGATGCAGCCCATCTTAAAAAAGGTTTATTAACATCAATTTCTCATTATAGATATGCTCTAATAAAAAATTCAGAGCTACAAGTTACTTTGAGTGTAATTTGACCTCTTCTGTTTACTTTCCATCCCTAAAGAAAACCTGTGTAAAAAAGGCTTTTTCAGCCCAATGACAAAACAAAGATGCTCCATTGTTTAAATGCCCAATCTGAGCGCCAGAGGAAAGCTTCAGAGTACTTCCCTATGAAGAGGCTGTCTGAGTATGCTTACAATACATCTGTAATTCTTTATTCTCTGTACAGATAGCAGGATTTCAGCTCTAGTATAAAAACATCCAATTTACTTACTCGTTCAAGCTCTCTGCAGGCAAAATTCTGCAATACTTCAAGTCAGTGCTTCCACTGCTGCTCTCCACACCCCAGAATCTAAGTACACTTCAGGTTTACTGACCTTACCATCGTTCACCTCACAAACAACAACTATTTTAGTAAATTTTTCCCTTACAGGCCCCATGACAATAGTTTCACTAATTCTGTTTCTGGAAATACATTTGCCAATGGAACATAAAGGAAATATTCACACATTTGAAGCGGCTTCTGTATTTTTCTGTCCCTCATCCTTCTATTTATCTAGAAGAATGGGAGAACAAACATGAAACTATGCAACAATTAGATTTACTGGATGTATGTGCATATGGTACAAGTAGGTGCCTCAGAGCGCTCAGTCACAGATGAGGAAAGCCAGTACAAAGATTTCTGTGGAACTGGGCTATCACAGCCAAATGCAGTCATCTTATCTTTAATTCTGCCTTCTGTTTTGTTTTTGAGCTTGGTTTTGTTTTCTTTTTTGTTTTTAAATTCATTATAAAAGCTGACAGGGATAACAATCTTGTTGAAACTATCATAAGCCAAGAATCAGATGAGAAGGAATGCAGGAGGATCTAAGCATCCTGACATTTCTGTGAGCTTATTTTTGAACTAGGGACTGTAAAAATTTATCAGCCCATGCAGGTTGAAGCTATTACCTTTCCATTAAATGCTGTGGAAGAACTCACCCTGTGGGTTTTCAAAACAACAGCTGAAATCTCTCCCCTCCAATTTTAAGCCTAATATTTCACATTTTGAAAGGGCCCTCAACTTCAGCTGAAATCCATTCCTGCTCTATTGCCTAATGCCTTTGAATCTCCTGCAAAGTTTGGAAGAACTGCCTCTTGGGGTACCTGGCTCCAGCACAACCCAGAGTTTTGGTCACAAGCACTTTCCCATCACAGGTGTAAGGAGGTGGGAACAGCAGTTAATCACTGCTGGGAACCACCTGGACTTGCTGAGTATTGGAAAGCTCAAAGAAAATGGATGGACTACAAATTAAAACACTTTGTATACAGATTGGTTTCACAGTTAGCTATGATAAAACATCAATTTCAATGAGTAGCAGTGACTTAAATCCATCCAATCTTTTGGCATTTCAAAAATAAGCATAAAAGGTGCCTGAACAAAAAGAAAAAAGGGAACATTTACACAAAAACACACACACATCTAATTTGCTTTACTGAGTTCTCTTGAGCCACTTACAAGAGGCTCCCTTTAACACCTGGCAGTGCTCCAGCCAGCAGCAAGAAGTGGAAGTCTCTCCCCAAGGTGACTTTCACTGTTTTAGCTTGATAGGTATTTGGCTTCCAGAGATATTATGAAGTTGAAATGAAGTGTTATCTGCTACATCTTTTGTGCAATGAATGTTATGTAGGGACTTATACTATAACACTAAAAGATTAACAGGTAGGGAAAAATTACTCAGAGATATCTCATTTTGAAAAGGCAGATGTTCTCTATTTAAAATATGTCAAATATTAAATTCTATTACACCTTCTTCCTGCTTCACTGCTACAGGCATTTTCAAAGATGAGGGAAAAGCAAAGCAAAACTGTCAATGCATCTAGATTAAGGTTGTTTACTTAATACACCACTGAAAAGAATAACCTCTATAAATTACAGGTTTGAAACAACAGGGGAAGGAACAGAATAAAGGAACAGCAGCACCCAGGAGCATTCACATTTACAGCCTTTGCTGTGCTGCATTATAAGAGGAAGAATTTCAGTGGCATCGCTCTCAGCAAGCTAGAAATTCACACAATTTAGCAAAAAATAAGCTAGCAATAATAATTTCCTTTTAAGAATCCAAAAATGCATATTAAATAGCATTAGGTTGACTAATCCCTACATAAGCTATCCAGCAAAGAAAGAATACATTTGAAAAACATCTCTGATCTCTGTGGCTCTTAAAAAAACATGACCTGTGTTATTTACTCTGTCAGAGGAAGTATCTTATGCTGCCACTTTCTTTGCAAGACAGATATGCTGGAGATTGTGGCTGACACTGTCCAGCAGAGCCTTTACTTATAGACACAACAAAAAGAGGCTCTAAATCCTTCCTTAAAGGAGCCTGGAGCAAGCACAGCAATGTAGAGCCTAAGAGGCTATTGCTCAGAGTAAAAAGAAAAGCTCAGCACAAACCTACCCCCCTGAGCACAGTGTGACCCTCCCAGCTTCACACACAGGATAGTACAGAAAAGAGCTGTGAGGATTCTCACCACAGGAGATGTTGCTCCTCTGCAAGGACAAGAATCACCTGCACACTGAATGCAAGGCCAGATTCGTGTGGTGTTTTTTGGTTTGGAGGGGGGATTTGTTGTTTGTATTTTAGAGGGGAGGTTTGTTATTTTTATTTTTTGTTTCTTTAGATCTGTGAGGGAACAGGCAGAGACACAAAGTGCAGCTTTTGGGCTCAACACCTCCTACTCCTGGCAAGCAGGATGCTCAGCAGCCAAGTGCTGCATCTCCCATGCCGGGGAGATTTCCTCACCACCCTCCTCTAAACAGCAAGGCCAGAATTCTGCCACTGCACACAGGTACCAGGAAACTTAAATTTTCTCTGTAAGCTCTCACATATAATAGCAGGAGCTATGAAAGCACTTGATGACACCTATTAGAAATGATCGTGTCAGTGACAACTCCAGGGCAATTAACTGAAGCTACTAAACCCCAGTGACACAGTTTCTATTTTCACAGTCCCTACCGAAACAAAAAGCAAGTCGAAGACCAAAGTGAGGTAAAAAACTTGTAAAATTTGACCTCGAGTAGTATCTAAGAGTTGTTAAATCCATGCCTTTTTATCACAGGGAGGAGAAGTCAAAACAAAACCATTTCAGAGGCAACAACCCCAGCAAACTCTCAGCACCTCTTCTCACACTCAGGGCTAAGCCAAGCTGTGTTTTGACATTTCAGAATCACTTTTTTCAACAAGTGGGTTTTTAATATTTTTTTGTTGGTCCTTTTAGCAATGCACTACAAGGAAACAGCTCCGGGTAGTACTTAAGCTGGAGTTGTGGCATTATTTGAAACAACACAAATGGAGAGTGAGACAGCTACACATCCTACCCCCCTCCTGGACACACTACAGTGCCTGCAATGACCTACAGTAATACAAGCAAGCCTTGCTCTTTGAAATGGAACAGTAGCTTCAGGGCTGCTGGTTTTTTTCAATTTGCCTTCCCCATATGCAGTCACAATGCCTGTTTTGAAGCTGCCACAGTACTTTTCTGTGGGAAGATGGAAAAACAGGAGGTCCCCGACTCAGAGGAGAAAATGGCACCTCTGAGGCTGTGACAAACACGCAGCTTTTATCAGTGCCATGACTATTTCAGACAAACTACTTCACCCCATGCGGTCCCGTTATCTAGGTGAGGAATGGCCTCACCTCTATTTTTACAGTCATAGCTATAATCTTATGCCTTTGCAGCCTCCTAAAACTATGCACTACTATTAGCACATATAAAAAGATGTCCAACCCCACTGTAATTTTATCACTTCCTTCCTGCAAATAACAGTTGCTGTTGCTGCCACTGGAAAGAAAATAGCATTTCTTTCATGTAAGTCACAAACTAAATACATCAGATTATTTGAAAAGCTAATAAAAATGTGTGTGGGGGGGTTTCATCTGTTTAATTTTATTTAAAGACCTTAATCTCCTTCCAACAATAAGAAAATAGGCCAGTTAAGATTTACCTTCTAACTAACTGCAACAACTATTAAACCAGATAGTTTATTATAATGTGTACAGGCCTACTGACCTCAGGAAATCAACATTCATTTACTTCAACCTGAGGATCTGATGTCCTGAATAGATATCCTTAAGGACTGCAATTCTGGAACACCAGTGAAAATAAACACTGACTTATGCAGTGACCTCTCTTCAACTCCTTTTAACGCAGAAAGCAGTTGAACAATCCCCTCCCTTTTTAAAAAAAATCAGTCCTGTTTAGAAGTTTTTAAAAAGGGAATCACCCTTCATGTTTGTAACATTCCACTGGCACTGAGCGCATGTGAGGCAGCCATGAATACACAGCACCAGCTCAACAGAGACTGCAAAATTACCTTACACAAGGAACAGAAAGATATCAGGAAAATTACAACATTTGCAACACCTGTAATGCAGCCAAACCTGAGGTACAGTCACTCAGGAGCACACCCAGCTGCCCCCACGCATTAGGAGGAAGATTCCATTCATAGGACTATTGCAGATTTTAAATGCTATGGTGTTATTTACATAGGCTGTTTCTTGTTCTAAAGGACAAATGCATGATCAAATTATGTTATATACAGATTATCACTAATTTAAGACGCATTTTCCTCAGACAAGCCCTACCAACTCATCAATTCCTGTTTGCAGGGCAATGCTGTGAATGGCTTCAATAGAACAAAGTGAATAATGTTACAAGAATAAGCAGCCTGAGAAGGGCTTCTGGTGTTCTTGTTTGGTTAACCTGGATAATTTCTACTGCTCAGTTCACAGCTCCATGAACAGCTGTACCAGCACAGCTGACAGGGAGCAATCCAGACACAGAGGTGAAAGTGAAAAAGCCCTGAACTCCGCTCTGCTGGCAAACACAATGTTCAAAATCACCGAGGATCACAATAGCATGACTGTCATCACTCAGGCTACTCCCTGCTATTTCTATTCCATGATTAGATGGCACTTTGCCATTCTCCTCAGTGGTTATTAACCTCTCACCTTGGTTTCAGTTCTCCTTGTGGTTCCATCTTCAGAAGTGACAATAGACACGTGGGAAGTGGGAGTGCCTGGGTCTTCCTCCACAGTAACTGTCTCTTCCACCATTTCTTGAGGCTCTTGCATCATTGCTATTGAAGTCTGGTTACTGGGGCTTTGTTCCTATAAAGAAGCAGGTAAAAAAAATTAACTTCTCCCTTCTACCATCATGGTATAACTAGTCCACTGATTTCAGCTTCTTTGATTGAAGAAAACCACATTTTACCCAACAATTTGCAAGCAGAGATTCAGAGAAAGGAGTATTTCCTGTCTCAGACCAGCTTGCTGCAACTGTGCTGGTATGACTGGGCTCAGTGCAGCAAACAGAAATCATGTGAAGCATCCATCAAGTACTTAATATTAACAGGCAACAGACTAACAGACTACTGTCTTATATTTAAATCTGCTTTAAGCTTTCTCTTCAATGCCCAGCACAGAAGGAGTGGATTTTCTGTCTGCAAAAACATTCTTTCAGTTTTGCAGTGAACAGGGCCACTGGCTTTCAGAGCAGTTAATCTTACACACCATTGGAAGTTTCTCTTCATTTGATAAAATACACTCAGTTGGAGACTAGAGAAGGCTATAAAACAT
Source organism: Cyanoderma ruficeps (assembly GCA_008694505.1). NCBI lineage: Eukaryota > Metazoa > Chordata > Aves > Passeriformes > Timaliidae > Cyanoderma > Cyanoderma ruficeps. The sequence continues at coordinate 7,194,228 of VZDJ01000174.1, read as the reverse complement.
CAACACCTACAATTAAACAGACACCTTTCCCAAACTGCCCAAAGCAACGATAATTTAAAAAAAAAAATCAGGGCTAGAGATTAATTCAGTGAAAGGCTTCCCTTCCCACATCTTCACTAAGTCCATAAGATCTAACTGGCTACAAGCTTATTTAAAATTTATAACAGATAGCCAACATAATAAAATCTAAACAGAAAGAAGGGAGATCAAAGGCGGGTTCTTGCAGGGATACTGCCCAGAGAGAACACTCTGCTGCTCGCCAGCACCGGCATCTGAACCTTCCTTTTTCTTATGCAATTGTGTGTTTCAGCACAGAAATCAGAGAAGCTCCCTTTGGTAGATGAATGCCTTTCAGAAGTTTCCCAGCAAGAGGCCAATAAAGAACCAGCTCAGGCACTGAGAACTCATACTTTTGCCCAGCATTATGAATCCTCAGCCATGTGAAATGAAATGACAGACTGATCATGTCATTATGAGCCCTGAAGGGATCTGGCTACACCGGCTTTAAAGCCCAAGCAGGGCTTCTGTTGGCACATCCTTGTCAAACAGACACTCAGAGAACTTCCTTTATTAAGGACTATATACACACCACACACACACATTTTTACACACACATTTTAAAAACAAAAGGCAGAAAATACAAGAAGAATGGCACAGAGCCCAAAACTGCAAAGTGAACACACTTTGCCAAAAGAAAACTGTGGACAAACCCACCCTATCTCTTCATATCACAGGAAAATAGAGAGAGTTGGGATGAAACTGTTGCAATAGAGGTGCTCAGCCTAATTACACAAAAGTTTAAATATTCTCCATGCGTGAACAGCTTCATCACCAGGGAGCTACAACACTACATTCTGTATCATTTAGAAAAACTGCATTTCAACCCAGCTACAGCCTTTGGATTTCCTCTTTTGCTGTGCCATGTTTTTTGCAGGCTCCCAGGGACCTTTTGCTGCTGATGCCTTGTTGAGGTCTGCATGAATTCTTGCATGATCTATAATTTCTCTTTAAACAAGCTGAGATGTCCCTGCTCAGTTTTCCTTTATTTACAGCTGTATTCTGACCTTCTGGAACTCAGACTTCAGTTAGAAAGCCACTCTCATTTTCAGGTAAGCACTAACATGAACCAAGACCATGACAACAAGCCTCTGCCAATCAACTCACCCAAAATCCAACAGACAGCTGTCAAAAGTAAGGCACCAGAAGTGATACAAGCAGCCACTACTTCCATTTCTACTGAAACCACACTGTAACTCAGGTTACAGAATCAATCAACAAGAATAAGGCTTCTGAAATCCTCAAGAAAATCATTCCTTCCAGTCTGCAGGACTCAAATCATTAATGGCAAATAACTTATGATACATGCTAAATTCTTTATGGTAGAGTTCAGATGTCACATCGTGTCTTCTGCGCATGGCTCCAGAAGGGGAACTTGCTCCTGCAATAAATACATTATTCTCTTCACATTTTTCTTGAAAATACTGTGTTATACTGCAACTCCCTTTCTCTCACACCCCACAGTGAAGCTTTCCTCCAAAGAGAATAATTTACACAACACTGGGAAAGAGTAGAGACTCAGAACTTCTATTCATCTTCACTCAACCAAACCTTACCAAGAACAAATAGATCAGCTACATGTACAGGGTTTTTGCACCACACCTTATCTCTGTAAACCTCGCCATCAAATGGCAAAACTGCTTCAAGGTGGGCCCTTCTCACTCCTCTATGTACACACACAGAGCTCATCCACCACCTTCATTTCCAGCTGCACTTAAGGTGCTGGCATCTTTTTATTCCCCTCTAGACTTTATAGAGGCAGCCTCTGTTTTCTAATAATAAACATGAGGAGATGGAAGGTGGAAAGAAATATTTTGTTCTTTGAGCTTTTGCAATGCTTTTTCTTTATTAAAAAAAATAGAGAGCCTGCCTTTGCATTCAGACTGCCTGTGGGCAAAGGAAACCTTAAAAGCTGGGCACTTAAACATGAGCAAATTGCAAGCTAGAGCATATTGACTTTAAACGAGCATTGTGCTGGGTTTTATCCTCTGGCTGCTTCTAAAATGAAGATTCAGGCAGATATGGTACAGATCTGCATTCCTACAAGAGAAAACTATTGTTAGCAAGAGACTGTCCTAGGCATCAGAAAGCCTAAAAGCTTGCAAAGTTCAAGGCAGATATCTCAACACAGACAGGTACCCAGTCAGAATCTACTGTGTCTTCCTTCTTCCTGTGTGAGCTACTGAGGGATGCAGTGAGCCAAGGGGACAGCCTGTCACCCAGCTCACCCCGAGCTGCCTGAACCAGGTGCTTCTTTGATCTCCAAACCCAGTACTTTCCCTACACCGCTGGCTTGGAGCTACCACAAGCTAACATTAACATAGAAGAGATGCAAAGGTTTTGTTTTCTGTTTTTAGATGCCATCATTAAGGATTTTAGGTCACCACAAATTGCAGAAACTGGGACGTATTTTTGCTTTCAACTATTTCCTCTGCGCTCAGCTTCGAAGGCAGTATTTAGGACGCTCTTTTTTGCTAAACACACCTCAGCATATCAGATTCCAAACATTTGGCAGGTATGCCTAATTATCCAGAGTAAACCACAAGCTGCTGGATAGGGCTGGAACATGACACCTCTAATGAATAATGCTGCCAGTAGTTCCCTGCCTGCTAGAAGGAGGTTAATTCCAGTTCAAAACAACCCATACTCATTTACCTTACTGGAGGCTTTCAAAGCAAAAGCAATGAGATTACAAAACATTACCAAATTATAAGAACAGATTCCAGTGCAGTTATTGCATGTGGTGTCAGTAGTCATGACTCTTCTGTTCACTTTTGCTTTTTTGAGACCAAATGAATCCTATCCTGTTGATTTGTACTTGCATCTCCAGTGTGCTTTAAAAAAGCCATGCTATTTAAAACACAAAGCAACAATCAATTTACCTTCAGTCTGTAAAAGTTAAGTGCAGATGAAACAGCTAAACACCTTGTAAAATGAGCAAGAAACATAAAATAACAGTAACTCCTGTTTTGTTAAAGAATAGCGATTTATCATTTAGGGCACATATCTCCTAGGGCTTATTTTGCATTAGAATACTACAGCTTCTGTAATCATCACCATTTCAATTCCTAGCATTGTATTGCCATCAAAGTAGCTATTTTATGTCTGTTTTAATAAAAGAATAACCTCCCCCAGGAGGATCAGACATCCGAGTTCAAGACAGTAAACAGAGTTCTTTATTCTCTGCCTATGGAACAATTTTAAACAGTCTGGAAATAATATAAAATTGCAGGAGATTATTATTTCCACTAAAACAGCTGCTCTTCAAGAACACTGAAACCATGTACATCGAATCTTCATTCTCCCCAAGATCTCCTTTGTTCTGCAGATTGCAGTGCAGGCTATTCCAGCTACTCCTTACTCCAGGCTACTGTCAGAAACCAAATTTGATGGTTTTTGCAAAAGCACAAAGGCTGGATTCTACATCAGTGGACATAACTGTCCTCAGTCAACCCCAGCACAGACAAAGCTCAAGTGTATCAGCTCCTGTGGTATTACAAGTCTGGGCATAATTAATGGCACTGGACAACAATGCTAATTGAATTAAATGTGGATTCTCTCTCCTCTCCTACTCTTTAAATTACTTATTAAAGCTTCAATCTCTGCAAAGCATGAGATTATTTCTAAGTGTAAAGCAAGCAAACACTGGCTTTATCGGAGTGAAATCTCAGGCTAATGTTCTGCCCCAATGGTCTCCCTCCCACTCAGGTCTGCACTTCCAGCACAGTCATGTCCTCAAGCTTTTATTTGCTGAAGGCATGTGGAAAAAGACACAACAGGCAAGTCTGCAGGAACACAGTTGCTGAAGAAAGTCTGTATTGAGATTTGCATCAGACTGGGACATCAGAGAGGAAGGAAATCACTGATGGAATTTGTTGAACTTGGTATATTTGAGGTAGACTTTTCCAGTACAAGACCCAACTCCTCAGAAGCTGAAGATGCTCAAATCTGGTTACCACATCCTCCTGCCTTGTCAGAGCATCCTTCTTTCACCACAGCCTCAAGATCGCTGCTGTGCTCTGTGCCCTCATTTGTCCTGAGAGCTTTCCATGCATCTCAGCAGTGCAGAAGCTGGACTCCAAGCTGAGCAGCTCATGCCCATCACTGAGCCTGTGTCACCTGAGGGGCAGCAGGAGACTGTGCCACCCCTTTTAGTTCTTCAAAATCAGGTGAGCCCTCATACACTGCAGTGCTTGCACACTTCTGCAAGCACATGGAGACCTTAAGGTCAAGGACTGACAGAGGCTGTTTCCCCCAGTTCAAAAAACACAGCAAGGTCCAAGTCTTCAGCACCAAAGCAAAAGTATGCATCCAGACCTACCTAAATTCTTCATGACTGGGGAAACATTGTCCCAAAACCGGGATCAAATAATGGCACATTCAAGCAAGATGGCCCTAGAACAACAAAAAGCACGTGGACCAGCAGGTACTGAAACCCAGGCAGCACAAGATGCTGGAAGGAGAGTCTGGAAAACAATGACTTAAATATGCCAATACGTCAATATCTACTTTGCTGCAGATAAACTAACCTCCATTTAGTAAACCTATTTTTTTGTTTTCTCATGTGAAATAAAATGTGGGGTTTATAGATAAAAATATATATCTATATTTACATATATGTATATATACAATGGATTCAGTGCACTTCAGTGTGACCCCAAACACATCAACCCTATGAGAAAGCTTCAAGCTCTGCTAGAGCTCTGACAAGCTCTACCCTAAGGCTGGTCAGTTCAGAACAGAAGGGAAATGTTAGCCCCAAATGAAAGCAGGCTGTCCTGGCACAGGGTACCAGAATGAACTCAGCCCCACACCACAATGCACTAACTGTTTCCTGAACACTTACACACTTCCTTTGTCCTTCAGAAACACACACGACAAGCAAGGAACAAATAATGCCAAGAGCTTTTAAAGCACCAAGGTTAAAAGGAACATTTCAGCAACTGGAGAAAACCCTGAACTACAGGAGTTCTGAAAAGCCACAAAGAGGAGCGAGTTTTTTTGGAAGCAGGCATGGCAATTCACGCTTTGAAGGCATCACACCTTTCAGGGAGAGCAAGAGGCGGAGGTGAAGGAGAAGGAATCAAGCCCCAGACAAGGCCTGGAGTAGCAATATTCATCCCTCAAGTACAGCAGCACACAGTGGGGTTCTGTTCAGCCACGCGGTAGCTGCCCATCAACGGGGAAATCCAGGGCCTGCCCAATGGTCAACAAAGAGGCCTTTTATGCTATTTTAAACAATCTGAAGTGTCTCAGTTAATGGAAGACCGGGCAATTGGCCCTCAACTATTTCTAATTGACTGGAATGATGGATGAAGCTAAAGGGAAAGCTGACCCACTGAACTTTTCCATACAAAGCTAGGAAACTCAAGGAGATTGTAAACAGTTTATAAGAACGAGAAGTGGGAGAGGCAGAATCCCAGGGGCTTTGCTCCTCTCAACCTGCTGTTGTTTCAGACGAAAGAAAACAAAGAGCTTCAACTTTGAGCAACAAACAAAAAAATACATGGGAAGGCCTAAACAAATAGGGTATTTTTCCCATGCTCTCCTCCCCTTTCTCCAGGAGCTGTTTAGCTCTGCCATGCAAGCTGGTCCTCTGAATCAGAAAGGGCAATTTGTCATTCTGACAAGGTGTCTCTCGGGGCTCTCTATTGCCTTGCCCTGCTTTTCAGATATCGACTGGGTGTTAACCAAGGATGTCAAGACATTACATCTCAGTCAACTTCAACGGATGTGATGATATATACTTAAAACTTACATGTTAATCAGTGCCACTACATTAAGGTAATGCTCAGGAAACCACACATGCCCCTTGATTTTCTGAACAAATCATCACTAGCAGCTTTGCACTGCAAAGGGAAACAGAGCTGCAGTGTGACAGAGATGTCTGCTCACCTCAACAGCTCCTGGGGAGGAAGTCTGAGGATATGCAACTTCCAGATGGGGAAACGAATGAGTAATGGGTTCACATTCACACCATCTAACTGCAGGATAACTTAATTCTTTCTTGTTAGTCAAAAATAAGAGTAGGAGCCTCAGAGAACCAATCTCGGACAGACTAAATTACTTCCTTGGACATATCCAGCCATTGATTCTGCAGGGAAATTATATCAAGTGCTTCAAGACAGCATTAAAGCTGGAGGACGAATCCAGGCCTCAAAGCCACAGTGTAAGCATCTTGTGTAGAACCCAGAACACAACAAGGGTATCACAAGTCATCACTCACAAGTCCCTCAGTCATGAGCCCTTCTTCTCCCGGTAGTTCAGCAAGATCAAGGAGTAAAACAGAAGCATAAGCTATTTTTTGTCATATGAAAATAATACAGGACAAAACAACCAACCAACCCCAAAAGAACAAAAAAACCCACCCCAAAACAACACACCAAACTAAAAAACTCCAAAAAAAGAAAGAGTACCTGGCACACAGAGCTCTCCTTCCCTTAACTGTTGACAGCATGGCCAGTGTTTATCTGGACAGCTTGCCCAGTAGGAAACTGAGCAGGAAATGACTGTTTCTCACCAAGATTTGTACAGAGAGTTCACAGCAATTTGCCAAACTACCTCCCAAAGACAAATACAATGTAAATCTGCATGCCTAATCTTTGACCAAACCCAAAACAGACCTGATTTGCTTCCTCTCTGGAGTCTTTGAGATGAACTAACCAAGGCTAAATTAGGGATATTTTTAGTGGGATGAGGTTATATCATGGATTATAATTTTCCACCAAGCTTTTTCCTTCATCTCCACCTGCTGCCTCTACAACACTGGCATTAAGGGTGGTGTGGGATGACTAATTTTACATTCCTTTCTGCAAGACAAGCATTCAGATTTCATTACTTCTGGGCCTCACAGAGTCTGGATCATGAATTAAATGGACGCATTTATAACTAGGTATCAAGCCCACAAACTTACATGCACATGGGAGTCAGAAGTACAAGCTAGGTCCTTCATCTAAAACAAAAAAAACAACCGTCAGTTTGGCAGGTGAGAGCAGAAAGTTTCTTTATGCAGTCTGTGTGTCCCAGACTCTACCCCAGCCACCTTCACACATCATTAGTGACTTGAACCAAAGCCTGCCAGACACAGCCAGTTCTGGGCTAACACACACACGCCTACTTGCACTGCCACAGAACTACCTTAGAGAATTGCTTTTAACTTCAAGGCAGATTTAAACCATCTCTGCATTCTTTGAATTACAACCAAGGCTGGAGTATTATTTGAGTGTCCTAGGAGCCATATCAGATCAGTGTTAAATTTAACTCATCTCCTCACCCACCCACCATCTTGCTGGTAGATCTGAACTACGCAACAAAAATGCTTTTTGTGGAAAAAACACAGAACACAAACAGCAAAAAAAAAAAAAAAATCCCAAAAACAACAACAGCTTTTTTAATCCTAAGGGAAACAGAACAAACAGACCACTGATGATTTTTTAAGCTTGCATTCCAAGAAAGCTGTTCCTTAAAATAAATTATTTCTCATTCTAGGGCATACAAAGCAACTGACAATAAATCCAATCACCCGTCTCACAAGGACTGTGCCTGCCAGTGTCTCCCACTATTAAGGCCCAGAGCAGGTCTGCCTGGCAGTGAGGCAGCAGGACTGTCTCAGTCCAAACAGCTCCCCAGGAGATGACCCCTGCTACATCCCACACGGCTTCTTCCCTCTGCATCTCACCCCGTTCCCATCCCCCAGCAAAAGCCATGGTCTGAACAAAGCTCAGCAGGAACAGCCTCTGACACAGCCTGGCTCCCACTGCTGTGCCACCCCAGAGAGCAGAAAAGGGACAGCAGGAAAGGAACCATGCAGGAGGTCTCTGCATAGATACAAGTCCATTGGAACACCAAAAGACACAAACAAATCAACAAAGCCAAAGGCTGCTCCAACTGCTGTAAATCTTCCAAATGGAAGAGATTCCAGCAGAAAGACAATTTTCCCAAGTGCAAGGCAGTTACTGTGCTATTTCAACTACCCAAGAGAGTTCACGGATGGCTTTTTGTCTGGTAGTCTGTTTATTTCACACGTTTTCTGTTTATTCCCTATGACTGACCTCATAACCCCTACTTGCACAGGGCCAGCCCTCACACACTGCTAAGAGAGCAAGTGCCCATGCTAAGCTCGTGCTACACTAGCAATACAGTATGGAAAGAAAAAAAAAGGAAAAACAAAAGATGACAATGAGCAGTCGGATATGAAGGAAAATGCTGAGTAAGAACCTGTTCGGTTCTCACATCCACAGTTGTGGATGTGGATGCAGGCACTGCAGTGGGCTCAGAGCACAGCTATCAGGACACCAGGGAACAGGACCACAGGTCTCTCTCCCACGCCCAAGGTCCGAGCTGTTAACCTCAGAAGAAGGTCAAGGAGTGATGTGATTGCAAGTCAAGTGCCTAAAGGTTATATTGGAAAGCTGAGGGAGAACCCTTCAGAGAGAAAGGTTTAACCAGTGCCAGTGTCTGTGATGAAGAGACAAGACACACACACATTTAATTTTAAGACAGTGAGTGTGAATTGTGCAAGTAAAGAAGAAACACATGGTAAAGTTTTGCTGCTTAACAGGTTGGACCTAATTATTTTTAAGGAACACGTTTCTATTTACTCATAAACCTGACAATGAAGAGGTGCCCACATGCATTCACACAACTGCTCTTGCTTGACTGCTACAACACTCCCAAGATTTTTTAGGTTAAGAATAAATTATTTAAAGTTTGCAAAGGAACTCCCCCACCCTCCCCTCCCACAAACTACACTTCAATGCAATAAGGAGATTTTTGTCAGCCAGAGAAGGGGCTAATGATGCCTGTTCCTCTTTTGGCCTATGGAGTTCCCTCCTCCTCCTCCTCCCACCAGTGAGCCCCTTCTGAGCTGTCATGCAGTACTTCAGGTAAGGCCAAATTGCAAATCAGAGCATTGTGTCAACTGAGAAACCACCACGGCCCAGGAAGAGCTGTCTGTCCCATTCCCCAGCCTTTGCTGTCTACAGCACAGCTCCCAAAAACCCATAGTGCCAGCAAAACTGAAACAGCTGTGGGATAGCAGGAACCAGCAACTGAAGGGGAAAGAAGAGATGAGCACCATTTACCCAGGTACTCTCACTTAGAAAATTAATGGGAAACCACTGGCTCCACTCAGTTTATAGTAGGAGTGCTCAATATTGACAGGCCGTTCAGCAAGGACTGCTATTACTGCATAACGAGCGTGACTCTCAAAAAGGAAAAAGTCATTTAAGCTAAGGTGGAAGTCACTTGCCCAGAGGTAAATACCTCCACCAGCAAAGTAAAATAGCTCTCAATTTCTTAGTTAAGCGTGTTTGGCTTTTTCCATTTGTCATCAGCTCTGGCTAATGGTCCCACGGACTTGCTGGAAATAGACATCTTTCTATGACCACTCTCCTCCTGGCACTGTGTGTACAGTCAGCTCTTCTACATTAACACACTGGAATCATACAATTCTATCACGTTTGCCAAGTACTCAACTATTTACATAGTACCCTTTTTATTATTATTTCTGCTATACTTTTATTTGGGACTTAATAATGGAATTCAAGTATCATGAAGACTAAGACAAGACACGGCCCAAGAGTCAGCAGTCTAAATCACTTTTAAACAGGTTCTTGGAGGGCTTTTGAGAGAGCCATTTCTCAATTAAACTCACAGAGATAAAAACGAGAGGATGAAATTAAGGACTTACTATTAACAACCATCAGTCAGAAAACTAAACTCACGATGTGAAGGCTGCACTTCTCTGCAGTTGGCAAGACAAGCTGTTTGAACCTAAGGACAGGACAGCTGCATTTCCCTCCCACTCCTTGTTGTGGTTTTATGCCAGAAAACAGAATCTTTAATTTCTCCAGAGAAGCCCTGCCAAGCTGAGGCTGCAAATAGGATATGGTGTGTTAGCAAAGTCCAAGGCAGCTTGCTCACACCCTGGCCAGAACCTCCCCAAGGGCCTAAATCCCTACATGCACGCTGGCAGCAGGGACTGACTGCCTCCCTTTCACACAAACGATCCTCCTGTGTTAGACTCCTTTTGTAAATCAGGCCTGTGCAGGACATGCCGTTTTCCCCTCTTCTGTCAGAATCTGCAGCACCCAGGTACCCAGTCTTGACTTCTCTCCCTTACAGGCCCTTCCTATGACCCACCTCCGCTACTATAATTTTGGCAGAAATAAACCAAAGTCTTCCATCAAGCATCAGCTGTCCTGGGATCATCTATACACACAGCTGTCTTTCTCAGCGTTCAAATGAAGCTGTTTTATTTTTTCTCCCAATTCTTCACAAGGAATCAAAGACAAACAGTCATCCCACCCACTTTTTTTAAACAGTAAGACAGACTCAATCACTACAAATTCAGCAGCGGCGAGTCCACCACCCACTATGAACACCCTGCCATAAACACTGTTCCTCCCTCCACTCCAGGACTCACCCTGAGCACAGCACTAGGAATATTCTCAGAAACACACACCAGCAGGGTTCATCCTACTTTGGTTTTCAGCTTGTGGGTTTATTTTTTTCCCTAAAGAAAGCCAGTGTCTTTTAATTCCTTCCCAGAGTCTCCAGCAGCAAAAACACCTCCAAAAAGCTGCTGCTAAACCCATAAGTCAGGTTTGCTGACCTCATTCAATTACATTAACCAATTGTTAACAAGTAAGTTCATCTGACAGATATCCATAATGTTCTACATCTCAACTTGCTAAATCAGGAGTACAACAGATAGCAACAGATAAACATATGCATGGAAGAGGGTAAGTTTGGCAAACAGTTGCAAAAGCAATGCTGGAGCCTGAAGAACACCAGAAAAAGATGAGCAAAGAAAAGCATTACAAAATGCATGAGTCTATCCAGGGAGGGCAAAACCAAACAATAAAGCATGTCAGGGAAAAAGGAGGACAGATAAAAACGAGAAGAGACAGAACCCATAAATGAGATGAGTGTCATGTGGAAGCCAAATCAGTGGTTTTCACATAAAAAAAAAAGTGGCAGGAAAAGAGGAGGGGGAAAGTATGAAAGAAATATTTCAGTTTTTAATTCCATCCTGTTAACGCTGCTTTCGTTCACCACATAAATCTTCTGGTGAACAGTAGCTCCCTCCACGCACGGCAGTATATTAAGATTCTTTATTAGGGCCTTCCAAACACCATAATGTCATTCTTTGGCTTTTTATGTGGTTTGCCTAGACTGTGTTTTTGTTGCTAAGCTCTCATCAGATGTGTATCTTGCACTGACAGGGAAGAGATTATAAAGTACAAGAAACCTGAGCACAAGCCCAGTATTTGATTTGACACAAGTGAACAGTCTCAGGTAACAGCACGATGCCTTGTGTGTGACTTGGGGACACTTCTGTGTCTGTTCAGCATGAACATGGGTCTGAGCTGTCCCACAGTGGCATGTGAGCAATTAATTTCGGGAAGTGCAGAAAGGGGAGGCAAGCCCAGATCCAGATGTATCATAACCCATCTCCCACACCAACTCCTGTGCCAGCCCCAGCACTTCCAGCCCCCAGGCAGAACAGCTCATGGCTCTGGCAGAGGAGCTGAGGACTGGGAGGAGAATACTGCCCCAAGCCACGAATACCAGAGAAGCACAAGAACAGCACACCACAAAGATGGAGCCAAATTAATAAATCTTGCTTACAAGGGATGACAGCATGTCAAGGAAGAGCAAATGTACCCATCTAGCTACCCGGGTGGAAGACAAAGATATCCATCCTGAACAGCAAATTGTGTCCAACATCATGAACACTTCACACCCCACAGGCAGAAAGCTCGCCTGATTCTACACTTAATTCAATTATCTATGTCAACAATGACCAAACACATCAGCATTTACAGCCTCCCACCATTTATCAGTTCACACATGCAGAAATTAAACTGACTCCTGAACAAGGAATCATCAGCAAACTGATCACAGACAAAAACTCACAGAAAACTATTTTTGCCAAGAAGTTCAAATTGAACAGGGCTCCATTTGGAAAATGACAAAACCAAAGGATAACCATATCATACACTTAACAAAAGCAATCAAATATATTATAGCAGGCTGTTAATACTCATCTAAAATGTGTTTAGAAAGCCATAAAATAGACCAGATAATGTGCTCTATATACCCTCAGCAGCAGACGTTACAGCTATTCTTAATCCTAGCTTTGTGAATCTGGTAGACATAATTCATTGTGCTTTTGGATCCATAATATTTTGCAAAGCAGTGCAGTTTGCAGGCTTACAAACATGTCCTGCTAGCTCACTGGGTAGAAAGATTTCTGCTGACTTCACCTACCATTTCAGTTGCATTCATCAGGGATTAGTATTTTTCCCTGCTAAGGATACAGGCTGCAAGTACCAGGTAGTAAAGGTTACACACGTGGCTGAAAATGACTGGTAACATTTTGGTATGTGATATATACACACAGGGAATGAGCACTTAAGGGGCACTGGACTATTTCTTCCATGAAGTTCAAGTAGCATATTTAAATTTCAAATGCTTTAGAAAATTCACTTCTTTTTGAAGATATAATTGATAATTTTTTTATCATGCATTTTTATACCCACAACTTCTCTAAGAGGAAGTGAGATCATCAGAGAAGCCTCTATTTTTTTACAGACCTTCATGAAAAAATTCTCCTTTTCACAACTTCAGACAACTCCACACCTGCAAATGTACCACAAGAAATAAAACCGTTTTTTAATGGGGGGTATTCCATGTAATGCTAAAAACCTAAGAAACCATAAAGGTAGACTAACAAACACTTCTGGTCCAGTCCTCTACTGGTAAGGCTGCACCTCAGCACTCCGCCCATTCTAAAGCATTGTCATATTTTGCAATGAAGGTGGTTTTCCATCATGGGGATTTACACTCCCATAGTAGGTTTCTGTCTTCATACTCAGCAGAAAGAGAAGCAAATTCCAACACAAGTCTGTATAATTAATCTAATGGAATTTTACACCATTAAAATGGCAACTTCAGAACAGATCACTGAGTGAGCTACTTCAAGAACATTACCGTCACACCTGCAGCAACCCCACAGCAGAAGAAGACATCAGTGAAAATAATTTCTTATAATATTATGAAGCATTTTGCATTTTGAGCAGTCCAGCAAGCTCAAGTGGTCAGCAGCACAAAGGTTTTGCAAACCCTGTGGATCTTGTTTCTCCTAAGAAAGTTTTACAAGAGTTCATTATCAGGAGCAGGTGGAGAGATGTTAAAATCTTCATTAACAATGACCACGCTCCAGCACAAGTGATCACTGTTCTTACCCTCGGAGCAATACGAACATGATGACAGAACAATGGATTTATTTCTACAAGAACATGAGTTTGTGGAGCTTTGGAAGTCGGGTGAATTGCCCTGCAGTGTGTATTAACTATCCAGCCTACCCTGCTCAGCCAGTGCAGGGCCACAGAGGGATGCAAACGGCGGCAGCACTGGACGAGGAAGGCTCTGCAATGCCCTGCCCACTCCACAGCAGCTCTGCTCTGCAGGGACACATCTGTGCCTCAGGACACACAGTGCCTGGATCAGAGCTGATCATTCCACATGCACACACGGATGAAGGGAGCTCCAAACAAAGAGACCTCGGACTGCCGGGAGCTGGCTGGGCTCAGCTCAGCCTCACAGGGCCGGGCTGGAAACCGGCGTGTGCTGCCATCACTGATGTGTGAGAAGGCTGGTGGCTGGCTGACAGCTCCAGCATTAGCTGCAGTCTGCTCTCCCAAAGCCTGGTAGCAGTCGTCTGGAGGAGGCACTCCCCAGCCCATCAAGAAATGACAAGTGACAATTCAGGAAGGCATGTTTGCTATCCGTTCATGCATGCAAGCAATCTTGGGCCAAACAGTGGATGTGCTAAAAGGTTTTCCCCAGAGGAAATGTGTTTATTAATTAATATCTACTGAATTAATTGGTTCCCCATGTGCTCTGCTGTGCTTGTAAGACTGGAGCCTTATTGCTGTTTCTGAAAGGTGTCAGGCGTGGTGACTACACAGAAGGTGCACTAGAACACTTCAGTCAATCTGAAAAACTAATCTATCTTTTTGAATTATCAAATTCACAGTGTATCCACCTATGGTAGATGATGCAGAAATGGCATTTAAAATCTCCAATCCATAATAATTTTTAAAAAGCCAACACATGCTCTTACTTCAGCCACAAGTGTGGGATACAGCAGAAGCACAGAAGTGCTGATCTGAGGCCATCAACTCATCTCTTGGCCCCTCACTTGCAGAAACTCTGGTTGTTCCTTTCACACACCATTGCATTCCTTATACCAACCTGTTCCTAGCAACTGCTGCCACTACTACCAAACTAACCTTTACATGCACCACATCCTCTCCCACTCCCTTTCATCAGTGCAGGACAGGTATTTTTGGATTCTGACTACATTTGGCATAACTCCATGCAGCGACATCATTTTTCTAATGTTATCAATCTCTCAATGAGACACTTTATTCATCACGAGTCAGTGTCAGCTGGCAGGGACCACAACTCCTGTCATTATTTCTGGTACACCAGCAGTCACCCTGCACCAGCCTCTCTGTGTAAGCTCAGACTGTCGTAGCAGAGGAGAGAGAGCAGTCCAGCAAACTCCTCTTGTAAGCACACGCCAGCACAGGTTGTGCATCTTCATCCCTGAGAGAGGCAGTTTACTCTCCAAGACATTCCTCCTCCATGGCAGTGCCACCTCTCCTAAACCAGAACACCCTTTGTCAGAGTATGGGAGGACAAGCACTCATTATGGCAGCCTCTCCAGCAGATTTAGAGATCCTTTGATGTTTATTTAGTCCAGGTCTCCAATTTCAGCATTCCCTCACCATGCAATACCCATTTAGGCCAATTCAGAAACCTGAATATCAACAACTATAATTACCACACCCAGTGGTGAACTCAGACTTCAGCAAGAGCATCCCTGAGGCAGGCAACGCTGGTCACCCTGGCTCCCTTTCAGAAACAGTCTAAAGTTGATGCCAACAGCAGAAAAGGAGTGTCTCAGCTCTATTAAAATACTGTGTTCCAAGATTTTACCATTGTACCACCACTACAACACACTGCTTTACTGCAAGCTGGACAGGCCCAAGGCATTTGACATCATTCAGACAGAAACTGCTCTCACAGCATCAGAAAGGTCTCAGGTGCAGCCATAATGCCATTATTTAATTCCATATGGCCTGTGCTCAGCCTGCAGTAGCAGAGGGGGGAGAGCAGTCCTTCAACCATCCTCTTGTAAATGTTAGCACAAGCTTGAGTTTCTTCAGGTTAAACCCTCAAGAAAACGAAGCTGAAGGCAGCCTAACTGTACAACTTCAAAGAGTCAATTCTGCTGCAGGAAATGGTTAAAGCACATCCCAAAAGAAATATTTATCAATATAAAGAGGTGTGATTTGATGTGCTCAAAACAGTTTTCTAGAGAGGAAGATGGTCATGCTGCTAAGTAGCAGAAGGGGCTGCAGAGATGCATAAAATCATGTTCCTAAATCAGAGGCCTTGTTAATAATTTATTTACAAGTACGTTATAACCAGAACAAAAACTAAAGCTACCTTCAGAGAATAACATCATCTGTAAGGCAAGCTGCAAACAGAGTCAGCAGGATCTGTGCTACCTGTCTGGCACACATTTTTTCACTTGATAATGGATATACGACAAGCAAGACCTCTGAAATGACCCGTATAAAACACTAGTGCACAACACAGTGGTTAGAACACTACAAATGGAAAAGGTGGGATGACTCCTCCTGTCTGGGAGAGCTGTTTCTCAAAGATCTGCAACATGCCACATGGCATCAGGTACAGCACTTCATCTTCCCAAGAGATGGCAAACCCCTTCTAAAGCCATGAACTGCTCCTCTTTAATTCAGTGTATCTGCTTCACCCAGTGATTAAATCCTTTGAAAGTTAATTTAGGAGGATGCATTTCTCTTCCAGATGCTAGTAAAAGGCATACAACAGTAAAAAATGGTGCATGTTCAGTTTCCAGCCACTCTGATACAGGATAAACCTACAGAAAGGATTTGGAGTAGCAGTAACTACCCACAACATCACACATCAGTGTAACCTCAATAACCCCTTGTGTACAGACTGAGCTGTTCCTGGAGACACCTATTTTGCTCTTCAAGTATTCAGGCTTGAAGGGATCTTTTCCATGCACTTCACTTAGTTTTGGTTCACTACCCTGCATACAGATACAGAACACTTCATAATGCATTTGCTGCCCACCTGCAAGACATTAATGATTAATTTCCAAGCATATCAACTCTACACAGCTGTTGGCCTTTCCTTTTTCCTCTGTTTCTTCATTGCTTGCTTTGAAGAAAAAAGAACAGGAATATCACACAAAATCCAGCTAGAGATATTAAAACATTGCAGTATTTTTCCATCTCAGCAGAATAGCTGGGGAGTCAAAGGCTTTAATCAAAGGATTAGGAAAAATTATTTCAAATACACAAAGTGCATGCCAGATCAAATCCCGTCTTCTGTCATACAAGGTAACTGTTATCCAGCAGACTAATTTACAAACAGAATTTTATCTGTTTATTCATAAATCAGACTAGGTGAAAAGATGTGAAGACATGATTTGTACTGTCAGCTTCACCCTGGGAGCATGGACACAGAGGATGGAGGAGGCACTTGTATGAGGTCCACACTGAAGTGAGATCTGCATGCAGAGACAATTCAGTTGATGGGGAAAGATGACATCCACAATGACTCCTGCCTGGTCCTTTGAAAAATGTCACATTTGTTCTGTGATGTCTGCAGAGCAGCTCTGGGGAATGGCTGAGCAGAGCCCAAAAGGCAACCTGCAATAGAAGCACCAGCCCAGAGCCCAGACAGCTCTGGCCCTGAAGGTATTCCAGAGGAGCCTGTTCCAGCAGGCCACGAGGAGCTACTGCAGCTCAGCTGCCACAGCGTGAAAGCAGCAGACACAGGGAGGGGGAACACACCTATCATGGTCTGGTAGCCACAGCTACATTTGAATTTATCTCTAAATCCACATTTGTGCCATCAGTGGAACCAAGACATTTGATTTAGATTTACCTCACCTATCTGTTTCTCTGCTCTTGAAAAGGAAAGTATTACTAAGGTTTTTCACGACAGAGTTAAAAGGAACTTCCTGCAAAGATCTCCCCAGACAAGAAGTGCTAGTGACTTCTTGCAAGATATAAATACAGGAAAAGCTCTCAAAAAGTTTCTGAGTCCAACTTTCCCAGAACAGGTTGTCAGATGAGTCCTTGATGTCTTTTGTAGCTGTACATTACCTGGAGGCTGACTGTAGGAGAGGTACAGCTAACAGCTTCTCAGCGTAACTCCTGACATAAATACCATCCTGAAGGAAAAACAATGCCCTTTTCAAATAAAATTAAACCACTAGTAAAGCAGAGCAATTACTCTGGAGACAAGCCACTTTTAATAATAATAAAATTCATGCAAAGACAACTGTAATGTATAAAATTTACACTTAGACAGACTACACAGACCAGCACATCTATCCAAATGCATCTGTCTTTGTCCAAATTCACTGCTTTTTTCCCTTAACATAAAGGTTTGCAATAAGAATTCAGCAGAATATACCAAAGACCTTTGACAATTTCATATAAGGAGCACAGAAAAAAATCTGAAGTACAAAGAAAAAATAAAATCAAGCATTTTTAAAGAATGTGCTTAAATGCCTTGTCCTGCCTGCAATTTGCCTTCTGATTGAGCAAGTCCACTATGACAATTTTTTTTTTCCATCCAGTTGCTCTTCCAGATCTTTGAGATGTTCTGGAAATGGTGGGAGGTAACAGTCTTCACAAAATACAGCCAGATGATCAGGAAAGTACCAAATGGCTGAAAGGTTTAGTAAGGGAAGGCCAGATGAAAACACACACTCTCCCCATGCAAGAGGAGACAGGGAAATAAATTGCCGTGATTGATACTTCTGAAAAACAGTTTACATCTAGGGATTTACTAATAATGTTCTTCCAAGGCAGGCTCTGTGTGACAGCTGCATTTTGTCTCTCTGGTAACACCTTTAAAAGGAAAACTGTGCCAGACAGAGCACACAGAGCATCCTCTCCAAGGACTGGTCTGCATAGTCATGGCCAATATCATAACTCTTTCTCCCTTTCCTCTTAAAAAAAAAAAAAAAAAAGGANNNNAAAAAAAAAAAAAAAAAGGAGAAGGAGAGAAAAAACCCATCTGTGACATACCTTAGAGCATCAGAAACTTGGTCAGCTTTTGCAGTAATCTGAATGACCCCTCTGACTGCCCTTGAATTTTCTCACAAGATCCGAGCCCTGCACAGACAGGATGCTGTACTGCAACAGGTAAAAGAGAAAACCTGCAGAACTGAGGTCAGGGGTCTACACCTCTGGTAACTGCTTTTCCTTTTTCATTGGCAGAGGCAATGGGCTACACACAGTGTGCGTGAAAGAATAAAAGCTAAAGCAAACTGCTTGCAAGTCTTGTTAAATTATCTGTACTGAGTAAGAACCATGAAAGGCACACAACACAGAAAGAGATTATGAGGTACAGTGAAAAATGAAAGATCTGCAGTTTAGGGCCCAGTCACCGAGTGTGAGGTATCTACAGCTGACCAGGGGTTACAGAAAGAATCCATGAGCATTCCAGTGTAAGCATCTCTGCTGACTGATTATTTGGGCCTAAAAACTAGTTGAGGAAAAAGAACCAGCAGCTCAGAGAATGGCAAAAATGAAGACAGACTTCTAAGTATAGCCCAACAGTACCTGGAATACTGTGCTACAGACATGATCTAATTAGACAGTAAGTCAATTATCCACATTTCATGACTTAATGATCTCTTTTATTGTATCAAAGACCCTGAGAATTTTTTGACATTTTCAGAAGTTGCATGTGAGTCACTGGGAGTCTCTGATGAACTCCCTCTGAAGGAAGCAGGCCATTATGCTGTCTTTCCAGCAAAAGCCACAGTGCATTTTCTGTTTGTGGTGTTTAATCATTAAAAAGAGAGGGGGCAAAAAAAATCCTTTTTGCCAGGGCACGCTAATAGTAGAAAGAACTACCTCATTCATCTAAACAAAGTCAGCTCTAAACCATGCAATAACCATTTAAGTGCCTGCATTGTTAATTATTTCACTGTTTATCTAGTTCATTATGAGCATCTAAATAATAAGCTCATTCAGCATTAGCCAAGATCAGACACAGAAGACACCCATTCGACCTATCCACTCTCCTGCCCACTGGGGGTCTGTCCCCTGCAGCCTCACCCACGTTTATGGGGTCTCTGACTCCCTTGAGAACGTTCAATCACTTCACAGCTCTATGAAAGCTTCCTGTCTGTTCTACCATCAGTTCTTCCAGAGCCTTTGTGTGGATTTTTGGGATGGTTACCTCCAATTTTCCAATTTTATTTCAGGAAAAAAGGTCACTTTCCACCAACAAACAAGGACAATATCCCCAATGGAAGAGAACAGGTGAATTGTTTCATTATTAATCCACTTCCCTTTTCCTCACCTGTTGCTTCTGAATTCATTTCTTCCATACAGCTGCAACAACTGCTCTTCTGAAAATCAGGATTTTTATAAACGCACAATAGAGCTCACTTGGGAAACAAAGGCAACACACCTTGAAAAGGGCACAAGGAATTGCACCTGCACCTCCCACACGACCTCAATTATATCCTGCATCCACTCCCTTTCAGAAAGGCACGGCACTTGAGATTCCTTTAAGAAAAAGTGTATTTCACCTTTCTAGGCTTCATTTCAGTTTGGCATTTATATAACTCAGAAGATAACTACACCTTTTTCTGGTGATGTTAGCATATGATTAAGTGTTCCTCAAACAGGGGCACCTTTCTTGGAGATGGTAATTGAAGTCAGCACATGGACTGGCCTGAGAGATTGCATTAGCAGTTCAAACACTGTTCTCTTCCTCTTCTAAAAAGCGAGCTAACCTTCAGGTGGAGTGCAACAGCTGGAGCCTTGGAGAAAAACAGAAATGGCAACATGTCTGGGAGCCTTTTACTTGGTGGACAATCCCATCACAACATCACTCCAAGTGGCAAAACACAACTGGAACAAATCAAAACAAAGGCACAGCCACGCTTGAGTTCCTACTGAGGGAGTGGTGTTTTCCTCAAGTATTTCCAAACAGCGGTCAGGGTGGGTGTGGGGAGTCAAAGGCTTCAGTACAAACTGTTTATTAAAATAATTCCCTTTAATTGCCCTCCCTCGCACTGCAGTTTTAGCCATGGAATTACTCGTGCCCCAGGAAGGGGCAAGTACAAACCATTTGTGACTGCAATTAAAGCAGAGTAATTAACCAATCCCTCCATTTCTGCAAGGATAGTTTCTTAAGCTGATAATGAATTTAAGCATTTGAAAGTAGTGAAACTGATTTTCCATGAAGCAACAGCATAGGAATTGCCAAATGCTTTCCTCTTGACTGTTCGCTGAGCACCTGAAATGATGCAGATCATTACTTCAGCAGGCACCAGGTTGTTAATCTCAAGATTTACACAGGAGGCAAAAACTTATATTGCAATATAGCCACAGAAGTGCAACTGTACAATGTACACAAATTTCATACGAAACAATAGGCTCTTCTGAGAAATTATAGTAATTTGGGTGTGAGAAAGCCGAATGACTTAAATCTGCACAAATATTGTTAGGACAGCCAGGGTGAATTTACACAGCTCACCAACTGCCAATTAAAAACGTTAAACAAAAGCCAACCATCTTGGTCTGTAAATTTTTTCTTCCCAACTGCTGTGTAGGCACATTATTTAGAGCAGCTGTGCTATTAAGAAAGAAAGAAAAAAACCGAAGCAGATCCTATGCACTTAAAAATCCTGTACAGAACTCTGGCCCTGCAGTGAAGGGCTTAGCCTATGTTTAGGCCAGCAGAACCTACTTGACTTGTGTCCCAGATTTAGCACTCAGAGGAAAATTCATCTCCCACACAAATCTATTAAATGAATGTGGCATCATCTGAGTCAGGAAACAAGTCTCATACAACCAAAGCACAATTAAGTATCAGGCAATCAAAATGTTGGAAGGCAGAGAAACTTCCCAACTGGATGTTATAAACCAGGATAAATAAACCACAATGACAAGAGGCATCTTCGAATTACAACTCCATTACAGTTAAGCCATAGATTCTCAGCCACTTCACTTTGTAAAACTGAGAAAAAATGTGCTGGCTTCCCATTTTGCAGCTGGGCAGCTGCACTCTGAACGCTGCATCAGCAACAGTGGGGAGTGTCAAGCTTTTCCCTTGTCACCCACTCCTGCACCCCAAGAGCTATTCTCATCTTTCAAAAGCTGTTTTTTCACAACCTCATGGGATTCACTTTCTGTCTATGTCTTCACACCTCATTTTAAACATCTTATAGGAAGCCCAAGCAGTCTAACTCAGGTCAGTACCACAGCAGCTACCCAAAAATGGAAAACCCGGCCTGAGCTGCCATCATTTGGTGATGCAGAACCCCTTTCATCAGGAAACCTCACTGAGCTGTCACCGATATCAACAAGTCTGAGGCACAGCTCTGCTCAAGCCACGGCAGTGCAACAGTTCAAATGAAGGAACACTTTGCCTCAGCTAGGAAAAACACAGCAGAAGAAATCAAAAGTTAGAAGTGGGAAAAAAGCCAACTGGAAGCTTTTATTATCCTTTGAGTTCTATACCACTCTCCCCCACCTCTGAAATGGTTCTGAAACTCTCACAAACACATTAAAAAGACAGGAGCATACAAGAGACCTTGTCCCGGAGGCACAAAACAGAACTGGGTCAGAAAACTGGGAAACATCCGACTTGCTCAGGCCAACACAATCAGGCAAAACATGAAGTTTTGATTGGAATGTGGCCATGCTGGCTCAAAGCAGTTATCTCCTACACTGACTTCAGTACTGATGCCTTGAGCAACAGCAGTATCACGTTCCACATTTTGAAGAGGACGTGTTTGGTTTCATCCTTCACACTGCACATCCACAGTGCCCCTTATCCACCCGGCAGCAAAGATGAAAAAACCTTTCATAACCTTTTCCTGAGCTTAACTAAAAATCACCTGGTGCTTGTCAACAGAAGCAAGAGCAGGGATGACAAAATGTCATCTAAGAGCAGGCATTGACCTTCCTGTCTTGCAATACCTGAGTGCACCTACCCAGGTACTGCCATTCCTGTGACACCGTGAACTGAGTACGAACGGAGCCCCGAGCCCCTGCCCCTCTCTGTTTAGATCAATCCATTTTGAATGCCACAAGTATCTTAATATAAAATGACTTCTAGAACTGTTAACCCTGCACTGCTTTCATCTGTTCAAAAATTTACACTGCTTTTCTGCTGCTAGAAAGAGTCCCAGAAACAAAAATGTTCAGGTCTGCTCCTATTCACTGTCATTCCGTGATGGGCTTCTTAGTCCTTTTTTTAAATTTTTCTCTCCCATGCAAGGAAAGGAGGCAAGATTCATTCCCCCAAAATTGCTGAAAGAAGACAGATGAACAGAGGAAGACAAAGCAGTGTGGTGAATGCAGCAGAAGTGCATAAACACGGAGGTGAAAGCACAAGGGTGGGACCCTGCTGGGAGACAGAGCAAGAGCTATTAACACCACGCAGTGCAAACCATGTTTAGACAAACCCCGAGGATGCACATCTGGATGGTATTGACAGAAGTGACCTTGCTACAAAAGCAGAGATATCATCAGCTCTCCAATATTGCAGGAGATGTCCCAAGCAAATAAAGGCCCTGTTTCCATTTGTATCATATAAACTGAAATAATTCAACTATCTTCACATAATATTTTACATTTCACAATCACGACTTTCTCTCCATCATGGAAAATTTAAAACCAGCATTCATTTTAAAGGCTGTGTATTTCAAAGAAGAGGAAACTGAGGCACAGACTGTCAAGAGATTATTTCCCAGTGCTTCAGGGCCTCCAGTCACCCTGAGCTTACATGCCACATTGGCAGTCAGCAACAGCAGTAAGCCTGAAGTGCATCAAGGTCTCACAAACAGACTCCTGTCTCTTCCATCATCCAAGGAGAAGACTCGGATTCTTTAACTTTTCAGACCACTTAAGAGCCCAGCTGAAAAAGTTTATTCATTCTGTGTGGCAGATTTTGTGAAATGTCCCACAAATGGAAGGCTGCCTCTGGAACTCATTTATCAGGAATTTCAGCAATGCTCCGCACAGATGTTGCATATCACTTTAGGCTCCTGCTAAAAGTCAAAATGTTGTTGAACTCAAACATGAAGGATTAACTCCACTGGACTTTAAACTGCAGAACTCCCATGAATATTGACCGTAATTCCCTCTCATGGCAATGAGAATACCGCAACATCCAACAGAGAAACTGCCAAAGCAAAAAACCTGACAGTCCTCTGAAGTTCACTGGCACGATGTGCCTGGCCAGGGCCCTGTAGGCTGCACCTTGTCCTCTTCCCCTCACACTTTTTTCCCAAAGTTCAGCTGAAATTCATATGTGTTTGCTAAACTTTCCCTAAGTACTTAAGATTCTAGTCAATTTTCTTAAATTCTCAGTATCAGCTACTATTTCTGCAGAGGTTCTAATCTCCTTCAGTATTTTCAACAGCATTTTCTCTCTTTGGTTCATCACTGCCCACCCTAAATTAGCATCTGATGCCCAACATCCATCTCCTTCAGTATGTCCCTGAAGCACTCAGGCTCCCATTTAGTAACTGTGAAAAGCCAGTTCTTCAACCACGAGCAAGAGCCATTTCTTCCTGGCCTTTCCCAACAACCTTCTCCAGTTGTCAAACACAATTCACAGGCACTCTGCCTCAGAGTTTTTATTACCAGCCCCTTTCAATCAAAGGCACTGGGCCAAAATAAACTATCTCACTTACTAGTCCTGCAACCTGCTGTCCATCACTGCTATTCTTAGCACACTTGGCACCGTGTCCTAGGGACTGCTCATTTTGAGATGTACGCAGGGAACAGGACGACAAAGGGAAATTCTTGACTCCTTCAATGGCATAACAGAGAGCCTGAGAAACAGTGATGTACAGAAACTGCCCCAATGGCATCCACCAATAGAGGCAGAGACATCTTTATCTTCTTTACAAGAAACTTTACAAGCTGTAAGTGTTCTGGTTATTTGTAGAGCCTCAGCTTCAATTCCACAAAGCCTAATCTAAATTTTTGCTGAAGTTGCTATACTAATAGCAGCTTCTTTCCTCCTGGGAAGTATCAACACAATCATCTCTTGGACTCTTTAATACAGGCTAATAACAAAGGAAGGCAAAAAAGCAAACTACAAAGGAGACAACAACCCAGCTTAGAGAAGTTCTTATTTTTCAGTTGGTAAGCAAATGAAAACTCCATATCTACAAAGGTAGAATAAGTATTTCAGAAATGTATTTTTTATTCCTGCATGGTAAGAAAAGCCTTTTCCAATGGTTTGAAGTCCCTCAGTTCAATCTTAACATTAATATGAACCTTTCAAGTATTTTCTGCTCTCACAGATCATCCATGTGCTTTTGAAAAACCTTTTTTTCAGAAAAGCAAATAAAGTTCTTTAGTCTCCAAACTGAAGCCAGCTCTACATACATTCATAGGTCAAATCTCAAACCCTGCTATTTCTTTACATGGACAGTAAGAAAAGTGTGGCTGTTGCAACAAACTCAAATCCTGAAGGAGTGTCCCTGTCATGCGAAAGTGAGCTGGAAAACAGAGCACCATTCTGTAAATTTTTTAGTCTTACAACCAGTTTTGACTGTCTGCTGTACACACACGCTTCTCTTACAAAGCCTCTTCAGTCCTTACTATGGCTCACCAGCTCCCTCACTTTACAGAGGTCCTTCTGGGGAAAAATGGTTTTTCTTCTTCTTTGCACCCTTGCTGCTAATTTCCATGTTAATTAATCAATAGATGAGGTTCACTATAGGCCATCACTCCTCGTTACTGCACAGCTCACCGCAGTGCTGGTGTGTCCATCTGCTGGGCTGGTGAGGCTGGCTGGTGCCACAGGATCTGCTGGCCGGCTCCAGGGCAGGCAGCCAAGGAGCTGCTGGCCTTCCAGCAGCATCGTCCTTCTCCCTTAAAAATGCCACATCCTTCTCCTACGAACACACAGCAACTGCTCTCCAGCTGAGCCACCCAAATCCCTCCACTGCCTGAGCTGACGATGTATCCTCAGGTTTGAGACAAAACATTTTTGCGCTTGAAGGATGCCAGGGGTTACCTACAAAAACCTGCCCAAATACTTCCCCGGGTTGTCGAACAGCCAAGCACAACAGCAGCAGTCATTCTGACAGACTAACAGGCCAGCACCAGCTGTCTACAGCAAAGACCCATTTCCTTGGTCAAAAGAGGGGCTTTACAAGTAAGTTATTATGCAGTGATTGAATGACACCCATAAAACTTCTTTGCTTTAAAGCTGATTTCGTGCAGATGAGTAAATCACTGGGCAGCCCTAGTTTTACTGACTTAATTACTTGGGTTCTCTTCCTATTTTATTGGGTAACATTTTCAAAAGCCCTCAAGTTCTCCTGATACCTGGTATTCCTCCCACCAGCACAGGCAGATGTGCATCTGGAAAGAACACAACGCTATTATTTCGCTTATAACATCAACCAAATAGGCCTTATGGAAACAGATTTCATCTCCTATGCACAGGAGAGTGTGAATAGTGAAGCAATGATCTATGGAGGTGATGAAAGATGGAGCAAAGTGTTTCTGAACCAGTTTCCACAGGTGCAGCCCAAGCAGATGCGTGGCTGCACCCAGCAGCGTGAGAGGACACAAGGCTTGTGCTGCAGCCAAGAGCAAACCACTCACTAGAACACATCAGCACCTCCTGATGTGCCTGATTCCTCAGCATGGCAATACAAAAATAACGTGGCTGCATCACGATACAGTTGGAAAATCATACACCTTGGATGTTCATCCTATTTTAACATAAAGGATCTTCCATTAGGCAAGGACAGTCTTTCAGTAGTAGAGTAATATTTCATGGGGGAGGGGAAAACCCATCAGCTTTTCAGTGTCTGAATAGGAAAAGAAAATAAAAAGCATTTCCACATATTCTTTTGAAAAAGGACCACTGAGACCAATTCTGTTGTCTACTTCAGAGATCTTTAAAAGACATTTCATAATTTCAGGCCAAAGCACATCACTCTGTCATGGGGAGGGAAGAGGAAAGAAAGGGGAAAACTATTTAATTTCCCCTGCTCATCTGAACACGCATCAAGTGAGCCTTTCAACAACCTCATAAAAATGTGCAAGGCAGACAGAAAATAATTCAGGATGCATTTAGAATTTATTGACTTGGCCTGGTCATACGTTTGATAACTTATCTTGCTGCTGGTATGGCAAGTGGGGAAAATAAAATTAAAGCTGATCTGTGAAAACTGGCAGGCTTAGCTTTAAATGGAGTTTCAAACCATACCAAAACAAAAAAACATCTGATCTCTCTTTGAAAAATACACTCACATGTCTCCAAATTAGCCATTTTTATTACAAAATAACTTCCTGAAGAAGAAATGGGCTACAAAACCACTCGTGGTGGTAGGTATGAGAGACTGAGCACTTCAAGACTAGTCACTGGCCCTTTGCTCCTACTGTTCCACATGGCCAGTGAAGGCTTCCTCCACAGGAGAGGCTCTAGTTCAGAACTACTACCTGTAAGCCCAGCATTTCACATTCTTGCTACATCAGTTTGATTTTGCCTTATTTAGTACTTCCTGCTTGAACAAAGTCCCAGTATTTTGTCTGGAGGTTGAGGGGGAGACATTAATTTACAGGGAAAGGTGAGGGAGGTTTAAGGCAAAAAGAGCCTGTCAAGCATGGATATATGAACTCTAGCTTTCTGCTATACAACAGTTCATCCTTTCCCCAATCCTTCCCAACACACAGCCAGATGTTGCCAACTTTGTCAGCATGACTTCTGCAATGATGGCTTTACATGGCAAGGGACAGTGCCACCACCTGCCACTGAGAAGGTACCTGCCCCTCTTAGGGAAGCTCAGCACTTGCCTGAATTATTTGTAACTCTGGCGGCTCTACAGAAGGGCTTCAGAAACACAATCCTAAAGAGTTCTCTCAAGGCTGAAGTGCAAAAATATATTAAGAGATGTGAGATGCCTCCATTTCTTTGTGGTTTTTTTAACTCTTCAAACTTATGCCAACTTCCCTCCTGGACCTGGGGGAATTTTTGAACCCCAGGCTGCCTATAGCACACCAGCCAAGGCATGCCAGCAGACCTCAGTTTGGACAGCAGACACAAGTGCAAGAAAAGCCAGACTATTCAGTTTCCCCAGCTTATGTCTGGAGTAGGTCATCTGAATTTGATTGTGTTTCATGAGAAAACTAAAACACCCAGTGGGATTTTTTAAAATTTCCTTTTCAATACACTTGTGAGAAGGGCTGGGGAAGAAGCCTTTTGTTTCAATGCCCTACAGCTACAGAGAAAGCAATCCAATCTTTTACAAAATAAGAAACAGTGCAGAAAACAAAAACAGCCAAAAGCTCTTCAAAATGATCAAGCACAGTGTTACCTTGCAATCTACCTCTTAATTAAGGAAGAGGCTTGGAATGCTTCAAAGGGTACAGAATTTCACTGGAAAAGCCACCACCTCAGCACTGAGAACAGCAAAGCCTGTCCAGGCTCAGTACCAATGAGCCTCTCCCCAGGATTATCTCTGTAGCCTCCCATTCAATGCTGTTTAACACACCACAGCACACATTTTAGCTGCTAAATCGGTTCTCTGGTCAAAACAGGCAACACAAGCAAACAGATCATTTCTCCCCAGACCCTGATTTCAAACCTACAGTCATTTATGCACAGCAGTGTTCACAAATTCATCTCCAGCAGCCCCTGGAACACAAAGCTCAGTAACCTGATACAGTTTCCATGAGCCCAGATACAGAGATTGAAGGAAGGACCATTAAAACAAAACAAAAAAAGCAATGAACTACAAATGAGTCGATGATGTTTCAAGGCATGTAGCAAGTCTCTTCTACTGATCACTCTGCCAGTTCTTCAACTGAACCACAACTGAAAAGCCAATTTAATAAACATCTCTCATTTCAAAAGGCAAGACACCACCAGACACCAAGAAATGTTGCAGCTCAGCAAAACGATAATGCAGTGATCACTGGGTGGGTATAATAGAGGGATTATTTTACAATTACAGCAACAATGAAAAAGCAATTTATACAGTAACACGCTGATGAACTGGCAAGCGCCTGTCCAAAGGGATTAAAAGAAAGTCTGACACAGACTACAGACAGAAGAATGTCTTTAGCAAAAGGTTTATGAACTTCCCTAGACATCTGTATTTCGAAGCAATATCCCTTAAAGACGGTATCTTGCATTTAGACCCATTTTAGAAAACAGGCAAAATGCACAATTAATAAAGTTCACTTTGAGAATTCTTATTTATTTAAAGAGAAGCAAAAGCACATATGAAAAGGCTGGGTCACTTTTCATTGCTCCAGAAAACATACCTCCGTGGCCCCCAAAATACCTTAATTTCTTGGGTTAAAAATGGTCAAGGAACCTCAGAGGTGACACTGATAGTTCTTGGGGAGCTTCTGCTGCAGCAGTGACTTTGATAGATTATTTCAGAAGCCCTCAGCAGGAGCAATAGGGAAGCAACCATGAGAGAGAAAGCTATCCAGGAACATTGTGTGGATGGACAGAATAGTTCAGTTTCTCATGTCGCTGAAGCTACACCCCCAGTACTCTCTGAAAAAGAGCTGCTTAACAGAATCAACCTGCAAGGATAACCTGCAGGTAGATCAGGCTCCCTTCCAGAGCAGGGAACATCCAACAGAGAGGGAAAAAAACCTCATGCTTCAGAAGAGAAATTCGGATAGTTCAAAGGGAGGGCAGATGAACATTTTTACAAACCACAGAGCTTTTAGCTCTGGTTGATTTATTAAATGGGTCGTCCTCTTTTTCCTATCACTTCAGGCAACAGTTGAATTATTCAATGAGCTCCAGTTGACTATGTTGTTTCTAAAACACTTGGGCTACCTCTGGGGAAGGAAGACAAGAGGCAAGGGGGAATAAAAACATGTTTAAAAGTTAAAGAATTTAACAGAAGTGGGTCCTATTCATTTAGAGAATTCTCAGAAGCAGAGAGGAAGTCAAGCATTTCTGGAGGTCTCCTGGCTAAGGAAACTTGTACCACATGGAGAAGTGGAGATGTGCAGCTGCAGAGCTCACAACGCAGGGGCAGCCTTGTTGCTCCCATATCAGCCCAAGGGTGATGCCCCTTCTGCTCCCACAAACAGGGAGCAGGATTCAGGGCTCCAGCCTCAGTGACACCCACCACCTTTGGAAACAAACACGTTTTACACTCTGAACCTCCCCATCCTTAAGAGAACTGTCAGAAGAATTTCTCCTGCAGTCCCGTTGAGAGAAAAACAGTTTTCAGACAATCCTTCAGAGCTTATTAACTGCAGGACTTTTTTTTTTTACCAGCCCAAAGCAGAGTGACTTGAACTGGACAGGAAGAACAGCAATGAAGCCAGGCCCTCAGTGAGGCAAATACCAAACCATCAGGCTAACAAAGCAACATTCCCCTAAACACACCATTTCTCACGGATCAGCAGTTCCAGGACTTAACTTCATACTGGCATTTAATTAATGAAAACACCATGTGAGGGTCATGTGAACAGAGGTTCATTTTCAGATGTTTTTCAGATTTCAGCAGTAGCAAAATTGTTGATCATGAAGTAGCAGATGAGCTCTTGCAGAACTATTTATCATCTAGCAAAAGAGATATTTGCTTCAGAGAAGGTTGGCTTGCTAGAAGAAAGCCTGTTGACAGCAGGGAATCCTGCTATCATTTGTGCTTGCTCAGTATTTAGAGATGGATGCAGGAGAGTACTGGGATCCATCACCATCAGCCAAGACAAAAATCAAATCAGGAAATACATAAAGAAATTAATATAATCAAAAAAGCAAAGGACCTGACAGCACATCACTGAAGCTAAAACCACACACAGTTCTTAACTACAGTAAAATAAAATTTTAAAACCCCAAAACCAGTAGATATTTTACTCACATATGACATATTTTACTACTGCTCCCAAACACTTGCAAATCACAGATGTATATTTCAAAATAAAATGAATTATTTATGGCTCTTTAGATTACAAGAAATTTACAGGCCTATAATCTATAAAGACACAATCGGAGCATCCTGACCTGAGTAAATCAGAGGATTCCATATGCCAACTGATGATCAAATATAAAGATTAAAACCAGAATGCAGCACTGACAGCTGGTAAGAACTTGGTAAAACAATAGCCAGAGCCAATAATCAGGGGCCCAGACCTGGGCCCTCTAAGTCTGCCAACCCTACCAGTTTTGTGGGGCAAGTACCAGTACTGGATATTGGATCCTCTCTCTTCACCCACAGGTGAGTAGGAGAAATAGCAGTATATACTCACTGGATTTATCTTCCCTGAAGAATTCTCACTTCTTTCCAGTGTTGTCTTGAACCAAAACACTCCATCCCAACTGCTGAACTGTCCTGGGTACCTTACTGACTCCTACATGGCTTTGATTACAGAACAGGCAAGATCCTTTTCTAGTGATCTCTTAATATTTCTTCCTGTGTCTTAGTAAAATTTCTTCCCAGCTTCTTCTTTGGTTGCCATTTATCTTTTGTACAGATGAAGTCTGCCCAATCCTGCAAGTCCAGGTTCTCATTACTGCAGAAACAGCAACGATGCAGGAATTTTAAATATGTGGGTTTAGTTGGTGCGTACTCATCAGGATAACTGTGAATGCAGTGTAAGAATTACTCACTGCAGTGATTTCAAAAGGATACTTTAACAGCTTTTTGTAAAAAAGGAAGTTTGAGCTTCTGAATCACCTATGTAAAACAATCAAATCAGCCTATTTTTTTTTTTAACTAAGAACAGTCTTTTTGTTGTATTCCAGTAAAGCTGCTTCATTGTAACTGAGCATATTGCACA
Source organism: Cyanoderma ruficeps (assembly GCA_008694505.1). Lineage (NCBI taxonomy): Eukaryota > Metazoa > Chordata > Aves > Passeriformes > Timaliidae > Cyanoderma > Cyanoderma ruficeps. Next base: position 7,163,266 of record VZDJ01000174.1, on the reverse strand, counting down.
ATGCCAATTTTCAGCCTCTAGTGTCATTGGGAAATTCTCACTCGAGTAACTTCCATTCAGTCCTAGCCAAGAGCATTAGAATTTGTATAAAGCTGACATGCTTTACCCAGAGAACAGCACCCAACCAATCCATTTCGAACAATCAATAAAGTTTACTATACAGACTCAAAATTCAATACTGAGGACACATCTTTGAAGTAATCCAGAATATCATCCCTGAGAGAAAACTACCCACTAGAGCCACTTCATTTTAATTTTAATCTTGTGTTTGCTTTTTGTGTGTGTGGTTTTTTTAATAGGCAAACAAGATTATGACAGAAATTATGCAATAGACAGAAAAGGGGCTTATCTAAAGTAAATAAAGCCTCCTGTTTGCAACCAGCTGACAGCATTTGGTATTTCTCCCTCCCTCCCCCTTTTCAAGAGTAACTTTTCTAGTTACAAATCAACTCTCAGAAGAGATCTGCAGGTGAGTAATGACTCCCTTCTCAGTGCCATTCTCATGGCACCACTGAGCAGGAAAATTGATAGGACACGGTGCAAATTTGACAGTGAGCTGTTCAGACACCAAATACTTCTTGAACTTGCACGAAGTTTTTTTACCTTCACTTTTTGGAACACCAGGAACATTATGAAGAGCACTGCAAGCTTGAGACGCACTAATCAGAATGTTCAATGCAATCCAGGAAGATTTATAGAGTTTCTGTTCAAGTAACTCCAACTTTCTTAGACTTTTACATCTCAACTTCTCTTCCTTAGACTTTGAACATCACACAACCCTGAGATAGCCCCCCGAGGATGTCTTGCATTAATCAGATGATGCAGCACCAGCAGGTAAGGGGCTGCCAGTGGGTTTTTAGTGACAAAGAGCATAGGGGCAAGATGTTCAGGATGAGTGACCTCTCGTCCAGACCTTCTCTACAGAGCAATCCTCTCAGTAAGTTACAGGCTGTCACATTTTCTCCCAACAGCCATCAGAGGAAGAACACTGAGGGCAGTGCTCTGGGGAGAAGGTGCCTCACATCAGCCTGGGAACAGAGGGAATTGTCTGTGAGAGCTCCCAGACAACCAAAGCACAACTGTCAGGCTGTGCTGGCAGGGTGAGCCTGAGCACCTGCAGTTTCCACAGCATTCACAGCTCTGCCTGCTCAACCTCTCAGGTAACCATGGACTCCAGGCTTCACCTGACTGTACAAACAACCATACCCATGGCCCCTTGGACATACACATACTGCCAAATAAAGCAGGAAAATGGAGAGGACAGAGTTACCATGGTATTCCACTTTCAAACTGGAAATGCAAGCAGAAGGTCAGGACAGCAACCTGATACTGTCTCCAACAAGCTGCTTTAAAAAGGAAAATCAACACATTTATCTACAAATTCCTCCCATTTATGTTTTTACTATCCAGCAGAAACAGGTCAGATGTCCCACGTACATCAAAAACTCCTCCTGGCTGTACTTTGTGGGCAGTGTTGACTACACATGTTCCACTTGCCATGTCTCTTACCACCTACTGAATACACAGGGATCAGCATCTGGACTCCTCACTGCTGCTGGCAACACAGACACAGAAAAAAGGTCCAATCTTCAGCCCTGGGGCCATAGGTGCTTCTGGCATAGTGCCTGCTCTCATCTCAGCCCCCATAGGCATGCATTATTTACTTTGTCAAAACATTCAGAGACATTTAACCTGCCCCAGGACTGTCCACTTGTCTGCCCACAGGGGAGAGGAATGAAATCAGTCATTATAAAGAAAGAACAAAAATCTCCTACAGCTCCTTCTCCCCTTTGCTCTGTGAGAAACATGCCCAGCTGGAGCGATCCTGAGCCTTTAGCAGTAACACAAAGGGGAGTGGACAGGAGGCAACTCTCCAGGGACTAGATCACTTAATGGGGCAAGACATGACGGGGTGTCCCAATATGATTTTCCTCTTTATGCTGTTATCCAAGATACCTAGATTCAAATCAGACTTAGTACTTTATCATTTCAGATTTTGCACACAGAAGTCTTGAAAATCGCATCATCCACTGGAAAGATTAATTTTGGTTGACTTGTCCCAAACTTCAGAGTGTAACTGTTTACTGATATTCTCACGGAGGTAGTCAACAACACACAGAATGCCACATTAGTTCCCCACAGCTAAGCTAACAGACTTTTCTGTAAAAAACACACTGGAGTCAGGTTCCCCAGGACAAGAGCCACTATGGAACCTCTCTTCAGCCTGATGATGGGCCCCCCAAAGCTTGTCCTAACTCTCAGCAGCAAGACAAGCTTTACCTTTAAGACTGCGTGGGCTTTTTCAGTAATTTTTTCTGTTTAACAAAAACAAGCCATACAAGATAGGAGGAGGAGAGAGGGAGGACAAAGCAAACAGTCTAGGATCCTCTTTTAGATTTTTTTTTCCCCTGTAGAAAAATAAACAAACCCAGGGAGCCTTACGGCACAGGAGGTTCTAACTGTTCTCTGTAGACTTTCCAAGCACAAGAAAAGAAAAACAAAGCCATTAATCCGGGCAGTGACAATGCCAATAACCACATTCCAAAAGCCATGGTGAAGTTAAGGTGCCTCACCACTGCACCACCACCACAATATATCATGGCAGGTAAGAAATATGGAATTGGAATTCTCCAAATCTACAGGAATGGAAATCTCCCATCAATTCCAGGAAAAATCAGGGAAAAGTCTTAACCTTCCTCCACTTGATTAGCACCTGTCATGTTTAAAGGATGACAAAAATACTCTTTCCGTTCCCTTAAAATCTGGAAATTTAACAGTGAGAATTTCCTCAGCAATGATCCTCCTGCACTCAGCTCACTAGTGTGCTGTCATTCCAAATGCCTCTGGAAACATCAGCAGGGTCCAGATACCCCAATTAAAAGCTGGCATGTACTCAACTGCACTGCTGAACAAAAAATATTTGTCCTCCAACTACTGTCCAACAACTCCCTCTGCAAAGCTGCCCCTCCACCTTCTGTTGCAGTTGCCTTCTGCAACTGGCAATAATCAATTTGGGAAGTTTGCAATAGCTTAAAATAAATGTATCACTTTCCTAATGAAAACAGGGAAGTTTTTCTAGGCATAGTACAATCAATTTAGTTCTGGTACTCATAAAAGCTCTTAAACCTGTCGCCAAGGTTCTCCTACACTCCAACTATCTTCTATTAGATAAATGTAGATCCCAGGAAGTTAATTGTTGTCCTTCTGATACAACAGCCTCCTGTCTTCAACTCCCACAGTCAGAGCTACTGAAGGAGATACTGCCATTAACTGAAGTCTTCTTCAATAAAACCCACAGCATGAAAAATGCACAAATAGGTCACTTGGAACAGGGAGGTCACAACCACACAGAATTTGCAGCCAACACACAGACCGTGTATGGCAAAAATAATGGTACACAAAGATGCTCAGCCTTCACCACAGAGTTCTGCACATCATTGCTCTGACTCATGGGTCATGAGGCTCACACAAAATGTCTGTTTAGGGAAGAGCAACAAGTAGAACTTTGGAAGAAGCAAGCAAAAGGAAAAAAGGCAACTCCTTCTACATATTTATCAAAGGAGATTTACAATTTAGCACAGACTGTGGACCCACTACAGCAGAAAAGGCCTATTCCATTTACCTGCTGTTACATAAATCAAAACCAATTTATTTACCTGAGATTTTTCTTAACAAACAACATTCAAGTGGAAATCATAAGTAGTTTACTTGAAAAGACGACAGGCAGCATTGAACTACAGCGTCTCCTAGAAGCTAAAATGGATATGCCTTACAACCTTTCTTTTTTGAGCTGGTCACCTGAACAGAGAAGTTCTGGAAACAAATAAAGTACCATCGAGATCAGTATTCTGGTTCCTCTTCATGGCATGAAATCAACTTCCACCCTACTAAACCAGCTGACTGGTTTTACCAGCATCACCTGAGCTTAGCATTTAATTTACTTATTTTTCAATGCGCTATCCCTCGAATTTTTCAGAACCTTGGCATGCTTGGTGATTGTTTAAACATATTTATCAGGAGATACACCAACCTGGAAACAGAAAAATCATGTGGGATCCTATCAGTGTAAAAAAAATACCTGACGGGATGGTGCAGGGGGGATGGAGTCACTGGTGTCCAGGGTAAGGACAAGAACTTTTGGGCACAAACTCAAACACAGAGGGCTCTGTATCAGTATCAGACAGTGTGAGGCTGACTGAGCACGGGCAGAGACTGCCCTGGGGGGCTGCAGAGTGTTCATCCTTGGGGACATCCAAAAGCCACCAGCAAGTGGCCCTTCCTGAGCAGGGGGTTGGATCAGACCATCTCCAGAGGTCCCTCCCAACCTCAGCCACGTGGTGATTCTCTTGCTTCAGAATATATCCTACTGTTTTTGAAATTATAAATCTGCATTCCAGTTCCTTCCAGACACTCCCCACCTAAAGCAAGCCAACAGGGAAAAACAAACCTCAAAGCCTTTCTGAATTGCCTCCCCCACATTCAAATGTGCAGTGGCCATAAACTCATGCATAGTAATGATCAGCTTTACTTGGGGCTAAATAAACAGACTTCACTCAGCATCACTTTCTAACTGTGGCACAGAGGACTGTGAGTTTCCTTCTGCTCATCAGACAGGCAAATAGATATAAAAGTAAGTCTGGAACTTTGGAAGAGTTTGTCTTCTGGATATCTACCCAATCCAAAACATGTATGTCCAAATAAGTAATAGACCATAGTCTTAAGTGAAATAAGAAATATCTGTTCCACACAGTTTAAAGCATCTCACTGTATTTTCAGGCACAGTCTAAAAGCTACACCCCTCAGAACTCCAGAAGCACTGACACTCTCCCTCAGATCACCCCTAAGTTACATCCTCTGGTTTCCTCAGCACAGAGCACAGTATCCAGGAACTGTGACCTGCTTACCTTTATCTCAGTAACAAAGTGTTGACGATTCCTCCAGAATTCATTCCTTTAAGCAAAGGAGCAGAAGTTCAAAGTTATCTCCAGGAGATGTGCTAAAGCCTGCCCAGTCTGCCTCATCTCCCCACTCCCCAGCTGGACTGATGGCCTGGCAAAGCTGTCTCTGCTCACCTTCAGCCTCCCATGATCCTGCTAAAGGGATTACTTCAGCAAGTCGAAGCATGCAAACATACCCTTCAAAATCTCCCTTTTAAAAAGCTCCTTAAAATTCAGCTCTTCATCAGCCATCATTGTAAGAACCTCTCAACTCTCTTACTATGTGACCTAACTTATTTAAAGAACAGGTTCCTGGGGTCTGGCAAATCAACCCCCTTTAATCAGGCACCTTTAATCAATGGCATGGTCCCTACCAGAAAGAGGCATGTTCTCGTATGTTCTTTGTACCTGCAATATATTCCTAATACTCTAACAGATATCTACTCTCTGTCATACTCTGCGCTTGTTTAACCTTTACATCACTGTTGTCTAGAATTAGTTCCATGTATTTTCTGACAGACTGTCTCCATGGTACTGACACATCACCCGCAGTATTATATGCTGACATTCACAGCCACTTCATGAGAAAAATGGCCCTCACTTAGATGCTAAATCAGCTGCCATAGTATGCTCTAATGTGCTTCTCACTAAATTGATCCTGGCTATTGTCAGCCACAAAAATGCAACTAATACATCGCACACAACCTTCATTCATCACATTTCAATTAAACTTCAATAAGACTTGACTTCAAGAGCGCCACCATCATCACCAGATGGCTGAAAGCTCAACTCAGCACCAGCAAACAACCTGCTGGGCCATCAACACTCCGCATTTAACAGCCTCCTGCTCCTGTTTGGTAACAACTCACTGCCCCCTAAAGCAAGAAACCCCAAAGATAACCCAGAGCCTGGATCTAGTCTGACAGTTTGCAGCATTGAAGCCACCTAAAAGGCATTGTGGAGTGCAAAGATATCATCACAAATGTGAGGAACAGCAGAGCATCCAGTCTCCCTGCTATGAAGTATTTACATACACATGGGGATGCTTTTTAGATCTGGAAGACTTTTAAGGAAGCTGAAATTTTCAAAAGTATATTACAGGTGAGGCATTGAGTAGCTCCCAAACCTTCTTGACAGCCACCATCTTTCTACACTTAGAAGATTCAGTGAGCTGAAGGAAGAAACATTTAGCTATCTGAATTAATGTATTGCCCCTCCAAAATGAGAAGTACTGGGGTATAGATTTAACTTCTTTACATCTTATGTTACTTCAACAATCAGCTAAATATAGAAAAAATGGTAATTATTTAGCACATCTTTAAAGCAACAATTTCCCTCCCAATTAACATCCAGTTCCTCAGATTAATTATCTACTCAAATTTTCTTCACGCACACACTCCAAGAAGCCGAAATCTGTTTCCTGTAAATTAAGTCAACTTCAGAAATAATGACCCTAAAAAGAACTTTCTAAACAAAGAATCAGAAGTCCACTCCACTAAATCTGCCTGGATGGGGAGAAGGCAGAAATTGGTATCAGCAGACAGTAAACTCTGGAGCTTGAACCCAAGTAACAAGCTGTTTTCACGTGTCCTCAGGGTAAATGACCCTGACATAATAACAAGTAGTTCCGGCCCAAATAAGAATGAAACTCATCCCTCCCCCCAAAAAACAGAGATCATCATTATTGCTTACAACATCAGCCACTGTGGAGCCCAACTCAGGAGTCTTAATGTCTACTGAGCCTGCAGACAGTCCAGGCCTATTTCTGTCAAGTTTAGAGACAAAGCTCCTGTAAATTTCTCTAATTTATGATTGGAGACTTGGGGAGAGAAGTGGAAAGCAGACAGATCAAGCACTGCCTGCTTGATACCAGACCAGAAGTACCACCAGGGCAGTGCAAGGCACACTGCTGCACTCAGATCAGCAGAAACCATGCAGACCTTCCTCCACCCACCCAGAGCCAGGAGAAGATTAGTTCCAACAGCTCCTATTATTTTCTTTTCAGCATTTTTTCTACCTATTTTTCTACCCTGTGGCCTTATCCTAGAAGGGGCAGTGTTCCAAAAGCCAAGGAACAAAGCAAGAGAGGCACTTTACCTCAGAGGAGGGCACAGAGCTCCCCTGCACAGCAGAGCCCTGCCTCACTGGGGGATACAGAGGTGCCCGTGCAGAGACTTTCCCATCACAGGACACTCCTCACCCAGCTGGGACAGGACTTGCCTTGAACTGCACCTGAAACCTGCCTTCAGATTTAATCCAACCCTCTGGCATGCACCTGCACGGCTTTTGTCTCATGTTGGAGGCATGAGAGGTCAGGAAATTCTTTGCAGATAAGAGATTACTTCAGCGTTGTACAATAAGAAGACAAGAAGAAAAAAAACCCTTACTAGTCAAATCTCTGTCATTTGAGCACAACAAAGGGGAACTTTTAGAACAAAGCATTTCTGAAATCAAATATCTGCTAAAAGCTTACACATTTCAAGCCTGTCTAGATTACTAACTAGGTCTAAGTGGAAATGCACCATCAGACAATAGAAAGAAGGCAGGGTTAGCATATAGTGCAATGATCTTATAAAATATTTAAGCAAAGCATGTGACCATTGATAATATGCACTTTGAACAATAGGCTGTGCTCATAAACAACATGGGGCTTTGGGGTTTCTCCTCCAAGCCTCTAGCATATGAGCATCTGTGGGCAGGGAAGAAAAAAAGTGAGTTTAAATAAGAAAAAACAAGTAATATACACAGAAACACACTCCAGATTTGCATGGTACAGTCCCTATAAAGTATATTTGTAGTATTATGCACATTCTAGCTTATGAACAGACATGTACACACCAGGAGATTTTGGAACCTTTAGGTTTTTGAGGAAACACCACAAGAGGAAGGATTCTGCTGAGAACAAAGCTCTCATACTTACTTCCAGTCAGCAACTTCTGCAGGCTGTTTCTGTGCTGAGGCTGGTCAAACCCAAACAAATCCATGGTTTAATTATTAATAAAGCCCCCACCCCAGCTAAGGCAGGCAGCTGTAAAAGAGTATAAACACATTAAATTACAGTATTTTTAATTCACCTGCTTAAAAATCAAGCTAAGATAATTTTTTTAAAAACACAATACCAGAAGGAGACCAGGTAACAGGACTAAACATTTCTTTTCTGAATCACACACTTCATCTGAGCACAGCACCTATTCCTGAAACCACTCATGGACAAAGCCTGGGTAGGCTTCCTTCCTGCTCCAAATCCCAGACCAGAGAAACTCCAGGAAAATTAAGCTAGCAGTGATAATTTCTCCTAGGAAACACCCAATCAGAGATGATAATTATTTGCATGCCTTGCTTTATACTAAACAGACTGACATCAGGCATTAGCAAGTTCTACAGGACCTTACACAGAACACCAGCAGTAAAATTTTCCCTTTCTTATCAACCAGAGAGGAGGGAAGGTTTGCATCCAGGAAATATTCCAGGTATAGTCTCACAGATCAAAATGTGTGGAAGAAGTGTGATGAAGGTTATGGGCTGTAGCCATGGGTTTATGAAATTCATGTCAGCTTGGGGACAGGCTGAAGCAGGAAAAGGGGCCGTGAACTGCACACTCAGCTGCAGCATCACTTGGAGCACTGAACTGCACTGTCTGGACAGCACAGCTGACCCGCCTCTCAATTCAGGGAGCTTTGTCTCCTGTTATCTAGGGGCATTCGAATCTTATGAGGAAACAGCTAGACAACTGGCTACTGTTAATTCGTGTTAAAGTGAGTAATTCTACAAAAGGACCAATGTTCAGCTTTCCAGGAAGGTAACTCACAATAGCTGACTTCAACCCTTGGTAAGTAGTAAAAACACAAAACCATTCCCTATGTTAAAACACAGCAGATTCTATTTATGCTCAGAGGGAAAACATAAACAATTAAGAATGTATCATATCATGCCCTTTGTCCTCCTTAGTATATCTTCATTACCACTGATCAATTTTTCTGGAAAAGGTGAACAGCGGGTTCAAATCCAAACCCTTGAGAAGACTTTAATTAATGTCTTTAAGCTGAGAGTGACTCTTTGTAAACAAACATTCCTTTACAGATGCAGTAAGTTTGATCATCACCATCGAACACTACGTGGTTTCCATGAATTCCAAAATTCCAAAAGATAATGAAGACTCTTTTCATAGCTACTGCACCTTGTATGCCAGCAGAACACTGTACCAGCTTAAACAGCTGAGAAGACAAAGAAGATGAATAACAGAATACATAGAATGCAACTAGAAACAAATTCTACTCTGGAAATTTATATTTTTAAGGCATTTAGACCTGTAACATGGCCACTTAGCCATAAGCTGAAGCGGCAGTGATATCTACACTCCAATGAAATCTTCAGTGTTCCAGGTGTACCTGCAGTTGCCCTCATCTGCACTTCTACAGGTTAACAATGAATTCAATCACAAAGTGATGTTCTGTAGCACAAGTTTTCCACTGCATTTGTGGCAACTGTGTGCATTTAGGCTCTTTGCAAAGTGTTTCTTTAAACTGCTGCCTATTGGATACAAAGCTGTAAGAAAGTTCTGTAAATTCTGGGATAATCCCAATACTGGTCAATCATACATCTTACTTTGAAAATGCAATCAATACTGGAGATATAAAATATTAAAGAAATACTTAAGGCAGATATCCCTACTCCTCACAACCACTAAAAGAGCTGCATGGTTCCCCCACTCTTGCTGGGTTTATAACTAACTGCATCTGAATAAAACCCAGAAGACTGATGAAAATTTGATGTTGTGCCAGAACCACTTTTTGCTTGAGGTATCCCCCCCAATAAAGCTGAAACACTTATGCACCCCAGTTTTTACAACAATAAAATAATTACTGTTGCTGAAGTTGTACATGACACCCTTGTCAACAAGGCAAGGTGCTAAAACTGTCATAAAAGATAAAAAGAGCAGGGCAAGATTATTACACAAATCCCAGGAGGTGACCAACATCTTACTTAGGGGAAGATTCATTCAAATTTCATCAACCTATTGAGTGAATAAGGTAGGCAGAAGGGATGCTGCTATCAAAGGGAAATTAATGATGACCTGAATTTGAAACACAGCAATCGCCCACACAGACTGAGACTCTCAACGCCTCTGTGCCGCCCGGATTCGTCAGAGAAGGCTGCATTCTGGGACATGTCAATTAAAATTAAGAATGAAATAACTCTGTGCAACGGTGCTGAATGGCATGTTCTCTCAAGAGACCACAAGTTCCTATTGAGATTTCAGCTGTGCAATCAGGTTGCTGTTCTTAACTCCTTCATTTCCAATAGAATTGATCCATTCATGACACTCATCCTTTTCCTTCAATTCTCAGCTACATCCAAAGACATAATTTTACAGTCTTGGACCTACCTGTACCCAAAATTTGGATTGGACTTCTCCAGAGTTAATGAGACACGAGTGCTGCAGAACACCAGGTCTAAATGGCTTTGGGCACTCTCAGAACCAAGTTGAAAAATTCAGGAACAAGATAAAAAAACTGAGAAGTGGCAGCGCAACCCCAGGCTGAAGTGCCCTGCTCAACCAGGCAACAATTCTGAGAAACCAGACCTCAAGAGTTGCCAGGGCCAATATTTGAATTTGGCTTGTCCAGTGGAGGAGTCAGCCTTTGTCACCTCCCCACACAGCGTGTCCCAGAGCTGCTCCCCAATAACGTGAACAGCCCGAGCTCAGTGTGATGGGAGCAGGAGCCCACACAGCCCACCCAGGGCTGCCCTCCCACCACCAGGACGGGAAATACAATACAGCACAACCCCAAAACAGAGGGCATCTGCTCAGGGTATATCACAAAGTGCTCAACAAAGCCATCTTGACTTTTTACCCCAGGAGAACATGATGCATTTTAAGAGGGAAGAAAAGTACCTTTCCCCAAATTTTTGCCATTTGAAAATCCCCAAGAAATATTAGGGGGGGAAAAAAAAAGAAGTAGTTTAAGTGTTGTGTTCAGTCATTAACAGTAACTTAAAATGCATTTTTCAAAAACATTTATAACTTTTACAACCAGGAGGAAACTAATTCTCCTTGTCCCTTTAAAGGAAAATCATGAATTTTCAGAAGACTAAAACAAAACACTTAAGGGAATTTTAAATACAGGAAGGAGGGATAAGAGCATGGGGGAAGAACCCAAAAGACTTCGTAAATATTTCTGCGATTCCAGTTGCCAAAACAGTATCCACATAATGTACCTCAGCCAAGTTTCTCTGAACAAGAAAATTCAAAGAGCAACAATTCATGAAATACACCCACACATTTGCAGTATCTTTATGCAAGCATACACAGCATTTCAGCTGCTCTGGACATGACTCTTCCTTTACTATCTTGATTTACATGGCAGATGCTGATTTTACCAGTGTCTCTTTTTCTGGAAGGGCTCTGGAATTCAGCCAAGCTAGGCATGGGTGTTATACATGATCTGCTATGCCTCTTGGTGCAGGCGGCAAAGGAAGAAAATTACATTTTATCTGAATATTGTAAAGTTTGCTCTGGCACTTTTAAGCTGAAATTTTCAAGTGTCAGCTTTGTGGGAAAAAGGAAAATAAAACTGATCCCATGTAAATGAAACAAAGATGATTCTGACTGGAGTCTCAAAAACCAAGAAGAAGAAAAACTTACTGGATGAACAGTGTGTCACACTAGATTTAGGGAAACTGCAGGCAGATGCTTCAGTTCCTATTTACACATCAAAACCAGCAGTCAGGTTTTCCAAATTATTCAGCAGATTGACGCAACACTTTTTAATTGATCTCTAATCATATCTGCAGCTGGTGGTTACTAGCTTAAAGGTTTGAAAGTCTGTCCCTCAATCCTGGTTACCTATAGAGAAGCAGTTTTCTCTGAAGATTCGGCCCTTGAAGGCACAGCAGGGAAAAATAATTTTTTTAATCCAATATATTAAGAAGGGTCACAACTTTTTCAGCAATGAAATGAACAATGTTCTCCCTTTCACTTTGCTGTTTCATACTGCTCATGGAAGATACTTATTTCTGCATGTTAAAATATAAAAGCTGCAACTGTAAATATGAAGGTCCATCACCAGTACATCAAAAATGAACTAATGCTTCTTTGCACTCCTTGCAGCAAGAGAAGGGTGCAGTGTCACCTTCTCTTTGCTTCATATTTCCTGAATGTTACCCAAATAAGTCTTTTTTGCCATCTCCTACATCTAAAATGACTGATGGCTGCTGGTTTTGACATAATTACAAATGGCTCTTCCCTCCAGAAACAACCTGCTAAAATGAATATTGTACCTTAGAAACAAAGTATTACCCTTAAAAATTGCCAACAGCATGCACTAATACATACCCCTGGTATTACTGTGCCACTAACTGGTGTTATGGCTGTCACTGACAGATGAAAAGCTGAATAGGAAAGAAAAAAGAAATGGGATGTGATAAGATTGCATCATAAAATACAAGATAAATGTGTCACCATGACCAAGATGCATTCTAATCTCAGGCAGTAAAATAACATGTCTCAGTCAAAAGAATTACTCAGATGAGATGAAATTGCTAAGGATAAATGTGATGTGCTCCTTGTCTAGCACACATGTACTCACATTTACATATGCTAATGTGAGGAATGCATTTTTAAAAACTCTTGTAAACATACTATAGTGGGAAGTACATACCACTCCTGTTCATGAAAGAGGACAACGAAGAATTGGAAACTATAATATGATAATTAAAACACATGGGTGAAAAAAAAATTACTGGCAAAACAGAGACAGGAGCTGCAGCATCAGGTTCTGACGCTCTTACTGCTGGGACACAATCACCCTGCAGAAGTGAATTAACACCATAACCAGCACATTTCAGAAAGCTGACAAATATTTAAAAAAAGAACTACTGACTTGCCTGGCAGTGCTAGAAGGCAAGCACAGGCTTTCTGCACAACTGATCCACTGAAATTTCATCCAGAAAACAGTGTGGTTAACTTCACCCAACCACAAGCATCAGGAGGCACCCCTGCCACTGTCCCAGTGCACTGCCTCCCTTCCTGGGGAGGAAACCAGAACTTTGTTTCCCTCCTATTTGCAAATCAGCCAGTGGGTTCATCTGGAACAGCATATAAAGGAAGCAAAGCACTTCTGAAGCCCTCACCATAGCACTGAGAGCTTCAAGGCACATGTAAAGCAAGGCATTATGCACACCCTGAATTCCCAAGTTTCCATGACTTAAGAATGGCCATTCTGGATGCCCCAGTCAGGCAAGAAGGTCACACCAGGAAGGTGCCTGGAAATAATGATGTACATGGGAGAACATCAGCATGACCTGATGACCAGAGCAGTCTCCCAATAGAATTTATGGCAATATAAGAGACACTGGTGCCATAAAAGAACTTCCAGATACCATTTCAGTATAAAGAGTTATGTTGGCTTATCAGTGATTAACAAGGATTCAGAAAGGTGCTGATGGAGAAATCTAAACACCCACATAATTTGCTCTGTAAGTAATTTTGTCCATTCACAACAATATGTTTTACATTACTGCAATGCAGAACTGTGTGAAGCCCCATATGTAGCCTTTCACACCCGTTTCTTTATCAATCCTTTCTCCAGAGCTACTTGGAATTAACATACTTTCAAAGGCCTGCATTGAACTCCTTAAACAAGAGACTTTATCTTATTCAAATTTGGAGCTCTCATCTCTGCATAACTCTGGCAGACACTGGTTTGTGCTTTTGTTGAAGATCACCCAACAAGGCAAGCCCCACTCACTGCAGTGCCCAGGAACCAAAAGAGCCTTTATGCCCTTAACAGCAAATTCACCTGAGAATCATATCAAAAGAGAGGGATGCAAATATCTTCAGATGCAAAACTTACTAAAATAATTTCCAGAAGTTTACAATTCAAACAGCAGAATAATCCTGGTCACACAGAGGACCTGTTTATATCTCAGGGCTCTACCATCCATAAACAAATTGTGCTGCATCTCTTTCATCAGTTCCTTAATCAATTACAAGCTTGTACTTTGAAAGGACTTCTGAACATTCCAGATGACTCTTCTGATCAGTCTTACACTACACACATCCACAGTAATACTACTTGAATTAAAGCATCTTCTCATCTCCACATATATATTTTTATACTCCCCCACACACATATATAAACACACACAATACAGTCTCTACAGGATAAAAATAAGCCCTGACTCTCCTTTCATTACAGACTTTCAAGAATACCTCTCTGAACATTTCAACAGCCTTGCTGAGAAAGTTTTACTGAAAATAAAAGTTCAGAGCTGTGCCAAGTGATTTAGCTTTTAGAGGCAGAAATTCCAAAGCTCAAAAACTCTTCAAGTTCAGTTAAAACACTTTCTTTTTCAAACACTAAGGAGTTGTGATGCTAAGGATAGATGTGAGGAATTGGACAAAAGGGAAAACTCTGACATCTCAATCCCCTGCTGTAAGCAGGTGTGGGTCTGACTCATCAGAGAGGCAGAGAACACCACCGAAAGTTACGGATTTTCACATTACTGCAGTATAGAGGGAGCACTCACTTCATGGAGTTCCACCCCTTAATAGAACAGAAAAGATTCTGCCCACCCACTTGTAGATACAAAATATGATGCTGCCCTAAGAAAGCAAGTGCTGTTCATCCTTCTTCTCTCAGGTATGGTCACAGTTGCCATTTTATCTTCCACAATTCGGTATTTCTACATTTGGAAAGACCTTGAGTGCACACACTTATTCAAAAAACAAAAACAACAACAAAAAACAACCCCAATGACAACAAACAACAAAAAAACAACCTCAAATCCAAGCAAAACACATTTTTATGTTTTTGTTTTCAGTAACTGCAATGTAACTACAGCAAAAACTGCAGCCAGCCTGATGCTCCATGTACAACAGGTCCAGACCTTCGGGAGAGGTGGTTAGGCAATAACCTCGGGAAGTGCAATTGCTGGAGTGCTTTGCCTGGTATGTCCACTGCTGTTACAAAGCTGTGCACTCACACAGGCAGTCACACAAAATAGACATTACAGGCCTTCACACCTCAGCAGCACTTTTCAAGGAACACAGCTCCTACAGAGGCATTTTCAGAAACAGAACACTTCCATTTCCACATCTTACACAGGTGTCCTCCTGCAGCTCCAAGGCTTCCTCGTTATGCTGAAGGACTCAGCTCTGCAAGCCCCTCCGGGAGAGGTAAAGGCACATTCTCATGTCTGAGCGGACCTTCCACACCTGAACTGGGCAGTAGCTGCCCAAAGAGCTCCAAAATCCACCCTTCTGTAGAGAGTTGCTGCCTCTGTGGCAGAGCTCACACCAGCATGTGCCTCCACTCAGCTACTCCTGCACACAGTTCAACACCCCGGTGAGTCCCAAAACACATTCCCTTTGCCCAGCTCTGCTACAGAGGTCACAACTGCTGCCAAAGGGACTGCTTGGGGGAGCAAGGAGGACTCAACATGGGACACTGCTACATCCATCTCGTCACTCCAAGGTAGTAGAGCATATTAGACCTGTTTCAGGCCTGTCATAAGTGCCAACACACGCGTGAATCCCTAAAGAGATCCATGCCAAACCTCATACACCCTTCTTATTTGGTTTTTCTAACATGACTTGACCAACTGTTTGGAAAATGATGATACTGCACCTCCATGAACATTTCTTCCACAAGCTTTCCATCACTGGTACAGATTCACAGCAGGGACGTCACTAATGCATTAACTGCTTTTTCATCTTGCCAGATCTACAATTTCATATTCTCTCACATCAGTATTATCCTCTAGCAAAATGCTTCAGGAACAAAGTGCTGAGGAAGGACAGCCTTACTGAGGTCAGTGCCTAAATTCAGAATGTTAATAAAGTATTTTCCAAAGCAAGAATAACAGAGAACTGAAGAGCTTTTGGCAAAAGTCACTTTAAGTGACTCCTTTCCCCTTCACAATTTCATGGCCCTGAGGCAAGCCAGCACTTTAGGTTTCAGATCCAGATCAAAGCCGTATGCGATACTGCATGAAGATATATTTTAACAGTTCCAGACTTCAAGATCCTTCTCAGTTTCATAAACTCTTTACTTACTTCCAAGGCCATTGCAGACTGCAGATACTGAGCACAAACTTCAACAGCCTCCATGGCTCATGAGCAGGAAGGAGAACGGCCAAGGGAGGACTCAAAAAGGTGACACACACCCTCCACACTCATGGCCACATTTCTGGTTTTCAGCATTCGGTTCCTCTACCAGTGCTCTCAGGTACAATGCTGCTTTTGTGGCCCAGAACTTCAGGAAGCATGACTACTCCCAGCAAAAGCATGATTAGAAGTTATTCTTCATTCTTTTTAATTACTATTTCACAGCTGTCTTTATCAAAATACAACAGGCCTTCAGTTAATGTGGCATTCCAGTATCTCTCCCATCTTTATCTGTATGGATTGTATAGACTTACCATCCAACTCAAAGTCATTTATTCATTTGTTTTAGTTTTACTTAATTGTGATCATTACAGCTAAAGAATTACCTTCTAGAGGCCCTGTAACTGCACAATAAATTTACCTGACAACTCATGGCTTAAAACTACCACCTTTTATTAAGCAAAGACCTCTCTAATAAACTGCTGTGCTACCAGATTTAACAGTTATTCTGTAAAAAGACCTCAGAATGAATCCAGAACCATTACTACAACAGAAAAGACAAAATAGCATATCTGTCTAATCCTCGGCTATGACAGTATGAAAATTAAAACCATGACATTTTTTTGTTTTGATATGGAAGAAGAATTTACAAGCTAACTGAAATGCATGACCTAAAGTGATTAGCTACAACCTTCCACTCTCACTCAAGCTTTTCTGGCTATCAACACAGGAAACCCAGAAGACACGAACGCAGCTGTACTGCATGGGTCAAAAGACATTAAATACACCCCTTTTTTTACTGTTAGCATCCTGCTCCAGTTTTTCCCTTTATGTATTAAAAAAAAAAACCAGGCAAAACCAAAATCCCTTGCAGCTGCTAACTAGATCTATCTATCTAAAATGCAACAATCCATTGCACATAATTTGACAGGTTCAGTAGCTGTGGGTCAGCCAATATGAACAGCACCACACACAAATCAAATCCCTTCCTAAGAAGCCCACAGGTAGCATGACACACAAACAAGCTCCCAAAGAAACCAGCATTCAGCCACCTCCAGCAGGCAAGACTGTGATTCCAGGGAATCCTACAGACAAAGAAATGCTCACTGGAGGGCCCAGCTGAAAGGGCTACTTTCCCCTCAAGGGAATCAGCATCCTATTTGCATCATGAAATGATTCAGCCTTCTGTTACTGAGATGGGTGAGTGGAACACAGTGTATTAAACCAAGCCGGAGAAACTCTAACAATTCCAGTGCAATGAGCCTAAACAAATTCAGAGATGTATTATCAGTGATGTATTGTTGTTGCACTTTCTTATTTTACAGAACTCTGTTTTAAATTATAAAGGCAGAGAAGAAAAAAAAGAGGATTAAGAAAAAGACACAACCTCATCCTAGTTGGAGAAGCAGCTCTATCCTGCCACCACCTGAATTTATCGGGTTTCCTGAGGCTTACAAGGTAGGAGAAGGTTACCCAGGCAAAGCACCTATGAATTACAGGAGTCTACATGATCTCAATTTATTTAAATCTAGTCTACAACAGCTTTGCCCTGGAATATTCAATGACACTTGAAAGTAAAGAACAATATTTGAAATATTTTTGCACCGAGTTGTAAGTCCATTACTAATGACAGCCAAGAAGAACTTTATGTTTACGATAACATTTAAGAGTGAAAAACCACCGTTATTTCTCTGGTATGTCCAGCAAGAAAAATCAAAGAGAAAGCCAGGGAACACAGTATGGGAAAAGCAAACATTAAACAAAAGCACAATAGCAGAGCTTTCTCTTTTAAAAGCACTATTTCTAGCTGTTCATGTCAAAGAGCTCCCTAGATTTATTGAGCAGGACGAGAAGGTCAAAGAACACAATGGCTTGCTTTTTTGGGTGTTTCACCAGTTAACACAACAGAGACAAAAGCAGATTCTCTCTCGAATGCTCTGCTAGAAAGACCAGCTCAGCTTTTGCTCTTAGTTCTCAGCTCCGAATGAAAACACAAGTAAACAACCCCTTCCAGCCTGCCAGATTTCTCCACGCCACCAGGACCTCCGCACACGCGGCCGCAGAGCCCGAGGGGAAGGACACAAGTTTCGCACTAACCTGTTTGAGTTCCGCAGGCATTTATGCGAGGTGCCGGTCCCGCTGTCCCCAGCACAGAACACCTCCGGCTGCCCGCAGCCCCTCCTCGGACCCAGCCTGCTGCTCTGACAGCCTCCGGAGCCTCCTCCCCCGGCGAAGCTCGCTCCTTTTGTACCGGACCGGCACCCTCGGCGCCCCAGAGCCCCTCCGCAGCCTCCCTACGGACTGAGCCCATCCAGGGAAAAGCCCCGCTCCGCCGGGAGGACCGGCACCGCCGCGGCTCCGGCAGGGGACGGGTCCGCGTCCCTCTCACATGGCTGTGCCGCCGCTGCCCCGGCGCCGGGAGGCTCCGTGCGGGGGGCGGCACTGACGGGCAGCCGCAGCCGGAGCGGGCCACGCCCGGCGCGCCGGGGGAGCGGGGCAGGGCCGGGGGAGCGGGGAGAGCTGCGGAGAGCAGCCTCAGCCCGTACCACCTCAGCTGTGCCCGAGCAGCTTCAGCCGTGTCTGAGCAGCCTCAGCCCGTGCCGCCTCAGCCGTGCCCGAGCAGCCTCAGCCGTGCCCGGCGCCGCCGCGCGGTCCCTCCGGCTGTCGGTGACTGCACCGAGCGGCTGCGCGCCCGGAGCCCCGGGGGTTCCCCCGCTTCCCGGCCCGCCCCCCCCCCCCGGATCTCTCCTGATGGATTACAGAGACAAAGAGGGAAACCGCCTGTTCCCAGCGTGTCTCAGCGCGGTAACCTGCCGGCTCCGGCGGCACAGAGCCCTTCCCACAGCGCCTGCCCGGAGAGCGCAGCTGCCTCCGGAATTACAGGGCGGTCTGCAAGAAAGCACAAGAGACGAAACCTTCTTTCTTGCTTACTTTTTGCACTTCACTTCGAGATTAATGGCATCCTTAATCACCAACACCAGAGAACGATGATCTTCCATCACCGTCTCCTCCCTTTTGCACCTTACACAGGTGCGGCGAGGCTTAGAGCTAAAAAGTGTAACCGCCCTCATTTTTTAAAGCCATTCACCTGCCCACAAACCTGTCCCACACTCATTAGAAGATTGCCTGGGTAAATTACTCATTACCAAAATGAATGCCAGGTGTGCTATGCCTTGCATCCACCACATTCTGCAACAATAACAGCATGGTTCAACACGGTTCTCACATCCATCTATTTCTAGTAAACTGGAAGGACCTCGTTTTATACATTCATTCTTTGAAAAAGGCCGTGAACCTCCATGAAATACCTGGAAAGGAGAGCCTTCCCATACTTCTTATTCTAGGATTTGATCCTTCTTTCTGCCTTTTCCACTAAATTGCAGGAGGTGATGTGTTTTAAGACCTCAAGTCTTGAAAGAAAGAGATGTAGGTTGGTAGGTGTAAACTAACCTTAACTAAACCTGAAGCGTTTTTCCCCCTGCAGCCACAACAGGGCATGAGGACATGCTCAGCCAGCTCTAGAACAGAACCCTGCTCTTCCATGGAAGATGTTGGCCAGATCTGGGAGGGACTGAGACCCCCAGTGCTGAAAATCCAGCACTGCTTGCAGACACCAGCCAAGAGGCAAGGGTGGTTCTCTCTACGAGGTTCCTGCAGCAAACCAAAGCAATAAGTAAATCTGAACACTAACAGCTGGTGGCTGAACAATGGTAATTAGGAACTCAAAGACACTGCCACCAAATTGGAGACTATCCCTGGAAACCAGGCATAGCCAGAGCCAGGGAGACCAAATACACACCAGGAAGAAAGGTTAAAGACAACTGAATTGTCTTTAATGATCAGAATAAGCACCTTTGTATAAAGGGTTCTTTTCATCCCAGCTTCAGGTTCCCTGAAAGTTTTAAAACATCCTTCTAGTGTCACCATAGCTAGTAGTTAATTTGAATCAACCTTACCAGAGGAACCTGAAAAAGTGGCATCTCTTATACAGACATTTAAGAGTGGAAGAAATGTTTCAGACCTATTTAATCCTAATTTCAGCCTTCCTACTACTGCCAATGTCAGCATTCCAGATGTATACTAGAGCTAAGGCTTTTGTACTTTAGGGGCAGAGAACAGGGCAGACTGCATTATCCAGCTCATCCTGGTTTGTTTAGAAATAAATGCTGTAAAGTTTGACAAGGGCAATGGTAGATGTTGTGCAAGGTTTAGCTGAAATGATTTGCTTCACTGGAGGGAAAAGATGTATTCTATCTACAGGGGAATAATTTAGAGACAACTGTAGTGGCCATTAATAAAATACATGAAGGCCAAAGCAAAAAGAATGAGGTTTGTATGAGTCTCCTGCACTTTTGTACAGTGCTCTCCCACCTCTTCTCCTTGTCCAACTTCTCTTCAGTTAACAAAACTAAAATAGCTCCATTTTTGTTGAGGCCATGCTGGCATAGAACAGCACCATTCAATTTAGCCATGCACCTGGCTATGTGCCAGACCTTTAAATGCTGTCAAAGAAAAAAAGGGTGCAAAGCCTATATCCATAGGGCACTGAAGGAGCTGCTCTTGCATGCAAAGGGACGAAACTGAAAACCTTCCTGGATGGACTTGCCAATTCTTACTTGCATAAGAAGTCTCTCATGTTGTAAACCCACAGGTATTTGTGCAAGCCATGCAAGATTAGTGCTGCTGAATTTTGAAGTCCCACCTGCTGGAGTCAGGTTGTTATTTAAAAACATGCCTTTCCTCTAAAATATAAAATAGATGCTTATAGGCCTGCTGGTTGTAAAGTAAATTTTGAAAATGTTTTGACTCAAAGCTAAAAGATTTTTTTTTAAGGAAATTACATCTCAAGTCCCCTTAGCCTCTTGCAATATTTTACCAGCTCATATAATTCTGAATGCTGAGATTTGGCAATGCGAAGTCAAAGAACTAATTACCTAAAAAAGAGTTATGGATTAGATCCCTAAGGTTATACTGAACTTCCAAATTCTGGCAACAAACACACTATCCATTAGTATCAGACTGCTGACTACATCACAACCTTCTCCTCTTTTTTAAAAATGAACCTTAAATTCTTAATCTGTCACTTCTTTTTTTCCAGCTGAAAAGTAGGGTGAAAACCTTCTTTCTTCTTGCTGAGAAATTAAAAATTTATAAATAGGAAAGGATTTAATTCTTTGGAAGATGGAATAGTATAGTATCTCAGCCAAGTTCTCTTTTCTTATTTTCTCCCATTACCCTTAAAAAATTCCCCATCACTAGTGCTGCTCTACAGATTGATCTGCTCTCAGAGGCAGTAAAAAGGAAATGGTTTACAGCTCTGCCTGGGATCATAACATATGGCTTCACTGATATGTAACTTCCATAAACCCAACAGAGCAAGAAGGCACAAGATGAATCAAGAATCCCAGCTAACCATATAGGCAAAAGCAGCGCCATCACCCATGGCAATTCTCCAAATTAGAGCCTGTATTCATACAGGGGCTTCCATGCCAAGGGTTTTTTATTGTCCTTCTGTGAATTTCGTGCAGCAAAGAAACAAGGTAAGTGGGAGAACTAAAGCAAAGCACACTGGGAGTGTCAGATTGCCCTACAGTAGTGATTTTAATCCAGACAAATGGAAACAGAACATTCTATCTCTGAGATACATTTTGAAATCTTTTCCTGTTAGCATTATCATCATTTTTAAATGTATTTGAAAAGTTACAGGAGCCCTTTCAAAGCATCTGTACTTGCTCCAAAATGGTTGCGTGACTGTAGTAGGACACATCCACCCAGGTATTTCTAACATTGCCACGAACACGGTTTTGACAATCTTCTTGCTCCCAATTCTGCAAGGTTAGAAATGGAGACAAAGCCAGGCTGTATCACTAGGGAGCTGCTGTATATAAACGGAGGATAATTTTAGGTGTCTTCTTTATTTAAGAAGCCAGTATTAAAAAGAGGTCTAAAGGATCATAAGGCTGAAGAACAATACAGCAAAGCAGCACTTTCTATAGGTTGACACCATTAGGCATTTCAGTAAATTCGGGGGAATTTTAATTTGTATACCAACACAGCTTCCATCTTGCTACATCTAATATCAGTCAACTCCATTTCATCTAAGTTGTCATATGACAGGATGAGAACAAGGACAGTCTGGTGACAGCACTGCTTACATTAGAAACAAAGGACAGAGGAAGGTACATGTCACTGCATATAGGTCGCAATTAAATGAATTGTTTCCTCCCAGCAACTTCATTTAGGTAAGAATCAACTACATTTTAAAGGGATAAAAAGCCTCCTCCGGTACAAAAAACCACAAACAAACAACAACAAAAAATAAATTACCATGACATTTATAACAGAATGACAACAGCAAGGAAAACAGATCAAGTTAAGGTTGATACTGTGACCGTAATTTCATGCTGTAGTTATCGAAAAGGAGAACAAAGACTCAAATGCAGGAAAGAAAGACCAGCATTAACCATTTTTCATCACTTAAGATTTTGTTTTTGGTTTGTCTATTTTCCATACTATTTGTGCTGTATTTCATGCTGCATATTACAAACTCTTGCTCAGAAGGTACCAGCTTAACACATCATTCTCTCATCCAGAAGGCAAAAATGTGGTTTGCCATGATGTACCGGCCTGATAACTGTCTGCACAATCTACCTATTTTCATGGTAATTACTGTCCTCCTCAAACCAAAACCTGAAGCTGTTTTGCAGTCCCTTCTGAAGAGAGAATTAAGGTCTCTGTGCAGGGAATTTATTCCAGAGCAGGTTTCTTGTATTTTAAATAGTTACATATGAAAATAAGACTGCAAAAAGGAAGAAGAGCTAATTGAGATGGGTTAGAAACACAGACAGTATAGTTCTTTTCAATCTTTAGCTACAATATTCTAAAAATGCCACTGTGCCAGCATTTTAGATTAAGTCCTTAAAATGAACTCTGATGGTATTCTACATTTCCCAGTCACCACAACTATGGATAAAAAAAATTCTCTCCAGCTAGTAATTTAGTAGCTTTAAAAAGCAGCAGTTGTTGGGGTTTTGTTTGGTTGGTTTGTGTTTTGGGTTTTGCTTTTATAATATCTAAATAAAGAGTAAACTGTGACATTTATTTAAATCAAAGGCTTTAATTATAGTTGGCACACAGCCTCAGGCTGCCCATGGCCATCTTTGGCCATTCTGTTCTCAGTCACACCGATGACTTCAGTGAATCACTCCACGTTTGTGACAAAGCAAGCAGGAACGTAATTTGAACCATTAACAAGATGGCCTAAACTAGCAAAAGACTCAGTAATTTATCAGTGTCATCATAACCCAACACCCATTTTGGGCTCTTTCAGCATTAATTCGCAAGAGCTTACAGCCACTGCAGACAGTGAAAGGGAACCATAGAAAATTCTTGAGTTTAAGAGGTTGAACCCTGCGAGTCCAAAGCCCAAAGGGAACTGGAAATTGCCAGGTTAGCTCCTTGGTGGTTTCAAAGTTTCTGCAAAACCTTTCTGCAGCCACACGTGGCTGTGTGAGGGAAGAGGCTCACAAAGGCTGACCAGCTCCTGGGCAACGCCTGGCAGGGATAAAGCTCTGTCTCGCTGCACCCCGACGGATCAAGGCCTGAGTTAGGAACAAAATCTTTTCATTATACTGGGAGATAGAGCACAAAAAGGTTTTGTGATGGTTTAAAATCTTTCTTCATGAACATCCCAACTAAACTAATATAGTCATATGCTTGGGTGCTAAAATGGAGGACAAGTAAGAATCTTAGAAAGTCAGGACAATTAATCATGTTCTGCTGTCTGAACTGAGAAACAAACAAGCAGCAGGACATGAAAATTAAATCACAACTTTAATGTAAGATGAGTCATGTTAATTATTGAGAAGCAAATGTGGTAAATGGGACTAGAAAGTTGTTTTTTAAAAAAATCCTGTTAAGCCTGATACTACTCTTTAATGTTTACATTTTAATGTTCCCGTTTTAATACTTTTTAAGTAATTACTTGCTATTATACTTGTTGATGTTGTAACACTCAGACATCATGCAAAGAACAACCTAGATGCCTGTCTACTGCAATCAGAATTTCATTTTAATGTGTTTCTCTTATATGTTCTCCTAGAAGAAAACATAGTTCTATTAGTAAAGCAATGTAAAATCACGGAAAATTTCCATGGAACAGTGAATTCGTCACTTAAATATTTTTAATTAAAACCTGGCACAGCTCCAGGCCAGAAAGGCTAACAGTTGTGGAAAACCACTCTTTCACAAGTCTTGTCAAACAAAGAAAATCTCTGCTTTTAAGTTGCTTCAAAAACCTCATTCAATAAAAATTTACACTAAACAAAAGGAGCTGGAACTATCAAGGCAAATGAAACTGCAAAAATGTTTGAGATGCTGAGGGCAAACACGGCCATTGCTTTGCACTATCACAATCATTAGTGCAAAGCAGTTGCTGTCCTGCAGACAAACATTAGATGGCACTTTGGAATTCAGCAGTTCCCACAGAGAGTTGCACAGCACATACTTAACAGATGAAGTGTGAGACATGAATGTGAGGTACTTTTGATGACAGAGAGAAAAATGACATTTCTGCAAACGCGTGCTTTTGGAGCTGGAAGTATATTTTCAACCTGCGCACGTAAAGCTATAAAATAGTATGTAATTAAGTTTTGAAAAAAACCTGAATCATATAAAGAATCAAGTCATTCTTCCTCCAGACAGAGGGTCTGTTTCTCAGTTGCCAGGTTCCCCTTTTATTTTTTATTGAATCATTTGGAATCTACTTTTTAAACTAGACTCGCTGAAGAAGTTTTGTACAAATACTTCTCAGATAACACATCAGATTTTGAGTGGATTCAGCTGCGTGCCAGCAGTTCTGAGCCCCAAATAACTCTCATAAGTGGGGTTTAAGTAGTTTGCTTATCAAATAAATCCCTTCTGGAGAGAGCTGCACAGCTTCTGATTCAGCTGGTCAAAGCTTCTTAGTTGTTGCTGAAATTGATACTATTATTCCCATTCACTTGTATCTGTGTTTTTACCATCTAAGGCCTTAAATGAAGACTGAAGAATAATCACAAGGGTGAGACTATTCAAGAAATAGAAGAACTAGGAAATGTAAATTCTAGCTGGAATACTATTTGAGTCCATTTTCAGAGCCTCTCATATGATATATACCATGATGCCTCTTGCACAGTCTTTTTCTGCTATGGAATTCCTCCTGCAATACATGAAGCAGGTTGTAGGATTTCCTTTAGAATTTGGGTCATCCCAGCAGAAAGGCAAACAGCAGGAGCTCCTCAGTGATGCCACATGCCACGCTGTCACTCTGTGAAGTCTCTATCTGACACCTGCAGTAACTGCAGGAGAGCTCCTGCTTGGGCAGCAGCACTGCCCCAAGCCAGCTGCAAGGCTTTGGGCCCGAGGAGCACCAGCTCCTCCTTCAGCTTCCCCTCCTGCTCAACTGTCAGCCAAAGGTCCTGGCTCTCCCCAGGAACTGATGCTTTCACAGAAATGGGACAACATCTGTAAAAAAGATGCTCAAAGCTCCAACCTCCAAGCTATATGCAGTCATTATCATGTCCAATACAGGAGAAGCCAGGGATGGGGCAGATGGGAACACATCTCCTTGAGAAGTAGCTGAGTAATGGCTCCTGGTACAGTTCCTAACTGCTTGGGATCCCTAGCTCCTGCAAGTATCTCTCAGCTCACACTGAATGCTGATCTAAGAACTCATTCTCTCATGGGAATCATATTCCCAAATCTCCCTCCTCCTTCCCCCCAGAACCTTTGAATAGTTGCACATATGCAGAAGCTGAAACCTGACCCAGGTCACTCCTAGAAGCTCAGTAACTCTACTCACACTGAATTTGCAGGGTCAGGCTGAGGGCAGAACGAGTGCCCCTGTAACTCCCAGGAACCTGCAGGAGCCAAATTACAGAGCGAGGGGAGCTGGGCAGGGGCAGCAGCAGCCACAGACGGGGCCTGAGGTGACTGACACCAAACTATGCTGTACCCCATAAGCAGAAAGTACATTTCTGGGGGTTCCACTTGTCTATAAAGGAGTAATGATTGTCCCTGCAAGTTCTTTCAATATTTTGCTACCTATCAATACTGGCAGAAGGAGGACATCCATGAGTTAACTACCACTGAGTTTTTTCTTGGTATCTGGCAATGTAGCAGTAAACAGTACTGTAACACCAGGGAGAGCTGTCATGAACCAACAGCACTGTTGTCTGTGCCTGACCTTACCTGTAAGGCAAAAAAAAAAGGAATTTTCCATGTTGTCAGTCCCTTAATATGAGCTCAGATATGTTATATAACACAAGAAGCCAAGAGGCACTACAAACTTGAACTAATTACATAAAACTTTACACGCAAAGATGGAACTGCATTCCATATGAGATGCAGAAGAGAGAAAGGGCAAGGAGAAGATTCATTGAAGCTCAGAACCCATCTTTGCTTCTTCTCAGGATATGTTTAAATATATATACAATATTAAAGCACCCATTATATACATTAATGCACCCATGTTCTTACTATCAAAGCACTGGAAAGAGTCTCTATATTCTAGCAGTCTGGACTACGTCAGTGTGGAGCAGAGAATCTTAAAAGTAATGAAATACAGACAGAAGTGCTATTGTTGCCCAGGCTGACTCAGAAAGGTTAACTTGATGGTATTTTCTTAGAAAAGCAATTTGAGCTAATCTTCTTGTATTTTTTTTTAAATTCTCACCATGGGTTCTGGTGTGCTTTAGAGTTCACCTTTTATTTGAAAATAACCCTCAATTCACTAAATGTCATTTTTGGCAGAAGTCACAGGTACCTCAGATTAACATAAAGACTGAAGAATCTTGGTACTTCATTATGGCTTAGAAACACCTGCCTAAAAAGGAAAAAAAAAAGTCTAATGTGTTTGTTTGTTTTCAAGCAGGTGTTATTTCTCTGAAACATAAGCTGATATATAAACGATCCAAACTATGAAAATATTCTGTAGATTTTAGATTTTTTTCCATAAGCTAATTTTCCTTGAACAGCTATAATTGTATTTGCAAAGTGAAGAAAAAAATAATTTTATTAACTAGGTTGATTTTTTAATATAAGAATACCCCAACAAACCCACCACTGTGAACTTAAAGGAATCTCAATAACAATCAAATGTAATAATTTTTTAATTATTGGGTGATTTTTTGAGTGTGAAGACTTCTCAGATCAACCCATGCTACTTGTTACAGGCACGTAAGAGTCAACACATCTGCTAAGCAAAACCCTGCACCAGCATGTAAGGGGCTGATTTCTGTTATTTGTACCATGTGAGATTTGGCAATTCCCACAGCTTTCCCACCTGTAAGAAGGGGGATAATACCTTTTTCTGACAGAAAGTCCTCTCAAATCCCTATAGGGCACTATAGAATCTCTGAAGTCAAAGTATTGTTACAGTGCTTTTGCTGGCAACAGGGGTTTATTGAATGCTGTACTTTATTTTGGTTATGCAACATTAACAGGAATGAAGTTGTCACCACGTACTGATGAGAAACAATCTTTGAATGCAAACCTTGTTCAGCTCCCCAGATGATCAGATTCGACAGGGCTTCTCTGAAACCCATGGAGCCATGCCAGTTTAAACCAAGTCAGGATATAGCCTTGTGTTTAATAAGTATCACATGTCCAATGTTTTATTAAAAGTGTATATACATATTTTTACATATATATATGATAATATTCTTTATTATTAGTAAGTTATGTTCTGTGTCAGCCCATCACAGCACATACCCCACATGGGCACGTCTGTATCTCCTTCCTGCCCAACTTCAGTTCCCACTGTGAAGAGCAGCAGAAGGCTGATTTGGAAGAAAGTTAAGTACAACTAGGTAGATTAAATTACATACTTCGTACCTGAAAAGCAATAAGATTTCTCAGGCTTGTAAAAAACATCATCAACTAGATACCTGAACATGCAGAAGACACATGATAGGTGCTACTCACCAGTGATTTACTGGAGTGTGCCTGCCCTGGTCAACTGATCAAAAGGCAAAGACTGCCAAGACTCCCGCGGCCTGAAATACTGTAATAACCAATGTACGTGATTTACCTCAAAAGCCAGAGAAGCAAACATAAATACACATTAACAGACCACTCTTCTGTCTTTAGTACAACCGGAGTTTCGCTTCCAAAGCCCAACAGCAGTGACCAACCATGTGGGTTCCACCACTCAAGGCCAGAGACAGTCATCATTAAAACCTGCAGTGAGTTTTAAGAGATTTTATTACCCTGATAAAAGATCTGTGACCAAGGGTTCATTAAATGTTATATTTTCCAGACTAATGCCAAGGTTTTCACTGTGTAACTAATCATCTTTTGTCCAGAGGGTTCTTAGTCTGAAAGAACACTTTATTTGACCACTTCAGAATCTGCAGTAACACATGTATAAATCTGCATATCTTCCCAAAGTTCTGGAGTTGAAACACCCTAATTCATGTCACTGGCTGCACACTCAGCAACTAACTCTAACTGCAGCTACAGTAGAAGCCTGGGGAAGCTGCACAGAGCTGCAGTTACGTTTATCCATCGTTCAAGTGCATTAAGCACAAAAAGCACTTTTCTCCCCATTCACCAGGGCCGGTGTGGGTTAAAGCTGACTGTTGCTACGGCAGGAGCTGCTCACAGCCTCCTGCAGGAACAGGGATGGGGACAAACCTCTGCAGAGCCTGCAGGTTTGGCAGGCACTGCCTTCTGCAGTGGGCTATGAAAACACAAGCACCTTAGTCAATACCTGAATAAAAGACTCACACTAATATTAATGGGAGACATTTCAACAACAATTAGGACCGCCCAGTGTGAGGACAGTGTATCCCAGAAACTCTTCCTCCAGGAAAGTTTCCTTTCACGAATAATGTCAGCTATTTCTAACTAATATCTGAACAAACCATTAATTATTTGTTTAGATTGTCCAAGTAATCAACCTCTCCCATTAAAACATGTTTAAGGTAATTTTTAGAAAAAAAAAAATCCACTCTTAATGCACAATCAAGAAACCTATGCACGCACTTTTTGGCATTTACAGCACATCCCTGACCTCATTTGCTGATCTGGTATTCCTCTTTTAGGGCCAAAAGACACAATGGCATAGACCCTCACAGAAAAAGCCCAGCAAGTGCACCAGAGTTCACATGTTCCATTCCAGTATTTGAAATTCACACTGAACAGGCAGAACTCAGCAGCAAGTGGCTAAGTGGGCTGTCTAAGACAAGGAGTTATTGTTATGGAACAAGTTTAAAGCTGCTATTTAAAAAAAAATAAAAAATTAGAGTCCCAGAATTCATTAATTAGAATCAATATTTTCATAACACCTTGATTTTGTCTTTTGAGGACTTCAGAAAACTGTTACAGCAGCCCTGGCACATTGCCCACATATATAGTACTTTTCCTTGACTAAAATCAAAAGGGAAAAAAAACCCACTTAATTTTCTATTCTAAAAGGGAGCAAGTGTGGGATGGTATATTAAAAAAAAGTGCTGAGAGAGACTCTATTTATAAAGCCTTGACTATACACACTTCCCTAACAAATCCCTTTGGCAGATTCCTCTTTGACAAACAAACAACATGGAAAACTGATGCCTGGTTGTGAAGTTCATTAAAGACTGTCACTCTCATAAAATGGAGCTAACCCTCATTTCTTTTGTCCAAATTCTACTCAGAATAACTAGATTATATATAATCACCACACAAGTTCCAAATGGAAAAGCTGCTACTTGAGTTACTTTGCAGTATTCCTTATAACAAACAGTCGAATGGGGTGGTCTGCAGCACTCAGCCCGTGCTCACTGAAACAGCCTCAGAGGAGGATTTCACTACAGGGTGTGAGCAATCCCCACAGACAGCAGAGCACAGAGAGCCTCTTGCTTTGTGTACTCTGCACAATGAAATGTGACATAGAACACTAGAGATGAAAAGATTATATACTCTGCATAAGACTGAATGTACAGCTTTCATCCCTCAGTTAAACACTATTTAATTCTAGTAAGTCAGGAAGGAATTTGGCCCTCGGTATATTTTATGAAAATTCACACAACTAACCTTACACTGATTCTTAATTGTGCATATTTAGCTATTTAACTACTTTATTTCATACACAAGGTACTCTAAAATCCTCAGTGCTAATAATCAATGAATTAAAGCTTCTGTAACCCAGTGGCAGTGAGCTGAGCATACAGAGACTCACTCTAGGGTCACTTACAGGGGCTGTTTCTCCATAAGAGTCACGTAGACCCCTGTAACTTAGAACTCTTTTATTAAGTTTTCTTGGAAGTGGTTAGACCTTAAGCCATTACATTGCAGAAAACTCATGCTTCATCAGTTTTGTGGATAAAGAATTTCATTCTGAAGCTATTAATCAGGCACTTTGCACAAAATCATTCAGAAAAAGTGAAGGTGAACTTGTCCTTTTCCTATTAAAAATACGTAAGCACATCTCCCCTCTCCCAGCCCAGCTGCTCATCAGAGAATAACCACCTACAGCTCCTACCAAACATGGTCAGACTTTTAGCCTAACCAGTGCAGGCTACTCCTTTCACATGGAATCCCAAATTCAACCATCTACACGTACAAAAACATGGCAGCTGTTACTAGAAAAGCAGTGCTAACGTAATATAAGGTAAAGTCTGCCTCAATACAGCTCAATGCAAGTATAATTGTAAAACAGTCTGGTATAACTGGGAAACAACTTTTAGAATCCCCATAGCCCAGAGTTTCCTTCTGAATTGAACAATGTTTTCTCAGGAAACAGACCTTCACAAATGGTACTATTGCTTCTGCATGACTTACCTTGTGTGTCACAGGGGTTGGAGAGCTGAAGTAATTTAGAGACGTAAGTAGTTTGTCATTGCACATTTAAACAGTTAAAGAATGTGTATCGAGCAAAACAGGATTTGGAAATCTAAAGCTACGCACAAAGCCAGTCTGCATCATTAAAATACTCTATCAATTCACTGCACATGAGAAACAAATTATGAAGTCCTCCCTGCACAAACAATAAGGCTTTGCAGGAGGGAAATCCCTGCTTTTCATGCTGCTCCCTCTATTCAAAGTCCAGCTATTTCTAATGGAAATTTTGTTTGCTATGGAGATTATGATTCAGCCTCCTTTTACAATCACCAGCACATCAGCAGACTTACAGCAAGTGCATAGATTAGAGGGGGGTGTGAAGATCCCTCCTTAAGGTTTTTACTCGAGTACGCACATATTTTTAAAAGTACCCCATGAGCTAAGAGGAAGAGCAACTTCCAAGGCAAGGCTCTGAAGGCCGAGCTCCCAGCTGACTCGATGAAGCACACACCCCGCAGCCCAGCTCTGGGCTCCCAGAAGACAAAGGCACGCGATAATGAAATGCTGACAACACACCATGCACTGACTTTCCGGAATGGGACACTGTGCTGGGGGTGGACTCTAGTGACAGTGAAAGGAGCAGGCTGTTACCTGCAGTACAAGCTGCTGCCAGGCCGTTGCCAGTGGCTGACCATTGCCAATGTTGCAAATGCTCATTCGGTCTGCGGGCTGATTGGCACGCTCGAGTTGCAAGGAGACATTGCGCCGCTCTTCCTCAAGTGCGCGGGTGAGCCGCTCGAAACGAGCTTCTTGCTCTTTAACAGATGCTAAAATGCTGGCAGCAGACCTGATATCATAGTCATCCATGACTGCTTTCAAATGCTTCCTGCCTGTTAACTGACCAGGGCAAATGGAAGGGGTTAGGTAAAGGGTGGGGAGGGCACGGGTCAGAGGTTAAAGATAAAAATGCACATGGTTAGTCACCTTGCTAAAATACTGATCGCTCTAAGAAGCAAACTGCAGTGCACTTTGAAAAGTATCCATCTTTCCATCCATTGATCTGATTTTAAATTAAAAGTAATTAATCTAAGACTTCCCTGTTCAAAAAAGAAAAAAGAATTCGCTCACCTTTGAGAGAATTTGTATTTAATTCCTTTGATCTTTTTGCTAAAACTGCTCTGACAAGGGTTTTCATCCCTCTTGCAGAGCTAATTTCACTGTGCAAATAATAATGTACTTAAAAGAAATATATTAAAAAAGATATGGCTTTAGAGGGAATGAGGAACATTCTCACTACAGACACCTGGAATTTTTGTCCTTAACAGTGTAAGTGAAAAGTTTAACATTTTTAAGGACAGAAACTATGGTAAAAGAAAACAGTTGTGTCCATTTTTTACACACCTCCCCCCCCCGCTTTCCCCCAAAACATAATAAACAGCAGCTGAAAATAGTTTTCATTTTTTAATGATAGCAGCACACTGTAACATGGAAAACATTTTTCAATGCAGAGTGTGCAATTGCAGTTGAAATGCTTAATGATTTCAGTCAATGAAACAGTCCTTCATGCAGCCGTTTGCTAATAATGCAAATGGAAAAGCAAACATCTTCCATGGAAAACACACAGGTCTTCTTGTCTTTCAATGCAGAAAAATGAACTCAGAAACCAACTAGGTGGGCTAGAACTTCTGCCTTTTGTCTTCTCTAGCAGGGTTATGAAACAACCCATTTAAAACCCTACCTCCACCTGTATGGTGCATGCAGTAAAACTCCCCATTGATTCCACAGATCTATGACCTGAACAGCATTTAAAACATTTTATGAGGAGTACAAAATCAGCACCATAATACAAGCATAAATTATGGCCTCAACAGAATCCTTCATTAAAGTTAAACAAGTAACCCCTTTACTACTAAACCACTTAACGCACCTCCGAGACTACCAGAGGCAGAACTGTCTCAGGCTCCTGTAATTCAAGAACTGTTCATGTCCTGTGCTGAGAGTTAAGTCCTGAGAAATTGTCCCTTGATTTGCTGCCAAAGATTCTTTATTTTCCATCTATCAACAAGGATTTCCATGAGCACAGGTAGTTCCCTGCTTCCTGATGCTTTGCAATTCATCGTTCAGTGCCTTTGGATGATGCACACTCTTGACTGATCCATTTTCCATGACTGTTACATTTATCAGGTCTCCCTCCTGACCAGATTTTTTGGTAGCTCATAATAATGTGGTGACAATACTCTTATGTTCCCAAAGAGGAGTATTAGTAGTTATTGAGCTGCATGTTTTTTACACAGTTTGTTGGGAACCCCTAAGCAGGCTCAGGTCTCCTTTCTTTTGTCATATATGGCTGAAATAACCCAACGGGCCAAAAAGACACTGGAGCAGAAGTGACAGACCCAAATCCAATGACATACACCACAATTTCATGAGGAATAACCAGCCAGTAGCCCTGTGCTCATTGTTAAGCCTTCAAGAGTTGCTGTTGAAAGGAATCAGAGTAATATAAAATCATGTTGAGAATAGTGTAAGGATTATCATGTATTAATAGCATAATGTTTACTTATAACCATGACTTGAGATCTTCATGTTTGCAGACCAGTAAGCAGAAGTGACTTTTCTCATTTCTGCATTGACTTAACTTCTATTGAAATTCTGAAAGACAACCAAAAACCACCAAAGGGTTTTTCCAGATGTCACAGACTAGTCAAATACAGACCAAGCTGCCAAATTCTGAGACCTTCCAATAGATTATTAAAAGTCTATAAAACCTTCAGAGAGTACACTGGTTTCTGCAAAGGAGAATCACAATCCTCTAAAAGGGTAATATGATTCATTGGAAGTCACTGGAAGACTCGCCTGCTCCATCTCAGCATGATTTAGCCCTGGCACAGCTAGACATGAACACAGCCAGACTTTCTGGACCTCAGCTGGCTTGTGTGCAGCCAAGTTCCGTGTTTCTGCCTTTGTGCTCCCCTGCTTTTGCACAGATGGAGACAGCTCTGTTTGTTGTCGCTACTCCCAGGAGTGCAGGCATGCTCACTGACTCCTTGGAGTGTGAAAGAAGTGGAACTGCAAAGACCCAGGCACAAGCCAGATTTTGGAACAAATATACCTGGGGGTGGGGCTGGCATTTCTAACCACACATTCCTAAAGACAACCCCAGGGTTTCTGATCATCACTGCCCTCATGCTAGGGCAGATCAACAGCCTGGCTGTCCCAAATACACCTCATGAGGGGATACTCCAGGCCCAAGAAGAGTCTGGATCAGTCAGGGATTAGCAAATGGAGATAGGCTCCTTCAGGGTGCTGCAGAGCAGAAATTGAGGTCTCCTCAGTCCCTCCCCACAAGGGCCCAGCTTTCAGAACTGTCTGCAGCTAAAATTGCTCTTTCTCACATGCAATCGTGGTATGACACAAAAGTCATCTTTTGGGGGTCCCACAGGCCGGGTATGTCTGTGGAGTGATTTCAAAAAGTGAATCCAGTAGGGATGTGGAAAGAAGATGACAAGATTTTATCTAAATTTAAAACAAACAGGTTTCTTGTAGGTCATAAAATCCAAGTTTCTGTTCTAAGGAAAAGCATTAGCAACAGTGCAAGAAAAATCAAGAAGTCCCTCTTCAGAAGCAGTTACAGCTTTAATAATAAAGTTGATGACTGAGCTGGTATATAACTTTCAAGTCACATTTTGCGAATGTGACAAAGATCCCATTCAGAAAATCCTTCATGATATATGAGCCCTTGATGCCATACTACAGAAAACCTAGAAAATTTGGGTTCTATAAATGGTACAAATCTTTAGAGAGATCTCCCTGCAGAAATTATAGTGTTAACCTCATTATAACCATAAATACTGTGCTTCTTTTCTCTTTGCAAAGAAAAACACGGGCAGAAAATAAACTGTATAAATTTTCAGATGTACAATTAGTGACCATAAAAATCCTAATTGCTATGCAGAAACAGCAGTAGGACCAATAACTACCTTTTAAGAACTGTTGGACATAGACAGACTTGTGCATTTCAAATGTTTTATTAGCAGATAAATACTTGCTTGCTGTTGATTGCACCCCTAATTATTTACGCAGGGTTTCAACAGTTTACATTATCAGCAGTCTAGACTGGAGGAGAAAAATGAAAGTACTGACTCATGAGTCAGTTACTCAGGCTGCCACTTGCAATTTGCTACCATTTGTAAATAAATTAAAGTGCATTGAAAAGGGTATCAATAAATGAAAATATTAGACCCAGAGCAGCCAGGTAAAAATTATTCCTCAGGCTGCACTTCTAAACACAGCAAACAGTTGCCTACAGAGTATCAAAGGCTACGCTGACAGCAGCAAATCTCTCTCCTGCCTACGTGACTCTAAATACATT
The DNA here is from genome assembly GCA_008694505.1 of Cyanoderma ruficeps. Classification (NCBI taxonomy): domain Eukaryota; kingdom Metazoa; phylum Chordata; class Aves; order Passeriformes; family Timaliidae; genus Cyanoderma; species Cyanoderma ruficeps. Next base: position 7,128,045 of record VZDJ01000174.1, on the reverse strand, counting down.
AATGTTGCACCAGAGTTCCAGCAAAGTAAGAGGTGTTTATTCTGACTGTTCAACTAATGCATCAAAAGGCCCCTTCTAAGTCAGTACAACCTGAGTGCTCACTGAGGATGAAAATCACCACAGTGCAAAGGGCCAAAAGAGGGGTCCTGCTCATTGCTAATACCCCAGCTCACGCCCAAGTCTGAGACTCTTGGAAACACTGCCAAGACTCCAAGGGTCCCTTGATGCTCCACAAAAAACTTGAGTCAACTCTGCATGCTAATTTTGCTATTTCGGGATGTAGCTGGTAGTCAAGAGTTTTTAAGAGCCCTTCAGATTAAGAGGGGTCAAGTTCTGTGAGATTTGGGCACCTAAATCCTAACAGTCATGGAGGACCTCAAATCCCCTGCACTTCAAAGTCCTGTGCGTTCCTAAGGAGACGGGGTCTGTGAGCGACCTGTGTTTGGAGAGCGCCGTGTCCACCCGCCAGCCACAGGACATTTCTGAGAGGCTTCTCTCAGCTGCACAGGAAGAGGCTCTCAGGGAGTTCTCTCATCCCACAGTCTGCATGCTGAACTCAGCTGCCCCACCACTGTTCTAGCAAGACAAGTCCCTCAGTCCTGCTGGCAAGAGATGTTTCTATGAGCATCAAGAAGCTCGTTCACAGAGCTGCTCAGCAGCTGCAGGAGCAAACATGAAGGCCTGTGAGTGTGCATGGAAACAGCAGCTTTGTGCTTCTCCAGGGAAGAAAACCAGCAGAATAAAAGCAAAAATGGGGCTTAAACAATCTATGGAACTGAAGCCTAACACATGCTAATGACATTCCCAGCCTCAAGTGCCACAAGAGATGAGCAGCGTAACATGACAGTTGCCCCCCATGCGACAGAAAGCATGCAGAGAAAACAGCCATACACACCTAGTGAGGTACTGAAGTCTGAGTTAGAGCTGCTGGGACATCACCCAATAAGACTAGAACAGGACAGACAAAGTAGGAGAGCAGCCTCAAGAAGAATCAGCTACAAGAGAGAGGAAAGAGAGACAGAGTTAGTTAATAAAGTATTACAGACTCTTCTATACAAAGTCAGCTCCAAGGTTCTTCTCACTGTGTTGCAGAAATTATTTATTACACTGTTTTCCTCCTAACTTGTACTAAAAGAAATAATATTCAGAGAAGACAATCCTGAGACTCCCAAGAAAAAAAAAACCCATCCTGATTAATCTAATTTGTTATCAGTGATCAATACTTGCATGTTCATGTGAGATTTACTGTTAATGTCCTAAGTCAGGGAAAACTCTAGACTGGAAGGAGGATGATGGAATGTTGCAAAGCTGGATATCGTAGCCAGGCAATTTAAGACACAGAAACTCAACATGATGCTCTCAGAAATGAGAGCTGTTATTTAGGTACACAACTTTAGGCCCCCGCCAGATGTACGAGCCCCAAACGGCTCAACATCATTTCACAGATCCCTGTTAGAGAGGGAACATTCATTTCTAAAAGATGCACACAGCACAACAGCTTGTTCTCCCTGTCTATATGTGCACCTATCTGATCCTGTATGAAACCAAAGCAAAAGAAGCTTTTGGGATATCAGGTCATCTGTGTAGCTCAGAAAATCCCTGATTTATTTTGTCTTAAAACATTTATCACTGAAACTTCTCTGGGTCAGCAGCTGCCAATTTAGTCCCTATTTTTGCTGGAGAATGTACAGAACAGAACCCATTTGGTGAAGGCACGAGTCTGTGAGGCAGCACTGCCAGTCTTGAGCTGCTACCACATCAAAAATGCTGCAACCACATGGCACAAAATGCAGAGCCAGTACAAACTCACACTGCTGGTTCAAATATTTTGGAACATTCTCAGAGAGGAATGTTGCCCTGGCAGATTTTTTGCTTGACCAGGTACTGTCTGCCTTCCTGAAGCCAGCATAAACACAATTTCTTGTTTTTCAGCCAAATTACCAGAAATACGACCTTTTCTTTGCATGGATCCAAACTCAAAGGGCAGAGAACCATCATGCCAGAAATCTTTTTTTTAAACTAACAGAAGTAAATTCTATGCTCAAAACTTATATAGCTGTAACAAAAGTGTGTATAGATATGCCCAAAGATGAAAGTCAGGAGGCAGAATGAGAGAAAGACTAATTCTCAAGTAAATGACCAGAGAGTGTAAATTAAACATAATTGGGTTTCTAGAGATAAAAGAGTAACACCTTGGGCATATATATATATATATATATATATATATATATATATATATATATATATATATATATATAAAAAATATGTAACACATTCCAAGTAAACTGCTTCTCAGACCTTATGCTGAAATCTATCCTTAGCCTGGGTCCTCTGGCTGCTGTGGTTGACTGAGTTCTAATTTGACCCTTACGTGACAACCTCCACCAATGAATAGCAATGAGGAATTCACAAAGAAAGCTATTTCAATATAGTTCTCTGGTGGGCACAGACAGACCCATTGTGCTGGTGTCAAAAGAAACAACAAAAAAGCTGGTCAGAGTTTTTGTGTTCCTTAGGACAGAGGCAGTCTGTGAAACAAGGTTTAAACTGTGGAATGAACAAGGGCAGAGGAAATGGTAACAGGAGAACTCCTTGAGAAGGAACTTTGCATCTTAAGGATATTGCAATGAATGCTGCAGTTCACCACTTCCATTATTGCAGGAAAAAATGTCACTGTGCAATATTTGAGCTTTTACATTAGTAGGAAATTTCATCTGACCATCCAGAAGGAATAATTCTGTATAAATACATAAATAAATCCTGCAAATAAATTTGAAGAATATCATAGTATGAACTGGTTAAGCAACATCAACAAAAGCATCCAAACAGATGCTTGTAAGGCAATACAGTTCCAACACTTAACTGACTACAGAACTGGCTCTAGTCAATAGAACCACAGAATCTCCAATCTTACCAAAATGGTTCCCAGTCCATTTAAAAAGAAATCATTTAATTAACCTTTTAGTTAAAAGCACTGAAATCATACTGTAGTACCTCAGAAAAGATACAGTTCTCAGAAAAAAAAACCCCAGAATTTTCTTATACCCAATTAAATCTCTATATATTAATCACTGCATGTTTAAATGGCACCAGTGTTCTTTTCAGAGTTTCACTTTGATAAAGATTCCTCCCTTCAGCACTTTGCTACTAGACTTTTTCAGGTTTTCCTTCCAAAATTCCATGCAGTGTTTTCAGGGCTTGCTGATACAGTATGTCTACACAGCTTTAATTATACTGGAGCTCTCTCTCCCCAGTAAGGTAAATTTCAACTGCTACAATCTTCTTCCAAATGGAAAGGAAAATAAATTATGGAAATACAGAATGTCTTTTTCACAACTGCATATATATAATAGCATAAATAATTCAGTTTAATGCTCTAAAGTTCAAATTGAAGTATTTTTACAAGGGCAATTTCTAAAGTAAATGCCTTAGCCTATGGTTACTTTTACCCAATGTTTAAAAAAAAAATCAATTTCTTCCTAAAATTTGTCATTTATAGACCAGAACAGCAAAGAACAGCTTTCTGAAGCAGAGCTCTTGCTCTCTGGGACCTAAGGACTTGTCTACGCTGAATAAGCTGAACTCCTCCATCATAGCACTCATTATGTCACACTTCTTTCAGAGATCAGTGTTTGTGTTAATTAAGCATAAAACAGCACAGCAAAATGGCAGCATATTACTTCACACCTACTAAGTGTCCACACTAAGGTTTAATGGGGTATGTGATAGTCTATAAATTCACACTGTGCACTGTAAATTCTCTGTGTAAACAAACACTCCCCAAATATCTCTAAAGGAGTGTCCAGGTGGAATAATTTTTGTAAAAATCTTGCAGATACCGAAAGACTGAACAAGGCAGAGATGGTTTCTCATGGCAAAAATCAGAATATTTTGATTGTTTCGGCAATTCTATTTGTTTAACACTATACCTTATAATAATCAGGCCCATGTTTACCTATTGCCAAAAACTTTTTGTATTTCCCTTTATAGTTCTTGTTTTCCTATAGAAATAAAATGCAACTTGAAAGTCAAAACTAGAATGAAAAAGATCAAACTTTGCAATCTCTCTTGGAATATGAATAGTCAATTTGCTGCATCTCAAGCCTCTGACACCTTTTCTTCTGCCTTGGAACTTGCCAGACATGATTGCTACCAGCTTGATTAGTTCATAGGCCGATCACTTTAACACCCCAGAACACATGTCCTTGCATACTAAAGCTGCTGCGTGCCATCGATTTTACAAAGGTCTCCCCCACTGAAATCAATAAGGAGCTCTGCTTAAAAATGGATTGCAGCACTTTGTGGTCCCTTTCTGAGTTGTGGATACCCAGGCTTCCAAGTATTCTCACAGCTGCTTTTGGCAGCAGCTCCATGTCCCCCACTTCCTCTGACCCTGATCTGATCCTCACCCACATCAACAGACCCTTCAGTCACTGATCACTCCCAGCAGAAACAGACAATAGACAATCCCACCACGACCATTTCACTGGAAAAATATCTTCCAAGCAGCAAAGGAAAACCCCTCCAACAGCCTCTGTGACTGTTAAATAGCATCAGGCCTTCAATTAACCACAGAGGCTGTAACATTTTCAACAGAAATTACTTCCTTACTGCAGAGGCACCCTTCCAAGCAGAGCCACCCAAAATCAATACATCTGTTCTCAGAACAGGCTATTTCAATGAGAAAGAGAAAAAGATAAAGATCAAAAGCAGCACAGTTCATAACTCCAGTCTGTCCTTCTTTCCCACATATTTTAAAGCTTGACTTCAATAATATGCAATCCAGTCTGGCTGCAAATAAGCCAAACACATAAACACACTGTTACAACCTCATGCAGTTACTTCCACAGAACACTTAGAAGATTTCGCTTAACAGTATACAAGAATCCTCATTTTTCTTGTCTCTTAGGTGTTTAGAATTTTGGCAAAAGGGCCTCCATTTTAAGAGAAAGGCTACAGCTAGGAATTTGACAGAAACTGGCTCTGTGTGGGGAACTACAGCTGAGAACAGCCCTGTATTTCTGAGGATTAAATCTCCACAGAACACAGAACAAGAGTCAGTGGGCCGGCAGCATCTCCCAAAGCCAGGCCAGTTTGTCACGGGTGAAACAGAGTAACTGAAACATTACAGCAAGGTTGGAAAATCCTGCAGAAGCTCATAATAACTCTTTCATAAAAGACACTATTGTGCTATCATGGAGCAGATAAATAACAAAATGGCAAGCAACAAAGCTGAGGTCAGCTCTGCAGTCAGGCAGCCCAACAGCTTCACCCATTGCAAATGCCCCCGGAAGGCGTCAGGCAGCGTGTTTAGGCAGCATATTCAAACTCAGAGCTATTAGGTAGAAAATTGTCCTTTCACTACACATTTTGAGAGGAAAAAAATCCAACTCTGACCCCACAGAACAGTGAGTGTTTAAGCTCAGCAACAGATGTGTCAAATGACTGATCCCAACCATGAGGAGTTAATTGATGCTATAAATAGCACTCTGCAGACACCAAAAAAAAAAAAAAAGTCCACTTAATTCTAGTATCCAAAGAATACAGTCTAGCTCTGCTTATCAGTAAAACTATTTTCCTTTAAAGAAGTGGGTTTGGATGTTTTACATGTAGATTAACACAGAGAGATAATTTGCTTTCAGGCTATTGAGAGATTTCCTTCCTTTTATGTTTCAGAAGAACAGGGCTGCATGCAGCTAAATGAGATCCATAGATTACAGTAGAAGAAAGGCCAATAAAACTGCACAGCTACATTCCTGGGTAATAACAAATGCTTTTTAATTCTAGGGCTCCGGTCTCAGGGTTTATGAGGGCATTTCCAATTACTGCTTTTAAGATTAATGCAAATAAGTGCATCAAATAGAAACAGATTCTTTAACCCATCTGAATCAAATATTTAGTATCTTCCATAGCATTTTATACTAATAAATAAACTGGCACTGCTAGGAAAAATATCACAGGTCTGAAGTGTTCAGAGCAAGCCTCTTCCCCGTGGCTTTCACCTGCTTTCAGGAAAAAAAACAAAACCAAAAGCCTTCAGCTGTTTTCCAGAACATGGGTCTTGTTTACCTCACACAGCCACACCTAGTGGATTGTGTGGCTGCTCCATTGCTTCACCAGGGAACTGAAAACATCAGCATAAACAGGAAAGAACATAATGTTAGTGCTCACGTTTAATTCTTCAAGCCACTAAATCAAAATAATTTCATTAGCTGCTTACCAACCAATCTTACTGCATTATTCTCCCATATTTCAACCTCTCTCATTAAAAACAATCAGATTTCCATCTTATGTTGCTTTAAACCAGGAACAGTATCAAAGGAGAGATTAAAGCAATACAAAGACAAAAGAAACGGAATAAGGCCCACTAGCTTTAATTCTCTCCAGTAACATCTGTGTCATTCTAAATCCAGGATTTTTTTTCACCAAGCTACGTTTGGAAGCCTGAGGCACTAAGTAAATCTACTCTGTTTAGACCAAAACTGTTGATCTGCTTTCTGCAATGGCATGTGCAGAGCACACCCTTCACTGTTTCAGCATCTGTAAATTTAAAATGCAATCCAAGTTCATTTTACCCTTGTAAGTTTAGGATGCAATCCAAGTTTGTGCTGATTAACACCACAGCTTTTTAGTATTACAAGGCAAACATGCATTTGAGAACTAATAAATAATTTCTGAGCAAAATAAAAGTATTTAACTCATCTGCTGTCTTGAATAATCATTCAGTTCATGCATAAACATAAAGACGGGAAAAACAGATACATTTTAATGAAAGTCTTAGAGAAAGTAATCATTCCATATGATGGATTTTAGCATGTAACATCTCTCAACAGAGCAGTCTTTGTTATACACTATAAAAAGGTGCTGCTCCAGAGGTGGTGCCTGGTTGGAAGCATTGCCACAAGAACTGGCAGCTCAACTCCCCTTTCCAGGTGTGAGGTGTTGCTGAATTTTCAAGGCAGAAATCCCTGAGAAGCATTTCCTCTTCTATTAGCCAAGCATCTTGGCTTCTGTGGGGTTAAATTGACAGGCAAAGAAGCCCTCAGAGAATTATATTCAGGACGTGCCTGGTTCACATCAAGATGCCATAGTAACCCCATTGATTAGTCCTTTACTCGCTCAGATCTTCCCTCGCACGCAGCAGAAACGCAGCGCTGTGCTGACACTGCCAGGTGTCACAGCCACACACTGAGCAGAACTGCAAGCAGCAATCTGCAAGACTAAGATTTGTATCTTTATTACAAGAGCTTTTTATTCGCTGGTGCGTGGCTGTATCGAAATGGAAGCGTTTGGGTGGCAGCAGAGCCCTGGGCCGCGGTGTCCGGGCTGCTCTGCAGGCGGTGAGAGCCCGGCACAGGTCACCACAGCCTTGGGCTGGCAACACTCCAACACCACCCCGCACCTCCAGGGATCCCCCCTTCTCCACATCCCTCCTTCCCTGCATGGAAAACCTGTTCTGAATCTGACCTGCCTATAAACCTCCATTTCAACTGGTCAACTACCACATTTAAATTACATCTTCTATACTGAGGCTGATCCAGACCTGAAACTCAGCAGGAATTGGGGAAAAATAATGGATTTAGGGGGTCAGTACCAATTATCTTTTGCAGAAGTCATTTTCTTCTAGAGAGCTGTAATTAGACTGATCTCACCCCTTCCAAGCCTATCCTACATTTTTATCTTTGACTAAATCTTAATGCTTTTTGTAGTTTATATCCCCCATCAAGAATATTTCCTATTTCCAGGAACAAACTTATCACTAGTGCCTAATTACAGTTATTTGGAAGCAGAAATATTTCTTCCAAATCACTGAAGATCTGCTCCAAGAAACAACTTTCTATTCAAACATCCCTTTTTAATAACCATCCTGCTGATAACTGCTGAGGGGAAAAAATAACAATTTTGCTTTAACTTTCTAACCACTTCAAATGTTTAAAGCAAATTCCCTGTATTATATTAAAACTAAAATCCTGCACTGTATAAATAGGAATACATTTCAGCTATAATAAACACTTTTAACTTGTTTCATTAAAACTATGAAAGGAACAGAGGCAAGTCCCAAACAATTCAGACAGCAAATACAATGTAAACTCTGCTGAGAATCTTTCCTACAAACAGCTTTGGAAATTTAAATGGGCTCTGTATTTTCAATAAAACTTTTTGGTTTGACATATAAAAAAGGATGTTTAATCTAAAAACAATCAAATGAAAATGGAAAAAACTGTATAAAAATCAGTAACATGATATGGTGCTATTCAGAGGATTATTTTCGAGGAATGCTTGGCTAAAACTATAATCCACCTACACTGAGAAAAATAAAGCTGTACACAGAAGGGAGCAATATTTGAGAAAAATAAACAAGAGTACTTCAATATTTAATCCCATTATTCACTTTCAAGTCCCTAGATTTAAAACAGACACACCAAAGTATTGAGAGGGATTCAGAGCAGCTGAAAATGGTTATGGTCATCCTCTAAGTGACCAGAGGATTGGCTTTTGATTCCATAAAGACTGAGATACAGCTGGCAGGGAGGGCATGGAGAGAGGAAAAGACATCCTGAGAGCCTGACTCTTACTGCCTGTAGGAAGAAGTCCCACAGTTGAGAGACATCCCCTGCTCTGTGAGGAGTAGAATGAAGCTAAATGAGTATTTCCATGGTAATAGGAAAAGGGAGAGATGGATCACAGGAGGCACAAAAGAGAAAACCATCATCCCTGTTTTCCTCACTTGCATTTTACCCCTGCCTCTGCTCTGGACACAATGACAGAGGGTCCTGTCCTAGTTCCAGTTTTAACAGATATCATAGGGGTATTCCCTTCTTTGTGCTCCTCAACCATTCCACCGCTATGTTAAACAAATTTTAGCTGGCCTTCAGTAGCATGCAAACAAAGGAATTTCTGAGGTGTAAAGACAATTCAGTAAAAGAAGAGTGATTCAAGAACACACATAATGAAATAGTAACAAGACACTCAAGAGATTCAGCTGCAGAAACACAGTACCTTTTATAATCTTTCTCTCTTGTAGTGGCTTTTAAGATGGAAATTCTCCCTTGGTTCGATAATAACTCTGTAAGAGAAACAAAGAAAATAACAAAGATTTTTATTCCATCTGGGGGAAGTAGGAAGAGGGATTATTTTTGAATAACTGTTAACATTTACATAATACTGTGGAAGTCTTTTATTTGTCTCTCTCCTCAGTTCCCTTCCCCAATCATGCTGGTTTACAAAAAAGCATTAGCTCTGGTATCTATTCCACCATCACCTGAAATCCCAAGGAAATCCCATAGAACTGGAGTATGGAAAGTGAACTCCATTAAAAGATCCTCCTGATTTCTGTCCCAGTGCCACTCATATGTGCATAAATCACACATTCTCAAACTTAAAATTTAATCCAATATATATTTAATTCCCCATTAATTCCTAGATTTAAAAGCAAAAAATGTTTTCCTCATAAGCACACACCAGAGTATTTTCAGTCATCCAGGTCTAAATGCCATCTAGTGGCTCTAAAAATATCAACTGTGGTTCCACAGATACACCTCATCCCATCTGACATTTTTTCTTCTAACAGCAGGAAATAAGAGAAATTAGGGCAGGAAATTCACCAGAAAGAACTCAAGTGTTTTTCAAAATCTCATTTTTTGTTACAGCTTAATGCAGCATTCCCATTACAGCATTTCTTATCCTAGCAATTTCCCAAAGTTAACCAGCAGGATCCTTTGTCTTGGCTTCCCACTTTCCTACTCTCTTTCTGAGAGCAAGAACACTTCAAGCAGCTGATTCCTGCAATCACCCTCGCTGGTTTCACTCAGGTAAAGTTTACCCAAAAACCAGACATGTCCCTGCCCTTCATTAACACATGGCTCCATCACTTGGCCCTTCCTCACTGCTCCTCCTTTGCCTGGACAGCACAAGGTGGCCAAATAAACATCTGAGTGGTAAGTAAGGAAAAACACTCCAATCCTGCAGACTCACTGTAAGCACAGAGGTGCTAAAAGAAAACTCTGCATCTCTTGATGCATCTTGATGTAACGAGAGTTTCTTTGAAGCCTAATTTCTTTTAGCTTTTGTCTCATAAGAATATGACTTACCTCCTCTAAGTAAGCTAATTGCATTTATTTTCTTAAGCCAGAAATAAATAATGTTTTACATTTAGTGTCACCTGGAACAGACAAAAACTACTGGAAAAAATACTTCCCTTGGTTTTTCTTCCCTCCTTTTTCACCTCTATTTTTGTTGTTGATTCAGAATCAAGAAGACAAGCTGCCTAAGGCTCGGGATGTCTGGGTAAGACCCAGCCCCACTATAGCATCCATGTACAGCTGTGGGATGTTGAATCTTTTTTTATCACATAACCTGGTAATAAAGTGCATTTGCCTACTTTACAAGATCTCAAAAGTATGTATATAAAATATCAGTGCTGTTATATACACCCACACTATTACTGGTGGTCTTCTAGTGATAATCACACCTATATAGCCTGAAATTTAGCGTTTATTACCAAGAAAAAAATCCTTATCTTTTTAACACCAATCTGTGTTTCATTTTCCTCTTTGAGCAGGGTATTTGTCAGGCCAGTGACAGTCCCTGAAGTGCTGTGTGGGTTATGGCAAACACCTGGATCAGACAATGCTGTGTTCACATGGGCGCAGTCCAACCGCCAGCAGGAATCCCAGTGCTGGTTTATATCGGCTGATGCCAGCCCAGAGTTCAGCCCCAAGCCCTGGGAAGCCTGCAGCTTGCTGAGGCTCATGCCTATCCTGCAAATCCCCTTTCCAGCCCTTGGATGCTGCCCATTTGATAACACAAGCTGTGCTGCAGGGGAGAGGAGGAAAACCCAGCGTGGATGGCATTACATTTAATAAAACACCTGTGTTTCATTCCAGTGATATACTTCTATTGCTGATTTTAATCAAGTATCTTACAGCTCTCAAATGGGAAAGGTGGAAAACAACCTGTAATGCCTTTTCAGACTGCCTGTTATCTCTCACTTGTAACTAATTACCCCAGTTGCACTGTTAAAGACTGAGTGGTTTTATGTTTGCTCGCCAACAAATGACTAAAAAAAAGAAATCAGACAATTAGTCTCTAGCTATAATAACTAATTAAGATAAATATTTTCAGAACAAAGAACTTAACAGAACATCAAGGCACTGACACTGCAAAAATGTCTGAGAAAGTAAAGCATCTATCAGCAAAGCACTTCTTGCCAGTCAGCAAGTTCCACAATTGCATCCCCACCACACTTCATTCTTGTCTTACTCCAGTGAACATAATTAGGTATTAAAGCTTTTCTAACATGGTGAGAATGTGAGCAGCTTATTGGACTACAGGAAGACTTAGGGACAAATTTTGATTCTGCATCATTGCAAATGTGTGCACTGCCAACAGATGAGTACTTTTACACAAACAGCATGATGGAAGTACAGTAGCAACCTGCTCTACCATTCCTTTTCCCCCAATGTCTTATTTTGTGTCATCAGCTATGCCTGACCTGTGCTGGTAATCCAATCCTCACACTTTCTTGGTCTCCTACTCAAAAGGCTTCTGAGCATCCACCCAAGCTCTTGCCAACATTTGCTTTCTGTCAGTGTGAGGAGCAGCCTCCAGCCAGGTCCAGCCTGGGCAGCTCCACTGGACTGCCTGGCCCTTGGCTCACACTGTGCCCGTCTGAGTCAGTGACAGAGCCAGGGTGACACAAACCACGGCTGGAACACCTTCTGGGGCACAGAGTGGATCCCTCGCCTCTGCACACAAACTGGTGACATTAACACTGCCAAGTGTGAGGCAAGCAAGCAGTGTAGTCCAAAATAAACGAGACAAAAACATGGTGTGGATGCACAAGCAGAGTGCTTTTCAATTCAGCTGCAATACTACTGTAAGCACACATTGCAAAATCTTGCCCAGGGTATGAATGGAAAGCCTTCATCTTTGGCTCTGTCACCCAGATGACCTTCTCTCTGGCATTTCTGGCATTTAAATAACTAATAAGGAATTCTGATGATGTAATTTATTTGGCAGCAGAAAAATTACCTGCAGACTCATGGCTCCAGCCCTCACTGCACACTTACAACCTCAAAGCAGCCACAAGGAACGAATGTTTCTGTTGCTTACAGCAGTGGATTGCAGCACAACTTCACTTGCCAACAGCTACCCCAAAGGAAAAGACACCAGTAGAAAAGAGCTCACTTACTCCCAGATTAATTTGTCTGTCCATGTTCTGTTTTTATTGATTGCAAGAAGCTGATACCCTCCAATTGTATGTTTTCCTTGGCAAGAGCTCTGTCACAAATAAATCACCAGAAGTTTGGGCAGAGCTGAATAGAGCTCTCCAAAGTCTATTTTGTATCTGCTGTGATTTACTTAACCAAGAGACAAGGAGGTGAAAAGAAAGAATTCTCTTCCTTCACCTTACATCTCCATTTGCTGAACTGCTATTTTATTTCACAAAGCAATGTAGGGTATTCTGACTGACAGCGCAGTTCTGCTTTTATGTAAGGTATCAGATGGCAAACATGAGGTAGCTACATTACACAACTCAGTGTGTGGGTATATGCTCTGTCACAACTTGCACCAAAACATATGAAACAGTCATGGGAAGTGAGGTTTTTCCTCTTAAAGATGTGATACAAACATAATGAACAGCAGCCACCCTGCACACTCATTACAAAGCTTTCCATCAGAAGAGGTGGACTTCAAGCTGTTTGATATTTTAATATTTACACTCAATTATCTCTAGAAAATTATTTAAAACAGCATTATTTTTGTGTTACTTAGGAGCTCTGAGTTCCCTTAGAAACTCCTACTCATTCTTAATTATAGTGTAAATCAGCATGTTAACATCAAGCGAGCAACCACTAACTAAAGCAGCTGATACAAATGCAGACAAAGTTCGGACAGAAGCAGTGGCAAAATGCCCAGAAAGTTCCAAACCCCCTCTGAACAGCTCAGTCAACGTGGAGAGATACAGAGGGAAAGAGACCTTTCAAAAGAGATGCGCTGGGTAATAGCAGTTACTGCCAATAAATTTTATATAAATATTACAAAGGTAGTAAAGAGCCCATGCATCAGTACACAGACATGTCACAGATAAGAACTGTGGCTTTTTAAAATGTCAGGACTGAAAATGTACAACAGCCTATAAAATGTCACTCAAGTCATTACATGCTACCAGTGAAGTAAATCATTTATTAAAGAAACAATGGCTGAACTAACTCTGCCAAACCAGGTGCACCTATTTCCTCTACTGTGTTACTGTGTTGATAAAGACATGACATATTAAAGGAAAATGTATGAAATACAGAACTACAAAAGCCAAAGTACAGTGATTCACTCTGCTGTGCTATGATACAAGCAAAATTAAAGCTAATCCTTTCTTCTGAAGGAAATGTCACAGACTTCTGTGCATTTGGTAAATTAATATTTATAAGAAGCCCAGACAGTTTAGTGTTTTTAATACAGGACTAAAATTCCCTCCTGAACATCAAACAGAGAAGGTGCACTCAAACAGCAGTTTCTTGATTGCAACAAACCTCAATGACAGTATTTCCAAGATCTGTTTTCCATCATGTCATTCCGATTAGCAACTGTGTACAACGGGGACATTTGCAAAATCCACCAAGTAGCCATGAATTATACATCCCTAACTCTTTAAAGTTAACACATAATAATCTTCTTATCAAGAGCCTGCTGACAGCTCCTAGTACTATGTTCCTAATAATTCTCATTACAAACAGACATCTAAGAATGGAAAAACAAGGTGTACACGGTCTAGTACCACACTGCTGCAGAGACATATGTAATAAGTGAGACTTTAACAACAGCATTGTTTCAAGAACTTACATAACAATAAAACTACAACTGAACACCTTTTATTGAAAAATGTAATTTAAAATTTTACAGCCTAATATGCATAAGAATTCATCACACCCAATTAAATTAAATGCAGCAGTTGATCACTTTTTATGAAAATTTTGAAAAGGAATTTTGTTATATTACACACTAATATGGAGTTTCATTTAATTTAGATGATGAATTATCTAATTTTGTTTTCTAGCATACTAAGGGTATCTAAATTGAACTTGATAGCATTCATGGGGTAACCAAAGTCACCTTTTCGCATTACAGAAAGAGGAGAAATTTATTCATTTAAATGGGAGGCAAAGGTGATCTTCCAAAATTCTATAATGAAATTTAACCCTGGAAAAAGAAGGATAAATAAATTAATCCTTGTCTTAGTAATAATATATTAGTGCCTATAAAGTTCACAACAACTGTGGGAAACTAGCTGCAGATGTTTGTATTCTCCAGGGTAGAAATTCCTCTCTCAAGCAAGCCAGACCCAGTCCTGTAACCATGAGGTTAAGAGAGCAGATTTTCCAAAGCGAGCTGGAATCTTTAGAAGAATCTTTGTTCACAGTTTTAATTCAGAAAGGAAAGCTGCAATTTGCAATCAATATCCTACTGTACTCCTACGGCACAGATCAGCTGCTGGAGCAGAGCAGAGCAATGTCCCAGTTTCGCTGGGTGACAATAACCAGCAGCACTGTGCAGGCAGCACTGTCAGATGTTCCTGGGCTGCTCTGACAATGTTCTGGCTGTTCATGATGCTGCCCTGGCTGCTGTGGCCAACAGCTCCTGCCCAATTACACTGCCAAGGGTTCCACTCAGAACAAAAGCAGCTACCAGGTATTTTGTCAAGCTAGGAAATTTCTTACTGGAAATATGTACTTGAGAAATGTCCAGTTCTTTCTGTGCCCAAATAGAAGAGGAAAATCAGTCTGAGGGAAAGCTTAACTAACAATATTTTGTGAATAAAACTGTAGGGTAGTCCAGCTTAAGATGTTTTCCTGGTAATTTGCAATGCTGTAGGTAAATCTGAATACTCTTAATAGTCTAAACTGACCACTAGAATACTTCATGCAGTCACTGCTAGACCAGCACCTAATCCTATAACTGGCATAAGACCTTCTACCACAGACAGATGACTATCACATGCTAATAAAGGAACAAAAAAATTCAGGTAAGATTGGAGAAATCACAGAGAGAATGACAATTTGCTGAAGGTCAAGAGCTTTGAGTGAGGAATCTCTGGAATCTCAGAAGTAATCCTTAACACTGAAGTGATGCCTTTCTCTTGTCCTTGAAAAAGGCACAACTGAAAGAGACCTCAGTCACATCTCTCACAGTTCTTCACATGAAGCAGGATTTTAATTTTTTTTTTTTTAAACAAGAACTTAGAAAAGTAGCTTGAAACAAAGGGAGTCCTGTAGTGCACCTGCAGAATCCACAGCACTTTTGGGCAGTAAGAGCTGCACACACCTTCCAGAAGACTGGCAAGGTGGACGTATGTGTATGGAGGTAAATTTAATTAACATTCCCACACTAACAAAATACATATGTACAGTTAAGAAACCAAATGGTACAAGCAGTCAGAATATTTCACATATGCTGCCATTCTTTAAACTTTATGTTCCACAGAAGCACTGATTTGACTAATGAGGTTTTCGCAGAAGAAGTTGCAAGGATGCAAAATCTGTATCTGCATGAAAGCGAAAGAACACAGCATGTCTGTCTGACTTACACAACAATCATGTATTCTGTTTAATTGCATAACCATGTTTCCATTTGTCTTTGTTTAAAAATAATTTAGTAAGTTCTGTTTATTAATGATGAACTGAAGGGAGAAGTTCACATGAAGAGAAGAAGTAGGGCCTCTACTCAGTCATGCACATGGAACAGTGTGACATTAGCACAGATTACAATCCCTAATATAAATTGCTTCAATAAAGCAAAGGGGAAATTAAAGGTGAATTACTGTAGTAATCTAAACTGAAAAACAATTGCCAAGGAAAGATATAAATAGCATCCAAAATTGCTGCTCTAAGAATGTAAAACAGATGGGTAGGAAGAATATCTAGGGATAGAAGAAACCAATCATTTGCAGTTGATATAGACGAGAGCTTAGTAACCTTCCCCAGCCAACTGGGAATTCACACAAAAGGCAGGGATAGCTTAATGAAGAAGGAAATACAAAGAATATTTCTGCTCCAAATTCCAGAACTCTCACAAGCTTCATGCTTCATTCTAATGCATTCAGGCTACTGGGCAGTCATAGCACTCTGGCTATTTAAAGATAGACCGACCAACTTATTAAAACACTGAGCCACAGGTCTCTCAATTCCCAGGACAAACAAGAGCAGCTAAAACATGCACTGTTAAGTTTCCAGAAGTATGCAATTCCCACACTCACATAAAAATTCTGTAAGAATCTATAGTCTTACATTAATTGAAGCATGGTAAATATATGCATTTATTGACAGAGTTCGTTTCTTAGTGTTTTCAGTGCATATGTTTAATGATCGTAGAATTGTAACAGTTTGTTGGGTTTAATCTGGTCTTTAAACACTGAAAGAGTTCAGCCTCTTCTTTTAAGAGGATTAAAACATGAAAGCAGTAGGAATTTGGTTATCCAGGCACTTCTGAAGCAAATTATTTGCTCTGCCACACTGTTTCCTTTTTTATGGTGATCTTGCTCATCTTTTTCATGTATTGCTGTAGGTCTTCTGATATAGAAAATTTGTTACAAATCTACTGTAAAGAAGTTGAATCAATTGTTTAGACCTAAAAAAAAACCCCAAAACCTCTTTGTTTTGTATTTATCTTTAAGGCAAATTAAGGGGGATTACATGAGAACATATTCCTAAAACTCTAGCATCTTGCTAATTTCAAGCAACTTCTTGTTCTTTTTCTAAGAAATGGGAATATGTGCTACAGAAAATGTAACCAAGAAAGAGTTCTGGGATTCTGAGACAGACAAGCCAGTATTTAAAATAGAAAGAAAATATAGAAAAAAGAAAAAAGGTGGGGCAGTAAACTCAGATCACTGGAAATTAGGCAATTACAATAAACTGCCTTATCTGTTTCATTGACAGCTTGACCTCAAGAGTCCTGCATCCTGTATTTTGCTACCAGTGGAGACACAAACAAGAGACCAAAGGTTTTTGAAAGGCCAAATTAAGCAGTGCAGTACTGAGGATTCGAAGAGCACCCGCCAGAAAGCCTGGCAGTGAAACAGTCTGACACCAAATACATTTGTGGGCAGGAGAACACAGAAACACTGGCAAGGAAAGGCACTCAGGAGAGCCACATCTGCACTGTGAACAGGACTGGAGTGCCACGTCTGAACTGGCACTGGCAGTGAGTGCCAATGTGTGACCCTGGAGAACTGTCCCAGCTCCTGGCAGGAGAGCCTCAATCACTGGATTTATCCCTCCACTGGATGAGCTTTATGTGGCTGCTGAGGTAACCTGCCAGGACAAAACTCTGAATGTATGGAGCAGCAATGGACTAGTTCATATTCATTGATAATTTTGATATGTGATTTAGTGACTGCAGAGAACTGTCTCTGTGGTTAGACAGAGGGAAAACAAGAAGGAAAAAACCACATGCCAGCAAAGAAACAAGGAAAATAAGGTGAACAGTGAAGAAAGCACACAGTCTGTCCTGTGGAGCCACTGCTGGGCAGGAAAGGAAACAGGTAATTACTAGAAGAGAAATAAACAGGAAAACAACTCATATAGATTTGCTCCATGCTATAGTTCCCTGTTCTTCATGTTGATAGGAGGATTAACACACATTCCTGGTAAGATCAGTAAGTGTGGAACTGCATTGCTTTTAAAATTTATGTATTTGTCAGTACAGACTGGATACACCTGTTGAATCTGGTTTTCAGTACCATGTAACCTTTCCCCTTTTGCTCACAAAAACCACAGAAATGAGAACAATTGAGGTCAGAGAAGTAGCACTGGCACAGCAGTTGGAGATGTGGATGCGCAGGGCCATACTGGGATCTCTCCGGGCTCTGATGTAGTTGAGATCTCAAGCCTTGCAGAACCTTTCAGCTGAGCACTCTGCTCACTGCAGCTCAGGCTCAAGCAGTGGAGCAGCAGAACAGGGACTAACACAACATGAGAAACCACAAAGCAGTAAAAAGCTGACAGATCTAATTTTAGTTTTGCCAGCCTGGACAATGTCCTCGCAACAAGCACCAAGTGCGATAAAACTGACGAACAGAACTGACCGCCAAAAACGGAGAAGCAGTAGCTCCATCACACAAGTCTTATTTGCATCTTAAATATTTATAATGTGCAGATTTAAGAGACAGAATCTGGCTGCACATCTGTTCTTTTAATCTGAAGGGCTGCCTTTGGATGGGAGCAGCCAAGCAACTGCACATCCTGCAGGGCTGACACTCACGTGGGGCTGTGCCGGCTCCAGCACCTCGGGGCTGGGGCACACCACCAATGTTCTGCTGCCAAACTCCTCTCCTCTCATTTTATTATTCCTCTTGAATGATTCAGCGACGTCTCTCATTTCTGTGGCACCAAAAATGCAGCTAAGGATTGACGGTGCCAAAAATACCGGCCTCAAAAAACCCTCAGCTTGACTGGTTATTAGAGAAGGGAAATATGTTTTGTACGAGTACCTTGGAAACGAGCAAGATATTTTGATTTTAAATCACAACAGTGTCACAGGCATTAGGTGCTTCTCAGATCTCAAAACATCCAGAAATGAAACAGATCCTATGAATACAGCATCAGATATAATGACACCATATCAGACTTGCAAAACGGCACAAAAAATATACTTGTCTGAGACTTGCTAGAAAAATTGCAATGGACTAATAAATAATGATATACTTTATATCAAAAAAATGTAATCACCCTGAGTAGTCTGAAGCGAAAAACTTCTATATATTAAGCTGCTCATATAATCCCAATAAATCTCCACGATAATATAAAATAAGCTGCTATCTAGGCCTCATCTAAGTCCTACTGTTCCTGTCCCCTAGAAAGGGAGATGGACTTTTCCATGTGTCCAGAGGCCATCCAGACACTAAAAGAGAGCATGAAGCAAATATACTTTCCACTGAAACCCTGTTATTAACCTACTTTGATCAACAATACCAGAGTTTTAATAACATAAAGTGACTTCTATGGTTTTAAATAAGATTTTTTTTCATCCACCAAAGTGCCCATAAATTTTTGTAAATTTTGGTAAAGCCATTAGCATATATTTTCCTAGAGTAGGGTTAGAGGTGGTATACGCATAAGTTCATTATTAAAAACTCTAGCAAGTTCTCTCATTGCTAACCACACTCAGTCCTACATGAAGGCAACAGGAAATTAGATTGTGGAAGAACTACGTAATTTCACTCTAGATGTTAATTAAAAGGAATCACTAAACCCACTGAAGTTTAAATCAATAAGAGAATAAAAGTCCACATTTAGGTGAGATCTAAATCCAAGGCTAAGGCCACAATAAATCTTAACATTACTCGGCCATGTTCACTGATGCCGAGACCTACAAACTGCAGCCCCTTTGCTGCATAATAAATATGAATATAATAATATAAATTCATAATCCAGCATTGTTCTAATGAAAAGTTGTTTAGGAATATGACTGAGCTTTCATTAGGTCTCTGAGATGCACAGTTATGAAGGGCAGATTTTAATTGTATGTGTGTCAATCATAAACCCATCCAATTGTCATGGAAACATGCAATCATGAGGAGTCAAATGATTAACTTGGCAGCTGAAACAAAAGTTTTATTGCTGCAATTGACTGAAACTCTCTGGTTTGCATATATTAAGCTGAATGGAATTACAGTAATGGCCATGGTGCTGGACACAGTGTTCTGTCAAGACTTCTAACAGATTTGATACTTAAATTCTTTGTAGAAAACATGCATTATTCTGACTGTATTTAAACTAGAGATATCAGGAAAACGCTTGGTCCTTAATATCTGTAATGACATAATCATGCAAGAGGAAATTATTTAGACTGACTGTGAGCTCAGTTTCAGGAGCTGGCTGTTGAAACAAGTAGATATAATTAATTATACTAATTTACATGCATATGTAACCTGGATACAATAGAGACACCACCAACAGAGAACTCTAGCATTTCTTTTTACATCTTCATTTCTCAGCTGCACCCAACTCCACACTTGTGAAACACTAAGAAGAGGAATTTGAAGAATGTGCAGTAACAATTAGACATGTCTAAAGGGTGGAATTTGCCCCTCTCTCAAAATGTTAAGGAAAGGAGAAAGAAAACTGTATAATAGAGGAAACTTTGGCAGGGCCAAACAGCATCTCCAGCTTCCAGCTTTATCAGACTGAAAGCAGGAGTTGTATCAGCCACTTTTAATCCCTTTGTGGAATCAGTCAGTCACACCAGAAGCAAAACAACCAAGTGACTGGAATTTTGTAACATTCCAAACTGACAATTCAGAAAGTTAACTCATTGAATTATTCGCCACAGTCCTCTCCATAACCTGCATAGGCTACTGTCAGCAAAGTCAACTCTGAAGTTTCAAATCCCTAAGAAAACTCAAAATACTGTCTGATGTCAAACAAACAAACAAACAAAGAGATGTTGAAAATGCAGAAAGAAGAACAAATTTTATAATTCCATTCATCAGCAGCTTAATGAAACGCCACCATCAACATCATAGTGCAAATATTTTATATTTATAGAGAATATTTTACATTTATAGAGATTTTCAACTTGAAACTTCAATGTATTTTCCAAGGGAAGTAATGTTAGCACCAGTAATTGCTACTGGAGACACACCATGATGTATCCAAGGAAAATGTACAGCAAAACCTGGGATTAAAAGGAATTTTTTACTTTCATGACCCTATTCTGATTCTTTGATCACTATGCTGACTCCTAAGAATGGGGAAGCTCAAAAGGAACCAAAAAAAATCCATTAATCCAAACCAGTAGATAACAGTACATATTTCCACTGCAGTTATGATTTCCGGCACACAAGAACTGGTGTGTTCAAACATCTTTTGAAGTAACTTTCAGAGTATCTGTGAAAATTTATTAACTTTAGTGCTCATTAGCTGTAGTCTGGGTGCCTGTGAGTGCCCAGAGACTGCAGTGGTGCCTGAGCAACCAAACTGCAGCTGGAGGTTTTAACTTCTGCATCAGCTATTGCAGATCAACACACAGGCTCACACACGGTAATGGGTACACTCCAAATTACAAGGGTGCTGCTGAAATCTTACGTCATTTTATGAGAGGAACAGATTTTTTTTCATGTAGTTTCTACCTAACTTTAAACTCAGCTGTTTCACTTCACTGTATATAATACTCTTTTTAATTTACAGAAACTCCAATGATTTTTTTCTTACTGGAGAAGTGAAAAAGATCAGGTCAGAGCATTTGCTGTAAAATTAGACATCTGGAATTAGCTATAAAAGACTCAGATTGCAGAAAGTCCTTAGGCTTAATCTGGGAAACCAGGAATAAAAGAGCAAATGGGTGAACAAGTTGCTGCCCACAAGCAAGGCAGGCATCTCTAATGGGCCCCAGTCCTTCACACCACAATCTACAGTAAGTCTCAAGAGAAATGATCCCTTCTGTGTGTGTGTGTGTCCACTGTGCCCACAATGGTCTGATAGAACAACAGCAGTCATGGACAACTACCCACATCCATCAACAATGCAGTTACTAAAGTAGGACCAGATACAGTCCAATTTTGGAGAACACTGGAGTAAAATAAAAGCAACCAAGACTGTCAAGCTGTATCTTGAAAACCACAGCTAAACAGAAAAAAATCAAAGTAATTTTAGGAGTACAGAAACACTTTATCAGGTTTTAGAGAAAAATATCCCCAAGTGAATATTTGTTCATGTTATATTTCCATTTCACTAAAGACTTAGCAATTACGTCAGATTAGGTAATCTGGGTGCAGTGTTCATCTTGAATTGTATCTAGTACCTAGCTACCCAGTCGCAGTCCTGATATTTTATTCCCTTGCCATAGCTCTAAGTTCTTACGTTTATTATAAAATTCCATAACCTTCACATTATTCTTTTTCAGTGTTAAATTGCTCTTCTGAGTCCAATTGGGAAAAAAATCAGATCATTAAAAAAATCCTCTTTATCCAGAAACACACGAACAAAGCTAAAAATGTCACTCTACGTGCTGTGTTTCCAATTCAGATTATTATATCAATTTTCTCAGAATCACTCACAATCAGCTCCTCCTGGACTTAAATTTCTCCACCCTTTAGTAACCACAAACTGGCCAGGACAACAGCTACTAGGGAAGATTCTTGTTACACAGAGAACTATTCCCCCTTCTACATCAAATTCATAAATAAATGTAGAGGCTGTGTCAAAATTTCCTTTGAAGAACAAAGCTGTGACAGGTAACATGTTCTATTAAATAATGAAGAGGGAATGGATGCAGCACTGCACCCTGTACTCACACCATTAGCCCTTACTGGAGCTGGGGAAACTGGCCCTGAGTGCTACTGCCCCAAAGCCACGGTTTGGGGGGTGTGAAATTTCATGCCACAATATTTAAAAACATGTAGAAGCTGGAACAAATTCAACATCAGCACGAGGCTACTGAAGTATAAGACTGGCCTTAAATATTTCAGCTATTCCAGCACTGTGGGCTCTTACCCCTAACAGTGCCAAGGAAAAGCACGGAGATGAACTTACAGTAGCGCTTTGCAGGATAGAGTTAGACCCAGAAGGAATGTAGGCTGCTATCCTGGATAAGGAATCCAGGGGCTCTAATACAGCAGGAGCATCCACAGTACAGCCTGAGCAGCACAGAACTGCACAGGAAGAGTTCTCTGAACTCCTTGCAACACGGGGCAATACAGTGGTTAGCTCTTAGATCTCTGAACCTGGAATCTTTCAGTCGAGAGATTTCTCCTACATTTTACTGTGATGTAATCTAAAGCTACTTTTTATTTTTATTTTTTACAAGCTAAGACACTCATATTTACAGTATTTTGCACTTCTGCTGGGTGTCCTAAAGCTGTCTTTTTTGTCTGCAACCAACTTCTGATAATTTGTTCTGCGTGGTCTTCAGGACACAAAGGAAACTGATGCACTGAACCTGTTTTTTCAATACATGTAATGATTTATGTCCATCTTCAGTATTGTTCAAGATATAGTGGTCTAAAAAGGTAAAAACTGTGTTTAAGAACGTCTGTTCCACTTTTACTTGTTATTTAAAACTTTGCTTGCTATTTATTCTGACTCTAAAATTTGGGTACTTGAGAAATTTCATGCAACAGTCCTTGCAAGGTCTGGTTTGACAGACAGTACTTTGAAGATAAAACCCACCCAGATATTTTTTAACCACTAGAATTGTCTAGCAGTGAATTTCTGCTGCTACAGAAAGAAGCAGCAAATGCCTGAAGCAGAATTTCACTTGTTTGGATTGTTTACTAGAGAGATTTAATTGACACACCAGCAGGTTATTTTGCTGATCTCCCTGCCTGTACTCTGGTTCTGCTCATAGATGAACCAATGATGTTGAAATCTTGTTACCTGCCTCTGTGCCTTCAAAACATCTGACTGTGCAAATTACTGTTTTTATCCTTTTTCATTTGGTAGGCTAGCTGTGTTATGCCCAAAAATGTCATAAGGCGATATTATCTCCCCTTTTAGCAATTCAGTACACCTTATAATTAAGAAATATTAATATCCCTGTATCTGTCAAGCCACTAACCCCACACAACACAAATGAAATTACATCTCCCTGGAACCCTGCTAAGATAAAGCAGGATCAAGATTAAAAACCCTTGCAGCTGGATCTTAAGGCTTCTTTTTATGGTGGTCACTCTTCACATTGGGGGCAAACTGCCATGAGGAATGCTGCCTATAAGAGCAGACAAACTACCTGAATGACTGGGAAACTGCCAGGGGATTTTCTGGGCTAGTGTCTGAATTTGCTCCAGCTCTGGAGTGACCCAGAGGTGTGTGGCAGCAGCAGGTCAGGGGTGGAGACATTGCCTGCCCTGGATAACACATGCCCTCTCCTGGCAAATCCGAGCAACATTCTGTCTCCTTCCAAACCTCCTGTGGGATAAAATGCTTTGCAATGCTCAAAATGGTGCAAGTCTGTTTGAATCCAACTGTGATTTCTGATAAATACCCAGAACCAGTACCTTTGGCTCGAGTCAGGATGTAATGCATTGGCAGAACAACCTGTGTTGGGACTAACCAGAAAGGAGTGTCTTTGAGGTTTCTAAGATTTCTTTGAAGATTAAAGCAGAGACTTTAGCAGAGATACAAGCAAAGATTTCTAAAGAACTCTAAAACTGAAAGTGCAAAGGAAATGGTAAAATATGAAACACCCCTTTCAAGTGTAGCACAAAAATTATTTATTTCTCTCCTGGTTTAACTGCTTTGCAGTATTTTAAGATTATACTTTCTTCCTTCAGGTGCAGGAACTCTAAAGATGTGATTTCTACCTACCACAGTTCCTTAACAGATTTTACACAACCTCAAGCATACTGTAGTCCCTCCTATTTCCCTTCTCCTGCATCCCTTCTGCACTGTCCCAAGGACACTGCCCATGTTTGCACATTTCCCCATATGAAATTACAGCAAGTAAACACAAATGGGAAATGAATCCTCTCCTGCAGAGGGACGTGTTGCTCTGACAGGAACTGGTAGACAAGAAGTGGTTCCTGGCAGATACTGGACACAGCTCACAGCCAGTGCCACTGGCAACAAGGGGAATGCTTCTCTAGGAGCATCTCAAGTGTTGCTGCTTTTTCCAACCACCACAATTCTTGTTCTCTGTCTGGTCTTTACTCCCTTTACTTTCCACAGAGAACCAGAACTAACTCAGTAACCTTTCGGTTGAAGATTTCTTGTTCCAGACTGTTCTCTGGTTCTGTACCACCCATCCATTTTCCCAGATCACTGGGAGGATTACAATCTTTTCCCCAGCTTATTTTCCCCATGGAAAAATGAAAATGACAGAATGTTTCTAGCCTTATTTGTTCCCCATTGGTGCAGAGTTCTATGGCTAAAAAGCTCATCAGAGCCAAAAGCCTGGGTATGATTGAACTTTAAAAAAGCTGAACACCAACTGGTTTGATTTACGGACCCAGGAGACCAGGTCAATCACAAAAGAGTAAAGTAAAATTTGCCATTCAGAGCTGTCTTTAAAATGTGCCACCTAGCCTGAAAAATATAAAAAATTAGTATTAAGTAGATTGCATAATTGCTTCTGCTGGGCAAAATGGCTTCAAATTCCACTTTCGTAATAGTCATGTATTCAGAACATCCCTCAATCCATCCAAGCAAGGCAAAATCTAAGAAATTTTCCCCCCTGTGCCACTCCACTAAGTTCTGTGGACTTGGACGAGCACTGAATATAGAACATCTCAAGCTGTACCAGCCTGATGGTATCTCTGTAACTGGACTGAGTCTCTCTGGCATCTGTTTGGGAGGCACAGCATAAGGCAAGTTCATCAGTTCAAACCCCATAAAGAGACGGTGCAGATGCACTTCAGAGCAGATACTGCAGGCTTTATTTTCCATTTGAGAACTTTGCATCTTTTAGGTAATGCACATACATAAATACAGAACATTAGCATAACAGCTTAAGAGATGCAATCTGGGATATTTTAAGCTTCATAAGAGTTTGCAGTTTTATGACAGCATTAAAATGCTCTTTTGACTCAGCTGCAGGTTAACACACGGTGCCCCATTTCCATTTCTGTGATAGCTGGATGTTGAGTTCACGTGGCACGTGCAGCAGGAGGGAAGCAGCCAAGGTGAGTAACCACAGGCAGGCACCAGGCAGGACTGCATGCCTGGCAAGGCTCCCATCAGCCGAGTCACCCGGGCAGCGTCAGCCCGGCCACAGGTATCCAGCTCTCTGCCTCCCACACGAGTCCCCACACCACAAACAACAAATTCACCCCCACGACTGAATTGTCCCGAAATTCCTGTCATTCAATATTTTAATTGTGTTTCTGTGGTTTAGACTGTGGTAACTGGGAATGAAGCAAGCAGGAAGTGAAGGCTAATTGTGAAAGGTTAAACTCCCTTTTACACTAAGATAATTTTGTTATGAATAAGGGACCTAGAAAAGAAGGACAGCTATTGATGAGCCAGTGACAGAATAAAAACTTCATCAATTGCTAAGGTTATTTAGTCTGTCAGTACTGAAAGATTTGAAAGCTTCTAATTTAGTTCTTCACAAAAGAAGCTCCCTGCTGTTAACAACTTCACAATGAATTTTCAGCAGTCAACTTCAAATCAGAATCAGTACTGTAGCTTAATACTTCTCTCTTAGGTACTAAGTCAAACACAAAGCTCAAATTCTGAGCAGAAAGCATTACCAGCTATTTATAGGTTGGGCAATTTCTTCGTATAGATAATAAATTGATCTACATATCTCAAGCCAGCAACTGAAGTCTGATTACAGAAATATCTTAAATATTAGTTTATACGTACTCAGTGGAGTTCTGCAGCAAACAGCATCTACATCGATCTAAATAAAGTATCCAGTTCACAGGTATTATTTTAGGTGCCTTTTGCTTCTGTTTTAGTAGGTGTAATGAGAACAGTGGTCACAGTGATATTTAAACAGAAAAAAGTACAGCTTGGTTTCTGCAGCGACACCGAATGCAATCAATCTGCTAACACCTGACACCCGGTAAGCTCACAGTATCCATAAAAAGTATTACTATGTGTATGTGTTAGAAACATCCATTTTCTTGGCTCCTTTTTCTCCTGTAAAGCAGCAGAGTAGAATTGCTCTCCTGAGACTCATAAACAGATTTTGATTTCATCTAGGAAAACTTTCATCTTTCTCTTTGCAACAAAAAAAAGTTTTCCCACCTCAACTTCTCTGCAGCTTCAATAAACCAGTATGATGCATGGCTTTGTGGACAGTGCAGCAAGTTCACATCACCAGACACGAAATACCCCAATCCCGCAGCAAATAAAATTTTCTGAGAGCTGTTTACAGCTTGTAAGACAAAAGAAATTAAGATACATTTACATTAAACATGTGTAGCCTTCCCTTCTTTCTTATGGGTTCCATAAATGACACTTTATTTCCCTCCATATATCCTACCCTTCTGTACAATAGCAGTTTCATAAGCCCTGACTCAAAGAGAATAATTTCTGCTGGCCAAAGAAATCAGCCCTGCCTATGGTCTGGGAGATTTGCCAAGGAAAAACAAGCTCCATGGTAAAGGTCATTAGGAATGAGAGAGATTCTTTACGCTGTGCTGAGTACAGAGACTAATCCACTCCTTTTGGTAGGAAGTGTGCAGGTAGGGGATGAGCAAACATCACTTCCAGACTCTTCCACTCCTGCTTTTCGAAGTATAATCAGGGAGCCATCCATTTTGACCTGCTTTCCTTTAGGTTTTGATGTCCTGCGCTACAAACCCCAGCATTACGCTTACTGGGACAAATCTATTGTCCTGTGCTAGAAATCCTCTCTAACAGTGTGGGGGATGCTGGCAGTAAGGGCAGTAAGTCAGCTGGCTGCTGTTATCATCAATCAGGCATGAAGGCTCTGCTATTCTGCAGCCCGAATTCTTTATCTAACTGATTAGTCATACAGGCCAACTGTATTACAGTATTGCTTCCCAACTCCCATCACAGAACTCCTCCATTTGGAGTATTAAAAACCCAGCTGATGAGGCCAGTGTTGCATGACAGAGGAAAGGGAGGAAGCCACGGCAGCAGAGGACAGAGGAAGAGATACAATCCCCTTATCCCTACAGATCTTCATGCCAAAAAGGAAGTGAGTGAAAGCTTGAAAATCAATTCAAAAGTAAATAAAGCACAAGAGGCCATCAAGGCAAGCACCAGAAAGCTATTTTAAGCTTAAGAGAGAATTAAACATACAAAGAAATTAAGCACAGCAAGGAAACAATCATACTGCAGAATTAGCATTTCTTTTCCTGTTTTTTAGACAACTAAGAAAGGCATTTCAGAAGAGTATCAGTAACATAATTAAGTTGCATTTGCTTTTTGCTGTGCTCAGGGAGGTTTTCTATTGCAGCAGCCCTCATAAGAGAAAGAAACGGACCCCTTAAAAAACATTCCCTTATTATTTTCTCTTTCACATTCTGTACTGTTCCCCATAGAGACCTTATGTCAAAGGTGGCCTCTTTTGACTCTGTAGGAAAGTAACTACTCAGCTATTTCTCCCATCCAAGAAAAAGAAAAACACCTTGCTCAAGAATCCCCTTTCAGGACTGTAACCTATTTCACTTTTCTCAAACACCCCTACACATGCCCACATCTGCTTGCCAGGAAAGCATTAATTCAGGGATTTGACATTCAACTATCATATTTTAGCCCCAAATCACTCTTCTTTCTGCTTCTTTGACCTACACAAACCTACTTGATATGCTCATGCAGTTTCTCTTGCATTTTTCTTTTTCTGCTGGAAGTCACACTTGGTTACAAAAACCTTTGCACGTAACTAATTCCAACTGTATCACAGCCAACAACTTAATCTAAAAGGATAAGCATTTACCATAATGACCTCCACACTGTACAGCAGACAGGCACTAAAATAAGATGCTTTAGCCATAAATGTCTACCTTTGGATGAACGTCTTTCATCTTACAGTTTTGCCAAGCAAAATTTTTTTTTATTTAGAAAATTATCTTAAAAGCTGAGTTACCAATGCAGAGATGTCTTTATGTTTCCCCTTGTTTCCAGTGCCCAGCACCACTCTCCTGTTTTAGAGTTTCATATACTCTGAAGTCCATGTCACTGGTCCATAAACAGCTGTACCCTAAGTGATTCACACAGCTTTTGTCTCCAGTGCAGCATACAGAGAGCCAGATATTATACACCACACCAAGTGTCTCTTCTGCTGTTCAAAATATTCCATTCTCACCATACCTGCTGGTTTCAATATTCAGAAGTTAAAGCACTGCTGAGCAGGCACCCAGTGGGATTTCAGAGCAGAATGTAAAGAGGAATTACTTGGAAAAAAATAATCCTGCAATGATGGAGTCCTGCAGTTTAGAGAATGCTCCAGTTGCAAAGCCCTCTCCCACCAAATGCTGGGGATATGAGAGAAACAAGAAAAAACACAGATGTGCCTGCCCTGCCATGCTCATCAGATAAACCTAAAAAATACACCTTCACAGAGTTGCCTGCAGTATGTGCCAGATAAATAAAACTAATTTAAGTACAATCACAATGCAAGACAAATAAAACAAGCAGGTTGTGTACGTGGATATTCTCTAGCAGATTGCTCTGCTGTCCTCTGTCAGACATTGATATATATAAAAACAACTGTGAAAGAGAAAGAGGAATATTTTGTATTTTATATTCTTTGTAACAGAAGCTGACTTTTTCAAATTTAGTATGCATCCACAGAGACTTAACCACAGCTAGACTCTTCTCTAGTGAGTTTCTTGGGAAAGGACTGATTTAATTTTCCTCATTTGTACTGTGCCAAGCACAGTATGGTCTCAGTCCCAATTGGGGCCTGCAGGCACTGTCACAACAGAGTCACCAAACAAGCAGGGTGATGTGCTTAATGCTAAATTCCTCGGTTTTAGTAGGCAGCTTGAAAGATGTGAGGACAAAGCACCACACCAGTGGTAAACATGCCTTGATTGTACTTTTAAAATAAAGCTGCTTACTCCTGGCTTTTATTGCTTACTCCTCGATTCTCTCTCTTGCTTCTGTTACTACCTCTACCTGGGGAGATAGTTTACATTTATTGTTTGTTCCAAGAGATGCTTAGCTTTCCCTAAGAACAGCATTAAAGGAGAACTATGTACAGCAGTGGGACAAAGGGTTAAAATGATGCCCTTTTTTTTTTTTTGCCACCATTGCTGAATAAAAAGGCTGAAACATTTATTTTTCAGCCACTAATAACAGGATAAGTGTCAGACGTAACTCAAAAAAGTTCTACTAGAGCTCCCTGCAGCTTAAATGTTAAATTTATTCATATTTGATTCCACCCTCAGAAAGCCAGTTCTCTTCTTTCATTGTTTATATTAGATATAGTGAGTCATGGAAATAAAGTGACACGAAACCACATTTACGCTAAAGAAATCATCCCACATCTTTTCAGATTCTCTTTTCTGCTATTTCCGTACCGTGCCTCCTATTGAGTCTGCGAGATTGATTACCCAAGCAAGGGCTAAGCATTTATTCTTGACTCCAGTTATTTAGCTGCTCACATTCTCATCTTAGCAGGCCAATTTAGAGGAAACAGATGCATTATCCATCAGTTCCAGAATCTGAATGAGCATATACAGGACTGTCTATCTGACCTGTGCCTTACAAACAACAGAGTGACAGTAATGCTAAGCAAAGATAATGATCATTAGCTGCCTTTGCTGTGTGTGTGTGAGCCGTGGTACCCTACAAGAGACGGCTCTCCCTGCACGGAACAGGGCAAGGGCAATCAAATGCCTGACTTAAGCACCTCTGACACTATCAATGCAGGGCAGCACATCTTCCTAAAACTGAACCGGTGTATTTAAGGCTTTAGGTTGGCCACAGACTATCAAAAAGAACATATCCTGTAAGAATGGACGCATTCTATAGCCCTCAGCCTGGTCAATTTGCAATGGGAAGAACCCCAACTTATCCCACAGGAACGATCCTACCAACTACTACTGTTACATTTCAAGACTGAACGTATTTAAGTCAGCATGTTATATCAGCCACAGAGAATGTGAGGGCTCAGTATGTGAAGATGGGGTTTTTCTCACTGTTTAGCTCCAGTTAAAAGGGTTACAGTTTATGGTTTATGACTGCCTGAAACCTGACAAAGATTCAAACCACTCACATATGCCCAGTCTTACAAGGATGTCATAAAAGGTTTCAAGACATTGCTTTGAAGAAGGGTTGGGACCTGATGACCTCCAAAAGTCACTTCCAACATATATTATTCAGAGATTTCAAGACAAAACACACTCTGGTCTCTAAAGCCTTCAAAAAGGACCCACACCTTGAGGCTTTATTCCTCTGAATTTTCAGGAGGTCAAATGCTGACAGAAATTGGACATTACCAATTCCTTTGAAGTCAATGGAAATTACAGCCCCTCACCCCTTCGGTAGGTTTTGGTTTAGAGATTTTAGTGTGACTGCTATCACGAAGACAGGGTTTAGTATAAAAACTCTGGTGTAACTTCTTTGACTCTCTCCCTCCCATGCCAGCACACATTCACACACAGTCTCCATCCCACAAGACACAGTCTCCATCCCACATCAGACATGCTTCTTCGCTGACCTGCTTGCAAACACTTCCACAACTACCCAGTGGAATCAGAGCACAGGAACAGGAGAGGCACTCTTAAAGGCTGACTCCATGTTCAAAACCACCTACACAGCCAAGTTACTAATCATGGGATAATCTCAAAGCTATATATCTTCATGGAAAGGAGCTGGTACACTACTAATTACAGCTTTATCAGGAGGCTGGGAGCATTTTTACTCAGAACTAGCACAATACTCGTCTCTTTAAATTCAGCAGACAGAAAGAGCTCCCCCTGCTTTCCAATATACAGCATGTGCTGCTGTGAAGCTTTACTTTAAGGCCAGATATGTAAAGGCAAAATGAGACTAAGAAGCAGTTTTAGCATTGTTAATTCCACGTCCAGGCTGATCATTCCAAATCAAGGTACCTTTCTGCAAGAATGACAGTGAACACAGTACATCACACTGGGAGAGTCCTTCCTGTACTTTTAACTGACAGGCCACTATATAATTAAATGAAATCTGTTTACAAGTCTCAAAGTATGTTCAAAGTACTGTCGCAATTACAGTGCTCAAATAACACACACTAGTTTCATTTCCACTGCCACCCTTTCATCACATTTCTGCATGGAAATTCCACCCAGAATGAATCCTGCTCCATCCCCTCCTGGCTACTGCTGCCTGCAGCGACAAGGGATGGAGATCAAGACCAACACAGAGATGGGAGATGACTATTCAAAATAATTCCAGCATCAAGAGGCAACAAAGGATCTTCTCTCTCTCTCTCTCTCTGGACTCACTAGGACCTACACCACTGAGACAAAGGATATGTTGCCAATTTCTCAGACAAACTGCATCAAAGATGCTGCTGCTGTGGAAACTCCACAGGCTCTCACTTAGGGGTTGTTGATTTGCTCAAGAGAGCAATTTATGTGGAAGTGTGAGCAGGCTTGCATTTTTAGGAGAAGCTGAGAATTCTTAAAAGGTACCCTCTTATTTCTCTGAAAACCTTTGTTCTTTATTTGTTACAGAACACCTAAAAGAACAACTTCATTCATTAATTATAATTGTTCTGTTGTGACACAAGAAATAAAATTTGAAAATAAATCAAAAAGTTCCATTTTGCTGCTGCTTCTGTCAGTATTCCAGGCTAAACAGAAAAACCATGTAGCTTCTTGCAGGTAAATTCCTCAAAACATGGTACTTACTATTGTCCTCAAAGAATGAACAGTAAGTCATGAACAGTAATAAAGTTCTGTGTATGCACCAGATCCCAAATGTAATTTGCTCCTGAGTGTGCCACAAAATCCAACTCTTCTGACCATCCTGTGAAATGATAATGTGCATAGAATCCCAGAATCTGCTGACTTGGAAGGGACCCAACAAGATCAGCAGGTTTGATTTACTGATTTAATAATAGTGCAACCAATGGACAAACAAAATGTTTCTGTTTGTGTTGTTTCCAGGAAAGGCAGCACAGGAAGTAATTCCAGTGGTCTCATTAGTCATGTTTAGCTACAGTCTTCCAGATATAGCTCTAAACAATCTTCAGGGAGAGTAAATAACCATTTTCCTTGATCATTATGTATCAGTGAGGGAAAATCCTATAAATCTAAAGCAAGTTCTAGAACAGGTTTTCAAAGTCCTTTTTCTGAATCAATAAATAAAATGCCAAAAAACCTCCAAACCTAAAACCAGTTAAACAACACAATATGGATCTGGGAAAAATGTCAAGTGCTTTCTTTGTCTTTTCAGTGCATAATTAATGCTATGCAGAACTTCCCCTGCAGCTGGGATACACTGTGACATCTCTGAAGAGATAATAATGGGAACTGAGGTTTTATTAAGTCTGTTTAAGAAATATTGTAATGAAACAAGAAAATTTAAAGGTTAAAAGTTGAACTTTACTCTTAACTGTGATGCAAAATGAAGATGTTTGCTCTTGCTGTTGGTTTCACCTTCTAGTGCATGAAAGGTGAGGGCTGAACGTGTATTGCTCGTGTTTTGATTTGGCTGTAGGTCTTGATGCCACGGAGGTACCTACCCACAGGTATAACGTGAGCTCCTGTATCAACCCATTGTCCCTCCACAGGATGGAGGGGAACTGTTCTAACAGCACTTCACTGCACAATGTTCCCTGAATGCTTCACTATTCCACAACCTTCCGTCAGCCCTGGAGTGACTTCAGGTTTTCAGGGAATTCTTCAATCCTCCCGAACACAATCACTTCCGTTTCTACCTGCCTATTACAGCCCTACACAAACAGGGGGATTTATAGTCTGTGACCTCCTGAGCAGTAGATAAAGCAACATGGTCCATGAAGAGGGTTTTGTTATACCACAATACAGGTATAATTTCCAGCATTAATAGTGTTAGTTATTCCACAACACTTGTGCTTGAGTGTACATCAGTGACAGAATTTTCCTGTCTGATTTGTTCTTTTCCAGTTTCATCAATTTCTATTAAAATCGGATTTTTTTGACATTTATAAAGTTGTGATGTTGTAGGACAAGTGGAACAGCAATACATCAAATAGAGGTGAAATTCCTTTTTAAATTACCCTAGAGGAAACTGAGTAAGCTCAACAGAGATCCCATGAAATCTGAATGATCAGTAGACTCACTCAAAATCAGTTCTACAATCTATAGGAGAAATCAATTTATCAGGAAAATGTGTGGCATTTCTAAGCCAAGGCATTCCTGTGAGAGCCCTTTCAGCCACTTGCCTCTAAGGCTGTAGAATCATGAAACTCCTGAGGACTGAAAGTAAGGACACCTATAGAGTGTGCACATGACAACAGGAGAAAGCAGCCAATTAGCAAATTGGTGCAGTGATTTAAAATACAGTTAAGTCTGCAGAGGCTATAAAGGATGCTCCATCATGTCCCTGATGACTTACGGGGATAGGAAGAAGGCAGCCTGGTAAAATTCCTTGGAGGAAGGAGCCGGGATGTACTGAGACGATACAAAAGCACAAGAGAAATGGCACTCACACCTTGCTTCAAAAGCCTGCTTCTCAGCAGAAGAGACTGCCTTTGCCCTTCTTTTCTCTCTCCTCAGCACTTCTGAATGTCCTACAGCTTTGTAATCCCTTGGGAGCCCAGTGTTACACAGCTCCCTCTACCATCCCTAAGGCAGATGGTATTCCCTTCACACACTCATCAAAACCATGTCAGCAGGGAAAGGCTTCTGAGGGACAAGCAGCGCTTTCCAGCTTTTCTTGGAGCTAGCAACCGACTGTGTGCAAGAATATACTCTTTTCATTAAGAGAGAAACTCTAGTACTGATCTGACCAGGTTTTGATTTGTTCCTTGGTGTATCATTATTGCAGGACACAAGCAACTATTTCACACAGGCATAAAAACAATTATGTGCTTGGTATGCAAGTCCCAGAAACATCTATTCCTATCTTTTTTTTTTGCATGTCAGCTTTTACCATAACAAGGCCCCGAGTTAGAAGGGAAAAAAAGAGAAAATAAATCAGTAAGAGTCACTGAAAGTGTACTACGGCCACATGAAGTACCAGATTTCACTGGCAGCAGTGTCACACCAATCAAACAACAAACCACTGCCTATTAAATTTAATCTGTAGTCAACACAATGGTCACTGTTCAGCTTACACTTAATTCTATGAAATCACTCATTTTCATGTGTGAGCTTCAGAATAAGTACTTGACCCAAAACACAGTGGAGGTGTGTGCACACAGGTAAAACTCTACAGTTAGTAGCAGTGAACCACCAGGTACTTAAAAAGAGAGAACTATGGCCAAAAGTGGGAAAAAAAAACCCCCACAGATTTGTAGAGATTATTTTATTCTTGTGAAACCCACTCCATTTTTCAGAAGATCTACTTCAACTTCCCCCAAGTTCTAGATCTTCAATCCAAAACTCTCCAGGGATGATCCCTTCACAGTATGAAACACTTACTGCCCAGTCACTAATTGCAACCAACCTATTCATGCAAACACTAATACATGCAATTGCCAGATGCAAAAACATCTCTCATGCATCACATTCTAACACTGAGGCACCAGGAAAATATGAAGAATTATAATTGCATTTCTAGGCTACAGTCAGTGACAATGACAGCACTGGCATAATATTCCAATGTATTATGCCCCCAAGTACGATTCTGCAGTTGTGAGGGGCAAGGTAGACAACTGATGTATGTGTGGAAGTGAAGGAGTCAACTGCAGGTTGATCGGAGTGATAGAAAAGCAGAGACTTGGGTTTCCATTTTCAGTAAGACATTGACAGGAAATTCTAATCAAAAGCTTTAAACTTTCCCCCTTTCAAATTTTTTCCTCTCTTAAAACCCAGGCTTTACCACTGAGATACTAAAACGAAGCAGTTTTAAACACAGAGATAGGGTAAGGATCCTTTGCACTCTCTCTGCACCCACATCATTGTTTTCTGGAGGGCAGCCTCTGCCTGTTCTCAAGCCACCTGGAAGCCCCACAACAATAACTATGCAAGGCTCTGTGCCACACTAAACTTGCCTGCAAACATCCCAGCCAGGAAGCACTGCCACCCAGCCGGCTTTGCCAGGAACCAAGGCAAGGCGCTGGAGGAAGGCAGTGCAGAGAGCACTGTGCTTCTAATGTTACAGATTATCACCATGCACTCAACAAGCTACAAATAAAAGCCATGTTAATTCTGACTCCCATGCTTGTTTCAGCAGAACATCAGTATCTGACTAATTTCAAGCTCTACTGGAAATGCAGGAAAATCACAAGCCATTCTGACAAGCAGAACAAAGCGGAGGCTTGGCCCTCCAGAGTGGTTCTGAATATGCATGTTCCAAGGGATTCTGCATGGATATAAGGGGTTAATACACAGAGAACCCTTCTCAAAAATCAAGTCTAAAATGGCATGGAGGAAAATTTTGAAAGTTAAAACATAATGGGAAATATGATAACTTCAGTGAATGATAATGTTCTTAAACTTAGAAGATTTTTTTCATTCCAGAGGATCCAAATATGAACAACTTGTGATCTACAAAAAGCAATAAAGTAGATACTGTCTTGTTAAGTGATTGCAGCAAAGTTAATACTTCAGGCAGCATTACCTGATCCGGAGATGAAGCAAAGATACAAGTTTCCACTACTGATACCAGCATTGGTCTATGCAGAACTGTCACTGATAGGATCAAGAAGACAAGTGAATAAGAGATTTTCCACTCCTGCAGAAGACTCAGGGTTACTGGCAGAGAAGCTCTGTGAGGATTATTTGCAGAATTCATGTCTGTCCCAGGTTTCAACACTGTAACTTTTAAATCAACCTGGGACTTTTTATGCACTTCTGCATAAAACAGAGGAATAGAACGACACTGGAAAGGTAAGTATGCATTTTTTAATTGAGAATTGGCTGTTGCTGTTTGTACAGTAACAGAGGTGCATCATACACCTCTGCCCATTTATCTACTTTCTAACTACAGTATTCAACCACTTAAAGAGCAGGTAAGCACAATTTTTTTGGTATTCAAATGAGTATATGACCAAGTGAAATAATTCTTATGGCTCCATATGAGTAAGAGCTGCAAATTACCCTGCACTAGGAAAGCACCTCCTCATTCTGTGAAATAGCTTCTTCTAAATGCAAGTGAGGGATAAGACAATAATCAGCAATTCATATGAAATGTAAGCTTACAGCCAGTGAACCCACAGCAGACTTTGAAACAGAAGATATATCAAGCCTAATGTCACAAACAAATCCTAGCACAGATAATTATATAGCAACAATGTCAGACACTCTAAGCAAGTCAACCCCCAATGACTGCCAGTGGGCACTGAACTTTAATCTTCAGCATCAAAGCACCAGCATTGGTTCAGCTGAGTTAAATGAGTAATTCTTTTAGCTGGAACAAGCAGCAGTCTCTTCTTTGATAGTCAGATCAGCCAACTGAGAAATCACACAACAGGCTTCACCAGCATGTTACACCTCCAGTAGTTCCAGCTGGAAGGAGCATCCTTGTTTCCTGCCCTAAGCTCCAGAGCAGTCCTGCTGTTAAACAGCTTCTGAATTCCTCCCAAAGCTGCTTGCACTTCAGCTGTAAATCAACGACTGCTCTGTGGACTGTATATATTACAGGAACTTTTTTTAAAAAAAGGATAAAAGTAAAAAATTTCAATAATTGATTCAGTACCTCCTGTCAATTCCTGACAATAAAATATTGATTTACCCAATTAATTCTTACTATGAAATTACTAGGTTCCAGCATGCTACTAATGTAATGTACCAGCAGCAGTCTGGTAAATTCTACACCACCTATTGGTTAGAAAGCAAAAGTAAGGTTTTAAGCATATCTGCATTTTATATGGTGATTAAACTTTAATTAAAATTATTTTTACAGTTGTCATTAAAGGTTGGATTTTTATAAACCAAGAATTCTCACGTCATAGGTCTCAGTAAATTACAGAATAAGCACCTTAAGCGATTATATATGCATGCAAATGTCCATACTATTTTTAAAGATATTGGTACAATTCATTAGACCAGTATAATTTGAATTCATTTAAAATTTAGTGGTTAAAGCACTTTAGATTTTGAGATGGGAATTCATCTGTGTAACTGACTATTTAAATCAATGTATGCACACATTTAGACACAATACAGACACTACATATTTCTCATGTTCACAAACAGTCCAGTGAGATAATCTTACACATTAGTATATTTTACTAAATGATCAGACAAGTGGGTATTTACCCAGATGACTGGGAACACCTTGGCCTTGGGTAAATAAAGACTGTCTAAGAGGGAAGTCCAGAGGAATTTTCCTGAAACAGGGATTTTTCTTCACAACAGTGAGTGGATTGATTGTGCTAAAAAGGTAACACCAATTTAATTATTATGAACGTGTCTTTAAGTCCATCTTTGAAGAAGTCTGTACTATCAACCTCCAGTATACAATACAGTTTCTTCCTGTTTACAGAATACCTAGTGTAATCCAACGGGATCACAACAGCTGCATATACAGCATTCTCTAAAAGTTATGAGCCCCAGAATAAATTATTCACTAACAGAATTGGCTACTGCAGCCTAAATAGGACACTAATCTTAATTGAATAAAATCTGTGTAAAGAATAAATTTACACTGTCCCAACTGGCTTGGAAGTGTTCCATCCCAGGCACTCAGCTTCAGCAAGTGGCCACTAAATCCACCACTGCTACCAGAGAATTTGTCAGACATTCACAATGCAGGATTCATGAAGCATCTAAAAATACAAATACACAGGTTCTGGAATTCACTAAAATGCCCAATACAAGGGTGCCTCCTGTTCCGTGTGGTACTCAGGGTACCCAATGAGCACTGGAGTACTAATCAACATCAGCAGCTTGAACTGTACTTTTCAATCCCTGAATGTCCAGCTCATCTTTTATATCCCAGCTTTCCAGTGATGGTGCTGCTTTACAGGGGATTTTCCCTTCCTATCTGACTGCTGCCTGACAAGAAGCCACTAACAGCTAACACACACCACTATGGCCTCCTTACAATAGGTCTGCACTAAAGCTTTTGCTTCTGCAGACGAACTTCACCAACTGCCACACTCCAGGATGGCTGAAAAACTACACAAAGCCTCAACAACCCTAAGGATCATGCAGGACTCACACCTCTGGTGGACTTCCGCTGAAAAAAAGAAAATACCCAAACCCACACCCACCCATGACAAAACCAATACTGTATTTTCAGTAGTTGCCCGGTATAGGTACAGCCAGTGTAACAACTGGACCACAGCTGCACAGAACAAAGCATCACCAAGTGCTGCAGGCAGGGTCAAGGACGGGTGGTAGCCTTTACAAATTAGAGGACACGCTAATTTTGTTCTCAACAGCTCTTTACACATGTTAAGAACCTGCACCTAATAGCTGCAATGTATTGTTAGCAGCAGTTCTTTTGCTTGTGCATATGTTTCAGATGTAGCACACCAGAAAGAAAAGATCATTTGGAAGAACAGAGTTTCAGCACGTGGTTCTCACAGCCACCCTGTCCAGCAGCATCTCACTGTGCAGGACTGTGTAGAGAGACCAGAACCCACACCCAACCACAAGATGAACAAGAGGAATGCAGGAGCTTTCTGAGATTGGTTTGGAAAACCTCTACATTCGTTTTTCATTACATTGTCACTAAATATGTACATAAGTAGTATATACATGATTCTGTATACCTGCTGGAATTAAATAAATTAATAAAAATCTCCAAGTGCAATCAACAGCAGAATATTATCAGCCTTATACCAAACTTATTTAACAATTACATATAGAAACTGATAAAAAACCTCAGCAGAGCCACAGCTCAGTAGCTATAGCAACCTGCTTCACTTCTCAGAAGTATCAAATAAGATAACCTGCCCTAAAATAGATGCAAAATAGCTGTCACTGCACATGTGTGGTTTCAGAGACAGAACATAACCATAAAAATTAATTTTTTTCAAATCACAATGCTCCCTGTTATAGAAATCAAAAAGCTACCCTACAGGCAGTGGGTGAGAATTGAGTTTAATTCCTTTACTCTCAGTGTTTTAAAAGCTAAATCATTTATCTCAAAGCTTAATTGTGCCTTTTAAGAAATTAGACTTCACTGGAAATCATTATCTGTCTCCCCCCTTCTTGTTACAATTCAAAGGCAGCATCTGTTAAAGAGCAAAAATGAACCATTTTCCCCTCATTACACGAAGAGCAAAAAGTCATCCCAAGTTCACATTACTTTAGAAGGTAATTTCTGTTCATCAGAACAATTTGATACGTGTTCATCCCTTCCCATCCAGTTTTGCAGGCCAATTTCCTCAAATATTTAGACTTAATTTGGTTTGTAACCATTAACTAGGATTACAGAAACCATCTTTTCTCTAACACAGCATTCCATGCCAGTACTGTTAAAA
Source organism: Cyanoderma ruficeps (assembly GCA_008694505.1). Taxonomy (NCBI): domain Eukaryota; kingdom Metazoa; phylum Chordata; class Aves; order Passeriformes; family Timaliidae; genus Cyanoderma; species Cyanoderma ruficeps. The sequence continues at coordinate 7,088,121 of VZDJ01000174.1, read as the reverse complement.
ATATTCCCCGGGTTGTATCTGTTCTATTGTGTGATCATATATTCCTCATAAAGCATTACAGCAAGAACAACAAAACGCAGCAGTTCCCTGAGCCCCACTGGGCCGCTCCATGTTGCGGAGTGCAGCAGAAGCTGCGGCCCAGGGAGTCCCCTCCCGCAGGAGCAGGGCAGGCAGCCCTGTGCTCCCGGGAAGGGCAATTCCAGCGCTGATGCTGCTGAGGGGAGCTCCCAGCCAGCTCGCCCTGTGCTCCAGGGAAGGGCAATTCCAGCGGTGATGCTGCTGAGGGAACCTCCCGGCCAGCTCGCCCTGTGCTCCAGGGAAGGGCAATTCCAGCGGTGATGCTGCTGAGGGGAGCTCCCAGCCAGCTCGCCCTGCGCTCCAGGGAAGGGCAGTTCCAGCGGTGATGGTGGTGAGGGAAGCTCCCAGCCACGGCCCCGGGCGATGAGCTGGAGTCACTGCCCTGCGCTGCCCCAGCGGCTCTCCCGCCCACAGCCCGGCTGTGCCGCCGCTCCTCATCCCGGCTGGCCTAGTGCAAAGCCAGGGAGGAGAACAGCAACTGGCACAGCGCAGGGACCACCTCTGGAGTGCAGCTGCTCTTTATGAAGCAGAGCAAAGCCCTCCTGCCCCTTCCCAAGGAGCCCGTTCCCTCTGCACCTCGGCTGGCTGTACCCTCCACAGAAGCCCTCTCCGGACACCGCTGCTCCAGCGGCTTTCTGGGAACAATGCTGCTCCAGTTTGGATTAAACCTCCCTGTGCTACAATTAACACTGCAGAAAGAGAAGGCACAGACATTAATTTTGCACTGCAAGGGACCCAGTCAAGGCAATTAACAATAAAGTATTAATACTGCAAGCCAGTGTTTAATTTGTGGTCTCATTCACAGCAGAGGAAGGAGTTATAAACAAGTCAACTGGAAGCAAAAATGTCAGTGGAATTTGAGCTTAACAAAAAACCCTCACAGAACAGCAAAACCAAGACAGTTTAGAAGAACTACAATAAACAGAAGCATTCTAATTTTTAAACAAAAACTTTTAAAGTGTAAACAGTGGCTTCTTACAATGGATTTTTCCCTTATTCTGCTTGTGTTCATAGACAAGCAGAACAGATTCTGCAGAAAAAGCTTTGTCCTGATTTAGAAGTTTGATAACCTGTCTTTACATCTATCTTTGTACAAGTTTACAGACACTTCAGCATTAAGAAGAAAAAGCATTAGTAGAAGTGAGCACAGGTTACACGGAATGCTTTACCTAGTCTAGAAAGCACCTGGATTCATTTTTTGTTTTCAGAGGGAGACATCTTTCCTATCTCCTAGCATGTTTACCAGCATGTCAGCCAGAAGTCTGAATTTGAGATTTCTGTGCCTTCAAGAGAAATAATATAGCTCACTCCACAAATTCAATTTACTGCTCTGAATTTCAAGATTTTCAGTATTTAGGTTAAAAAAATAATTTTAAAAAACCTCTTAATTTCTCTTTCATATGAATTTAGACTTGCTCAATCCTTGACATTCAACATACAATCCTATAATAAGGAAATACAAAATAATGTAGTGCAGATTGCTTCATCCCTTTGGAAACAAAGTTCAAAGAACAGTCAAGCAAAAACTGGAAGTAAACAGCATTATAATAAACCATTTCACTCCACTGGTAGGAGTTTGGGCTTAGTTACCCATCAGTTTGGATTCCAGTGTGCAGCTTTCCTCTTAGTAAAGAAGCAGCCATCACTACACTTCAGTGTAAGGCTTCGGAGTATTGAAGGATAATCCCCAACAGGTAGAAAAGGAGCAACACTTCAGTTACTGTTACAATATAATCCACACACAGACTTTGAATTTATGTGCAGAAGCTCCCAGCCCATCTTGGATTTTATGAAATGCTTTCATTTAGTTCACCCAATTTAAAGAATCACATGAATGTTTGTTGCTCATTTGGACAGCTCGTTTTATCATGGCAGACAAACACTACAAGAGGGATGTGAATTTATCAGCATGGAGACAACAATGTCTAATTACTTGCAACTGATGCTCTCTGTGCCTGAATTTCCATATCCCAGCTATTCCAGTTGGGTCAGTGGGCTGTTAAAAAGGAAAGTTTGATAGAGCAGATTGACAACATTGTCACAGTCAAATTAGTGGTTAAAGCTAAACTCAAATTAAACAAGGGCCCTTTCAAAGTCACTGTGGATTTTTAATTAAAATATTAATTTATCTGGACTCAAGGTACTCATAAAATCCCCACTGTTGGCGTTACAGTTATGAAACTAACAGAAACCTTCTGGGAGCCTGGACTTAAGAGAGAAGCAGTTCCAACCCTTGCAAAATTCCAGTGGAAGCAAACAGATTGGGGTTTAATGCTGAGTAACTCTCTGACAGCAAGGGTCCAGAAACCCCACAGTTTATAATGGACCATTATCTTCTGAGGATGCATAATAGCTGTAATCTGCTGGCATCAGCCAGTGTCATTTTTGATAGAAATCTGCTACTCTCAAAAGAGGCCTTTTCCTGCCTGGCTGTGTTGTGCCTGGAACAGAGGAATATCCTGAAACTCCGAGGGAGTTGTGCAGCCCCTGATTTACCCCCCAGGAGTGGGAGCTGGGCACTGTGAGCACACACCCAGCAGCTCTGGAGCCTCCATCAGCACCGTTTGTGAGCTGTGCACACACTGCTCACGTGTGGGAAATCCCGCGGGCTCCAACACAGCAACGGGCAGCAGCAAAGAAGGGGAAGCGTGTTTGTAAGAGCAGTGGACAGATCTGGGATTTCCAGCTGCCAGGAATTCCACCAACACAGAGGCAAACCTTCTTTAAGAATGACTTACCACAAGTTTAATCAGATATTTGTTGAAAGTGAATAATGCTGATAATTGTAGCATTTGAGCATTTTCATGCAACAGTCAGCAAAAACTGTCTTATTCTCATAATGCAAAAAGAAAAAAGAGTCCGTTTTATTACCAAGGTTAATATACACTTTCTGCTATATGTAACAGTAAGACTGAGATCGAAAGATAAAGAGGTGGTATATGACTAAAAAGAGGGATTTTTATTTTTTTTTCAGGAGCTGGAGGTGGTACATGTTATCCAAGACTTACATAAGGAGTTCCATGTGACTCTGTAGCTGTTGCAGAAAAACCCTGCAACCAAATCTGGTTTGAGATAACTTCAAACATTAGCTCTGTATTTGGAACTTTTCAACTACACGTCAAATAAAACAGACTTAATTTCATCAGCACTGAGTGAACACAGGAAGCAACTTCATTTCCCACTCAGATTCTCAACTGCAGCTTTGGCAGTTTTTGAAGTTCCCCTCTCTTTAAGAGAAGCATTAGGATTCAGTGACCTGCACTCTGGGAAAACTGTGGGTGGGTTTCCACTTAAACACACGAATCGTTTCAAAGCATTTATAATTTTACTTTCCACTTCAGTTTTCCCAGGGGCATGAGAAAAGGGGATTTTAAGACAAAACTATGCATCCATAATGCTAAATGGTTTCAGCATCTTAGACTGTAGTGCTCTTTCAGCTGAAATAAAGATGTACAGCTATGAATTTTAAAAGTCTTTAAAGACCTTTGTGCAATCTTCAAAGATCCTTGTGTCCAGAATTTGTATGGCCTTCCGTAAGTCATGATTTGGCTTGGCTTTTCAGTCTTCTGTAAGCAGTTTTACAGGGGAAAAAAACCCCAAACATTATTCAGGTCTCAGGAGCATTGGTGGAAAAAGGATTAATCTTGATCAAATATGGTTTTTTTCCATCCCTCACTTAACACCTCTCAATCAATGTCAACAGTATTGCAATTGATCTAATTTCATGTCAGTCACTCCAACTATTATTCAAAGATTTTTTTCATATATACTTCCTCAAGTAGAAATGTGGGAAAACCAGTCTTTAGGATTTTTTTTTAATGTCAAAAAACATATGATATCAAGCATTCACACTCATGATCAATTTTAGCACCCCAATACACAGATGAGAAAAAAACCACAAAACATTTATTCCTGATCCCTTCCTGTTAACTTAAGTGTTGCAACAGTTGTCTTTATGGAATCTTCAATATTGACAAATGGTCATGGACTTGCACCTCAAAACCACTTTTGGAAAGCTTTACAGTTAATGAGTTTATGACAAAATCTCAATTATAGGAGTAAAAAAGTAGCATTTTTTGCAGAACCAGATATTAACGACAGGTGTACAAGAAGAGGCAGTCATATCTAGTCACATTTGATGTGATATATTTTTACAAGTTAGGGAACTTTTAAGACCATTCTTCCTAAATACAGAGCACAACCAACCAAGTACAAGAACAGTTAAATTTTTTAACATATTTTTCATATGGAGTACTTCATCTCATTGAAATCTTCACAGTTTAATGAGGAGGCTATTTTCTGCAAAACTTAATCTATTTATCAGCTAAATATGATAAGATTTATAGAAAGCTCTTGTTGGAAACTTGAGAGATAACCAGGCCTTGTAATTTTACAATAATGTATTTTAACATACTCCACAGCTAAAGACAGATTATCTTATGCTTCATGTTAAAAATAGTTTTTTTTGATATTAATCTTTTGGCTGTGCTACAGCACTGATCGTGCTGCTGACCTTGCCATTATTACAATAACATGTCAGTCCTTGGACTTGTCCTGCTGAGTGTCCAACTGTGTACACAAGTTTCTTCAAAACATATTGCTGAGAGGAAAAAAACCACACTTTTCCCTCCACAAGATAACAGATAAACGTAATCCAGAGCAGTTACTCAATGGTCTAAACAGCATTTCTTCTAGGAACACACTGTGTAGAATTAAATTTTCAGGAAACTAACGTCAGGCATTGGTTGTACCTTCAGCAATTCCTACAGTTTTATCCTTACAACAGGCAAGGACTTGGCACAGTCTTCTCTCCCTGCTCAGTACAGTCTCTCTCTTAGACAAGCAGATGCATCTTCATAATAAATCAGTTTATGCTGTTAAAAGTATTTGTTTCATTATAATCAGACTATCATTTTTCTCACCAAAATGAACAGTCTAAAATATTCGAGTTTAGATCAAAAGACCAACTGCAAATACTCCAATCACTTGAGGAATATTATCTATCTTCACGGAACTTTTCATTTCAAGAGCTATTGAAAGCATTTTAAAATGGTTTGACGAATCATTTACCCTGTTTCCATAGCCAAAAACAAGTTTTCAAGATTCTGTCCAGAAACCACTGTTCTTGGGTAAGTGCTCATTAACAACTGAAAGTATGAGGAATTAGTTAGTCAAGAAGATGATTCCACAGCGCAGCAGAATTAAACAGGGCTGGGTTCAATGTGAAATCTACTGCAGATTTGAAAAGCCTACATGTGCTAATCAAGTCCTCTCATTAACAATATCAAAACGCAGAAAGGATGCTTACACCGTGCATATTGTGCTTCCTCATTTGAGTTCCTCGGAGAAAGGAATTCATACTTTTTTTTAAGACTCTATAAAGTTTCTTAAAAGAAGGATGGGGTTTTATTTCTGGTTAATTTACTGAATACGTGCTATTAGTACGTGAAAGTAAATCCTCTTTGTAAGGACTGGCCCAATAAATCTTAACAGTTGAATTTTGCAAATCAATTTCTTGATGTCAACAGCTTTGTCATGTCAATAAATACAGCACTAAGCCAGGAGCAATGACTATTAGCCATCTTTGCTGTCACTTACTTGAGTATAGCTACATAGCTTGCCTAAAACCATCAGGCGAGATTTACACTCAGCAGTCAAGAACAAAAAGGACCTAATGTATCACAGCTGTCATCAGGTAAATGAGGAGAATCCAGCATGTCTTGAACAAAAAAAACCTCAACCAAAACAAAACAAAACAGAGAAATATTCCCTTTTGAGATACAGGAATACAATCTGTAATCTCAAAAATGTTCAGAAAAGTGACCAGTAAATGTTGAGAAAGTAATTTTGAATTGGTGAGGTGATTTGATGAAAGCTTACTATTTTTCTCAAAATTAATATAGTTAAACACAGCTGCTGGCTCTTAGCTGTGCTCAAATGGATGAGGCCCAGCAGAGCACTGTCATCCCACCACAGAAATCAGGCATCCCACCTCTGGCAATACAGACCACTGTGATGTTCATGACAGGATGTGAACTGTTTCCTCAACAGTATGTCAACAGGTTTTAGCAGGGAAGCGTCAAAGTCTCACACTGAAACTCAGCATCTGTTAGAACAAACTTCTGTATTTTAGTCTCTTGTGGCAAATTAAGAGTTAATACTTATCCTGCAAGAAAGCCCCCAAACTGAAAAATAATCCATTTTAAATAGCCTTAATCTGTCAGCAGTAGACAAAGTCAAAATTCATTTTCATCTAAAAATGTCTCTCAGATTCTGTAAGTACCATACCATGCACATAAGCTATGGTACCTGTCACATCAAGAGCTGGTATTAATATTCATGCAATTCCTTACTTTTATGTTCCAGTGGTGTTGCCTTGAAGGCAGATGGATTAAAACACATGGGTATCTTGAATAAAGCTTTCTCCACAGGCAGAGGATAGTACCACTACTTAGTACGTGGTGCTAAAGCAACATACTATGTCCTACAGAGAAGATAAAGATGCTGAGCCAATGCTGTGGATCTCATAATTTATGTGTACAAAGAAAAGCTCAGCACAATGCTCACTGCTGTGATGAGGTCTTTTGAATTTGATTAAATCCTCTGGAAGAGTTAGCAGCATGCTCACTCCCAGGGCAGAGCATTACTGTAGACACCTGGTATCATGAAACACTGAAATGGAAATATGAAAAGAATGGGGCAAACACAGTGTGCTAGGAAAAATCTGACTTCCCAAGACATGTATAAATGCTATGAATATATGGTTATTTTCAAAGTTGTATAATCATATTCCTAATTCTTCAAAAAATGCAGGCTTAGCAGGACTTGCAAGAGGGCTGCAAATCAAGTTTTTTTTAAAAAAAGGGGGATACTCAATAAGAATACTTAAAAGCTTTGGCCATTTGTATCTAAAAAGGAAGAAAGGAGCAGGCCAGGCTGCTTCTTTTTTTAGCACTCAAAACAGAAAACCAACAGTGTAATAAAGTAAATGGAACTTGAATGTTTTTAACCATTATAAAGCTGTACTTCAGATGGGGGAAACTTGAAACAGTCTTGCACAGAAGAGACCAATAAGCTGTAAAGCAGATCTGCCTAAAGAGAGGGAAATGCCCCTCAGAAGAAGCCAGAGTTTCTGGATTCTGTCTCAAATAATTCACCTTCAGATTAATGAGTGTGCCAGAAAAGATGGAGCTGCAGCAAGACACCTAAGGGACTGTTCCCGGGTACAATCAAATTTAGACTGGCTTATGAATATACAGAGAGTAAACTTCTTGTATCTACAACCCACACACATCACTGAAGAATTCCAATTATTTCATGCTTGTACAGCTCTCTCCAGGATCTGAGCTGTGAATGTCAAGGAGAAAAAACCCTAACTTTGACTGCCAGATAGATGGGTCATGCCTTACTGATACCCTGGATGCTCCTGACAACCTGCCTGTTCTGTCTACCTGCTCCGAAACAACTATTTCCTCCAAGTCAAATGCAGCCTGGTATTTAAGTCAGCTCTCTGTTTCACAAAGATAACTGTCCATCTGTTCAGGCAGCTGAGTAACCTGACAGTAATACCTGCTACGGATGTGGTTTTATTGTTACTGCACCAAAGACAGTGAAATGACAGAAGATCTTTGCTAGTGCTATTCAAACCACACATCTGAGCAATGATATATTCAGAATAACAGTTTGAGACTGGAGAACCAGTGCCCCACAAGTATCAGAAGAACTCAAGCATAATGTTGTTTACACCAAAAGAAGTGAAATACCAAATTTCTACCAAAAGAACTTTATTTTATTTACCATCTTTATTCTTGGTCAAAAATGACCATCAATTCAGAAGATCTGAAATGTTAATTAGGTTTATTCAACATGCTAAACCATTGCTGGAAAGCAAAGCAGCACTGCTGCAGCTGACCACCCATAAATCCATGCAAGTTGCAGCAATACCATATTGAATTTCACTACCAGATTGTTGTGTGTGATTTCAGGTTGGAAGTGGCCACTTTACCTGCCCAGGATGGGAAGGCCCAGGGCAGTGAAGTGTCTAACCCGGAGGAGCAGAGCCCTTATCAGGACTGCTCCCTGCACACAAATCAAAGTGAAGCCCTGTCAATAGGAGCCCAAGACAAGTCAGCACTGTGTAGGGATGTCACTCCAGGGCTGGCTGTCAGCCACGACACCAGAATGGAAAACATGCTAAACCTTTTTATTCTAGTAATACCATTGTGGACTCTTCCTGGTGCACAAACATCCAACTAATTATAGCTATAGCACACAACAACAATGAAAGATAATTTACAGAATTGTTTTATTTATCCTTAAATTCCTCAATTTATTTGGAAAGGAAACTGAAATTGATATTATCAGCTACATTTTCCAAAAACAGTATATTGCATCAAGTGTGTTCTGGACATTAAATAAACAACTTAATGTAAAAATGTTCAATTTGTTTTTAATTATTCACTCTTCAGGGGCCAAAAGCCTCTTTTTAGAAATTAGAATTGTACAGATAAAATGCATACAGAAAGATTATGCCATTTATCGAGTTAAAGGTTGGAGTAACTTTTGAACATCTACTATAAAAAAAGCATGTACCTTATAGCAATTTTACACCATGCACTAGGAATGTCAAATGTACTGGGAAAATCAGAACACCTGTCCTGTAAAAATATAATTTAAAATAAATTAACACTTCATATCCTGCCTTTTTCTGAGCTAAAATGAAAAGAAGTTTGCTCCATGTAACATGGAAGTATTTGATGATGCAATAATACATAGTTAAGAAACAGCCACATGCAGTTTTAGACTGAGAAATTCAGTGAACTGGTGCCATTTTAGCGAGATATTTAATTGTGTACCTAAATCTCATCTGTTGTTACTGGAACTGAAGTATATGCCTGCAGTCAGACATATACTTTAACAAAGGAATATTCTTACACAAGTACAATAATATCAAACCCAAAGTGTTCACCTATACCCTATACACACCCTCCAGCAACAGGACTGCTTCCAAAATCTGTATTGAGTAAACTGCCATAGAATCACAAGGTAACACCTGAAATGTCTTCTCATGTTTGCACAAGCACAAATCTGAAAGTAGAACTTGTTTCTTAGACCTTACCAAGACACAAAAATATTCCCAGAAGACTCCTTGCAGCACGCGGCTGGACGCCTGCTTTGGCAAAACATCATCTTGCTGCCATTGTAACTTCCACCAGAGATTTCACTCCCCTGACTGGGATAGACAGGCAAGCCACATCCTTCCTGCTCCTTCACTACAGCAATTCCTTTGTTCAGCTGAAGGGTCCTTACCCTCCCAGCCACAGCCAGGAATCCTAACCCCAACCCGGGGGTCACAGCAATTGAAGGAAGCACAGCTATGCCAACAGAGTGCGAACAGAGGTCTCACTGCAATGCCCACCTGGCCCCAGCCTGGGAGCAGCCAAAGCACAGCAGCCAACCTCTGCCACCTGCTCAGGACAGACACAGGCACAGCTCAGGAGATGCAAGAATTCCCCTTGGTTCCTGCTGAGAGGGGAGGGAAGGCTTAATTGCTGGTGTAAAAACACCCTGAGGCTTTGTTCCCAGCACCTTGCCCTGAGCAAGAGCAAGCCCTGCTTAGGAAGTAATTAATACCCTAAGGAGAACTGCGGTGGACTCCATCACAGTTCTGCTCTGCATTTCCCTCATTAACACCAACTTCCCCTGACTTTCAGGGAGGGGATAAGTAGTTCCAATATTCCCATGTTTGTAAGAGACAAAGAGCCAATAGAAAGTTCTCAATCATGCCTGGCTAGGCACAAAGAACTGCCCAGATAAACTAAGATCCAGGTCATCTAGCCAAGGTAAGATGGTTTTGGATTACAGCATTATGCCTGAAAGAGATATACAAAAGTCAAATGGCAATTATTTTATTTTAACTAAGTTTCACAGAAAACAATTCAAACACTCGTATTTGCATTGGATTACAGCTGCTCAGCTGCTTCAAAAACTGAGGAGTGATTAGACACGTGCAATTTTATCAAATCACTAACAAATAACATGTACACTGTGCAAGGTGGGATTTTCAAAAAAAAAAATAGAAACAGAAAACACAAAAGTGTTTATCAGTTTATGTACTCATGGGTTGACTTCTAGGTTAGGTCTGGTCCAGTGACCAGATGAAAGATTAAACCATGAACACATAACACACTTCTGCTGAAGGGAAACCACATCCAATGGTCTGGGTAACTTTTCCTTGTAACCTGCTACTTCAGTTTAGGCATAAGGAGATATATAATTACAGACTATGGCAAATACATTTAATTTACATAAAATCATATATGGGTATTTCTAACCAAGTAAGTTGTTATTACAGTAAAAATGAAAGATGAAGATATTTTCTGCAAAAGCTTTTATACTACTTGGCTTCTTTGCCACTTAGCAATTTTGTTCAGGAAAGATCAACACACCAAAAAAGTGCCTGCAATGGGTACAATTATGTGTCTTATTGAAAAAATGTTAACTCCACTGCAGCTGTGAGCACATCCAAAGCATTTATTACATAACAAATCCCTGAGTTCTGTTACATAACAAATCCCTGAATCCCAATCACATTAGTTACGTACTACACATATTTTTTCCACATAACTGCACACCTGACATTTGAAAAATCTGGCTGATCATTTTTATCTTATAGCCCTCTTTATTAAAAAATACATACTGCACTTTACATTAAAAAATGCACTTCTGTCTCCTCACTCCCTATTTTTTGCTATGCCTAACTTCAATTTGCTTCCAAATCTGCTGTGTAGATTAGATCATTTATGACATTCATATATACATGCTTGCATATGTATGTGATTAATGCATTCCAGAAACAAAAATCTTAGCATAAGATTACTTATGAATCTCCTGAAACAGTGAGCTAATTACAAACACTACATATGTAAAAATAAGCACACACATACATTCACCATGACAGATACCTTTGTAAATGATGAGTACCAAGAGGCCTGTCCTTTCCTGCTGTTTACCCAGTAACAATTAACATCTTACTATTTCTTTTTTTCAGAATCTACTAGTCTAATACTCAGAAACTAATACTCTCTAATACTCAAAAATATAGATTTTAATGTCATTTTAAGGGCATGACTTGATCCTCAATGTCATCTGTGATATGAATATACATTGATGATCTTTTAAAAGGAAGAAAAACTGGGTTTGGAAATAATGTCATAAATTATGTCACAAAGTCATAATCAGAGCACCAGCTTCAATAACATCCCAGGCCCCACAAAATTGGATGTCATGAATCACACAGTAGCTTACTGCATAATCAGATCATCATGCATCAAAATCGTGTAATATAAACTTAGGCCATAACTTAGGAACTGTAGCAGGTCCCCTCGACCAGCAGCCAGTGTGACCTTCAGAGCAGGGTTAGAAAATCACGGGACAGACACACAAACCAATTTCTGAAGCAGGTGGCTATAAGCAGATGAAGAGAACACTGTAAATCAAAACACTAAGTTATGCAAGAACACTTCATATTTAAAACATCATTAAGTTGATCTCTTTATTCAACTGGAGAAATTAATGTCTGATTTGCCTTTCTTTCCTGTGAAATGTAATAAATACACACATTCATACTTAAAAAAATATAAAGCAGGTAAAGGAAAAAGCAAGGTGCTAATTACAGGTTGAGAGACTCAAGTATTTATATACGACCACAAAACTCCAGAAATTAAACCAAAGCACTGCCGCATCAGTCAAGATTGAAGAAGGGTCAAACCTGTTTGCAAAGTTATGTTCCATGTACTGTTACACTCATAGCCATGGTCTGGACAGCAGACCCTTACATCTCTCTGTTGGGGACACAGTGATTGAGATAGAGATGCATATTTATAAAACCATCCAGCTTTTAAAAGCAGCTACCATATCTAAGGGCTTCTTTCAGGAAGCTACTGAGCACCTATTTTAAGTCTGTAAAAATCCTTCGTTATCAATGGTCTACAGCTTATTGTATCGTGCCTGAGTATTCAGAGATTGGTTTCCCCCTTCTCTTCTCTTATGCACACCCAAAGAATGTAGCATGTTCAGCTAAGGCATAAAATAAAGCTGAAAATGCCTACAATTCCCTGAAGGAGTAGAAAGATACAGCACAATTTGGCTGCTGTCCAATTCAGGAACAAAAGATGTGCTTGAATTAAAATACCCAATTCAAACACTGTTAAACTTCAGGAAAGTTTCAGTCGTATGCCCACAACTTCAACATAGTCAGTGGCCTTATGATTTAAACATGATTTAATTCTAAGATCTGCTTATCTGGAGACAGCTTCAAAGTAGTGGAAAATCAGTAATTTAATACTACTTTAAAAAAAGAGACAAATTTGCCTCTAAAGTCATTGCGTAATCCAGTGCTCAAAAAAGGAAGAGAAACCACACTTCTGTTACATAATTAAAACAATACCATAAGCTAATTTCTCTGCGATTTTAGTGTGACACTAGTAAAAGACCCAAGAAGCAGGCATTCAGGAACATGACATTCTTAGCAGAGCCCTTTCCCCAGGCCTTCAGAGTTTATTTTTATGTAAATCTGCAAAGAAAACTAAGCCCTAAAGTACACATGGGAAAAAAGGCAAAGATTCAACTAAATCAGTAAAATTTAAAATGCATGTAGTAGAGAACTGATTACAAGTTTTAGCTGGTAGCAAATACAACAAGTAAAATAATGAAGCAACTGGATGTTAACCTTAAATTTGCACTGATCATAGTAGGTGTATTTTTTTAAATACTTCAATGGCTAAATATAAATTGTACTTCTCCAAATAAATGCCAACATTTTAGGATGTGAAGATTTTGTTAATTGTCCCCTTGTCTCTAAAGGTAGTATTATAAGGCCAAGTTAGGTCAGAGCAAGATTGGTACACTGCAAGGTAATTTTAACACCATCCTGTAGCTAAATTTGTTTCCTATACTTGAGTCTAAATCACCAACTCTCTGAAAGAAATAGACAGACCAGTGCATTGAAAAAGCAAAAAAAAGTGGCCTTCCAAAAAATACCAACAGAAAGCAATTTAAACTACCTAAGGCAAAATCATGTTGAACATTTATATATCATGTTATTATCAAGAAAAAAAACCTTACAAATTTAAATTGATAACACAAGGCACTAAATTTAAGAATATTAATCCACTTTTGAACAGCAGCTTTTCAGAGATTTTGATAAGGGGAGACAGGCATACAATTGCTGCCTAACAATAGTAAAAAGGAACTACAGCTTTAGGACAGAATACAGAGGCTATATTTTGAATTCAAACTCAGAATGTGTAAGCTACCCTTTGAACCCTGCCAATCTCAACACCACTGTTGCTATATCAAATTCCAACAGAAAGTTATAGTAAAAATATTTTTATCATATACCACTTCCACAGACATGGACTGCCAGTATCTATAAACTTAAATCCATAGAATCTTTAAAATATTATTAAAGCCATCACTGCCATCCCTCTTCATATTTCTCTCCTGTTTAAAGAAAAAGTCATTAAAGACTCCTACAGTAAAAATGAAATGTGCAATGCTACAGGAAATCAATAGAGAAGCAAGGGGTGGAATATAGACCTCTTGGCTCTGAACTCACTAGTCCATGGCTCTGATTTCAGCACATTCTGCTGTGCACTCCCAGCGAGTCACCAAGCTTTAAATGAAAACCCCAAACGTTTGTAGAACCCTTGGGCAGTCGGGCTCCTGCACAGCACATTCCAAGGCTCCAGGAGCAGCCTGGCAAACGCATTCTAGGAACAGAAGTGGAACAGGATGCACACACACACTCTGCAGGAATTAAAGGCTGGGCTGAACACAGGAAAATTCAAAAGCTCACAATGCCTGGACAGCAGTTCCATCACGGCAGGGGGATGAACATCAGTGTAATGCTGGACACTGCCCTGCTCTGCCCCAGGATCCACACTAATACTTACACAGGTATCAAGACTTATACCCCAGCCCTCATCTCCTAAACACACCATCTCAAACCTTCCCACTCATCACTCCCTGTTTGGAAGGTCCCCACACCATCAGCCTCAGCCGTTTCAGGGGCACAGGGAGCTCAGACAGAACCTGACACTGTTCTCAGTCACTGCTAAGTCATGGTAGTCAGAAGCTGCCAGCCCTTCAAGAGTGAAGCCATGTGAACAGGTACGTTCAGCAAGCAGATGTAAAACAGCCCGGTTTGCTCCTCAATAAAAATTCTACCTTTGCAAAGTTCTTTAGTTATCACTAGTCCAAAAGAAGCATTTAAAGGCTCTTAAATCACAACTTTCACCAGATGTGCTTAATGACATAGTTGCAGAAATTCCCTTCTGAATTGCCTCTTCACTGAGACAAATTAGACTTTAGCTAGTTTTAGAAGTTCTGCGGGTAACTTTGGTGACTTACCAAAGGTATGACATGTTAATTGGTTATCATCCAGAAGACTAAAGTTGAAACCACCCTGAATATACAGCACTAGGTGGACATTACAATGAAAAGCTGGACAGGCAGCTGTTCCTTTCCTCCCAGTCTACTACAGGGTAAGTACTGTTACACACTAAATATATAAAATCTAAGTGCATCATAAAATCTAAGTGTCTGCTCCAATAAAGCCTTTCCTGTAAGAGGATTTTAGCTGACCATATGAAAGTAGCAAAGACTGCAGAAGGCACTGAAACTAGATAAAACTCTTGAAACTAGATAAAACCTACCATACTACAAATCCATTTACACCGAAGTAAGTGAACTGGAATCTCAAGGTAGATACAGCTTGATTATATCTTCAAACAATTTAAATTAACAAAAACTATACCTTATCCCATCTTGGGCATTTGTGATAATCCTGAAGCTCCAGCTTTCCTGGAGAAAGACAGACCGAGGTTTAGAAAAGAAACTTTACACAGACCAAGGGTTTAGAAAAGAAACTGCAGTCTCTGTTCAGTTACACCAGTCTGGCTTCTCCTCCTCTTTTTTTCTTCGAGAATAACAAGAGATAAAGTCCAGGACCAAACAACAAAGTTACGTTGAGATTTTCTGCATTTGGGTTTTTTTCCTTCCTCTTGTAAGAGTAAGTAAATTTACTTTAAGAGCATGTAAGAGAGATTAATGGTGCATTAGTAATAATATTTTGCTTTTCCATGTGATTAACCCTGAATATCTTTCTTTGGACAATAGGCTGCATTACCCATAGAAAGCAGAACCTTGAGACTTGACACAGACATTGTATTACTGTCACTTCAGAAAAATCTATACTAGCATCAGAAAAGGGCCATTGTTTTCTGAGATGGGGGAAGAGGAGAAAAGCAAGAGGAGGATTGATCAAACAGCAAAAAAGCATCCAAAAAAAAAAGAACATTCTCTAAGAAAAAATAACTACACACAGCCTTGGTATCGAATTGGGTTGGAGGGGAATATTGTTGTGGTTGAAAACTAAAGAGTTTCCTCAAGTTTTACAGCAAGAATAAATGATTATTCCCTGAAATTTGAGGATTATTCTCCCTAAGAAACTGTCAATTAGCATAACTTTGAGCCCAGCAAAACTCTTCCTGACTACCAGATGTAACTATGGCAACAAGATCCAGGAACCTACAATAAATATGATACAGTGTCAATAACCCAGACATTTTCATGTAAATAGATAAAGCACAAGGAAGACAGAAGGACATTTCCAATGGTTTAGATTCTTTTTTTAGATCTCTTCAATGCTAGGAATGTTAGCAAATTCCAATGACTAATAAAATTAAGAGAAAACCAAAAGAATAGAAAACAGCACATCTCTCATGGAAGAACTATTTAGAATTTAAGAAAGAATAAGACCACATTTGTGGATTTTTGCCATTAAAGCTGTGAAATTCTATAAACAGATCTAATGTCTATTAAAGTTCCATAAATAGGTTTGAAATTGTTTCAGAACACCTACTTATTTAATAAATGAGATCTTTCTAGTGGAATTAAGTAAATTTTAAAAATAAAAAGAATGGAATTTTCTTATTTGGCTACATCTCTCAGTGCATCTGTACCGTATGGTATTTTCATATATAGGAACATTAAGTCAGAGCTTTATACAACCACATTTACAACTGTGAATCACTACTTAAACATACAATGAAGTTCTCTCCCCCATTCAGCAGACTATGAGAACTCCATGGAAAAGCAGAAGACTCTTCCTTCCCTCCAGCTTAGAAATGGCTGATAGATGGCACAACAAACACATCATCATCTGGAGGATGTCTGTATCCTAGAAAATATAAAAAATAATGGCTTTCTATCACCTAAAACCTCCCATCTCTGACAACTAAAACACCACACTGTAAGAGCAAAAGTCATGCAAAATGTTGGCAAAAAGTTATGCCCTATGCCAGGAAACACAGAATAATGTAGTGGGATTGAAGATGGGGACATAGGAGAAACATTATTTCCATGTCAGGGAAAACTTATGAGAAAATTGGAGTGAAATGGATAAGGAGAAGAGTCTCACAGAAAAGTGAAAATGAAAGACAAAAATTCAAGGAAAAAAGGGATTGAGGGTGGAATGACAAATCCTAGACAAGATGCAGACATGGCACCAGGGAAATGAAGGGTCATTACAAACAGGAGAGCAGTGAGCTGAAAAGCTATAAAGTCACTGCCTGCTGAAAGGATCTTAATCCCAATGCCATTTCTGCCTCCCTGTATCTCCTTCCACTTGTGCCTAGCTATGAATAGCTTACTCCCTCCTATCCTAATATAAATAGCTCCAAGCTGCAGTACTAATTCCCAGCAAGAGCTTGAGACACATGCTGGCCTGGGGTACTGAATGAAGAAAACAAAGATGATTCCATCTCTATATAGATGGGTCTTCAGGAGAGAAGACCATCATTTTTTACCCTCTTGTACAGCAAAGATTTGCTAAAGCCTTTCTGCATCCACTAACATACTAAAAGGAACCATTAGAGTTGTGTATTATCTCCAATTAATTGCTGCTCTATTCCCTTAAGTCAAATATTCCTTTAGAGTATGATCTGCTTGATGCAAGACTAAGCATGCAGAACACACTGTCTTAATATCAGCCATTGATGATGCATATTTTCAGAGACAGCATAAAAGGTGCTAAAATTATTTTAGAGCCTTATATTAGATCTGAAAAACCCCACATTTGCTGAAATATATATAGTTTATCATTTTTACGTTTCTTGCTATTCAGTGACCTATTTTCTTACAGTGAAACAGATTAGCCATTACTGAAAGCACATTTGTACTGATGTTCTGCTCATTTGTGTCAGCTCTGCAGCCACGACATCCTGGACCATGCCCTCATCAGATCTCAGCCTGAGGGGCTTCAGCTTCACACCACACTCACACACATTCACTACACTGCCCTGGGAATTCAGGTGTCCCTCCCCCCTTTGGTCCATAGCACTGAGCCATCCCACACAGTCAATGCTCCATATATTCTAGTCCCTAAAGATACCACTGTATAAACAGTGAACAAACACCACCTTCTAAAACAATAACACACAACTAACAAAAAAAACCCAACAGCAACACCTCCCCCTACCCCCATGTCTCAGCTAAAATATCCTGTTTAAAACTACTGAGAGAAAAGTTAAGTGAAGACATTACACAATTTCATTTTATGTCCTAACTCAGGCGGTGTGAATAACTGATTTCTCGGTTCGGCAGATTGAACTGAATTTGAAATATCTCCTTCTCTTGGTCAAACCCTCTCGAAATTTCATTTTGATGTGATACATCTCATTTCAAACTTGTAACAAAAGCTGTGAAATGAAAGCGAGATTCACAAAAAAGAGAAGAGAAAGAGGAGCTCCCCTCGAAGGAGAAGCTCTGGGGGGGCTCCTCCTTCAGTGCCTGTGACTCAAGTAACAGCCAAGCCAAGGCAGCAGCTCCCTCATGGTGACAGGGGCTCCCTTCCTGTGCTCCCGCTGCCAAACACAAGCAGCACTGAAGGAAGACACAGAGCTTTTTGGGTGCACTGCCCAATGGGTTAGACCAGATCTACCACAAAACTGAGCATTCAAAGTGAACCTTCTGCAGTGATGGGACCAAAGCAGACATATCTTCAAAGCAAGCAGCAAGACAACTTTCTGAACTCAGGTCTCCTGACACGTATCTATTCTGAAGCTAACTCAAACAGAAGATGACAAGCAAGCTGGGACATTTTAAATGTCTGGAAGAAAGCAAGAGGAAAAAAAACTGAGAATGCCTGGGCCAGTAAACCCTGCAGTAAGCACCTGCCCGAGATGGAAGAGGGATGATTTACAGTCTCTGTGCTGAATCAAGTTTCCCACTCCTGAGAACCTGATCAGCACAGGTTGGGATGAAGGGCAAAGGATGCCTCATCTTCTCTGGTTTGTACATCTCAGTATTTTTATAGCTGAATCTATTCAACTTTTTTTACAAATAGTTAATACCAAAACATTCCCTGCATTCTTGTATAGTAGTAACATCCTGCATAATAAACATCATTCCTGCTGATAATTTTGCTTGAGGATGAAGTGTTTCATAGAAAGTGAAGTGTCCATAGAAACAAAAGCTATAAAGCAAGATCCTGTGTTTTCAGACATGCTGCACTTTGCAGCAAGAAATGAAAAAGCAGGAATAATAGTCAGTTCTCACATGGAAAAGGAAGGAGGAACCAGGATAAAACAGGAACATGGGAACACTAAATCAAAATTTGCTGCTTTGCCCAGATGCTAAGGCAGGTGACAGCTGCCAGGGCAGGTGAGAAACACCAGGCTAGATGAAAACATCAGTTATGAAGTATTTTAAACTTGTTCATAGGACCTTTGAATTCTCCCACAACTTCTTGAATCTATTTTTGTTATTAAATGACTAATATTAAAGGGAAGAAAGAGAAAGCACATTTCATTAAAGGATTGTTGAATGAGTAGAAATACCCACTGGAGTCCCTAAAAATACCTGAATGCTTATATACTCATAATCCTGAACTGAAAGAGATATGTTCCAGACTTTCTGAAATAATAACTTTATTATTTAAATAACACTCTGTTCCTCATAAGACAAATGATTCATCCAAGGTCGCAAACAGTTGATGTCTCTTGATACCAGATTATACTTGGTGACAGTTCACGTGTCTAAACTTAAAGGTGAACTCTGCCTCAGAACAAGGAGCTGCAGCGTTACCAAGGGACAAGACACAGATTGTCACTGACTGATGGCCTCTGGCTCCAGGAATCAGAAACATTTTGTACATCCTTTTCTTAGTGCCACAAGTCCTACATCCCAACCCTGCCACCTTTCATTCAATATATGCTGCTTGTCATGAGATCTAACCTCTTTAGCACAGTTCGAGTCTGTTAAAAACAATTAAAGTTTTTGAGAACTTGCAATTAGTACAGATCCTTTTTCCCAGTATATATGGAGACAAATAAGCTGCTTCTAATGAGGAATAACAACTGTAAAACCAGAAACTGTTCCACACTTTTCCTGGGTTTTTATTCATGATGCTGACGTTGATTACCTGCACCCTAACAGAGCTCAGACAAAGAATGTCATTTTCCTTTATAAATTGCTATAAATTTCCTTTATAAATTGCTTCTCCTTAATTTCTAAAGAATCTCCTTCAACAGCCTACTACATAGCTTTTGAACACTGAAGATAAGTATTATCAGGTTTTGCCGAATTAGATACTGAATTTATTAATAATTTACTGGAACTTTTAGCAGCATGGTTAAAAATAGCTCTCCTGTCAGATCTTAGTCCACATCAGATGCTGTGATAATTATCCTTAGAATCTAAATCATTATAATAAAACCAAAATAACCAGACTGAGTAGAAGCTAAAGCCAAATTTAACCTTTTTAAGTTTTCCCCTTTTCATGCAAATCCCTGCCTGTATATTGAACAGAGCTAGTTAATTAGAGATGCTCGTAAAATTAAGAAGAGTATCCATGCAAAAAGTGAGGAAAAAGAGGCATCTCTAAGCCCCTCTTTCCACATGAAGGATTTTAAATCACGTTCCTTGCCTTCTTTATAATCCCTCCAGTTGTTTTTTTTCTTTCTCTCTACACTGCCCCCACCTAAATACAATCACTATGGAAAATAAGCTCATTATCGTGCACCATGGGTAAGCAACTGCAGTCAGAAATGAATCAATTGATCCAAAGCTCCATATTAGTGGCTGCCATTTGCAACATGAGGAAAATATGATGACATTCCCCATAGACAGTGACCTACACTGAGAAGAGATACAGATTTGTCTTGAGGAGTTTAAGCTGATGGACTATGATTTTCCTCATCTTCCAGCCCATCTTGCCAGGAATCTCAGCTACAACAAATTACTGTCAATTACTATGGTTATATTACCCTAGATTCTTTTCTTTCTACATTAAAACTAGTTACACAAGGAATGTGGTTGAGGATTTTGTGATCATGAAAGAGGCAAATCCATCAATATCTATACACCACCTTCTCTCCAGAAGTGTTAACACAGTTACCCCCTATTTTAAGTTATTTTAGTTTGCCTATATAGATGAAGCTGACAAGCAGCCTCTTTGCATTTCTTATTTAATTCTGTCAAAAAATCTGCACATGACTCAGCTGAAGTCAATAGAAGGACACAATTAATGTGATTTTGTCTCAAGTTTGTCATAGGAGATTTATGTTGCCATAACAGAGATTTATGCACTAATAAAGCTGTACTATTATTAAACTTTCTACAGTGTATCAGTAACACGGATTACAGAAGTCATCTCCTACATGGGAAAAGCAAAAGCTGCTATACAAACATTTCTGGATGGTGAGCATTAATACAATTTGAATCTCTTTCAAATAATGTGTTTCCATGCAGCATCCTGTGTGAATTGAGTAAAATCTTGGCCTTTGCTTCTTAAAGTACAATCAATATATTTAGTTTGTCTTGTAATGAGTAATTTCTATCCATGAAAATTATTCTCTTGTAGTCTTTAAAATGCTCTCACAGATTTTCGGTATTTACACTTATATCCCAAAAAATTCCAAAGAGGTTCACAAATCACATTTTCAGTACATCTTTCCATATCTTCTCCCATTTAAAATATTTGCTATTTCAGATCTTAGCAAACTGAAATAATAGAACTACAAGGAGAGGTAACAGACCATTAAAAAATGAAAGCTTTTAAGGTAAGTTTAGTAGGCATCTCCAGTGCTCTTAAAATCACCCCTGTGCACAGGTCTTCTCACAAAAAACTCATGGGATTCACTGGATTGTATGCAACAAAATCCAACCCCAAATTATTATAAAAGATCACATTTGACCACATTTGTCCAAAGTATATTCTACTCCAACAACATGACTGTATCTCAAATTTCCTTATTTGTCTGTCTTCCTCATGCTGCTGTTACAGCAGCAAACCAGCTGCCCCACCTTGTAAGGAACCTTATCAAAAGATAAACACATGCTTTAGTAAGAGAACAGCTCATGGAATCTTTATTAAATATATTGCAGAGATACAGAAAACAAAATCAAATTACTGCCCTGAACATCCTCTGATCCCAAGTTCAGATAGTGATTTTTGTGACAGGGATCCATTAAGATCGAACCGTATTTTGTGATCTCACATAGTTGCTCTCTGGAACTTGCAAAAAGGAGACTGCAAATCAGAAAGGGACAAATGTCAGGGGAAAGGGAGATCATATTTAAAATTCCTTCCATTCCACTGGTATAGAAACCCACCCTTCAGAAATTGTTGAGCCTCTGAAAGAGAGTTATAACCAGGATTCCCCAAGGGATTAAGGGAAGTGGGAGGGGAGCCGGCAAACTGAAGCTTTAGGTACCAAACATTCTCTTCAATAACTCATAAGGCATGAAATTGGCTCATATTATTTGGCTTTGGTCCAAACCAACTCTAATTTGTCAAATCCAGAGAGATGCAAAACAATGTATACAAAAGTGACACACGTAATGCATATACTTCATAGACTTCAGGATTAAAATATGTAATTGCTGTCTTGGGAAAACACATTAAACACCATGTTAGTGAGTCTTTTATTTTCAGGTAGGCATGCAATTTGCTTTCTTTCCAGAGCTCTGTGTAAGACATCATGTACTCTCCTTCCCACTTCACGTTTCAAGCCAAATGCATAATGCTGCATGTCCACTAATTATCATAAAAATCCCATATACAGAAAGCACAAAGTAACAGACACTGAAAGGATGAATTCTCTTCACCGCATCATTTTATGTGATTATACTATACAGCATGTAAGTCCAGCTCATGTTTGAGCCAACACCTGTATGGAGACTAAGCTTGTTTCCTGTGTGTCCTCAGCTTCTCACAGGGGCACTCTGCTTTTAGGGACTGATTCAACCATCAACTTTTCAGGGAGGAAGTAACAGCAGGAAAAGCACTTAAGAGAAAATATGGCACTTAGTGAGCCAAGTGTGATATGTGGAAACAGGCAATGCCATCTTTGTAGCGTTTCCAAGAAGTGCTGTTATTAACTATTGTAAACACAGTCCTGTTCCATGGCAAAATGGTTCCCTACTCTGAACAGTGTAAAAAGTAAAAAATCGCATGGGATTTCGTATGTGCTGCTTCACATTGCTTAATTTGCAAACTGAAAGGCTGGTTCTTACACCTAATTTTAAAATTTTATTGAGAGTGGTGGGAAAGCCATTTCTGATTATTGTACAATACTAATACTACTAATAATATTCATGCATATATATTACCTTCATGCATAAAATAGCTAGCAGAAATATGCTCCCCTAAAAGAAACATCACTGACAGTTTAGAAGGCAAGTATCAAGTTATTACTACTGGGGAAAAACCCAGGCCTAACTTCTTTTTCAAAAATATTAATTTTACAGTAGAGCTAACAGTTCCTCAACTTCAAAGTTAAGACCTAGAATCATTCTCAAAACAACTGCCACACTCCCCTTGCATTCTGTTTAGCATGCAGGCTGTACTTGTCATTATTTGCAGGACAGACATTTATGCTATTCCAACCACAAGGTACTATCAGTGCAAACAAATTAATATCCCCCTCAAATTGCATTTGCTATAGAACAAAAAAAAAAAATCCAAGTACTCACTGTAGGGTGAAGAACCTTAGTCCAACCAGTGAGGACAGAGGCATGAAACAAGTTTGTCACATTTTGGATCAACATGTAGGTGAAATTAGCAGATGAAGCCAGTCTTCCTAGTACACCAGCCAGCATGCAGAGCAATTCCAGAGAACAGCAGTGCCCACGTGGTCTGTCAGCTCCACTGGAGTAACTGCTGTGGGTCCCACTCACCCATTCCCAGACTACAGGCTCATCAGATTGATACTGCAAGCCTGGGGAGCAACAGGCCATTCCCAGAAAAATATCACTCTACTGAAAAAGACGCTACAAGAAGAACGAACCCACTCTCAACCCACTCCCTCCATGCTCTAAAGAGGTCTTCAGCCACACTCATGGCAAAAGCAGGATAAAATCTGCCCAGAAAATACTCTTCAGTCTGCAACACACAAATGAGACCAAAACCAATACTGCACTGTCAGGTATATTTCATTTATAAAGAATCACAACCAAATATTTTCTTTTTAATACTGATGGCCTATGGGGTTTTTTTAATTCAAATTTCAGCATTACAATGTCACAATAGCAGGAGTATGTCAAGATACTGGGGCTTGTAAAAGTGAGTTTCTTGTGATTTCTGCATGAAAAAAAGTGCTGCGATTTCCGCAAACACTTAAGTCCTTTACTTTACCTGTCTTCTTAAATACTGTACAAGCTACCAGAAGAAAACTAAAGGCCACTGCTACTGTAAAACTAATCAGGGTATATTTTCTCATTTGCTACCAGGTAAGGGAGCTCTTCTCTGTGTGATGATTATCTTGAGTGCCTCTTTAATTTCCCTTGCAATGTTTTTTTTGGCAGAAATCCTTACAGATGCGAGACACAGAGAACACATTAGAGAAAAACACGCATTTTTAACTGTAGCCACATATTCCTTAAACCATCTATCTGCCAATTTTAAATTAAATACAGGAAGATCCTACAATGAATTTATGAAAGGAAATCAGATTTGATTAATTGGTCCAAAGCAGATGTACTCTAGCCTCATCTTGGTTTGCATTTTGTTCTGTGGTATTTGTGGATATAAAATACACCTGCGGGTTCAACATATCCTGTGAGAAAACTACAAATAATGATTGCAAACCAAGGAACTTAACTCACGTGTTTGGAATTAACTTGCATTAACTGCATTCTGCTCAGGAATACCTGCATGACCAACAGAATTAAACAGCATCTTAATGAGTTATCAGCCTCTAACAATCTTTGGAGGCCTGACAAGTTCAGCCCAAACTGAACAGATTAATGAACTCCTTGCTGGGCCCCAGAACAAGACTATGGTTTTGGATTGCATGACCACACACCTTCTACACTGTAAATGGATGGGGGTGGGTAGCTCTATCAAAACAAAACAGGGGGAGAAACCCTTTTCTTACCTGTTCCTCAAAATGTAAGAGAATAAATTACTGAGATTTAGGAGAATTAGGGCTGTGACACTGGAAGCAGCTGATGACAGTGATGCAAATGGAACTGGGAGAAAGAATAAAAATAACTCCTGAAAATGTAGCAAAGTAAAAATAAAAAGCTACTACCTGAAGCTGTAACTGTCAAAAAGAAGTGTGCCAATGTGACTTGATAACTCTCAGATTACTCCATTCTTTATCTCTTGGGTTCTGTATCTTTCTCCTTCAACTGCCAGCCCTTCCCAGCAGTTCTTCTTCTTGACCTCACAATCCATGAATAAAACACAGTTTCAGTCTTGCACCCTGTCATCCATTCATCACTCTGCTAAGTCCCTTAGCTGGCTCTGCTTCCCAATTTATGCATCGTAAAATTCTGTACACGTTTAACAGAGCAGCAATTTATAAATAGCTTTTATTACACAAGGCAGGCTTGATGTTTAAA
The DNA here is from genome assembly GCA_008694505.1 of Cyanoderma ruficeps. Lineage (NCBI taxonomy): Eukaryota > Metazoa > Chordata > Aves > Passeriformes > Timaliidae > Cyanoderma > Cyanoderma ruficeps. Next base: position 7,063,131 of record VZDJ01000174.1, on the reverse strand, counting down.
CAGGAGGCCAGAGATACTGGCACTTAAACTTTTCCATTCTGCTGTTCCTCCCAATTTCTGACAATTAGCCACCCCCAAAGAATGTTAATGGTGACGTGTAATTATCTTTTCTCTTTGATAAGGCTGCTTCTTTAAGAGTGGCCAATACATCCTTTTCATACATGAAATAATAGAGAAATGAAGAGACCAGGCTCCGAGTCATAAATCAGCCACAGAGAACCACGTGTAAACAACAAAGCAGGAATGTTTCAGTGACAGACTGAACCCAAGCTGTGCCACTGGAGCAGCAGGTGAAGCAAAGGATCAGGGCATGGATTTCACATCTAGAAACCACTTCTGTGTACCACAAGATGACAGCCTTCTTGCATCAACTCTTATGGCTTCTTGCCAGAATCAGTTCAAGCCTGCTACTTTCTGCACATCTGAGAGGAATAAAGGAAAAAAGGGCCAGTCACTGAGGAGAATGGCCAGTGCTGCAGGAACTGCTATGCTGGAACTGACTGACAGCTCCAGAAACAGGGCAAGTCTAGAAATTTGTATGGGAAGAGAGGTTACACAGCCTCAAGGACCTACAGGGTAGAGGCCACAAGCTACCCTTTCTCTTGATTAATGTTATGCGTTGATGGAATACCCTAAAATAGCTGACTAATGAAGGAAGTTGTATGCTAATGTCTCTCCTTTAAAAGATCTTCCTAACAACCTCTTCCTCTCCTGGCTTGGTTCACTCTCTGGGTTACCAGTTTTTGTGCAGCTGTTGATATCCTAGATACAAATTTTCCCACAGAACAACAAGCTGCAACTATGCTTTTTAAAAATTAATCTAAAACCGAGGCTCTGTAGTGGAATTAGAAGTAAATTATAGGGCAATATTATTAAGAAATGTAAGAACTCAAAACACTCGCTACTCAATTACCACCTTCAATGCTACCTGAAAATATTAAAGAAAATTCTTACTGCTGAGCACTCAGAGACCAGTTTAAGACACCCACTGATACAAAAAGTTGACCCTGCACTTAAGTATTTAAATCTTTTTAAAGGTTCACAGCCCACCCATCCCTCCTTGAGGTATGATCTGACACACAGCCAAGAGAGAAGGCTGTTTAGAGCTCTAATAGCACAGAAACCCATTTGCAATTGCTCTTTTCATTTGTCCTCTACAAATCAGTCAAGGACCCAAGCTCTTGAAGAAATACTGTTAAATTGAACTCTGGTATTGCTACAATTGCTCAGCTGCAAGGCTGCACATGGAAATAATACCCAAGGACTAAGAAACTTCACAGCATCCCAGAAAGAGACTGATAAAGAAGAGAAAAATATCCAGAGAGCCTCAGAACGATTTTTGCTCAGCACGTGCTGAGCCTGTCTCCACCCTGGGCTAGTGGAGAGAGCTGGGGATGCTCCACAAACCTCCCAGGCCCCATTCTCTATTGCACTGCCTTTGATTTGCACATTCCTCTGTTCAGTGTGTGCAGCAGGAATGTCAGTGCAGAGCAAAGCAGAGAGCACCAGGCACTGGGGAAGCAGCAAGAGAGAAAGCTGCTGTGAGCAACTTCTCCCAAAACTCACCCTCTCTTCTTCAACAGAGATAAGGAAAAGAGAAAGATGGCAGAAAAGAAAAAGGCCAAGCATCATCATGTTCCATTAAAGTTCTCACTGATGTGAGCTCAAACTCTATTGCTCTCAAATGAACAGCTATTCATGATGTTCATTTTGGTGGAAACCAGGACAATTTTACCCACCAGAGAAAGCCTCTCCAAATCAAATAAGAAGGACCAAATACAAACACTGATTATTTTTAGGAGGAAATTTGTTACATTTAAATACATAAATCACCATGGTTGTAATAGAAAATGACTGGGCTTAGCAACTCTTTTCTAATCAGTTCCAAACTGAGAATATCTACTTTGGAGTGCAGATGTGCAATTCTTTCCATGAAGAGGTCACACATTCCAAAAAGGCTCAGAATAATATTATTATATAGTCCTACATTACTTCAAAGCTTCGTCCCAATTTCTGTGTGATTGGCAGCACACAGTGAACAAGCTGATGCATCTGTAGCTCACAGCATTTATCAGGCTTTTGAAAATGCCTCATAAAGTTTTCATCTACCAGGCGCACAAGTCTCTAAATATTCCAATTTCTTTTTTGAGTATTTTAATTCTTTCAGGACATGTGAGAGAAGCATGTGTTTATTAGTGGTCTGTTCTACTCATTAATATTGCACCCAGTAGAATAAATACTTGTAACTATATAGCAATACCTTTTGTAAAGCAGAGCACCTCAAACACTTGACAAGTCTTGTTATACAGAGATAATATTTTTCTGTAAAGAGATGAAATAATTTAGAAGAATTTGTCTACAACACGATTAACATGGGTCTGTTATAGCTGCTGTATCCAGAAATCTCTGTGCACCTGATAACCACCTATAACCACCTACAGGGTATTTACTTATTATTTTGTAAATGTCTAGTTCCATTTTAGAGTAATATTCTACGCATGAGACAGCCTCATTAGAAACATTACACTGTAACTGATAAAAACCAAAGGAGATGAAGTCCAAAATTCAGATTCCAGTAGGCAAGAGAGCAATAGCTGAAATTAATTCCTTACTGAAATCCTATGACTTGAACAGAATGCAAAGTGCAGCAATTATATTCAAATATGATGAATACCATAATTACGACTTCAGAGATAAGTGGAAATATTTTGAGAAGCAGTAGCTCAACTAAAGCCATATTTAAAAAAGGATGTGCTAGACTTTAACTACTATAGAACAGTTGGGGGATTAACAATACTTGTATTTGTAATTGTTTATGTCCAACATGTGCTCTTTTGGAATTAAGAGAAATAACCCGCCCTTCCCTGTTGCACACACTGCCATTAACAACTGCTCCTATAAAGACATCAAACTTTGCTCTCTGAACCAAGGAGAAAGAACCCAAGTGTTTCCAGGGACACCCCATTTTTCCTCAAAGACCTGTTATGATGACGTCTTCAATACCTGTAGTGAACAACGATAGTAACTTTAAAAATATCAGAGAACAAGCAATAAAACCTTTCCAGGTAATATAATTGCCTTTGAGGTTATTAGAAGAGGGAATGTAAGCAGTTATTCTGCAAGTTTAAAAACTTGTAGGAAAATCAGGAAAAATAATGCAGTTATTGCAAATTTTGATGGGAAGACTGATCATCTATAAAGGAAAGCCTTTCCTCACACAATTTTCTTTTTTAAGATATAGAAAATGATTGCAGGAGAATCACACTTTATCTTCACAAGTTACAGGACAAAAAGTCACAAGAAGCTGAAGTGATTTTCAGCTGATGTGGTACTTCTGAATGCAAGATTAACAACAGGTATTTCTGAGCTCATTTGCTTTGTTCTCTAGTCACTTCACTGCGTGCTAATACAGAATTTCATGGCAGCCATAATTCAAAGGCTGTTCATAACAACTAGCAGGAAATTCCATATCAATATCATCTGTCACTTTGAGCAGGGAGGACAGAATTTTCCACTAATCTGTACTAAGCATTTCTACCAAAACTAAAGATGATAAGAAACCTTATTCCAAGAAGTTTAGGATTTAGTAGCCAGCTTGCAAGTCTATGTGTTTGAAACCGGCAGAGATGGTAATTCTTCTGTTTAAGCCAAAGCAAAAACTCAATCACATATATCATCCTGCCAGCATGCAGACTTTGATTTCAAAGCCTGCCCTGTAAAGAGTATTCTGAAATTTGTGACAAGAACACAGCTTACAAAGACAGAACAGAAGAACAATGAATGTGAAGAGAGAAATAGGGATACATAGATTTGTCATACAGCTCTTTGAAGGGTAAGACAAACACAAGTTTGAGAAAAACGCTGAAGAAAGGACTGTCAGCAATGGGACAAGAAAATAATGTAAACATTATGTTGGATAGACCAAGCAAAGAAATGTCAAGGACTTTCCAAGAGATCAGGGACAGAAAGGTATGAAGTATAGGCACAACAAATTATGCTTCTGCAATCAAGAGGACAGTTTGAATTACAGAAATAAACATGAAGCACTATCAGAAAGCAAAGAGCATGTGGGTGTTAGAAGAAAAGACAAAGGCACAATGTTATACAACTACAACAAAACCCACAAACGCATAAGCCCACACAAAACCTCACAGATCCTAATTAGAGTGAACAGGGCTGACCCATAGTCCTATTTTCTTTCATACATTCAGCCAACAAACTGCAGAGAATTCCAGCAGCTAGAATTGACAGTGACATTTTAAGTCAATGAGAATCTATTTTACTCTTCCTCCCACAACACAAATGAATAGTAGTGCTAATGAAATTCCACTCCTATTAGAAATTGACGGAACACAATCCTGCATTTATCCCTTCCAGCAAAATCTGCCTTTTAACAAACTCAAACTATTCTCAAACACCCGGTGGTCACAACACGACAAAACAAAATGCCACCCGCTCCTGCACTGCCCTTCTTCCAATTGACTTGACTTTAGCAGACCAAGATAAAATTTTATCTACTGTATTTTATACCTAAGGTTTTGAATGAATCATATTAACATATCCCATTTTAGTCACAGACTTTAATAGAGTCTGGTTATTTAATTCACATTTGATCAACTCTTTCTGACAGAGGATGGGCTTCTATTCATTACATCAAAATAACCTGCTTGTAGAAAGAAAAAAACCCAACCCATATGCACTGTTTTCCAGTGCCATCTTCTTCAAATGCCAAGGAATTACATTACATACAGAAATAAAAAGAACTGATTGGATTCTGGACCAAGATGCAAAATGTAATCTCTGCATGTTATTATTCAAAAAAAAAAAAAGGAAAGAGGAAGTATTCTTATTCCCTTCATTTTAAATGAGTTCTCAGAAAGGCCAGATAACCTTTTCCTATTTAATTGTGGTATACTAGGAAAGAAGCCCTTTGGATCTCTCAATGAGAACTGTACAGAGAAATAAGTCTGTGTTTCAGGCAAAAATAGCTGCAATATTAATCAAGCAGGAAAGAAGAGTGGAAAATAAATTTTAAAAAAAGAGAACAGTGTTATGCTGCGAGCTGCCTGTTCTCAGAAGTTAATCAGGGTGGGATCAGCTCTCAATGTAACACCCCAAAAGCACTGCAAGCTGCAGCAATGCTCTCTCATGTGGTGCTACACAGAAAAAAGGAAGGCAAGAGTTTTTGTACTTAAACTGAGCTGCCAGACAGTCCATTAGCCATTAGCAAGTGTGAAAAATTCCATGGCATATCTGTGCCTGCTTGACAAATTCCACTGAGTGAAGACCTTTTTTCCACAGGCTCTAAGTTTGTCTGTAACTCTTTCCTTCCAGCCTACAAAAATCATTTACACCACTGAGTACAGGCAGTAGTTTGCTCACCTCTACGTTGCCTAACACAGTATGAGCTTGCAAGGTCTCTCACATTTGAGAATTCGCCTCTGGGTGGGATTAGAGACAGTAAAGAAATACAGAATGGTATCTTTGAAATCCCCCAGGTTTTCTTATTTAGCTTCCTTCGATGTAGCTTTAATACCACCTCAGTGCTGTATTGCACATCACCACTTCCAATAAAAATAAATAGTTATTTTAGCCATTTTATGACTGAATACATGTACTCCATCCCTTGCTTCCACCATCATCTAGCTACAGACTTCAAAGCCTTCCAAATTCGTTTCTAAATTTTGCCTTCTGAACCTCAAGGATCAATGCCTCTAATGTCTTCTTCTCTTGAGTTAAATACAGTCTTCCTCAGTCTTTTAGTACTTAAAAACTGGATCTACAATATCTCACCTTGTGCCTTGTCAAGCTTATTATCCTACAGCTCTGTCTGACCTGAAAGTCTGACTTGCCATTGAAATGGCATAAATAATGGCAACTCTTTACCATGTAATATTTATATAGTAATGGAAATAGTACAAAACTTCAATCTCAAATACAAAGCTAGGATCTAATTCAGATCTTATGTAAACTCTAACAGGAGAAATTACTTCCGTGATGTTATTTTCAATTAAATGTCCTACTGTGTCAGAATAGCGTGACTAGTTCTGAATTCCAAACAGCAAAGATTGCCATGAAAAGCCAGAGAAGCTTTGTGTCAACTACAAACTCATTAGCAAAGACCACGCTTATATGTGCTTACTACTATTCCACAGGTAAATTTACTGCAATACAGCAGTCCCAAGGTCAGCAGAGGAACCCAATTTCACAGAAAATCATTCTGGAAACATACCACAGACATCTTAACCAACGTTTACAGCTTTTAATTATTTGTACTGGGTAATACAGAACACTGTTGCACTATTCCCACCTTTCAGAAAGTCTAGACACTCCAGTTTCTGTTAAAGAGAAGAACTTGAAAATTTTGGCACAGCAAGATCCATGATATTGAAATTTTAAATAGGATTTTTACTAACCTTCAGCTTCAGTGATTGGGAAAGAAACATCGGCCAGTGAAAAGACATAAGTCAAAGGATGAGTGGCATATATATTTCCACCTGCTGGCAGAAAGGGTTTACACAGCAGTAGTATGCTTCTACAGCGGTTTACATCTGGAATAAATCCAGTAAATCAGTAGAATTTCTTTTCAAGTTCTAAGAATATTAAAAAGCAGCATTATGCTTCAACGTCACTGGCACAGAAATGGTACTACAGAAAGCCTGCTTTTCATGAGGCTGCACACCTCCAGGTCTGGGGGCATAATATTAGTCTAACCGAAGTTTATTTATTTATGTGTTTTTTAATTAACAACTGAATGCTACCAACATGCATGTCAGCTTCCCAAAACTGTAAGCAATATAGAAGTAATAAACACAGAAATGTGTAATGATGGTGTTAATTAGGTCCAGTGCTCAGCATAGTGTTTTTCAGTTGGATGTTTATTTGAAATTAAAAGGTGTCCTAAAGCAGCACTCGAAGGAACAAACTGTATGCACCACTAATAAGCTGCTACAGCATGGAACCAATTGCTCACATTTCTCCAGAACTGATGGTGAAGAACCTCGATAAAAATGCCAAAAAAAGTCTCCATTGTCTGTAAATAGCAAGAATGAACCACTGTTATCCACTACATCAACAATTAGAGAACTTCCAAGTACAGACATCACACCCCCAACCTCACCTGGGGACTTTCCCACACCTTGCACTCCAGACTTTGATAGGGTGACACTCTGGGTTCATAATCAATCAGTGGCTTTGATCAACTATAGCACCTGAAAGTTTAACCTTCAAGTCCCAGGCTGTGTAAGCTCAAAATTTCACAGAACAGGGTAAACTGCATCATCTCTACTGCAGTTCAAGAGGCATGAAGAGGCTGGTTCACTGGTTAGCAAGCACCAACATTCTACAGTCCTTCCACAAAACTTAGCTGGAACGTTGAAATGTCTGCTTTCTCTCCCTTCTGACCTTGATGACATGTGTGACAAGGCTGTTTTCAAACACACTTCTAAACTCAGTTGCATAAAAAAAAACTTCTTGAAAGATATAATACTGCATTAACACTTGCTGGAAAACATCTAGGTTTTGTGCTGCCCCCTGTATCTAGAAATACCCTGAGAGTGACGTGCAACTATCAAACATACAAACTTCCTCCAAGAATGCTGAAAATTTTCTTTGTCACTAAATGAAGTGTTACATTTTTGTGCCAAAATATCATCCTATACATGTATATAGAAAAATGTGAAAAAAACCCCAGCAAATATTTTCACAAATGCCTAGTGCCAAGAGAAGAAATGCCTAAAACAAGAAGTACTGCAATCCATTATGAAGTCAATCTTCTGTCAGCTGTCAGTTCAGATTCTGTACAGATATCTGTCTTAAGGAAAAGAAACACTTCAGGAAAGCAAAAGAATTACCATACAATAAGCTACAATTTAATTAAAAGAAAGAACATACTGAAGATAATGTCAACAAAAGGACATGATAATGATCATTTTAATGAGATAAATACGCCCTCATATCCCCAATCAAAAATGCCTGAGGTCCATCTTGGCAGTGGTAGGGAGCAGTGGCAAGAAACAAAGTCTTCCTTTTCTACTGATGTGGGCGATGCTAAAGCTACAACAATTACTGGAATTCCAGTCAGGAAGGAGAGGAGGAACAGGCGATGCTTTAAGCTTCTGAGACAGATCAGGGCACGTTTCCCTTCTGTTCCTGAATGCATCATTCCAGGGAAACAATCCCTGCCAGAACTCTCATGGGACAACGCATCTCTGCAGTTGTTCATGCATAACCCTCCAGATGGAGGATAAATTCAGCTTTAAATCTAAAATGCAAAGGGGACTGTTTTATTAGAGTCCACATGCTCTCGACTTCACTATGTAAGGTATTTTAGAATCTATATCAAAATTCAGTGAAGTCATGAGGTTTTTAACAGGAAGACCCTTTATTTAAGTGCCGCAACACTAAAAAAATCTCACAAAATTCTTCCTGATAATTTCCAACACGTTTCTACAGAAAAGTTGCAAATCAGTTTCAGAAGATTTGTTCCATGTACATCCCTGTTGAAGCCCAGCACCGATTTATACACCATGTAAAACTTTAAGGGGGAAAAAAAAAATCAACGCTTAGCAGAAGGCATGAAAGCTTACAATGGAAGAATAATACTGAAACTAGAAGAAATCAAGAAAGCAGCCCAAAGCCAAATAAAATTGCCTGTCCTCTTTTATAAAGTATACTTTTTAACACCTGAAGAAAAAGTTAAAAACAGTCACCATGGGATGGTGCAGCAGCTAAATTGGTTGCATTCAATTCCATCTGTACCTGTTCTGTGAGGATATGTTACTGAGGGGAGGCTTACTAAGGAGCGGGTATTGTAACTTTTCTCTAAGATAATGCTTTATATTTTTTGTTTAATTATTTTCATCATCCAAGTTTCCTTTAACCATTTGGAATGGCCTTTAACGGATCTAAATAGAAGGAGAAATTTGTCTAAAATTTGTGTCTTGACAATTCTATAGAGATGTTGCTGTAAGAAATGTAAATCAAGAGATTGGGTCTTAAAGTTTTATTCACTGTAGTTTTAATAGACCGTGCCCATCTTACTCCATCTTACTTGCCAGAGATGTCTCCAAAAACACTGAATGAATATTAAGAAGGCCTATCATGACTCTTGCCATGCAAGTGCAGATTAAATTCTAAACCTGTAATCTCCTCATTGGAACCATATGGGGAAATTTGGTATGGCATCTGGGAATATGCCAGCAAAGATACGACAGAAGAGTTGCATCACATGTTTGACCAGAACACAAACACTGGCAGCTAGATCTCAAGAATCAGAAGATACATATTTGCTTTCAATACTAATGTGTGCAAAGAGGTACAGCTCCATTGATAGGTGTACATTAGCATCTTTCCACATGCTTATCCCAAATACAGATTATCAGTCCTTTGAGTCCAGAAAAGCATCCAGGTTTTGAATACTAATGCATTTCAGATGAAGCAGGTTTTCTCCAAGCCATGAAGCAGAAAGGAGGGCAGCACACAATGACAGACTTCTAAGGCCAACCTTAGCCAGGCAATTCAATGAAATTCTACTTCAGAGGGGTTAAGAATTTTGCATACATTTAGTAGACACTCTACAAAAAAAAAAAAACTTCCTGTTTCAGTAATCAGTATTTCAGTAGTTCTGATGCTGCCTAAGTTATAATTTATTAAATCCACATATTGTACCTAAGAGTCCAGTGTACTTTTTTTGTATCTATTCAACACCACCAAAGGCACTACAATGATGTGGATAACAATGAAGGCAAAATTAGGACTCAGCAACAATTCTGAAAGGCTTGTATGATCATTAACTGAAGATAATCATGTAGAGGTAAATTCTCAGGCACACAACACAAAGTCATCAGACTTAGCTTGTAAACCATGTCATGCAGAGACAATAGTAAAACTTCCCATTCAAGATAAATAGACTTGGCATCAGATAAACCAGATAAAAATAATTCCCAGGAGCTACAGATGAAAATTCCCTAATTAACATCTACATATAATGTATACTATACGGAGGGGAAATCCCTTTCTAAAATTACTTAGTTCAGATTTGTTTGTGCTGCAAATGCTTATAAAACAAAACGCTAACTTTGGGTAATTTGAGTATTTCGGTCATATCTTGTGCTTCCCATATGTGACAAAGACTCTTACATGCTGAAGTCTTAATTTAATAAACTTAACTACAGACAATGTTTCTAAAAAATAGCTTACTCGCAAGAAATATCAAGCACATTAAGTAAGAGTTTGATTAATGTATAGTAATCCATCAATTAAGATTAATTCATCACTGTTGATCATTCCAGAAAATATGGTAGAGACCCAAAATAAGCAGTCATAAATCTACGAGCAATGAATTAGGGAAAGAAAATTAATTACAAGGGGAAAAAATGGTCCTAACAGCTTAAAAATACTCATTCTGAATGGCTGAGGTCTGAAATCTGGCAGTCTGGAACACCTTTCAAATCAACTGCATTCTGTGTACTGCAAGCAAAACTGACCATTTAAATCACACAACTACAGTTCTGGAAATGACTATTTAGTATTAATTTCTGAAAAGGCATTTATTTTTCCACGTTTCAGAAATCATTTCTAGGCAATTTTGGGCTAGAAGCTTTTATGCCAATTTCACTTGTAATAACATCTTCATAGAGGGGCTTGAAAACAAATCTTATGAAAGTTACTGTACAGCAAACATAGCGTCTCACTTTTTAAAATGTTCACCTTCATCGAAAATAACCTTTTTCTTAAATGACATCCATGAAAATGCCACTAATAATAGTTAACTTTTAATAAAAACTTGAGAACTAATTGTTTTGAAAACTACATGTATTCAGGAGATGGCACTTGCTCTCCAATCCGGATTCCCTGTTTACACGACCATTAACACCAGCAAGGATTCATCCTTCAACACTCCCTGTCCTGTGAGAAGGCACTCAGTCTACTCAAATCTACTCCTACAGACAATATAATAAAACACACTGAAGGATATAATCAAAACTGTTCTAGATAACCAATTTTTGTGGTGCAATGACGTCCAGAGCTGTAGGTATTAAAAAACCCAATTTGCTGGCACAACAGAAATGGTTACAACTTCTTTCTCCTACTTAGGAAATATCTTTTTTTTTCCATAAACAAGTACTACAATAGTTACTTAGTTTTCATGTAACCCTAACTAAAGCAGACTATTATAAGTGTTTTTTGAAAGAAAAGTCTTTACATTCAGACAGTATAATGTTACTCCCACTGAAAGCCACAGAAATGCTACTGCTGACCTCAGTGGGAGTAAGAGCAGTTCCAAATGGCTCCAACTTCCCAGATTTTCCACCACAATGTCTATTGCACAGAAATGCAATTCAATCTCATCATTAAAAGCCACAAACCAATAACCAATCAAAATAAACCTAAAATTGCTTTATAAGTTAGCAGTCTCAGTCAATGAGTAGCACTTGTAAAGAAAATGACTAGCATTCTTTAGGGCTGACAAGCAATAAATTGAAAGCACCATCATTCTGAAAATGTATGGCTCTCCTGATTAAGGGTGACATACTCTTTAAAAGGAATATAGAGAATACCTCACTTCTGAAACAAGAAAGCAGTCTTAGACATGAATTCTGTAAAAAAACCCTTTGGTAATGATAGCACCATTAGAACTGTTTCTTCAGAGTAGAAGAAGCAGGAAGATTTTCAAAGTTGTACATTGCTTTCCTTCACAAATACACAGCAGAATAACAACAAATTTGTGTTTGTCATGTGTCCACAAACAGCATTTCATCTGACTGCCTGACACCTTTTTACCTAATTGTGAACTAGTAGTGAGACTGTTTGATAAGAGATTCTATTCCTGTCACTTTATTCCTCCCTTTCACCCCTACAATAATTTTCCCCTGCTCTAAATACTATAAATTTCACCTCAGGCTGACTATTATAGTGAAAAATCCCCTAAGAAATCTCCCACCTCTTTCATATTCCTTAGGATATTCAGAAGCTGTGGCTTTCTCTTTTGTGCAAATTTCAGTACTATGCAAACTATATCCCCATATTTTACCCGAAAATCTACTTTCCCTAAAACAAATTTAAAAGGAGACTAATAAAAAGAAATGAAAGCTTTTAGAAGTTTGAATTATTCAATCAATTTTATTCATTTAGTAAGTACAGCTGTCCTCTGGTTTAAGTCATTGAAGAGACCAATTTTTTTTTAATTATGTTCCTTTCTCCCAATGTAAATGACTTTTCCTTGTGTAAGGAAGCTTCTGCCTGGTTAGGTCTCAGGAATGACTTCTCAGATCACTGGAAGTCATACAAATTATTAAATTGCTTGCTCTTAGCCTACATTGACTGTGGTGTTCTGCCAAGGGTCCTTCTCTTACAGCAGGGAGGCTCTGGGGCAGCAAGGCCCACACCCCACCATGCCTGGAGGAAACCACTGAGTTCAGAACTCTGCAACATTCCCCTGCTACAGAGCTCTGAAAACAACCCCAAATGAAATCTGTCTGTACAGCTGCACACAAAACTGAGGGGCTGAGAAAGGGCAGTCAGGAGGTGGGAAGTCAGTTCACCTCTGTCTAAAAGCCAGACAGCAGAAGAACAAAACATCTTGACAAGGCCATTTAAAAAGTTTTGGAAGCTTTATTATTAGCTACATTATATGCAGTTGATTATTCTACATTTTGATTATAACAAACATTTGTTTTTATTTGGTGATTTGGTATTCCAAGCAGGCTAATTCAAACTCTTGCATATTTTAGCCACATTCAATTCAAAAGTCCTTCTGTTTGAGAGAAAGGTCACTACAGGCTGTTACTATATAAAGAATTCAGCCTTTTATCACTTTATTGTTGGCGAACGAATGTCAACTGTGAGACTGCTACATTTTTAATCTTTCTATTTACTGTCCCAGACAATTTCGCTTTCTAGATTTCATACACACAGACACATGTAATAATGAAAGAAATACAAATATATATAAGAAATTTTGCCAACTCTTACCACCCTTTCAGGCGAGTTGTTAGGCCCCCGCCCTTGTTCATAGAGCACAACTCAGATACGGATATCCCTGGAAAACATAAGAAGCAGATCAAACTCTGAACGGAGACTGTAACTAGTGTGACTAGTGGTTTGTCGACCTGAGAAATGAGACAACTTCCTATACAGTTCACAGCCCAAACACCTGCCAAAACTGCACTACTATCGCCTAGTTCAAAACAGCTTGACTCAAGGCTTTCATCAGTCTCTAGAGTTCCTACTTCCCAAAATCAAAGTTCAAGGCTGAAATGTCTATCTGGTTTGAATGCTCTAGTATGTGGAAAAGTTTCTACTGAAAGCTTTGGGTCATAAAATCCAAAAACCATTTGTGAATGGAATAAATATATAAATCAAGCAATCGATCAATAAATGCCCAAGCGCAGCTATAGCACTACAATGCCAAAGCACCACTGGCCATTGACTCTTCTACTGCTGGTTACACTGGATATCTACCAGTAATTTAAGCAGTGAATCTCGCAAATAATTAGTTGTTTTGTTGGGGAGGGGTTACTCTTTTAGATGAAGAGTGCTCACCAACAAGGCCTCACCTGAACCCACTAATACCAGACAAAACTAACACTCAGATCCACAAAGGATGTATGGGAACGCAGTGGGAAAATCAGCTTCTTATTTCTGAAAAACTGATTTTTAAGTAATCTAAAAAATATGAACACAACTACCTGTACACTGTTTTTAACAAGGAAGACTTTGGGATTCGTCCCCCACTTCTAGTAAGCATTTGGCTGCCTCCCAAAATCTGTATCTTCTCCCCAAGTGTCATCACCTTCCACAGTAAATTTTGTTACATTTCATGATTTACAAGATGTAAGACAACACTATGTCTCGATACAGCACTTCCAGGGCCTTCAGGATGACACAATGAAAATCTAGCTAATTACTAACAGGATGCTTTATTTATCTCCAACTCTAATAAGTAAATGCTTTTAAGTGCAGCAGAACAAAGAAGAAACCACATCACAAACACGAAACACACAAGCAAGTAGAGCACGTACACGGAAACTCAGTTTGTCACAAAATAAAATTCATTAAAAGGGTCACATTGTTCCAGAAACAGCACTGAGGGAGATGGTCTAATCATAAAAAATGTGTTGAATCAGTACAAATCCAACCTCAGGCAAGAATTTTCCTCAAAAGTTTCATTTTTATTAGCAATTCAGACTTTGCCTGATGAGCAATTCAATCCAGAGGTCAGAAGCAAAATCTTGCCAAGGTTTGCCCTTTTAAAAATATTTTCCCAAAGAAAAAAATGAACACACAATTTCCTCTAAACCAAAAAAAAAATGCAGTTATAATAATAATCAGAAATAATATTAAACAGACATCAGTAAGAATACTACATATTAAAAATGCAACTAGTAGCTTGATAAAATTTTAAAACATAGCAACAAATCCTAAACTGCACTTCTAAAATTATTTTTAATTGAATATGCCATTCCTGTATGAGCCATTTTAGAAGCTTCTACTCTCAAAACAAGTGGAAAATTATGGCCTCTTTTAAAGAAATAAATAATCAGTGAATTTCTTAATGACAATCTAAGAAAAACAGAAGTTGACAGTAAGCTGATTAAATGTAAGTTTTCCGTAAATCAAAGTATCACTTGAGCTACAAATCTGGATACCATGCTACATACACATGCCTGTAAGACCTAAGAAGAGTTCAGGAAGAAATTATAATTATCCATAACTTACATTTATGTATACTATAACTTTTTCTCTTTTATGAGCAACTTTGCTCAAAAAGTGTGTTTGACATTCTGGTAATTTACATTTGAATAAAAATTCATCTCTTTCCAGCATCAGATGATGTTCATGGGAAAAGAAATTCAAGTGTACCGGAAAAAATTTTGATGAGAACAATAATCTACTATTAAAACAGATCCCTAACTTTTTGCAATGTCATATTCTTAAAATTGCAAGAGGTGTGAATTCAGTGTGATTTTGGATATCTCTGTACACTACAGTTGAGTAAAACATTGGTTAAGTCAAGCAGAAGAGCAAGAGAACAACCTTTCCAGCCTTCACCTGCAACCTTGCTTAAAAAGTTTAGTCTGCCAAACTCCGGGTCCCGCAAGGTCTGAATTTCTCAGGAACCAAGCCAACCTTGAAACTACTGTAGTAGTACAAGTGGAGCTGTATTCTGAACTTAAATCAGTATCACGGCTTAACACACAACAGTAAGCAGAGAAGGAATGATGGAAGTACAGTCTGTCATGAGCTTGAACAAGCTTCATTCTGCCAGACGAGAACTAACGAGTCTACACCCTGACTGCAGGAAGGAGTCTCGCAATAGTTTCTTATAAATATTCAATAGACCCACCACGGCAGCAGCTCCAAACAGAGAGAAGGGTGAAGGTCTCTTAAAGAGCAGCTCCAAGCACAACGCAGCCAATTCTGACTGGAACCTTATGCTGAACCAACGCCAGCTGACAAGGGCATGACCTTCTATTGATGCTGAAAATGATGACTTGGTTCAAAAATTGTTTCATTTTGCTGCCACAAATTTAACAGCTCAGGCTTTGTCCCCATGAGATGAGTAAAACATGCTCATTAGGTAACCCGCTTCCAGAGAGACAGGATTTTAAACAAAGGCTAAACACCTTTATTTTAATAGTACAAATATGTCCTCAAGGTGCTTCAATGCAGACCAGTTGCTGAGGTCCAAACTGAGCGCAGCTCTCCCAATCCCACAACTGCCACAGGACATGTTCTCCACAGGAACATTGTTCTGATGGAAGTTACAGGTAACATGATGTCCACAAAAGCACTGAGCAGACAAATGGCTCAATATACCACCACAGCAATTCCGAGGCTCTTCAAAAATGTGCACAAATAAAAGGAAATCATTTTCACTTTGTTTATCCAGTCTAGCAGGCAGGCCAATTATTAATTATTTTAGCAAGTTCTTTCAGCTTGTCCAAAATATTTACTGCACATTGTTCTCATCTCTCTAGTTACAGACATGCCAATGTCAGACAATATCTGTGACAATCAACTTGGATTTACTATTCCTACCAGCTGTCTCAAGTCTAACCAATAAAGGAATATTGAACAAAAAACGGGATGAGAGTATCCAAATGCCACGAAGATAAGCAGGCAGTTATTTCTTACTCTGAATGCAGTAACAAGAACTCCAGAGGCCAAAATGTTCCAGCTGAGCTAACTATGGCTTCCTGCTGCTGTTGCCAACATGGTACTGTAGAAAAGTAATTGTAAATATTGCTCACAAAGTACAAAATAGAAGCAAACAAGACAATGGAAGAAACACGTATCTCCTGGCAAAAACAAAACTCATTAGAAGATTATGTTCAATGTAAGTCAATACGCTTTGAAGCCAGCTGTATAAAGTAGCAGTGGAAGCGTTAAATTTGAATGAACCTCTTAAAATTATTTATTGCACTAATGGCAGAAGTTTGACCTTAAATGTTAATTTAAATAGATACAACCGAGTTGGTTAAAAAATACAAACTGTGGTCTCATAAATGCAGCTGCTAATGGTGCCCTCAGACCTGCAGCAACATCCCAGCCTCAGTCAGCTCCGTCCATCCCGCTCCCCCTTCACTGCCAGCACAGGCAAGGGGAGATTCACTGATGCCTTATCCCCACTGGTGAGAAACATAGAGATTGTTTTGTAATCCTGAAACTACTTTCTGGTTTTTACACGGTAGACACACAACAGCTGAGACCACAAATACCCTTGGACATCACCTGGCAACTCTCCTACTCAAAGCAGAGTCAGTTTGAGCAAGTTGCCCAGGATCTTTTCCAGTCAGGTTTTGAAAATCTCCAGGAACATGATCTCTACAATCTCTGGCCAGCTTGCTCCACCATTCAGTTCACACTTAACAGCAAATTCTTCCTCAGTTTTTGATTGAAGGAAGACTCCACTTTGTACCTGCCAGTGTATGAGGCTGTGCTGGCTGTTGCAATATTCTTGATCAGAGCAAGCTGCTTAAATCAATGAGCTCCAAAAATGACAATGAGATGTATAACCATGAAATTTATTGACCATGCCTGCATGCATTAGTAATCACACAGTATGGCCTCTGGGTCCAATAATGCAGAGAGTTGGATTCCTTCATCTTCCAATGGCTGCTCTAAATTCCCCAGTCACACAAGGACACACAAAACAAGCACACTTTTTTGGTTTTTTGTTTAGTCCTAGATATCATACCTACTTTAAACCAGCTGGATTTTTTCTTGTACATACTTGGTAATTTTCTCTCAGTTTCACTGTATCAAAGGTATTTTAAATAGTCCATTTCTCAGATAATCCCCTATTACTACTACTTGCCTCAAAAATATGTTCAAAAACCAGTTTTTCTGAAAGGGATCTGTGACAATCTTGTACGAACTCAATGCTCTTGAGATTTCTATCAGAAATCAGCCACTTGATTTCATGTGAAATGACAAGCATGCGCAAGCATATTTTTTGGTCCTCTATTACAAATGTCTCAAGTGACATTTGCTGTAAGAAGGACAACGTTAACAGCCAGTGAAATGTCAAAGGTTTCCCAAGGAGAAGTCAATTCTGTTCATGCTTCCACTCTTAAAGCACTTAAGTAATTCAGGTGTACCCAGCCAAACCACACCTGGGTGAAGAAGAGGGAAATAAATACGAGGCGTTTATCTCTAATACTAAAACTGTGGAACTGTTGCATTTGTGCATGATGCCTTTCTTATTTTATATTTTCCAGAAGAAAATGCCTTGAGAGACTTTTCCCCAGTAGAATTTTTCAACTTGCTGTAAATGTTTCATATCAGTGCAGGTACTCAAGTCTCTTATTTTAGAGTATAAGATTGATAATTAAGTCAGCCTATTTCAGGGTCTTCCCCCTCCCCCGGCTTCTTCATTACAGCTATTTTCATTCTGTACTCTCCACACACCCTGTGCACCTGTAATCTGTATCTACATTGTATTAGTAGGATCCTCCTAATTAGATTTAATTTCTTCAAGTGAGGAAAAAAGTGACATGCTAAGCCTGCCAGTTCTTTGAAGAATGTCCTAGAAGGTCAAATGGTGTGTATATAAGGGCTTTGTGATCCGTTTGACACAAGGAAGATAAGGTTGGTCAACATTTCAGATGCCTTCAGTAATGAAAAGCAAAGTAACTGGTATTGATTCCATTCACATCAATCTCAAAATGGTAAACAAAATAATTATATCCTCTGTATAGCAGTCTCCTGGGTACATGCAGATGTACTTAACAGATTACAGACAGAAGACAGCTCATTTAAATCAGACACTATGCAAAATCCTAGTTTTCTTAGTTGAATGACTATGTAGACGTTAAAGCTTCTGTAATCTCTACATGCCTTATTCCTATATATTTAACCAAAATCAGAAACTGTCAGATCAGTACTTTCCTACAGATTACAGCTCCACAATTTGTCTATTTCTGAAACAACAGAAATACATGTATTACTGTTTTTGAAGCTTTTACAGTTCTAAAATACATTGGTTTAGCACATCAAAGAAAAAGTAATTTTAAAATACCTCTCTCTCCTATGTGAGACCAGCTGCTTTCCTCTAGACTTCAACCTCTTTTCACAAGAAATAGCTGTGCTTATCCTGTGACTCTTATTAGTCCTTCCCTGTTTTTGTGGTACCATGACAAACTCTACCCTGCATTACTTCAACTAATCAAGGGCTAAAAGATTTCTCTCTCAGGCCTTGTTTTCTGCATCGTTGGTGGAATCACACAGTTCAATCCCATATACACCAAATCCCTGCCTGACAGCCTCCTCTTCCCAACTGCATTGCTGCCACAGACACATCTGCATTTGGCACCTGTTAAATTCTTTCACTACCATGATCAGTAACCAATTTCTCTGTCTAAACACTGCACCTTCAAAACACAGCAGTATTTACTCATTATTGCACAGGTAGTAAGCCTGTAGTACAAAAAAATAAAATCTATAATGAGACAATACATAATCTTGTTGATGTTTAAAATGTCTATTGCCAATTATAGGACTTCTCTCAGCCCAATTCTGTGTTTTCTAAAGGTAATAGCACATAGAAAGGCTACTGCATTTTAACATGAGACATTGTAGTTCTTGAAATAGTGATACATAAAATGATGTAAAATATTACAGAATCTATACCTTTGGTTTCCATAAGACGGACATTTCTCTCCACTGCTCCCCTGCCTTGGCTTTATCTTCAATGAATTTCAGAACATTTAACTTGTGAAACTCTCACAATCTTCCTAATCCCTCGTGGCACAGAGAACGACCTTCTACTTCTTTCTACATTCAGATGCACAATGCAAAGCGAATTTTTCATTTAGGGCATAGAAGCAGTTAATCCAAGAGGGAGCAAATGCAAGGTCAAAACAATACGGGAAAGTAAAACACCTTGTAGGGCAGAGTTTAAGACACTGACAGCTCTCTTGGCCAATGTTAAGGTTACCAACATCACCCTCCTACAGAGAGGGAAATGAGAAGAATTTGCTAAATATAGCTAGAACTGGTTGGAAGGATGCCTATCCTTATTTGTGCATTCATCTGTTTAATTGTGGGCAATATAGTCCACTAGACAGCCTAGAGCAAGTGTGGATGTTCAATATTCTCTGAATTATACAACCTCAACCAGAGATTGGAGTTAATTACACAGTTTACATCAGTATAAATGGAAACTTTGTATTTTGAAACACTCCACAGTTATATGTACCTCACTTATTTTCTCAGGTTTTGGCAACATAGTCAATGCCTTCAAAACTGCAGTTTTAAACAAGGACGGTGAGAAAGGCCATGGAATTCTTGTGTCTATTGTATGACTGTGTCCCCCAAATCCAAATGTATAATATAAATATACACATATACTGACATCAAAAAATCAGGTTTTATGCCCAGAGCTTCCTTAAGTTTGGTAGTCTGCAGAGATTGACATTTTTCTTAAAATTATATGTAAGTGCATTTTTAAAATAGTTGCAATAATTAAATATACATGTCAATACATCTTACAAAATTAATCCATCTTTATTTGAAAATGAAGCTGTCATAATCACACAAACCTGAAAGAAACAAACCAAGGAAGTTTATACACCTGTGATCTAAGCTTTTGAACGGATTCCCAAACCCTTGGTTTCACTGACAGTATTGTAAAGAAATGTAATGGAATTAAAGCAGCACTAGGTGCCTAAATCTCTTTAAGAGTTTGGGCCTAAATTCTGAACAGATCACTGAAAGTCTCAGCCAAGGTATGAATTTATTTATATATATATAACTGAAATTCTGTCATGTTCCTTTTATATATATAACAAGCTTCAGATCTGTTTAACATTAGTTCTTCAGAACCTCAAACACTAAGGTTCCTAAAAACAAGAGGTATCATACTGCTTCTCTACTTCTAAAACAGTGGAAAGTGGTTTGTGGCATCATAAATTAAATGAGGCGGTTGTTTCCTTGACTAGATAAATGAGCATGGGTTGGGATTCAGAAACCCCATCATCAGCACAGTAACAAGCAGTCTGTAAAAGCTGAAGACTCTTTATCACCTGCAGAAACATACCACAGTGAAACACAGAGAAAAAAACATGTGGCAACCTACAGAGGTTTGAAACTTATGGATTGCACAATTCAATAATCTTCCATCGTCACACCACATTAAAAACAGCACCTTACCCTCCACCTCTAAAATACTGCCTCAGGAGAGGGAACACGGTTTTGAGCTCCATTATCCTCCAGCCTGCAGCAAGGAAGTGCCTTGGTCCTGAATCAGAACCCACAGGAATTAAGCAAGTGCTATTTCTGCTTGTAGTAAAATCTTCAATATGTAATTTACATCTTGATATGTCATCATTTCTTGGTATTTAACTTAGTAACAGCTTCTCTAAAGTAGAGATTTTATTACATAAATTATGGAAGTAGCAGTCTGGGTGTAGTGGAGACAGCATAAATTTCTGAATCAATACAAAATATGTCCCCAGTAGTAGTTGTTATTCTATGCAGGTATGTTATTGATTACAGTCATAATGGTCTCACTTTAGCTGCCATCAATAACTCACTACTTGTATTGTCACACTGAATTAAAAAAGAACCAGTCTAAAAATATGAGAAGTTATACCAGCATGGCATGACCCAGCCTGTGGTGCAAAGAAGCAAACACTGCCAGTTTAAGTTAGGATTTGTATTTGAGCCTTCACTTGACATTACAGTGACAAAATAAAGTCAAATGTGATCCTTAGTCAGGACGAAAAAGTATGTGTGTTAAACATTCCAGAAAACTTTTAAGTGTTTATGCTTATTTTTAGACTTTTACAGATCCTACATATAATAACAGTTTTTAATACCTTGGAACCATTAGAATACATGTACTGTCATGGAAAACGGAATTAAAGTTTTATGAGTGGTTATTGACATTTTACTGATAAACATGACTGAAGCTTCCTTGCATCAGATTATAAATTGTAGAAGGAATCTTAGATTACTCCAGTTTTTTAAATTCCTAATTTTGGAAGAAAGTCTCCATAAAATACCCGTATTTGTTATTCAGCAGAGAGATGCTCACAGAGTTCCAGCTGGAAGACTTGATTCAACCTCATAGACTGGATCACTCACCAGAGAAGTCTGTCGTGTCCACTGTTTTAACCCACAGCCAGAAGTGCCCTTTCTAAATCAGGCATCTAATTGACATGCCTGAAGTTATTGTAGCTACCCCAACTTGAGTGTCACATCTGAGATTCTCTTATGAACCATATTTTACGTCACTCTGCAATTTGCTTTCCTCTGGGCAATCTCTGCAAGCTTTGCTATTCTTCATGCTGTTAAAGAGAGTGTAATTTTCCTCTTTAAAACCTCCAAAAATTAGATTATCCAATACCATTATATACAGTCAGCTCACATCAAGCTGTGAATCCAGTAGCCATGGACACGGTTGAGAGTGAAACATCACAATACAGTTTCTCACCAACAGGATAATCCAATAAAAAAAGTCTGCGCCATCACTTCTGTCACTGTTCTGAATAGCAGTTACTTAAAATTTCATCACTACGTAACCCAAATTAAACAGAGAACATTTACTGTAATGAGAAGGTTCCATGGAGGTGTTCCAACTCATGGGCAGAACTTCCACCACCAGAGCAGATGAAGAAGAGGCCATTAAAAGACTGGAAACAGTAGACCTAGTTTTACTAACTTTACATTGCAATGAATGTAGATCAATTAATAAAAGACTTTAATACAGGAACAAGTTAGGGCAACATTTTTCTGTACAAAAACTCCCCATGACCATTTCTTTTATGAGAGCAGAAATTAGGAGGGGAAGGTAAGTAACCAAGCTTAGAGCACAAACGAAGCATTTGTGACACATTAAGCCCAGCTCCTTTAAAGCTACTGCTCAGCACCTCAATCAGTCAGTATCCCTGCACCTCTAAGAATTCTTACACAGATTACTTCATCAGGTAATTCAAATATATCCAACCTGAATGCAGGTCTGGGTATCAATGCCCTGAGGAGTCCACTCTCAAGGGTAACAGTGCAAAGGAAGCACTGATGCCTAATTCTAGACTCCAAATTACTAGGTTCTGAAAGAAATACAGAAAATAATAAATATTTTGAGTTCACCATAACAACAAAATGTCAGGACTTACCCCAAACTGATTTACTCACTTCTTCCCTCTCGCTTGCAATGTTTAAGCTGTAATTCTTCAATAATGCATTTCAGAAGACAGTAAATGCTTCACAACGCTTAAATAAACCATAAGAAGCTAAACAGTGCCTGTTCTGGAGGACAAAGGCCTGTTGCTAAGGCACTAGACTTCAAGTTTCCAATGGCTTATGACAGCAATAACAAGGCAAACAAAATAAATTATAAAAATGAAATCGTGAAAGATACCTTGACAGTGTCCTTTTAATTTTCAGCCAACTTGAGATGTCACGTAAGCACTGAAGCAGCAAAGAGGTGATACTGCTTAGATGGCAAAATCTCAATTCCTCCCTGACCTACAAATCAGAAGCTAATAGATTAGTGGTGCACTGGTGTATATGTGCACAGTATCTCATGGAAACCCTGTCGCAGCTTCTGAAACAAAATGCATGTGCTCTGAGATGCAGAAAAAGCGTAACTATAAATAACATCAACTGAAGCATGCACAGAAGATTTTGACAACCCAGTCAAGGACCTTATGGAACAGAACTCCCAAATTGTCTAAGAAAGCCATCATATCTGAAGAGATGAAGCATACTGCATGTAGCTCAGGAACAGAAAGGTTTTCCCAGTGCAATATAAACTGGAGAGCGAGACAGAGGCACAACCCTGCCCATATGCTCTCAATGGATCTCAGTACCTCATAATACTGCCAGCAGCAGCATCACCACTATGCAAGGGGTGGATGAGAATTATCTTCTTGGACCGCTTAGTCTGGAATCTGTGACCTAAATATTACAATTTTACTCTTTCTAAATATATAATCAAAACACAGATAACACAGATATTGTGCTACATCTTTGACTATAGTCAAAAAATCACCCAACTTATCTCATGGTAATTAACAGCAGTTGATTATAGAGCACTAAGACTTGCACAATCAGACCAAGATACATTTCACAAAGGTGTTTGTCTAAATGGAACAAAAACCATGTAACTACAAAGCAAAATATATACAAATGTATACATATACAAATATATAAATGCAGTGCAAATTTTTACAGAATTTGATAAAGCAACCTGTTAAAAAAGATGCCAGTCACTTCAAGAGTATAATTCTGCCTTAGTCAAGATTCATTATTTTCAGAAAGACACATTTATTCCAACAGTGGTAAGCTCCCAGTAATGACAACACTGTAAGAAAATGTATGTTCTTTGTAGGAATGAGAAGTAACTAGATATGAATTTGATTAACTAAATCAAAGCACTCTCTACAAAAGGTTAAAATATTTGAAAATTCCCCTCATATATACAATCCTACTGGGTATTTTACACATTTTTTTATCCATAAGATTAACTGATATTTCAAGAAAAGCATTTATTTTGGTGGGTCAAAATGTCAGACTACCCTGAAACAGTGGCAATCAGTAAGTCTCATCAGGACTCCAAAATATTATTTTGTTTGATCACTGTAAATAAATTAATCATGAGTAATAGATATTGTCCAGTTACTATTAAATGATTAGCCATTTACAGACAACACACCAAATGCTACTTGAAATTATGCCAGGGGGTTGACAGTCAGGCTTTCAAAAGATTGGGTATTACTAAATTAAGCTGTCTGTTCTTAGAATGTTGCACAAAACCAGTCACAAGAAGAACTGGATTCACTAGAACTAGCTACTTCTCTCACATGCTATTGAAAACAAATATGTTGACCTAAGCTAATGGAGAAAATGCAGACGTCTAGAACCTCAGCAGACTGCACCAGAAGTACCTTTTCAGTTTGTTTTGGACTGCCTGTGAAATGTGAAATGCAAGGGTAGGAGTGAAAAGGACGAACAGGGAAGAGAACACTTGCACCACAGTTTTTTGCGGTTGGCTTTGTTTTGCACGAGTTAGCTGAAGGAAATAAAAGCCACTTCATTATCTAAGTTGATTGCTTCTTTTCTCAGATGTTCAGGTGGTTACCTGCCTTGCTTCAGCTCACAGGTAGACCACATCCTACCTGAAATTTAAGAAAACCTCCCTGTTCTTATTTTAATGCTTAAACCCATGATTCCGCTAATGCGCTTCTCTGAAGAAAATACGTTTGTCAGGTTACATGTATACTCTAAATGTCTTGCATGATGGAAAGAACACTTTGCCTAAAAACAGGTGGATTTTAATCTTAAAAGTCTCACTGCTAATTTCCAAGAGACACACATGAAGTCTGAATAAGGTAACTGCATGCAACATATGTGAAATTCCTTGCCTATCCATACTGGTGTAGCCCAAGAGATGGCCTTTTCCTCCTTATTTTGTAGAGACAGACAAAGTAAAAAACTTGACCTAACTGCTTTGAAGGTAACTATGATGGCTATTAGGATGCCCCCACACCTGACAGAATACTGTCATATTCTGGTTAAACGAGAAAGACACCAAACCAAATGCAAAATCACACTTAGCTGCTACAGCATTTGTTTACAATGTCTGTGTCAATGATTTATACTCACACAATAAAATATTAAGAGCAACAAACTATAAACCTGGTAGCACAAGAACGCTAACAGGTTTTCCTTGCAGTGTATCAATTCTGACACTACCCAAGATCCACCAAAAGCACTGCAGATATAATGTGTTGCATTACATAAAATCAGATCCAGAAGCTTAGTTTTATATAACTGTAATATGCATACAGATGGTGTTCACGACAAGATATCTAATCTAAACGACAGTTTGTACAAAATCTGAAGTATAAGCAAAAGGCAGGAATTTTGCCTTTTCTAGTACAGGGTCCTAACTCAATAAAATGGGAAACTCCCTCTATTTGTAGCTCTTATTGGTTCTTCCAATATTAAAAACTTTCTGACACTGAAATCAATTGCAGAGATTTTGAATTAATAGATGAAATTCAAAGAAGGGAATTATTTTTCATCTGTTTTAGCCAAATAGTAGGTCAAAACTATGCTTATATTGATTGAAATTCAGTTATTTATGTCAACAGCAACTATGGCATAAAAACTAAGTAAGCAAAGTCACTTTCTAAAGATCACCAATGTCAAATAAAATACGATCTATGATCTCTGAACAATACACAAGGATAAACCATGCAGTGAACCTATGCAGTCAACTACTGTTCTTACAAACCATGCCTTCCTAATGCATTCCTTTAGCCAAGCAACGGGAAGATAAACCCATTTGCCTAATGGAGCATATGAATTAAACATTTGGGACAAGAACTGACAGAGATGCTGCTAAAATAAATTTAATAATTATCCATCCAAATACCTTCCAGGATGAAGACCCCAGAACAGTTCACAACTTATTTTTTCTCCACAACACCAACTCCAAACTCTCCAGCCCCTGCAGTTACTTTAGTCACCGTGCATACCCTGTATTACTTTATTATAACAAACCTTTCCTTTCTTTCCCATAGGAGATTTAAACACGAGGCTGCATTTTTTTCTCATTCACAGTGCCTCTCAACATTTCTAAAATCACTAAAATTTCAGATTTTACTACTGCACCATACAGTCCTGCACAATTTGGTAAACAAAATATGTCTAAATTTATGGAGCCTTAAAGGACTAATGCATTCAGCAGATTGCAGTACCCTGTCCACAGGAAGTTACAATCAGCCAATGTCAATATTCTGTCATTTAGAAACAGAATTTTTTTACCATAAAGCATTCCCATTAATACAAATCAGCAGGGCTATTTCCCGCCAGCCCCACGCAAAACTTGTGTTTAGGGTTTAAGCTATTGGTACGATAACAGGTCTTCACTTGATTAAAAAAAATCTGCTTAGGGTATTTTTTTTAACATGCTATGAATCACGTTTTGCATTGTGACCTACCTAAAGGCACAACAGTACAGCGTAACAAGCAAAGTGCATGCTTTAAGAATCCCCCTTTCACATACACAAACAAGTGCCTACATGAAAAAAAAGAGAAAAAGCAAGAAAGACAGTCTTTACTATTTCATATTCCCTAGAAGTGAACATTTCAAAGAGTTTTTCAACTTCTGCAAACATCAGATTTTAACCGTTGACCTCAATACCGCAGGGAAAGCGAAAATTAAACAATAACCCCTAATTCTGGCTTTTAAGTCTGTAATGGATGTCGCGTGCGTGAAAAAATAGGTTAGTTTTGTTTGGTCTTTGCTACAAAGAGACTCGTCTCTTATGCATACCACAAATAACCTGAGCAATGACTTCCCTCCATGATACGAGCTGCCCATCATATTGCAGGATTATTACAATGTTGGTTTGTTTAGGGGTTGCTTGTGTGTGTGGCTTGCGTATGTAATTCAGGCATTCGCATACATCAACTCCTCGTTGCGCATCTCACAATAAACTGATGAACGCTGTTAAACCTGAACCAGGAACCTTTAGCAAACAAAGAAGTCTAGCCCGGAATCGTGATGCAAAATCACCCCAAAACGTACTACACCCTGCAAGAACCTCACAGAAAACAGCCCGGCAACCTCATTCATTCCCCCCCGACCCAGCGATCTGCTCACCATCTCCGTCTTATTTCTCTGTCCTCAGCTTATTTTCCTTCCTGCTACTGGCTTCAAGGAGGCGGTGTACAAAAAAAAAAAAAGGAAAAATGTTTTTAAAAAATAGAATAAAATAAAAAGGGGAAACCCCCCCAACTCTTCAACAAACCGCTCGGCAGCCGCTGGGCAGCATGTCAGCCCCTTGTCTTCCTCTCCCGCTCCCCGCGCAGGAGCCGCTCCCGCCGCGCCCGCCCCGCGGGTGCCCGTTCGTCCCCCGCGCGTTCCCCGGGAAAGCGCCCGGGCTGCACCAGCTCCTCCCGCCTGCTCACCCACCGAGGCAGCCGAGTAGTCGGAGCCAGGCTGATTTTCCCCTCCCACCTCCACATTCCTATTTACAAAGGGTATCCAAGACCATCTTTATCCAACGGGGGGGTGGGGGAGGAAGGAGGGGGAGGTGGAAGTACTTATTAACCCTTTTCTTGCATTTACCTTTTCTACTGAGATTTTTGGAGCACACAGGGGGATTCCCCTTTTCTACAGAGCACATGGACTCGTTGCCATCGGGCCCGCGGGGTGCCCGCTCCCGCACCCGGGCTTGGCCGCTGACGGTGCTCCTGGCGGTCCCAAGGCCGCTTCAGGAAAAAGGTCCAAGGACACGGCTAGAAAACGCGCGTCGTCCCCAAACTATTGCTGGGAAAACAACCGGAGCGGCCGCGGGGAGACGGGAGTGGACTGCCTGGCCAGACTACGATGCCACCGGCCGCCCACCTCTTTTTTCTTCCTTTTTANTTTTTTTTTTTCTTCTCAGACAGGGCACATTCCTCCACACTCGCACCTGGGGGCAGGAGCGCGGGAGGCGCGAGGGGCCGCGCGCCGCGCCCGCGCCGCCGCCGCGCGCCCACCTGCGGCCGCGCGCGACCGGGCGCGCGCCTCCCGCGCCGCGAATTTTCCCATTGGGCGGCGCCGCGGCGATCGCGCCCGGCAACCGGAGCGCCATTGGCGCGGCCCCTCCCCGCCGCCGCGCGCTGCCGGCCGCGCCGCGCGCCATTGGCCCGCGGGCCTGTCCGTCACGGCCTGGCAGCCCCGCCCCCGACGGGCGGCGGGAGTGGCCGGGGGAGCGGCCGCAGGGCCGCGTCGGGAGCGGGGCCGCGCCGGCCGCTGGCGGTGTGCGCTCGGCGGGAGCGGCGCGGGCCTTTCTGTCACTTCCCTGCGTGGGTGCCCCCGCCCCGCTGCGCGGCTGGAGGGTTCCTGCGCTCGGGAATGAACGCTGCCTTGCACAGCTGTTCGCCCCGAGGTTGCGGGCCCAGCTGGTGGCTGAAATGCTGTGGCACCGGGCCCGTCAGGTGCAGCGCAGCGAGGTAATGCTGGCACGCGATCCGCATGGATTTGTCTAACTTGACCTTCTCGGCGCTTGCAGCGGTCTGTGCGCTGTTATCGTCACCTCTCAGCTTTGTCTTTGGTAACCTGAAGAGCTTGAGCTTCCTACGCCCTTATTTTTTTATCGTGTTATCCCCTTCATTAATGTTACTCCTTTGAATAATTTCCTGTGTTTTTCCTCCCTCCCTAACCGTGGGTGCCAGAAATGGTGCAGCGTTCCAATGTGCTGTGGACAAAGACAGTGTCACTCCCCTGTCTTTGCTATATATTCTGTATTTTATACAGTAAATGGTTAGAGTAGTCCAATTTACCACAGTATTACCCTGAGAGGTCACACTGAAATAGTAACTGAATTCTTTTCTTTTGAGGTACTTTTTGCCATGGTAACCCCATCCCTGCATTCTTTATTTACATTTCCTCATATCTTATGATATTAAAAATGCAATTTACTAGACTGGGATGACTTATTGGGCACACCAGATGACTTTGTAACCAGTTGTGAATTATCTACTCATTTGTTAGGCTATAAAATTTTCTAATAAATATCTTGCATCATCTAGATGATAGAGATATCAAACTAGATCAGAGCAAGAAGCCATCTCTAGAAAACTGTCAGGATCCCTGATGTCTCTTCTTTAAGTTGCTTTTTGAGACCTCTCAGAGAAAAGATATTTGTTGTACTGCAGATATTTAATCCATCTAAGGTGTGCTTTATGCATTCCAAATAATGCGCATTCCAGTACTCAAAGAACAAACTCTTTAAACAAATGTCAGGACTATTTTTCTTTTAGTTTTTGAAACCAACTCGGGACAATTCTACAAGCCTTTCATTAAGCTTCTGTTTGTATTTTAGCTTTCTCCAAGAGAGGTTCTGCCCTGACAGTACCACTCTCTTAAAGTGGCTACAGAATCAGAGTCTGCTTGGGATCAGTCCATTCAAGTTGACAAACAATGGGAGCTATACACTGGTCCCCTAGGACAGGGTCTAGAAGGGGCAACAATAACCAGACTGGTTTAGACCGAACAAAAGGTAGACACAAGAATAAATGGAAGGGTCAGAATGGCCACCAAATCCAGTATTCACAAATTCTTGCAGTGGACTAATTTTGTGCAGCCTCCTAAAGGGATTTTTAAATTACTCTGAACTTATTCTTACTTCCCATATGTATTAAAAATAGAAAAAACAGTTAAAACCACCATTAAGTTTTAAGCCTATGGACACTTTCTTCTTCCCATAGACATGATTGCTGCTGAAGGTATGCAGATCATCATCTGAAAATTTTAAATGGGTATCAAGCGTAGAAGCTAAACAATCTTTGTTCACAGTGATGAGTCTATACATTGAGACTCAGAGTGCCAAAAAGAACAATACATTACAATTAATGTGCATGCATTTTACCAATTTCAATGTAACAAGAGATTTGTATGATTTGTCTATTTAGTCATCAGATAACTGCTTTAAATAACAACTCTGTACTTGAAAGCATAAATACATTCTAGGTTTATATGTCTCAAGGTAATAACTGCAATCTATTACTGTGTTTCAGAAGGAATAGTACAAAGAATGATGATCATACACTCACCCAGTAATTTTCATCAGTAGATCTCAAGAGACCTTGCAAAGGTCAGTGTGATCATCCCATTGTTGATGGAGAAGGAAAGCATTGAGATGAACTTGCTCAATGTCATGTGCCAGAGCAGTGCTAAAGCTGACAATTGGCTTTAGGTTTTCTGTATCCAGAATGAAAGGTTTTGCCTCACAAGCCACCTAACACATCCATATACCCTGGGAATTCTTCTAATTACTGTTTCACATCTTATGTGTATTGTGTTTATCAGTGTTAGAACTTGGAAGAGCACTCCAGCACTCCTGTTTCCTTACAGGCTTCACTATAAAACATCTTGTAATTTACAGGCTCCACTGGAACCCTCTATTGCCACCCATGAAAAAAAGGTCTGAAATAAAGTCTAAGATTTTGTTTTAAAAATGAAATATTAATATTTCAGTAGGACAAAAAGGTGACACTGATCCAATCCCAACCTGAATCTGTAGTTCTAGGTAAAATTACTAAATGTTTGGTTATCAGTTCTGATCATGCTGTGTTAATAACTAAAAGCAAATTTGACATTGTCACTTGTGTTTTCCTCAATCCTCAGGAAAGCTATCCTGGCTGGAATTCATCCCACTGCAAGCTCAGGGCTCAGTGACTTTGGGGCCTTCCTGGTAGCAGAGTCTCTGCTGAAGGTGGTCGAGGGAACAGCATCCCACACAGGGGCCTTGTTCTGAGGGGTCAGGAGCTACATCCCAGCCCACTGATTGACCCATTGTCAACAGCCTGGGTGTCTCTGTCCTCAGAGGTATAAGCACTGTGAAGCTCAGATCAGGCATGTAATGTTATTATTTCACACCTTCATAGACTCATAGAATCAGCAAGGTGAGAAGAGACCTTTAAGATCATAAATTCCAACTTAATTACCACTGTAACTTCTATAAATCACTAAACCAGATTACCAGATGTTAAACACCTCCAAGGATGACGGCTCTGCCACCTCCCTGAGCTATCTGCTCCAATGCCTGACTACCCACCCTAAGAGTGAAAAAAAAAAAAATTCTACTCCCCAAATTTCTCGTCTCAGCTCGAAACCAGATATGCCGGCAGCGGGCTGAGGCAGCCAAGAAGCAGCTCATGCACTGCGAGATGACTCCCCAGTGCGCTGGGGGATGCCGGGCGGTGTCGCACCGGCCCGTCGCACACACCCCCGCGGGTGCAGGGCTGGCAGGGCCGTGTCGGGGCACGGGGAGGGTGTCGGTCCCGCGGGACACGGCTCCGGGCGGGGACACGGGGAAGGTGTCGGTGCCGGCGGGACAAGGGCACGGGGAAGGTGTCGGTGCCGGCAGCGCCGGCGGGAGGAGCAGCCGGGCCCGGCCCCCGGAGGGGCGGTGCTGGTCGGCCCAGCCGCCCTCCGGAAGCGGCGCGGGGGACGCGCGGTGCGGCGGCCGTGGGTGAGTGAGGGAGGCAAGGGAGGGACTGAGGGCCCGGGGGTCACCGTGCCTGCGGGGCGGGGTCGGACACAGCCCCGGGGGCGCCTCAGCTGCCACCAGCAGCCGGGAGCTGACGGGCTCCTGGTTTGGGGGGCTGTGTGTGCCATTCCTGGCCACCGCCACAGCCCTGGCCCTCCCCGCCAAGGAAGGTGCTGCTCCTGAGCGCCATTTGCTTAAGGTTTTTATCCTAAATTTATCCAGCGGCACCTCTGGGGGTATTTTCAGCTGTCAGTTCACACCTGTTTTCCCTTGGTTATGTGATGGCCTTTCATTCCCGCGTAGGTGGTGGCTGGTTGGTACTTTCGTCATGTACAGGAGTAATTGTAAGTGTACAGGAGTAATAAAGTAATTTTTAAATTAAGTTTTAATATGTGGTTGGCCTTCGAGGTCAAGAAATAGTCATAGACAGACTGAAAACTACTAATGTCTTTTGGTGCTTCCTCCCTGAAGAAAACCTTAGAATTGTGCAAGCTAAAAATACAGCTTTTATCTAAAGAACAAACCTTGCAAAGGGCTCTGGGTCTGAAGATCTGTGGCTGAGGAGAAACTCCTGCTCTTAAGAAACTGGGGCAAAGACTGTTTTACTCCATTCTTCTAAATGTTTCTAAAATATGGTGTGGTGAAAGGTTATGTTTACTGGCGTTTGTTCCTCATGGGAGCTGTACAGTGGACCTAATCTGGTAAAAAGCCAGAGAGAAATTAAGCAACTGAAAATAAAATTAGCCTGTTAAACTTGGGAGTGCTGTTCATTTTATATGTTATTTTCTGTGTTTCATAAGTGTTTGTATTGCTGTCTGTTGTAGGGAAGACTGACTCTTCACCTTGATAGGGTTACAAAGCCTGGCTTACTTACAAATGCTCTTTATAGGGAGCAACCTAGAAGTCATCAAATTATAGATCCATCTATTCCACTTCATCTTTAGTTATTAGTATTGCTACAGTGGAGCGTGTGGTATACAAGGGAAGTCAAAAACGAAACAGTAAAATGCTTTGAAAGTGCAGCCATGAGGCACTTTTCTCTGAGGGAAAAAAGAAAGATTACTTTTAAGAACTAATCAAGCATCTCTTATTTTTGATGATTTTAAAGTTTGCTATTAAAGAGACACTTATTTCAGCAGTGCAAGAAAATACATCCGATTTTAAGGCCCTTCTATGGGCATTTGAGGACTAGGACTCAGTTTCATTTGGACATACTCAAAAGAGGCAGTAAAATAGTTCTGTACTCTACAGACCACAAGTTATTGTTGTAGTACATAAAACTAGCAGATTCCAGTGAATAATGTTTTTTAGCTGTGTTTTTAGACTGCACCTAAACAATAGTTTTGGATCAGTTGAGAAGCAATTCCAATCACTGTGGTAACTGACAGATGTTATTTATGATGCTTCATTTGTGAATACGAAATACATAACAAATGGCCTCATTTTTCAAAGTCTGCTACTGGGAGTTCTTTAAGGTAAAATAGTTTTATGCCAAATTGTGAACTGATTGCTTCTAATCAACCAAATGATGGTAGAACCCTATGAAAAGAACATATACAATCTATCATGTTTGGGTCTCTTGAAAAAAGTCCCTCTAAATGCTACCTTATGCTGGCGTGTATCCACTCAGGCTTTTAACAGATCCTTCAAATGAGCAAAACAACACACTGTGCTGTCTAACAGAGTACTGTAGCACAGAACAAGAATGTTAGTTACTTTAATGTCATTTCCAAATTAGTGGTGCCATTTGGAGCAGAACGCTTAATTACAGGATGTTTGTGGTTCTCGTCAAGCTGGTTTGAGTGTATTAGGCATAAGTTGGACAGCAAACTAGAAACATTACAGAAACGGGAGATTGTTGCTATCATGTCATCCTTGGTAACTGTTGTCTTATTGACTAGGAATAAGCAAACTAGAATTTATAAAAGCTCATTTTCCAGAGAGCAGTCTTCACTGTCTCCAATCTAGAGCAGAGGATTTCTTCCCCCTTCCTGCAGACCTTGCCACTTTGCATATTGTGTATATTCTGGCTTGTAGTCTCCTCAAAAAGAAAATCAGAAAACAAGTGTTGTACCACAACTTAACCTTTTCTATTTGAACACTTTAAACTCTGGCACCTCCTGCATCTCTAAGGATGGTTCTGAAGACACATTTTCTGCAGAAATGGAGCTGGAAAATCAGCTTTTGATCTAGCTTTGGAGTTACTGTAGGATCGAGTTGCAAGTGGAAGTCAGTACTGGCCTAATCTTTTTCACCTTCTCTTCTCCTTGGTCTGTGGGGACTCAGCTGAGTGAGGAGGAGGCTGAGTGGAGCACATCTGCTTTGCAGCTCCAGCTCTATGCAATGTGCTGGTCCCTGTAGCTGCAGCACCAGCTTTTGAGCTCAAGAGAATGGCACCTGCATGAAGTTTTTGATTGAATGTTTATGTACTTACCATATCTACGACAGCCTCTCTTCAGTTTTTTTTCCTCTTAGTGTTTTGTTAATTATCGTAAATTTCAGAATATCCAAAATTGAGTCTGACTAACAGTATGCTTCTATTTAAGAATTTTAGGGTAATATCCACAACAGGTGTTGCAAGTGCAATGTCAGCTTTGATCAGAACAGGTACCAAAATACATTACTTGCCTCCTTTGCCAGTTAATTAAGGGGTAGCTCTGTTTTATCTGGCTTAAACACTTCTGTCAAAAAAAGAAAAAAGGTTGGACTGTTTATATAGGACCTATAAACATTTATGCTTGTCTCAAGGCTGGTAGGTGGAGCCTGAGATAAGAAATGCTGGTTTGTTATTTGGGGTTAATAAAGGCATAAATGTAACTTAAAGAACTGTAATAACATCAAGCAGGATTGAGCTTCTGTCAAAGCAGTAGTACCTAATAGTAATAACAGGGGTTTCTAGAAAGGTGCTGAAGTGTTCAAAATATTTGTCCTTCTAGATAACTGTGATGAGTATTGCAAACTTATTTTGCAGCTGTTTTCTGACTGACAGTTTGTGTTTAATCTTTATGCTGGCCAATAGCTTTGCATGAACATCTGGACCTACTTGAAGGGAACTCAATAAATCAGCTAATGGGGCCTGAAACCTGTTTATTAAAATAGCGGTCTTATGAGTGATTAACTGCAAACAATTTTTTGTCAAGTAATCCATTTAATTATCTGGCAGGGCACCTGATGAATACTAGTGGCCATATATCCATAGTCAGCAAGACTGCTCGGTGATAGTTGTCATTAAAATTGTATTTTGTATCCCTGCTTTCACTAAGTGAGCTTCTTTGCACTTTGCCAAAAAAAAAAAAGTTTTAATGATTCCCCAGCATACTCATAGTAGTGCTGCAGAGGGGAACCTCTAAACCCATGGATTTGAAGGTGATCTCTCCTGAGCTACGGGTGTTATTTCTGAAATAGTCTGTGTGCAGAAGATCCAAGTCTTCCAGTACTGGTAGTTCAAGTCCAGTATGATTGCAGTCTACTGAAAATTCAGCAATAGGAGTCTGAGAAGGGGCATACCACCTTCTCAAAAGTGGTTAGATTTTCTCTATAAACCTGGCTATGGTCTTTTTAAAGAGCTGGCTAGAAAATCAGTTATCCAAAATTCAAGACTGCATCTTCATTTTATGATGAANAAAAAAAAAAAAAAGAGTTTTAATGATTCCCCAGCATACTCATAGTAGTGCTGTAGAGGGGAACCTCTAAACCCATAGATTTGAAGGTGATCTCTCCTGAACTACGAGTGTTATTTCTGAAATAGTCTGTGTGCAGAAGATCCAGTACTGGTAGTTCAGGTCCAGTATGATTGCAGTCCACTGAAAATTCAGCAATAGGAGTCTGAGAAGGGGAATACCACCTTCTCAAAAGTGGTTAGACTTTCTCTATAAACCTAGCTATGGTCTTTTTAAAGAGCTGGCTAGAAAATCAGTTATCCAAAATTCAAGACTGCATCTTCATTTTATGATGAACTTCTGAGGCAGTTATTTTGGCATTGACTTGATAGAGGCAAAGAAAGCCAGCAGTGTGATTTAATTCAGTTTTCAGTGCCTCATTGTGCAACCTGTAAAAGAGAGAATAGCTGGGATAGCTCTGCTATTGCTGCTCTTAGCTCATACATTATGAGTCAACTTGGGGGGGAAATTCCTTTCATCAGCAAACAGAATTTAAAATACTTCGAGGTATATTTATGTATATACAGACACACACACGCTCCTGTGCACTGATTCCCTTGTCAAGTGTGTCAGGAGTGTTGCACCTTTTTTTGAGTTATTTCATGTCCTGCAGCAGAAGAGTCTCTTTGCAGGATACTGGGTTGCAAGAGTGAATTTGTTGTGCTGTGAAAACAACAGCAGGCTGGTTGTAGTGCTGAGACTTTGCAAAACTTTGAAAGAACTACCATAAGAGTTTGGTTAGTAAACCAGTCTTTAGAACTGTTCTATTTTGGAACTTGTATTTATGTACTCATATTGTGAGCTATTAATCAGTACATTGCAAACCTTAAGCTTCAGCACAGGAGCAAGTTTCTCTTTTTATAATTTGCAATGTAATAGGTAATCTTTATTTGCATTTTAGGCTATTACAGAATGACCTTGCATTGAGCCTTTGTGGAAGAAACAAGATTTAAACATCAGTTCTTCAATGTGCATCCTTCTATTCAAATTTGACCCACGACCAGTTTCAAAAAATGCATACAGGTAAGATGGTTGCAGTCAAAACAGACTTGCTTCTGTAATATTTTACACAATTCCCTTTTGTAGGCAGTGTGTGAATTACAAACTCAAATCAGTATTATGTGTTCAGTTGTGCTTTTATAGTGTTTAACTTCATGGCTTTCCCCGTTGGAGGAGTTACTGTGGCATTTTTACAACCCTTTGGTTTTAGACTATGCCAGAAGTCTTGGGCTTTGTAATCATGGGCCTTTTGCTGGTGATCTGTCATGTGCTGTGTAAGTCCTTTAAATATTGTACTCCAGTGTTTGGAAGTTCTGCCTTCTACTTTATTATTTAAACTGAGGGGAATCCTGTTTGTTGGGCATCACAGTTGTAGCTGTCCCCTGGTTTCAGTGTGGTAAATACGTTTAGGGCTTCCTGTTTGAAACCAAGGAACTTCTAGTAAGTGTCCTAGCCTTTCCCCTCCCCCAAATCTGCTTGCAATTAAAACTGTAGGCAGTAAGCTAAGTCATGTGTATGAAATGTTTAGCCATAAACTGAAGAAAAAGAAAAGCTTGCAGGCTTCTAGGTCAGTTCATAAGAATTTCTTGATGTCATACAATGAGTTTCCAAAATATTAAACACGCTGTAATCATTTTCTTTCTCATTGCAGCCTGTCATTTTTAAATTTCATACCCAACATCAGTATCTTTGAGTACACTGAGTATGTAATAAAAAGACAGCACTTCACACTATGAAGGTTTATTGCTTTCTGTATTTATATATACTGTATAGGTTCCATATTGTTTTGTAGGGTGCAAGTATTGGTATTCATCCAGAAACCATCAGAGTCAGTCTGCTCAGTAAATTGTGTCTTTCACTGCCTTGTTTTCCTGTTCTCCTGTATTGAGAAGCAGATGCCATTCTATAGAAAGAGAGGAAAGGAGAACTGAAACCTCAACTGTCCATAGAGTGCATTCCTTTCTGCATCTGTGGCCCGCCTAAAGAGGGATTTTGTTTATGATGTGACTGGTACTGAATTAATATATCCATTTATTTGGTCTGACTTTCTTTGTGTTACTAGTTAGGGAAAGACAGATTCATCAATTTGATGCCTCTTGGGAAAATCCTTTGGATGTAAACTGCAGTTTCTTGCCAAGTGAGCTTTCTGCCATGATCAATATTTAAAAGTAGAACTTAGAGTAGTTTGCTTGTTATAAAAAATTGCATCAAGATTGAAATTATTAATTTATATCAGAAAACAACTTGCTGTCAGTGTCAGAATAGGACAACACTTTTGAGATGTTTGGCCCAAATTCAGGAGTATTTAATTGCATTTAACTTTCTCTATATCTTTTGTTAAGCAGTGCCTTGCTCTATACCTGAGATAAATCACTCTGAGCTGCCTGTTTGGGTGGTGAATGCCAGGCCACAGAGTTCTTGCTGCCAGATTTTAACATCAGATACATAACTTTAGCCCTTTTTTTATTTTTTTCATGAACACACCATAACTAGATCTTTTTGCTTTCCTTTATTCAGGGGAATGTTGAAGTTCTTTCTTTTTTAATAGTTCTTACTTTTTTTTTTCCACCTTTGCCTCAGCTTTCTGAAGGGTTGAGTCTCAGGTCTGAGTAGCAGCTGGGAGCGGTGCCCAGCCCTCCTAATTCCAAGCACTATTAAAGCCATTGGACCAAGTGAAACATCTCTCTACAAATCCTTGCTAAGGGTAATTTTTTTTTGACAGTTCAAGCATCACTGTGCTGTAGCTCTGTTTATTTCATGGTGAGGTCTTGGAACAGTTTTCCCAATCAAAATGGGATTCCAGTACCTGCCGACACTAATTTCTCTGTCCATCACAAAGCAGGCAATTAAACCTTCCTTACTGTTCTCTGCTTTGCATCTCTAACTGAGAGAAAGTCTCAGTAATAGGCATTAAAAGTTGAAAAGACAAACAGCTTGTCACTGACTGAGCTTACTGGCTAGAAGAAAATGGCCAAGCTAAAACATGTTCTCTGTAACACTCAGGAGAATTTTCCATCCAGGTAGAGTCTGGCTTCTAGACCAATAGATTGGTCAATTTTCTTGAGTGCCTAATGAAGCAAAGAGCTCACCCTTGTGACACACTAACAAATCCATCTGCCTCTACCTTTGCAACTTGT
This sequence comes from Cyanoderma ruficeps, assembly GCA_008694505.1. NCBI lineage: Eukaryota > Metazoa > Chordata > Aves > Passeriformes > Timaliidae > Cyanoderma > Cyanoderma ruficeps. The sequence continues at coordinate 7,024,833 of VZDJ01000174.1, read as the reverse complement.
TCTGTTTTCTCTCTCGAGGCCTATTTGTGGTAAAGTTTAGTGCACTGTAACAGGCACTTTACTGTAGTCCATTATTATTGTCAGAGGTAATATGCTGCCTTTACATCTTTCTGAATAGTACTGTGTGCATCATACAAATAAATAAATGTTTCAAGCTTCAAAGCTATCATCACAGGCTCTTTGCTGGAGCTGAATTGCATTGTAGGAAATTGCTTTAATGGAATGATTTCCCATGTTTTCATTTCTCTTGATATTAAAATAAATCTTAATATGTAAATCCTAATACAGTTGAATTATTTCAGCTATAAAAATAGCTGAATAGGCTTTTTGCAATATATTAGAAGATGAGGGTCACTTAATATTGGCCCTTTTCACTATAATTATATTTCATAAAAGACAAAATAAAGCTATTTTTATTACTATGCTCCTGTGTACTAGCCTTGTACTAAATTTTTACTGCATTAAACTTGAGATGGGGAATATTCAATCATACAAGAAAGTCTTTACTTATTTTTAGTATTTAGATACTATAGACAAACCGTAGTTTCATGTCAAGAATTATTGAAGGCAAAGTATAGTTGAAGCTTCAGGAGATGAGAAGTGCACTTCAGGCAAACTATTTTTTAACAATGGTAATATTCATTTAAATAAAAATCTGTGAAAGGAGGCTGCATCCTGTTAATGGGAGTATGTTGAAGTAAGATGACAGAAATTTGGTAAACTAGCAAAAAGCCTATAGCTCAAAGGCTAGAATCAGCTAGAAGAAGAAAAATAATGTAAGTTTGAAAGGAACAGTATTATGTTTGCATTGGAAAGATAAAAATGTACATAGAGTTTGCTTTCCAACAGATGTTATTTTGTTGGGCAAAATACTAAGCACTTAGCTTACAGAAAGGATGCCATTGAAGTGGCAGGTTTTTCTAGTTTCTCTGTGGTTGATTATGATTCGTTTTCTGTAGTATTTCTAATGTGCAACTTGTACCTCGCAGTCCTCTGTTAGAACACTGTATTAGGGAAGAGTTGAATTTGCAGGAAAGTTCATAAACCTGCAGAAAATGTAAGTACATCTGAATGCTGAACAAAGTAATGAAATGTCATTGGAATTGATTCTCATGTGTTGTGGCTAAAAATGAGAATTAAAATTGTATGGCCTGTCTTCAGTTTCCAGTAGCAAACTTGTCTTCTGCTGTGCAGATGTAATTGAGTTGCAGCTGGTAGGAGGAACTGACAGTGAAGAAGATACTGAGGTTATGGAAAACTGGTTAAGAAAATCTACAGGTTTTTGAAAGATGGCATTTCATTAAAATTAAATTAAGCAACATAGCTGGAGAGAAGGGGGAGCATTCACTGTCTTGCAGTTGAAATAAAGGCAAGTCATGTTGTGGGTACTGATGAGCAGGACTTTGGGAGCTGCACTGGAGCTGTGCAGGTCTGGCTGCAGTCACCTGCTGCCCTGACCCTCCACACAGGCCTTGCCTGGGGTCACAGTTGTCTTTTTACCTCTGCTGGGATCAACCAAATCCATTACCAGCTCCTCAGATTCTACCAATGAAAAACACTTTTTAAAAAAAATAATTTCAAAATAATCATAATTTTCTTTAATTAAGCTCTAACTTTGTGCTGAGGAATCTTAAGGTTGTTTATGCAACCTTAATTCAGTGTCTTCTATTGTAAGTATTATTGTTTAAAGACACCAGTTGCCTCACTCACTCGACAGGATGGACTTGCTGAGTGTCTCATGACAGTGGGAGAGAAGGCTGCTGTCAGATGTCAGTCGAACTTTACACTGAGTGGGAAAGGTGAGATGGGAGATAAAGGATGGTTTCATGCTTGAAATGAGTTAATGCTCTGGAAAAAATTGGATTCTGCTCCTGCCTGTACTGCGAAGTTTCAATTTGTAAGTAATAGTGTCTTTTTTTCCTCTTGGGTTCTACAGGCTTATTCTAGCAGCTAATAGGGATGAATTTTACCACAGACCATCCAAATCAGCCGACTTTTGGGACAGCAGCAATGAGATCCTTAGTGGTATGTATGTCTTGCTCTTTTGAGTGGCTTTTATGTAATTTATAAGGAAATATACGGGGTGGTGGTGTTGCCTTTGTAATAAGAAATTTTCCTCTGCCTTATACATCTAAAACATGTTGTAAGTTTGAAACATTTTTCAATTTTAATGTATTTAATAACCTAACTCTTACTTATTCCATTAGGTCTGGATATGGAGGAGGGAAAAGAAGGAGGGACATGGCTGGGAATCAGTAAGAAAGGCAAGATGGCAGCCCTGACAAACTATATGCAGCCAAAGATTGATAAAAATGCAAAAGGAAGAGGTATGGAGGAGTTGAAATAAAAAACAAAAAAGAAAGTGGACAAACAAGCCCTGATGTTACAGTAAAATAGTGATGATTACAATGTTAGTTTTCTTAACACAGCTTTATGTACAAATAGAATGTTTATGTGCTGTAAACAACATTTTTGAACTGATGAGTTTGAGTACATAGTGAGGAACTTGACTTGGATAATGATTTTTTGATCAAGCAGGCGTAAGTAAAACAAGAGGTAGTGCCTGGAGCCTGAAGTCACATTCATACAAGAAATGCAGCAGCACCATCTCCTCTGGAAAGTGATTCTAATTAACAGGCAGAAAAATTAGCCAAGAATTGAGCTAGTTTTAGGTTACAGTCAACTTTTTTGAGTGTATATTTGTATTCAAACACCTCTGTCAGGGAGTGCAACTTGGATTATGCGGGAGGTAGCCTAAAAGATTCTTCTTCCTCACTGATAAATCAGAGGAGCAGAAATAATAGGAAAAACCATCTTTCAAAGAGAATGCTCAAAACAGCACATCTGTGGAGTGTTTTAAAGTAAAAATAGATCTGTTTGTAACTGTCTAATTGGGAATATATTGTAATGACAAAACATGTTATACAGCGAAACAAATGAACCGTATCATTTATATTTCATTTTAGTGTCATATATTAGGGAAGTGAAGCAAGACAAGAAAGAATTTGTAAGGTGGGAGGAGAGGAAAGGTCCTTCCAGTCCAGAGTAGTTAGTAAATGTGAATTCTTAGAATTTTTGACCAAGAGCTTTTGACTGAGTTCTTCAGGGTAAAAGTCAAGCTCTTAATGTGAACATGTGACAATGATGTAAGACTTTTAAAAGTTGGTTTGTTATTTGGGTTGATTTTGTGGTTTGGGGTTTTCTTCCACTGTTACAGCCTGATGGCAACAGGAATCTTTTATCTTTCTGTTTATTTTAGCAAGCCTGTCAGAATAGTGAGCACACACATACAAGTTGCTCTATGTACTTCTCTTTCTTAGGTGCTCTTGTAACAAACTTCTTGACTGCAGATCTGGACAGCTACTCTTACTTGAAGAAAGTTTCAGTAGAGGGACATCTTTACAATGGATTTAATTTATTAGCAGCTGACTTGAAGTAAGTCTACAAAACTTCATAGTTCAAATGTCAGAGGGAGAAAGATAATAACAGTGCTGTACATACAAATCATAGCACTGAAGTGTAACAGTGCAAAAGTCTGTCACAAACTAAAGTTAGAGCTCATGTTTTTTGCTAATTGGCATGCAAGGCCCTAATTGTTTTGTACTCTTCCTTTCCTTTGTTTTTTTTTTTATCTTTAAAACACTGGAGGGCTAGCTTGTATTCTAACCATTGCTTCCCACAAAACTTCTTGCAACTCCCTGATAGGCTGTAGCCAGTCTTTACCCTGGAGGCTCTGGGGCTTGTTTTTGAGAAAACAAAACCTTGACTCATAATTTCTCAGACACCTTTTTTCTCTGACACTTGACACGCTGCAGCAGGCTTAGAACAGCTGAAAGCTTCCAAGCTATTATTCCTGTCAGAGTGTCTGTGTCATTAATCTTTCCTGAAACGTTAAAAATCAACACAAGACAAATAAACATTAACTTAAAATTTCTTAAAGCCAAGAAAGGATGTTGGATGCTTGATTATAATCAGTGTGGTTGGCACAATCCTTGTGCCTGTATCTATGCACAAGTAGATCTGCTGATTTTCCTTTGCATTCTGCCTGATGGAGAAGAATGGAAATCCAGGGCTGAGGCATCTCCAGGCCATGTGTCAGTTCCCCGTTGGATGCACACTGCATGACCGGGAGCACATCTGAGCTGCCAGGAGCACACTGCTGCTTTGGCACACTTGGTGCAGAAGCTTTAATCTTATTAGACAACCTGATGGTGCAGGGCCTTCTCCCACTGAGCTTTTCTGCATGCTTCTGGGAATGCACTTAAAGCAGAAGGCCAGAGTGTTTACTGTTTTCAGTGGAAATCATTTCTAGCACCCTCTCACTAACTGGTGTTGTGTTTACATTTTTCACTTTCTGTATTAGACCACCTTCAGCTGGTGGCTCAGACTTATCAGTCAGTTCTGTGAAGATACCATGAGTGTAATTCTGCTTGGTGTACCTGCTTAGAAATGCACATATAGGTTATATTTCCAGAAATTCAATCCAGAAGATGGCCAGGCAGTTGGAAGGTTTGATGCTTTTTGGTCTTTTTACACTCTACTTTGTAAAAGTTCATTGTCTCATCAGAGACTTCCCAAAATTTTTCAATTACCTAAATTAATTTTTACCATAGTCAGAGGATTTGACTTTTAGATCTTTCTGCTGTATGTAGCTGTGTGCTAGGTTGCATGAATTGGAAGGCAATCTTTAACTGAAAGGCAGCAGAAATAGATGTTTTCAAGCCAAGATCATATTCAAGATGTGATCTAGCAAGCAGTGAGTTTCAGTTTCTTCATTTTAATGTAGGTAAATAGAATAGTCATAATGGCTGCTAGTATGACAATGTTAAAGTAGTTGATTGATGTTATTTAAAGCAATCATTCTTGTGTTGGTTTTGTTTGTTTGTTCCTGCATGCTGGGCTGATAGAGAGTTGTATGCTCAATTGAATAGTCTTTCCATGGTGATGCAGGTCATAATTCCTCGTTGAGTATCACTCTCAAAGCTGTGTGTGTTGATTAACTTTTCCATTTTGACATGTCCTTAGCCTTGGATACTCTGATGAAATGAAATTCTTGGCAAGCTAATGATGCACAGCAATTTCAATAAGATTTGTAAACTTGTAATTTTAGGAAATTAGAATTACTACAAAGAGAAATGTGGTATATGAATGGGAGCTACTTCTCTGTGTAAATAGAAAATGTTATTGTAGTTGATGCTGTTTTGTTGGGCCATGTTACTGTTCAAAACAAATATTGAGGAGTGTTCTTAACATGTTTTTCCATTGGGTAACAAATAGTGATTGGCTCTTTTAGAGTGTGTGAAATGGAGGGGAAACTCAGATTGAAAGTGTAGATGAAGCACTGGTGGAAAGGGGTGTACCTGAGCACATGATCCTGCTGAGTGTAAGCAGCACGTTTAGAGAGATCTACATTGAATCTTCAGGTAGACATTTCAGAAAAAGAAATTTTATCTTCTCTCTGTGTGATTATGGTGACAGTATGCTAAATGACAGGTGCAGTAATACAAGAAGGGAAGCTGGAAACAACTATACAGGCTGCAAAATCTCATTGTTTATTTCCACAGCTTGGTGTGACTCTTATTTTTAACATGCATAGGTTTTGACACTTTTAGTGTAATAATCTATTTACTATGTGGCATCTCTTTATGTCACTTTAAACCCTATTGATTTCTTGTTTTAAGAAAATTACTTAGTACTTTTATTTTTCTGATTTTTCAGTTTATCATCTTGGGTGTACCTGCTGAGTATGAGAGTCATGAATATTTATTCAATTATGCTAAACATACTTTTATGTTGAGTTATAGCATGTGACAAACAGTGTCTGTTTGGAATCTTGTGCAGCTGCAAAATTGGCTTCCAGGAAGGCAGCGTTGCCACTCCTCTCATTTGGACTGTCTGTAGGTCTGATTAGAAAGGAACAAGGTTATCAGAGTTTAGTTTAGTTAACTAAATATCTGCTTGATATTCAAAGGGGTTTTCCTTCTTTCTCCATTTATGATATACCTGAAGGCAGTGAGCTGCTTTTGTTGATGATCAGGACATCTTTTCTGCCCTGGGGAAACCTGTGTTTATGTCCAGCAAATCTACTGCTACACCTGCTTAGGCTTTCATGGGTATCTCAAACCGGTGTCAGGGCTGTTGTGGCAGCATCTCACTTACTTGTGTTCCTTACTGCCAAGTGTGTAATCCAGAGTGCCCTGAAGGACAAATGGGCAGCTTCTTGTCACCCAGCCAGCAAGTGTAGAGTCTCTGACAGGCTGTCAGTTAGAACCCAGAGAGTTTATGTGCAGTAAGATCCCTGTGTTACAGGAGTGAATCACTTCCTCCATGATGAATAGACAAATTGTCCTTACAAACAAGTCAGCTGGAGGGAATTGCAGGAAAATGCCTTTTGGGTGAGCTTTTCTGCTCTCCCCTGTCACAGCCAGTTTTCAATCCCTGCAGAGAGAATGTAGTAAATTATACCATCACCTGCAGGCTCTTGCTTAGCGTGGTTACCATGACCTGGCTGGGTGAGAAGGATTTGATTGCTCTCCAGAGACTGGATTTTCAGAGTGAGATAGGGTCAGAGTGCTGGTGTCAAAAGAACATGGATGGTCAAGTTCCTGGGATTTCTCTGAACCTCATTTCCTTTTCTTCTCGTGAACTGTCCTAAGTCAGTATCACCTTTTACAGAGTACACCTGTCTTGCTTCTTGTGGCTCCCTCATGAAAATTAGGTATTTCTGCATAGATCTTCAGTCATTTACAGTGGATGGATGGACAGGCCAATGTCAAAAGAAAGAAAAATGCTTCTGAAAAGCTTGATTTTATCTCCATCCTCTGGTGTCAGCTTCTTCCTGGCCCAAAATATTTAGACAGCGCCAAAGAAATGTTTAGACACAGAGAACAAAATCAGAGTAGTGTTTTAAGGCAGACTTTGTATGCTTTGAGTATCCAGCAGAATTCTTTTCACCATTTGATTTGATGGTAGGTGGTACATGTTTGGGCTTTATAGTTGGTGGTTTGGTGTTTGCTTGTTTATTTTTAGCTTCAGAACAGAAAGAGTTATCTGATTAGCTTATGAACATTGAAGAAAAGAAAATGAATCTGTGAACCATACTACTTATTGGAAACTACTGTACAGCATTTCAGTGTTGTACAGCATTTCAGTGTTGCTGCCAGTTTCATCTTTTGTCCTTGCTGAAAAAATACATGCACAGATTATTCATAAAACAATCCGATGTCCTTGTCTGTAGCAGAGTAGAGCTCAGTGCCCAGGGGAGTGATCACTTGGTGATAACCACACTCTGTGCAACTTTACTGCCTCACTACTTTTTTCTTTCATTCTGAGTTTTTGTTGGATATCACTTGGAGCCACCTTGAAGTTGGAGTAGGGCAGGAGTGCAGAAGGACATTGCTTATGTTTCATCAGCATTAATAAGTGATTGTGGCAAACTCTGTATGGCTTTCATGTTGCTGTGAAGCTTCTATTACTACTGAGATTTGTGCTGCCTAGAATATTTCCTAGAACCTTTATTATTGCTTACATTTTTTGACAGAATGATGTATCTAAGAGCATAATTTTAGTTCCTTTCTGCTGTCAGCTATGGCTGGGATTTAAAAATATGTCTGTTGGGTCCTATTGTCATCACTTTAATTACGCCTTTATTTCTTCTGCAGTGAAATTGGTATTTATACTTGTAAGGCTGGGAGGGAAGAGAATCTTGAGTATGGGCCAGGGTTTTGAGGCTATTGCTGTGATCAAGCTTACAGTGATTTTTTTCATCTTGGCTTCTGCTTTGATGTTCACTACTGAGTACCTGTAAACAGTAGGAAGGGAATAGGCAGAGCCAAATGATAAAAGAAAGAGTAGCTGACTGGCACAGTGAACTAAATTTTGAAAGTATCCCCATTTCAGAAGTCTCTTGGGAGGCTTTAGTCTTCCTTTGACAGAAGGCAGCAGCAGTGCTGCAGTGGAGGTAAGTGAAAACACTCATCTGGGGGAGTGTGCATGCCATAAAATACAGATGTCCTGAATTAGTGACCCTGCAGTTTGTATGTATTCCCTGTCTTCGTGATAAACTCCAGGGGATCTTGTTACTGAATTTGTCAGCGACGGAAATCTTGGAAGACATGCTAGAGGATTATATTCTTTCATGTAAAAATCCATTCTAAAGGAAGTCAGCAGTGCCAGCTTGCTCACCATGCAGTCTCATCTCTGACAGGCCTTGTCTTAGAGCTGTGTTCCAGGGTTTCCTTGGGCCATTTGTCCACCTTTCCATCTAACACTGTCTTGTGAGACTTCAGGTTATAACAGTTGCTCTGATATTTTCCCTTCACAGGCCTTCTACAGCAGGTATTTGAAAAGAGAGTAGTTAATGCACCAATACAATAGTTTGTGTGATTTCTGATGTCTTAACTAAAAAACCTAAGGTGGGCTGTTGCCTGTGGAGAGTTCAGGTGTTCAATAAGTCTTGACATCAGTATAAATAAATTTGAACAAGGATCTTAAGGGTGAGAAGAAAAAGATGAGGAAAATAACTGTCTTTTAAGTCACTAGAGGAAAGTTCAGAAAAATTACACATTTCTTTTAACAGTCAATAAACTGTGACTTGAGTAACTGTGATCTTATATGATATTTAACAGTAAAAATAGTCTATGCAATATGCCTGGTATAATTGCTGTCTTTTGCCTGTGCTGAAAAACTTGATCATCTTTCTGTGTGGTATCAGAAAGCTCTTACGGGTATGGGAGGAGGAAGAGTAGTGCACAGAGAAAGGCAGTTCTATTTTTACTTTATGTGGGCTTTTTTTTGTATTCCTCTACTTGAATCTTCTGCCTTCTATAATTAATTAATATTTCCTTCTTCATGTGGCTGTCTTGCAGAGGACACTGTAGAATGTCTTTCATAATGGCTTTTCAAGAAGAATATAAACAGCCAAATCAAGACTGTTTTGCTTGTTATTAAGGTTTGAGTAGCGGATGTTAAGTTATGCAGGGCAATTTAAGTTCCAGTGCATCATTAATGAGATTGCATTCTATACACTCTGATTTGCATCAGCACAGATACTCCTTTTTATCTTAGGAAAAAAATGAGGAGCTGGAAATGGCTTCTCTCCTGTATTATGTTTTATGCTACTTAATCCAAATTCAATCTCAACTCCAAGTTTTGTGTTTTGTTTTTTTGTTTGTTTTGGTTTGGGGTGTTTTTTTTTCAATTTAAAAAGTCTATCTGCTGTCTGAGGAGCTGGAGCCTGGGAGACAAAAACTGAACTGTGGTCAGAATATGATTGTTGGTAACTGTGAGCAAGTAAATTACTGGAGGAAATACAGAATTAGATCTCATTGCTGTATTCTGCCAAATTTTGTAAAAAAAAGAAACCCCATCAACAGGAAGTGATCTGAGGAATCACTATTCCATGTCAGCTGATTGAGGGATGTTGAGAGTGAGCCATCTAATGGCAATCCATATCCCACAGGACACACAGGTCTTATTGATGACTTTCTTTCTTTTTTTTTTTCCCTTATCAGTTGGTTTGGTGTTTGTGTTGTCAGGGTGAGTGTGGCTATTTGAGTCCCTGCTGTTTAGATATTCTGATACCATCTCTGTCAAATAGGAGTTGTTTGCAGTGTTGGAAGCTGTCTCTGAACCTTGTGCAAGACCGTCCTTGCACTCTGTGCACAAGAGAGGGCAAGTGCTGCAGCCAGTGCCCACAATTAGAGACAGAGTGATCTGAAAACAGGCAAGAAATGCACAAAGGACCCAACTATGCTCTTCAGCATTGCTGGAAGTGGGCCTAAAATGCCCTTCTGCCATTAGTGGCCCACAGCAGTCAGTGGCTTAGAATGCAGGAAGGATTCAAAAGAGGTGATGGGGAAAAGGATACTTGCTGTGATGGACAGTTCCTTTGTTTTCACATGCCCCCTTCTCCCAGGCAACTAAATCTCCAGGTAATCAAAACCAGGTTTTTGTCATTAAGCCTGGCTACTTCCATGCAGAAGTTACGGGGTTTTACTGGATTTTATTGCTGTTACGTTTAAAAATGATAATGGTACTTCTTGATAGTGGTGCAGCTAATACAGTGTTTTGAGAGGAGGAAAGTAATAAAACTCATCAATGTCTGGTATCATAGGAGTAACAGTGGGAGAAGCATCTTACTGTGCTCAAAGATTGCATGAAATTAAAGCATAATCAAATATAGAAGCTGATGGCTTTTCAAGGAGAAATTTATATTTATATTTTTCAGTACCACCAAAGGAGATGTAATTTGCTACTATGGAAACAAAGGAGATCCAGAACCTGTTTTCCTAAATGCTGGTAGGTTTTCTTCAGAAAGATCTGAATATTACTTTTTCTTATGTAACTTGTGTATTTTTCTAGTATTTTAGCTACTTAAGTATTGTCTTTGCTGACTGACTTTTTCTTTGCATTCTTTAAAAGAAAATATTATTAAATGTCCTTGAATTCATTTAAGTTTTCATTAATAACTTTCAGTAAAGAATCAATAGTTCATTAAAAGTTTCTATCCATGTTAGTGTACTCACCTGCAGTGCAATTCGTGGAATACTGTTTAGATAACTATGGGAGAAGGACAGAAGTGTGTCTTGAGAAATGGAATTTTCAAGGGATTTGACCCTAACTCCCTTTACCCAGCAGTTTGAGGGTTACAGTATGACTACGCTCCCCCAGTGACAGAGTTAAAAAAAAATAAAATCTGTCCTTATCAGGAGGATTGATTTTAAAATACTTCATATCTAGTTCTTTGCTAGCTCACTGCGGAGAACAATGCTCCAGAATTCATCATTAAAAAGGCAGTTCAAATGGAACCAGGACACGTGGAAGGCTCTGAGCAGTGTAGCTGATTGGTGACAGTTGATGGCAGAACCTTACTTTGCCAGCTTAGGTTAATGGTCAAAATGCGGCTGCCAGTAGGTAAATTGTTATTGTAGCAATTCCAGCATAAGTTCTTGGAAACAACTGTTAGATTTTGTACAGCTACAAACATAAAACAGGTTTTAATACAGCCTTTTAAAAAAAATTTAAAATCTTGCCCTGTTGTAATGAGAAAATGAGTCACAAATTCTGGGTATCTGCAGACTGTACCAATGGTAGTTCTGGTCTCTGTGCTCAGGCAACAGACTCCTGTGTATGTGGCTGCCTTTAGGAAGAGAGGATTTTTGGGAATTTCTCTTGTCTGGATTGTGGTGAGAGGGTGCCTCTAAAGAGAAAGGTCCTTCTTGTCATCCAGTGTTCCTTTGCAGTGTGTTTCAAAAGAGGCAAAGACAGCTTACAATTATATCACTAAACTGGACAAGATTAGATTGCAGAAATTATAAAATTCTGTTGTGCCTTCATAGTTCAGCAAACCAGAAACTTAAACTAACTGCTGTAGATATGGACTAGAGTAAAACTGAAACCAAGTACTGAGCATTAGCACAGGGGAGTGCTCACAGCATAAGATGTAAGCCTGCTGTATTCTGTTCAGTAATGGGGCTTCTGTGTTTATGGCACTTCTGCAGGTAAAGGTTAGCTGGGGGATCACTTACACTTTATTAAATTTTTTAAATCTGTAATGACAACTGAAATTGCCAGAATGCACTCTGCAATTAAATTGGGCTTTTGTGTGTGTGTGTGTGTGTGTAGGAATATATGGATTGAGTAATTCTTTGTTGGATACGCCATGGAAGAAGCTTCAATATGGGAAGCAGCTTTTCACAGAAGTGGTCAAGAGAAGTGAAGACCTTAGCAAAGAAGATTTGGTGAAGGAGCTTCTTACAGTGATGAATAATCAAGAGCCGTAAGAACATGATAGCTGGAATTTACTCAAAATACAGTATGACCCATTAAAAAAATGCATATAGAAATTATTCTAAAAGAAAAAAGCATTTTACCTTGATATTAATTGAAAGTAGTGTTCTCACAGAGCCTGACTTTCAACAGTATTGATTTTTAAGCAGGAGACACAATTAAAGCTACTGCAGTCTTAGAACTCATCAGCTGTACACTGGTTTCTCTGTGCCCTTGTTTTTTTAAAGATTGCACTTCTCTTAGTAAGGGCAATGAGTGCATGACTGGGGATGTACAAGCTGCCTGCTGTCAGCTTTTTGGAGGCTCAGGTAGGTTTGGTGACTGCACTTGGAGAAAGCACTTGTTTACACAGTTCATAAAATGATTTGGGTGGGAAGGGATGTTAAAGATCTCCTGGTGTCAACCTCTGTCACGGACAGGGACACTGTCCACTAGCCCAGGTTGCTCAGAGACCCATCCAACCTGGCCTTGAACACTTCCAGAGATGGGGCATCCACAGCTTCCCTGGATAACCTGTACCAGGGCCTCAGCACCCTCACAGGTGGTGAGCAGGTTTGTGTTAGTAGCTTTTACTGTTCTGCATTGCTGCTTAGAGTGTAGACAGAAAGTGGAGAAATAACACTTTGAATTACAACCAGCTGCCTTCCTCAAAAGTGCATTTGTTTCAGGCTAACTGGGGGAAGGAGGTGAGGAAGTGTTTGTTCAATTCAGCTGTAGGAGGACAGTCAAGGAAGTTCCAGTCAAGTAAGTCCCTAAGAGAGGAGTTTGAGATGAAAGGGAAGTTCCTGCACTCAGAAGTGATTGCACAGTGGACCTGAGTCCATCAGCTAGATGTTCAGAAGGAAAGGAAGTTGATGCCACTTAAGTGTTCAGACATGGCATAGGGTACAGGAGATGCTGTGGTCTAAATTCATATCACTGCTCCCCATCTGGTGACTTTCATGTTTACCTTGACTTACATGTGTCTAGAAAGTGATGAGAGATGAAGCAAAGCTGGTTTTGGTATATAGATCAAATTTCCCAAACTTAGGAGTGAATTTTAATGCCAGCAGTCATGAATGTGGCATTTTTCAACGGTTCAAAATAAAGTTTTATGTAAGAACTCAGATATCTGAGCAATGGGTAGGAACTGGGGAGTCTGTTAAGCTGACTTAGTAGCTTTTTTCATCTGGTATCACACCAAGAGGGTTTTTTTTAAATTGTTAGACTTTATACTTTTTACTAGTAAAAAGACAAAGGTATAAGATATAATATAGTCAAATGATCTTCCTTTAATGTTCAGTAATTCCATTTGATCTCATCTGAAACCATCTGACTATAAAAGGGAAATATTTACTTACAAAAAGCAATATTTAAAACTAAGCCTGTAATCTTTCTAAATCACACTTCAAGATGAAATGATCTTTTCATAATAAATATGAACATGTGGGCATGCACCAGCTTTGAACTTTCTTAAAATATCCTGTTTCATATTACTTTGTGATCTCTGTGTGTGCATATTACAGGAATTTAGTGAGTACAGTGGTTGGTTTAATCACAGAATTCCATTCCTTCCTGATGGGTTTTTGTCCATTACCCCCACTCTCCTGCTTCACTCCTGTCTTTCACTGTGATCTCAGGCATGTCTTGGAACTCGTTCCAGTTCTAGAGGGATGAATGTGTTAATATTGGAGATTTTTTTTTCTTTTTTAACTACTTTCCTACTTTTTTCAGTCAACTACCAGACCCTGCAATTGAAGACCAAGGGAAGGATTATATCCGTCCTATATTGAACAAGTATGCAGCTTTATGTGTTCGTTGCCCCAATTATGGAACAAGGTAAAAAAATTCATAGCTAGAAATAGATGTGTACTGGATCAAAGCATATCTCAAATCAAAATTGTGCTGTTGTAAATTTAAATTCTATAGAGACTGCTTTAATTCTTTTTTTTCAGATACTAATCTAGTATAATTCAGTAATGTATTTCCTCGGTCAGTATTTGAGTGTCTGGGATTTGCTGCTGAAGAGCATTTGAAGCTCACACTGTGGTTCATCTTTGATGGAGAGCACAGCACACCTTCAACTTGTCTCAGACAAGATAATACAGTTCTCCTGCTTCCCCAGTGTAGTAGCAGATCTGAGCACCTCTGACTTTGATCTTACCAGAGATGCTGCAGAACACATTTCTCCTCCACGAGCAGGAATCGTGTCATCTGCATTGCTAAATCAGAGTTTTCCTTAGACATTGCGTCATAAAATACATCTGCCATTTTCATACATTAAAAACCTATTGCTCTTGTTCAGGAGAACCTGTATTTCTATTTCTTCCCTAAGTGATGCTGCTGTTTTTTACTGAGATATTCTCACTCTCTGCTCTGACTGTTCCACCAAAGCTGCAAGAATAGAATAATGCAATGCAAATCTTCATTTAATCTTCAATGGGACAAAACTGGTGAACACTGTTGCTGCTGGTAGGGAATTGCTACCCTAAAAGTCTGCTAATAATTTTGTCAGATTGGTCTGTGTCATGGTCTGCCATAGTATTTCCTCTGTAGAGATGGGAGTTGATAAGCAGAGTGCTCACTGCTGTCGGCATTTTAAGTTGGTCTTCTGAGAGAGATAATCAGTATTTACAGTAGATTTTTTTAATAAATTAGAAGAACATTTTAAATACAGGATAATGAAGACTTAACACATGGTAACAGAGCACCTTCCTCCCCTTGCTTCACAGATTGGAGACATTTCGAAGGAAAAAGGGATAACTTGGTAGAAATACTGACCTTCTACCGGTGAATTAGCACACATTTCAAGTCTCCCCGCTGCTATAATTGTATGCTCACACTTACCTTTCCCTTAGCAACAGGGCTTAGGGAATAGAGGTTGTTAACTGGGCCTCACATATTCTTCAGAGGAAACTAAGTGCTTTTTTATATGGGTGAACAACTGTGAAGTGACTTGTGAAAGGTCACCACATCAGGATGGTGGAAAATTCCTACTGTCAGTCTCTGTGGAAGGGTACTGCAGTGTCCCAAGAGAAATGACAGCTCACCCAAGGCAAATTGGCACAAATGCACAACTGGCATCTGCTTTTCATGAAAACAAGTTTCCTCTTTGGAAGGTTCCTAGAGAGAGAAACCTTTTTCTATGCTCATGTATCAGTGTCCTGTGATAATAATTAACAGTGTTTAAATCATAATGGACAATTGATTTGAAAGAGGAATGAAGAGAGTACAGTTAATAGGAATAATCCTTTCGGGTACATATAGGCTGTGAAGGAAAACTTAGTTTTATGTTACTTCTTTCTGAATGGAGCACTTTGCACTAAGTTTAGGCTTTTACCATACTCTGTGCAATGAGCAGATTTGTGTGTCAGCTGCTGCAGGTGCAGCGGGGAATCAAGGCAGTGCAGTGACAGAAGAACCGACTGAAAACGCCTATTTGAACTTGCCAGGATGATTTCTGCCCTGCTCATGTGATGATGATGTGCTCAGGAAACAAAAAAATCCAAGGGTTTAAACATTTGGGAATGAGGGATGGCAGCCTGGAAGTTTTTATAATGGAGCCCAGGTGTAACCTTGTGCCTTGTGCTGTTGCAGGACGAACACGGTGGTGCTCATCGATGCCGAGGGACGCGTCACTTTCACCGAGCGCAACATGATCAATGCTGATGTCAACCAGTGGAAAACAAGCACCTATGAATTCAAACTGCACAGTTAACAACTTTCCACATGAATGGTTTGTAATAATAGCAATGAGAGAACAAGCCATTAAGCTCTAGTAAATGTTTTGTGCCAGCCTCCACAAGCTAAAAATAGCAAGGAAAGCAAAAGTTTAAATAAACTGGTAGCATACCCTATCAAGCTAATAAATGCTTTGGAGAAAACCAGATGGAGATGCTGTTTTTACATGAAGTAGCAACTTACAATCAGAAATATTTTATTTAATACCACTCTGCTTTCAGGGCAAGGCCATCTTTGTCCAAGACAAAGTCATTGCTTTTTGTCGCTTTGGATTTTTTTAAAGGTGTTATAAGTAGACATAAACTCATTTTTAGTTCTAATGGTGGGGAAATACTTGCTGCTTTTATTGTTCTATATGAAGGTTTTACCAAACTTTGCTTTTCCTTCAGCACATGCTGTTAAGATTATACAGCTGATGCCAATGTGCATTAAATGAATGTATGTTATCCTGGTAGTATTAAGTGCTTTAGTCTCATTTAAGCTTTTCAGTGCCATGGTGCAATGTTCTGCCTGGGCAGGGCAGAGAGTTCTTTAAATTTGTTTTTGTATAGATAGTACAGCAATAGATCCTATTTCTAAAACTTTATCTGAGAATCAAGGTAGGGAATTTAGTTCAATCTCTGTTCACCTTTACTGAAAGAACCATGGGAGCAGACTTGCTTCTCTTTGACTTGAATAAAACTATTTGTGCTGTGACATCCTGTTTCCTGATAGTCTAATTAGCAATATTGTTTTTGTTACTTTCTTCCCCAGCAAGCAGGTAAGGAATAGGTACCTGTTTGCAAACAGAAGCTGAAGATGAATTTTCATATATCGGCGGTTTTGTACATAAAAAATCTTGGATCCATTTCTTTATTGTTATCATGTGTTACAGCCTGGAGTGACTGCTCATAGATTTTTAGTAAAAATAGCTATGTATTGTAAGGTGACACTGTTGCAGTCTTATATTGCTGAAAAAGTTGGGTATTAAGAGGTACTTCCTATGTTCTAACACCTGTGAATTAAAAAGCTATTTAAATGCATGCTTTTTTCAATTATTCAGTGCAGTGTAGGTAATGGAAGATTCTAGGTAATATCAGCATATTTGAAAACCCTAAGCTATTTTTGTTTCTATTGCTGTTCTGTTTTGACTTATTTTCAATACTGAATATTAGGTTAGTAGTGGATCACCACTATTTTTATTTTAGGTTGACTGTATTTTCACAAGCCTCTGATTTGAATTAATTATTGCAAAGTAGACAGATTTTTGATACTCGTCGGAAGTTGTGCAGCTGTATTTCTGTACTCAAGCTGGTGTGGGTGTGGGTGTGTGTGTGTGTAATGGAGGCAGCAGTAAATGAGACTTTCCATTGAGGTGAAGTACTGTGAAAGGCCATTTCCAGATTTGTGATTGTCAGGAGATGCTAAAGCAGCATTTAGTCAAATCTCTTCTTTATATTTGCATATTTAAATAGCTTCTAGATACCAGGACTGCTTACATGACTAGTCACAGGTTGTGGATTCAGTTCTATATAAATGACCTTTTGACCACCTTGATTTCAAGACAGTCAACAGTTGTGTTGGGTTGTACATGCTTTAGAACTCAAAGCCTTCCAGACTGTCCTTCTGAGCTGCAGAAATTTATCCCTTTTTTCTTTTGTTGATTTCTTAAACCCTATACTTGTATGGATAAAAATGTTAACTGTTATTTCTGGATGCAGAGAAGTAGCTAAAGCTGTCTTAAATTTGAGTTTGACACATGCTACCTAGAAACAAAGCCCCTGCCTCAGTAGCTTGCTCTGAGAGTTTGCATAGCAGACTTTTTTATATCCACTTACAAATAGTGGATAGTTAAACATGACATTCTCTTTGAAGACATTATCGTAAAGGCAAGCAAAATACTTGCATGCAGTATCATGCTAAAAGTATTTCTAAACTTCAGTTTTTATAGCAGTCCTGTAATAATGAAAATTTATTTTTAGTTTTTACATGTAGGCAAAGAAAGGCATATCAGAGCTTAGAGGTAAATATGGATTATAATCTTGTGTTTTGATATGCTTGAATCAAAATTCTAAATCTGGGATTTGCATTTTCTGACAATTCAGATAAACAGGAAAGAGCCCAAACTTTGGATGTTGTTGTTTTTTATCACATCAGAATAGCTAATAAAGTGAGATTTTTTAACTTCTTTGGAAGCTAGTGAGAGTTTTGTCATTGGCTTTAGTGGAAATAGGATCAGGACTGCTGTGCAGATATCAGTAAGTGGTGCTTGCCCATAGAAGTGATAAGGTATTTGTGAAGTGCATGATCTGCTCTGTGCAAATTAGAGTTGCAATGGATCCACTGGGAAAAGGAGAGTGTACCTACAGTTAACAAAGAAAGTGTTTTATTTTTATAAAAGTATTTTTAATAATAAAAGGGAATTTTAAATACCCGCTTTGAAGGGTATAAAGGGAAGAAGTGTATATAGGAAACTGCTGCATGGCATTTTACTAAGTTCATTTATGCATATCATCTCTTCAAAGTCATACATTTACAAGAGATTTGTGTTTTCTGATTTTTTCTATTGGAATGGTAGTGGAAGAAATCTTAAAGTATGTAAAACCTCAGTTATCTTTTTTTTTGCTTAATATTGTGTCATAATTGTTGTTTACATGGATGTTCAAAATTGGACTCAGAATAAAGTCAAGCTGGTGACCAGTCTTTGTTGACATTACTAGATTGTGCATTTTTGCACGTTTTTGTTCATTTGCCTGTAACTTGGTGTGATACAATGAAGTAAAATCTTCAATGCCATGTTAACAATGAAGGAGCTGCAATGTAAGTTCCATTTCTGGTACTTAATTCCATTTTAAGAGTGCTGTATTTTTTCCTGGGTATTTTATGTTGTGTTGTGGGTGTTTCCTAATTCTATGCTATTGCATGGTTGTCTTACACAGGTAAGAAATTGGAAAATATTTGAAAGGTAGGAAAGAGCAAAATCAATGGTTCCTTAGGGAAGAGTGGAACCTCACAAAATGCTGCTGGAGGATGGGAATCCAAATTCACTGTGGACAAAGTCTGGATGCTTGGCAGGGCTGAGACAATCTTGTTACACTGAGTAGAGCCTGTGTTAATGTTCTGCAGTACTGGCCCCTGCAGTGGCAGTGGAATTGTCTTTTCTCCCTTGCAGTAGCTTGATAAAACACACCTGAACAGAGCAGAGGAGGAGTTGGGCCTTTGGAGGTCCTCACTATGTTCAAAGTTTAATTGATGTTTGTTGTTACAAATGAAATACACCAAACTAAATAATTAAGATAAAATACTGATGAGGCTTGGAACAGTGATTTTCGTAAGGGAAATAAGTATCAGAAGGGAATAAGTAATTTTGAAATGAATCTATGAAATGCCAAGCAGTAATAAGGCAATAATTAAAGTGTCTTACATTTCAATTTTAGCCTGTAGAATTTAATGCACATTTATGGCTTAGCACGCATCCCTATTTATATGGAATATTAGCTGCTAGGAGTTTTATTTCATTCAGATTGATGTAACAGGACATGGCTGCTGTTCTTCATCTGATTCATTTTCTGCAGAGAAGTCTTGTTGATAGCTTCTGAGGATCTAGGAAATAGTCTTGACTTGGTCACAATAGAATCAGTACTGCAATCAGCTGGAGAGGAACGAACTGTGAGAATTCCAAAACCCATCAGTATGACTCATGCTGGGAAATGTAGGTTAAGATGAACAGAGTGAAGAAATGTTGAATGAATGAATATATAAAATCTCTGTAACATTGAGTATCAAGGACTTACAAGCTGAATGAAAAAAAGCAGTATCATACTGACATGCTCAAATTTACCATATCTTTTAAAACAGAAGACGTAAGCACTGAAATTAGGATCACAGATGAGGGAGAAATAATAAATATTATAATATTAAGCAGGATAACCAAAAATTACAATGCATAAGTCTTACACAACACAAATGAGAAAAAAAGCAGTATCTCTGCTGATGCACATTAAATTTTTGTCTTAGTATTAGAAAGATAAATGGAGAAAAGTAAATGAAAGCTAAATGCAGATCAGAAGATGGAGAAAGGAAGGGGAAAACAGAACACAGAATGATGTTTTGGTTTGTGATCCTCCTCTTTTCGAGGCCTCCAGGAATGACAGTGCCTGGAAAGGTACACAGGTGCCTTGGAACCTCCCTCTGGTGATGCAGGAGTGTTTTCCATCGGTGTCTCACCTGACACACAGAGCCAGCCTTGGTCAGTAACTTGCCAGACTGGGTAGACACATTGCTTCCTTCCGTTCTGTAGAGAAAACCACATCACTTTTCAGATGTTAATTGATATATTAAATAATAAACTGGAAAATATGTGGGGCCAGTAGTGTCTCTTCTTGTGGTACAACATAATTAGTATTCGATGATCGAGGGTTTTGCCTCTGTTAAAGGAATGTACTCTTCCAAGAAAAAGGTGAATGAGAAAGCTAGGGGTTTTTTTTCCCTGTCCCTATACTATCTCTGCTGTCAATAGCTACTCAAAATAGCTATATAAAGCCACATCTTAGTCAGATGCATTATCCATCTCCTGTTTCTCATGTCTCATTGGAATGACTGGCATTTAGAGAGGAATTAACTATCCTCTCAATTACAGATAGGTCTGCATTTTCACCCTGGTTTGATAAGTGCCCTTACATGGTTTTCCTGGTAGTCCCTGTTTACTGTGCCTCAGCTCACATTTCAGGGCAGCCTCAGGTCACCGGGTCTGGGCTGGTTTCAGATGGAACAGAACAGGTAAGTGTGCTTGAGGAATGCCCCAAGTGTTCTCCAACAGATAATGTGTTTAGCCTGGGCAAAACTGTTTGAAATGGACCTCACATGAAGATTAAGTTGTCTGCAACAATTGTTTTGCTGCATAAATCTTTGTATGTTGTCCTGCTCTGCTTCTAGATGTAGCACGTATAGATGTGTTGTATCACTGTCTTTGCAATATGGCAGTTGCAAATCTTCCTGTTTTCTTTAGCAATATATTGTGTCAGTCAAGTCTGAGTTCTCTCTTGTTGTAATGTGCATGGGTTTAGACTGGCAAAGCAATCCCGGGATGGCAGTTGCATTAAAAACAACCCTAGCAGCACAACTGTGCTTTCAGAACTGTAATTTATTTGGCCTCTGTCAGGGAAAACAAAGGTACCGACATTTGTGGTTTTGCTCATGTAAGTGCAGCTACACCTGGATTTTTGACAGCCAAAGATTACACTCCTGCTTTGTGTCTGTGTGCTGCCAGCAGCATAGAGAGGAGTCCAGGCTAAGGGATTGCACCAGCAGCTTCTTAGCTGTAGTTCACACAGTGTGTACAACCAAGTGTGCTTTGTTATCACAGCTTTGAGTTACAAACATCACGGTGTGTAATGGCTCACAGGAAAAACTACCATGCAACAGCAGCTGGGGAGAAGCAGAATGTCTGAAGTAGTTGTCAGTGCAGTTGTGGCACAACTCTGTGAAGTGTAAGATTGACTTACAGGGGTGGTTTAACTGGTGGAGATGGACAATGTGCAAACAGCCACGAGGCTGACTCAGAGGATTTTTCTTTTCTTTTAGATTTATAAAGAGCAGATAAATATTGCCTATTTCAGAAAAGTGTTTTGAACTATTTGGATGACAGAGCCTATAGAAAGCAAAGTATGAAGACTACTATTCTGTCCCAGACAGATATTATTTCTTTTTCTCTAATATAGCCCCTAAATAAATTGAATGTATTTAGGAATGCAGGATTTTCAGCCATAGGAATAGGTTTCTTCTATGTATGAAGAACAAGTAGGGGAAGCCTCTGTCTCTGCAGGATGATAGCACTAGCCCAGGTGCAACTGGCAACTGAACAGAAAGTTCCTTCTGAATGGCCCATCCAGTCCAGTTTCTAATGTGAAGGCCACTTGGTTTTGGCTTTATTTTTTCTTGTTTTTATTTCCAGATTTCAATGTAAGGCTATTACTTTTTATTTGACTTCTTAGACATCATACCCCACTTTAAGCAATATTGTCTTTAGAAAAATGTCTGCATTATTGGAAAAATTCTTCCAGCAGTCTGAAACTTGGGAGAATGATTTGGTTGAAGTGTATCCAACAAGAAAATCAGAAGTCAGATGTGATTCTGTAGACAACACAATTTAGTTTATGTTGAATCTATGAATGGCAAGAGCATGATGAATAATTCTGTGGTATCTTTGAGCCAAAGGATGTGTGTGTGTCTACTTTGATTATTTTTTGTAGCAATCAACCACCTCTTTTGACATTCGAGAACTGATCTGAGATTGCTCATGGGATCCTGTTGACATCTTTTCATGGCTGTGAAGTGATGTCTGACAGATTAGATTGAGGAGAGCAGATTGCAGCAGAAAGTGAAAGACGCAGACATGTAATGCAATCGAGTACCAGTTTACCAATGCCCAAAAAAATGAAAAAAGCTGCAGTGCAACTCATTTCACTGAAATAAAAGTAATGCAGGCTGAGCAAAACTCGTCTTGCAGCAGCTTTTGCTGTTGGAACAGCACAGTATGCGCTGCAGTTACTGACACAGGAAGAATATGAAAAAGCCACTGGCTCCACCTAATTTTCATTCCGATGAATGCAGCCTGTTAACTTTATTGGGAAGCCCATCGTTTTGTCTTTATAGGCTTGATTGCTGTGTTTTGTGTTGGCAGCAGTAGTTTTCTGTCCAGCCTTTGATATCTTGTAGGTGAAAATCTCCTTGTCATAAGGAACTGTTTTTTTGTTGATAATGACACTTTGTGGTATTATGGTTAATCCTGATTGCACCATGCAGGTGGACCTGTACACTTCTAATTCAAAAGTTGAAGATTTTTGTGTGTGTTTGACAAGTCTTCCATCAGAAGTCCAGGTGATGAAAATTTTCAGGTAATTTTTGCACCTTGTCAGAGCAGATCAGGTCAAATTTAATTCTCCGGAGGTCACATCAACCTTCTGGTTTAAAAATTTAACCACAATTTGAGCATTGTTTTGATGAAAACATGCTTTGTTAATGGATTATTATCCTTTTGTTTATAAAAAGTTAAACACAGAGATGGAAAAACCTAACAGTGATCTTCTGAATAATTTAAAAGTTTTATTAAAATATTAGTTATCTTTCATAGCAGTACTTGGGGACCTCAAAGACATGAGGTCTATGAAATACTAGAAAAAGATTTCCATGTCCTGAAATTACACATGAAACAAACACAAACATACTGTTGGTAATAAAACCAGGATGTATTATCACAATACTTTGTGTCTGATGTTGATTTCAAACCAGTGAAGGACAAAAGAAGCTACTCCATATATATCAATGAAAGCTCTATAGCGCTCACAAATTATAAAATAATAGAGCAAATTAGGACAACAAATGTTCATTAACTCTTTAGAAGTAATTTTCCATAAATTGTGTGAGATACTTTCGGTAATTATTTAGGAATCCTGTCTAAACACTGCAGTCAGATTTTGGGCTTGTTCTGTAAACTTCTTGGTACATAGAGCAGGAGAAATGGCCCTACTTTGATTTATCCTTTTTAGGAAAATCAGTCTTGAAGGAGTAATGCTGTCGTTTTGCTGCTTAGAGACACCAAACAGCGTTTGCAGGGAAAAGCCGCTTTTTTTGTAGCTGGCCCACACGGGGGGAAAAGGCCCGAGCGCTGCCCGGGCCACACAAAGGATCCGCCCGCCCCGCCATGGCCCGGGCCTGTGAGGGCGGGTGTCTCTCGCGTTCCTATTGGCGGAGCGCGGTAACAGGCAGGCGGACGGACCAATGGCAGCCGGCATTTCAAATCGGTGACCGTGGACGCTGCGAACGGTATTGGCTCGGTGCGCGCGGGGTCCCGCCCGCGGGGACCGGAGGGGCCCAGCGCAGGCGTTTAAAGATGGCGGCGGCGCGGAGTGTGGGACGGCGATCGTGAGGCGGCCGGACTCGCCCTCACCCGCAGCCGCGGCACAGGAGCGGCCGGGCCGCCGGGGATGGCCCAGGTGGGTGCGGGCCCCGCGAGGCGACGGGCAGGGCGGGCCTGCGCGGGCACCAACCCTTCCGCCCCGCAGGCCGTGGTGCCAGCGGGCCCGCCGCGCTCCTGCCGCTTGCCCGGAGTGGCTCCCGGGCGCGGAGCCCAGAGGAGCCTCTCCGCGAGCACCGACATCCCATCGCTGGAAGGCGCCGCCCTGCCCGGCGGGTATTGCCGTGCGGCGCTTCTCCTGCGCCCGGCCTGAGCGGCCTCTGCTCAGAGCCGGTGTTGTGTTTTGTTCAGCATTTTCCTTGGTTGTTTTCTGTTTTGGGGGATTTTTTTTTTCGTTTCCCGCCCACCCCCAGCCACCTGCCTACTCTCCTCGCCGTGGGATTGTGTTGGGGACTGTGGAGGGGAAGGAAACGCCATGTCTGTCCCCTGGGCCCCTCCTAGTCCGGGGGTGATGGGGAGTTCGGGCTCGGCAGCTCCGTGTGTGTCCGGGCGAAGGGAGCCGGGGATGTCCCGCCGGCCGCAGCCCTTTGTACAGGGGACGGGAGCCAGTCTCGGCTCCGCAGCGGAGTTGGCGAGAAAAGGCACCAACGCATGTGCGGGCGCACAGGGACTTTTTTAGTTCTGCTACCCTGAAGATAATGTGATGTCTCTATAACTCGCAGGTGTTCATGTGTTCTTTCTATAAGTAGCAGATTATCTCGTTCAGCCTCTGAAAGGTTAATTCTCTCAGCTTTCTTCACCTTTTTTTGGGTTGGAAACAGTTCATTCTTTTGTACCTCCTTTCCTTAGACCTCGGGTTTATCTGCAAAGTTTGTTTGTCCGCTGAGACCTGAATATCCAGGCGTTGCTCGGCCATAAACTGGGACTGGGTGAACACATTCCATTTCTTTATTCCGTTAGATTGCGAGTTAGAGGTCTTGGAATTATATCTTTTATTTTTGTTTTGTGATTTGAGAGGTTGTTCTGTTTGGGTAATTAAATCTGGGGGCTTCTATTTTTCATTTTGGATGAGGAGTTGGGTCGCTAGGTTTTTTGGGCAGCTCCTTTTGATTTATTAGGGTTGTTTCGCTTTTTTAGGGAAAGAAAAGGGATTTTGATTCCTTATGTCTGTTGTTTTTCTTTACAAGTAAGAAGCTTGCGTATGATAGGAAAGGAAGAATATATTTTCTCCATCCTAGGCTCTGATTTTCGCATTTTGTACATCAATTTCTCATCTTACATAATTAATCAAACCATCTAAACCCTGCCAGAAAGCTGCTCAGGCTCTAAAAGCAACTGTTGTTTTGCCATTTCTGAGGATGGCTTTCCAGAATCCTGTACTCTGTTCCTTCTGAAATGGAATGAAGTGTTATGAACTGGAGAAGTTCTTGAGCCTTGTGTGTATTTGCCACTGATAATGTTATTGTTGGGCTCTGGCTGCATATTCTTAACCGTCCTTGATGACTGACTTACACCACTGAGTGGTTGTTCTCTTCAGAATCTTTCTACTCTAAAGCTGAGAATGAGAAGAGATGAGTTCTTACATGTAGTATTATCTTAAAGAATATTTTTTCTTTTGGTACTTCCTGTTCTGTTTTAAAGAAAATGAATTCAGTCTCTTCAGGTTTTGCTTTGAGTTTGTTTTTGGGGTTTTTTTTTTAGCAGTGGTAATAGATAGGATTAACTTATTTCTAGAGTTGTATGTGTTGAAAAGACAGTCTAGGTATAATGAAAGAAGATAGATGACTGTGAGTGGGGCATTACTTTTACATGGGTTGATGGATCAGCACCTGAGTTGCCATTTGGGGCTGGAGGATGAGGACTTTGTATTTGGTTAGCAGATAAAGCCACTTGAGCCACTCTTCCTTTTGGGGTCCACTGAATGTGAAGTAAGCAGTCTCTGGCACAGTTTCTTTTCAAAAGTGACTTTTTGAAGAGAGAATCTGTGGTATGGTGTTCCTTGCTGCAGCTACAGGTATTTGTAAAGAAAATATATTTTTTATTTAATCAGTTTCTAGACTGCTGACCTGCTGTAACTGAAGGGAATTTGAGTTTGGCCAATGCTGGTTACAAATATTAAGATTCTGGGGTTTTTCTGCCTTGAAAAAAGATACCCTTTCCTCTGTGTATTTATCTCCTATCCCTTTTCTATCTGATTGTGGGAATGGGCAGTGGTACTTATTAAACAAAGTAGTTTTATTTTTTTCCTTTTTGCATTTAAAGGACATCTGTAATTCAACCAGGCTGAGATTACTCTGCTTTCTTTGGGACCTATGCAGTTTGCTACATTACATTTATATGCCCCCCGCTTTATCTGTATTGTTTTGTTTACTTTGTGACACGAAACTCTTCAAAATGATCAGCTAAAATAAGAGTAAGCAGTTAAAAATGTGGAAATTGCATGTGTTGGTGATCTGCAGAACATGAGCTGTGCACTCATGCTTTCAGTGTTTGCACTGCCTGGTGCAGCTGCTGTCTCTTTGGAAGGAATCCTTATGGAAACTGGTACGATGTAACTTTGTGTGCTGAGCCTTTCTCTGTGTGTCTGTTATGGTCCCTTACCCCAGGCCCGTTTGTAACCACAAGGCTCATCTAACTCATCCTTTTGCCTTTCCTCCCTTCTGTCTGCCTTCTCAAATACCTGATAGCTCAGTGGTTTTGTTGCTTTGTTTTGTTGGTTTTTTTTCCCCAGCCCCTGATATAAAGAGCACATTGTAATGTCAGCTGGCAGGGAAGTAGATGGGAATTGAACCTGTGTTCCGCTGCTTCTGCCTTGCTGTTTGTGGCTCGTAGGCAGGTATTGTAGCCCACTGTAACTGCAGAGCCACTGTTACCTGTAATCAAAAGAGAGAAAAAAAAAACTTGCAACACTAGTAACAAACAGACCTTTCTTTGGAAGCTTCCAGGTGTCCAGTAGTGATGGGCATACCTGGCACTGGGTTTCTGCTATTATAAAGTTAATTAATTAGGGCATCTAACAGGTACATCCAACAGGAGATTCAGTTGCCCCAGTAACTCACCCCTGGCTCAGCCCCTTGGAGTTGGTCCAAGGGTTCTCTGCCCACTTCTTATTATGCCTTATTGTAGGTCCCCTACTTAGAATAAGACTAAACAATATTCCAGGAATGTGTTTAGAAGATCAGCTTATTGTTTTAAAATCTAAGAGAAAGGGTAGGAAAAGTACTAGAGTTAATTAAGGAGCTATATAACTACGTAATAGTACTCTACAGAGCTGCAGATAAATGAAAAATGTATAAAGAGCAAAAACCTTCTTTGGCATCACTACCACACTGTTGTCTTACCCTGGGGATGTGGCAGGTTCATGGCTAGAAATGGAAAAAGCTCATTTGAGCCCATTTGGTCTAATAGTTTTCCTGACCCAGTGTGTGTGTACTGAGGAACAGACAATCCCTGGCTGTTCATCAATCAGCTATTCATCTTTCACAGCCAGCAAGAAGGGGAAGACAACAAGAATATAATTGTTATCAGTGCTTGAATAGAATAACAAGACATATCTTCCCTGCAAAGAGCAGAGGTGGTGTATCAGTGAACTACCAAAGCTGGGCAGGTAAAAGTTAAGTTCTTAGTTTTGACATTGGTGGTGTTAAAATACTTCAACACAGGGGCAGGGTGTGTATCAGGGATCTCGAAGAAGTGGCATTTGTGACTGTGTCTTAGCCTTGTCAAAAATAAGTCTTTCTCATTGGGCCAGGGAGCTCCTCAAACACAAGGGAAGGTTTTGCTCTTTCAAATTCTAGAATGCTAATTTCAGTATTCAGTTTCTGTGTGAATTACTTCTGTATGCTGTTCTCAAGAGTCTTTAGAAGACTCTTTAAGATGGAAAAATTGGATGACTTAGGCATTTAGTTTCCAGGAGTTACTGAAGTCATGCTGTGACTTTTGATTCTTTTGTTCAGAATTAAGACACTGATGATTGTGATAAACGTGAAGAATTTAATAATTTGTCATTCACTTTTTTTTTGCTTTTTTAATCTGAAGATGAGGAAATTTATTAGGCAAATATATTTCTAGGGATGTTCTCTACATTATATGTTTCAGAACCTGTTGAAAGATGAAGGAATTGCTCATTGCTGAGGTCATACATATTATAGCATGGAATGGATTTAAATATATAGAATTGCTTGTCTTAATGATGAATGAGCCATTTTTCAATCTGAGTATTAATGTGTTGGTATCAGAGAAGATGGGATTATTTTAGAATTCTTATCAGTTTTTTCTTTAGTAATTTTATAATGCATGTCAAAATCAGCATGTTGGATGTGTCACAATTTTGAGAAGGTTTAAAAAAACCCACACACATTAAAAAACCACCACAAAATACAAATTCCTCTGCTGCCCCAGCAAAACTTGCTTTGTTGCTATATTAGAGTTTGATCTGTTATGTATCTTTCTTCCAGCTTCCAGGTAGGTAACTTCTGTATGTTGCTGAATTTTAATTGCTGCCATTTTAACTTTTGATTGCCAGCTTTGTGCCTTGCCCTAGCTGGTGTTTGGATATTGCTGTTGGTTGGTTCTGCCTGGGCTGGTGTAGAGACACATGAGAGAATTACCCTTGGTTTCTCTAAGTCCCTCACGACAGGCCCGACCTTCTGCCCTGTTGCCTTCAGTGTTACTCAGCAACATGGGAGATCTTGGAGCTTGTCTTTCCAAAATACTTGGGAAGACTTTCTCTGCCAGTTGGGAATACTTTGAACAGAGCAGACTCAGCCATCTGGGGAGGAGTAGTGACAGTGTTTCATTTCTAGCTTGTAGGAACATTTGAGCCTAGTTTGGGCTGGCATGGAGGGACTTGGGGAAACCAAAATAAGCAGGTAAGAAATGATCCTTCTTTTCCCCAGGTGCTTATGGTCCTGCACAGATGACAGAAGTATAATTGAAGACACAGTAGAAAGAACTACTTAATGTGAAAAATAAACTTTAAACAAACACTCCCCATCCTCTGTACTTTTCGCAGGTTAAATTCCCTAAAGCACTGGATTCTATATACTTTCCAAAATTAATTTGAGCTTTAATGCTTTGTACCTGAACCTGAATAAATAGTTCCATAATAGTGCAAAATACAAGATCAACTGTCTAAATATCTGGTTATCTAGCGTAATTTTCTGTGATATTTTAGTAAATTCTGAGATTTCAGAAATAGCTGATAACTTACATTTTGAAAAGCCATGACCATAGACTTTAAAATCTTGTTGGTTTTGCAGATTGTCTTAAACTGTAGGCTAATTATCCTTTCTGCTGTGTGGGTAAGTATGGCTTGAATACCAGCTTGTTTCAGATTATGGGAGAACTTCCCCAAAATGCAGTTTTTAGTCTGTTATGGTTAATGCCTTTTCTGCTAACCAGGCAGAGATAGTCAACTAATCATAAAGGCAACTGTGGTAGTAAATTCTTGTGCTGGTGTACAGCTTGAGCAATAAAATCACTGTAGTTTCAGCCTCATTTGAGATGGTATCTGGGTACCCTGCTTTTCTCACTGTAAAAGTGTCACTCTTCTACATGAAATTTATGCTGGAAGGAGTGACATCTTTTCTTTCTGCCTAGGATACCATTTCCATTTTTTTCCTGTGACAATTTTTTTTTGTTTGTTTGTTTCCTCTTGTAGGTTGAAGGAAGAAAAGGAGACCAGCTTGTCCAGTGAAGATGCACTCTTAGTCTTCAGCTATTTAAGCTGAATGCATTGTGATTTCCAATAATTGAGACAGTGATTCTGAAAGCTGTCTACATTAATGAAAAGAACAATGTAGTCAGCTTAACTGAATCATCAGTGTTGCATATTGACTAGAACATGATAAACCAATCCTGATGGACTTATGCATGTTAGGAATATAGAGATAAACATTAATTAAAGCGTTGTGTTTTTTAAACCAGTAGTTTTAAAAATGGAGAACTATGAAAATGTACCGCCCCTCCCTAAAGAACCCGCGAGAGAAATGAATGTGGAGAATCAGCCTTGCCGCCCACCTCTGCCGCCCAACGAACAGCCTCCACCACCTCCCCTGCAAACGTCCAGTGACGCAGAGGTAATGGACGTTGGCTCTGGTGGTGATGGACAGTCAGATACCCCTGCTGGGGACACGCACAGTCTCTGCAGAACACAGCTGCTCACAAAGGGATCTGCCTGCTACAAAAGCCGTCTGATCATAGACCCCAACAGTAGTGACCAAAGCCCCAGAACTGCTCGTCACGCACCGTCACTTCGAAAGTTCACCCCAGATCTTAAGTTACTGAAGGATGTGAAGATTAGTGTTAGCTTTACAGAAAGCTGCAAAAGCAAAGATAGGAAAGTTCTGTACACTGGAGTTGAGCAGGATTATAAGGCAGATGCAGAGTTTGGTATTAATAATGTCAATGGGGATTTGCATGTTTGTCCTTTCGGTGGTAGTAATGGTAAAGCTGTAGGGATAGGGGGTGAAAGTGATGACAAGAAGGATGATGAAAATGATATTGATCAGGAAAAGAGAGTGGAATTTGCAGTTCTGGATGAGCTAGAAGACTTTACCGACAATTTGATGGAAATAGATGAAGAAGGAGGAGGGTTTACATCTAAAGCAATCGTTCAAAGAGATAAAGTGGATGAAGAAACCTTGAATTTCTCATATGAGGTAAGTAAATCCACAGGTCTTTGCTGGGTAGGAGGTTTTCAAGTGGCTAGAAAAAATATGCAAAGAAATAATCTCTTCTAGAAATGTGCAGTACATGAGTCAAAACCGCTGAATTTTCAGAGACAGAGCTTTGGCTGAGAAGCTCCGTAAACTGGTTTAGTCAAACTTCTGAGTTGTGTTGCAGCTTCTGTAGTTTTCTATCAAAACAGCATTTAAAAGTCTCACACAACTGCAGTTCATTTGATCGTGTAGATTCTAGTTCTCACAAACTTATTTTCTTATTTTTCAGTCTTTTTACTGGAATCATTGGAAATTTCTAGTTTCTCTCTGTATGGAAGTGCATATCAAAAATGTCTGCTTTGTCTTTGCAAGGGAAAAGGGAGGTTGGTAGGCCCAGAAGGATAGTGTCTGATGAAGTCTCTTTCAGGATGACTTTGATAATGATGTGGATGCTCTGCTGGAAGAGGGTCTTCGAGCACCCAAAACAAGGAGACTAGATAATGAGAAATACGGTGGTGAAAGTGATCACCAGTCTGATGGAGAGACAAGCGTGCAGCCAATGATGACCAAAATTAAAACTGTACTGAAGAGTAAGTTAATGTGCATTTCATGACTGTAGGTACTTGTGTAGCTACTGTCTGTAGAACGAAAGTATATCAGCAAGGAAAGTGTGGGACAGCAATTTGTGTGAAATCATTAATGTGTTGGAGAATTTTATTGTTGGGAGGCTTTTTACTCTGGAATATGATTTTTCACGTTCTTAAACAGTGCAGTTGATTTTTGCTTTTGATCTGTTGTATGTAGTAAGAATATATTTTAGGGTGTGGTTTTGTGTAAAATAATGAACAGTGTTACCTCAGTGGTGGGGAGGTGAACGGGGTGATCTGGGTTTTTTCCTCTGGACATTCTGGCCCTTTTCCTGCTTCAGTCACATAACTTCTGCTGTTGAAATTGCCCCATGGAAGGTCCCTATGAATGCAATCTAGGTTAAAAATAATAACTAGAAAAGTCAGTGGCTTACATTTATCTGATTTCATTGTGTTAGAAACTATACTAATGAAGAAGAGCTGAGAACACAAACCCGTTCTGAAGAATGTAATGGAAAATATTCTGAATTAGAATTAAAATTTAAACACATACTTGAAGGAGTATTTTACAGCTTCACTGTATTTTGAAATAAAAAGCCAAATAACTTTTTGCTCCAAACTTGTATAGTGGCAGAGGATTGCCAGGAACCTTCCAGCAAAGATGGATAGTCTGATTTGTGATTTAGAGAGACAACAGACCTTGGCTTAGACATGAGTTCTTTACTGGCTGTTTGGGGCTGTGACTCGGGTGGTGTTTTGATGCAAATTTATTCCTGAGTGTCAAGTGAAAAATTTTTATGGAAAATGCAATTGTTTCTGAAGCAAGTATGACTTCGCCGGTAAATACTTTCCAGTGATGCTTGTGATAAGTATAAAAAGACTGAAAAAAAGAGAATTCATTGATGAATCAAACAAATCAGTCTATATAAAAACTATTGCTACTATTGCTACTATTTGCCTTTTTGAGAACACCATGGAATCTGTAGTTTTGCGGGTTTTAGTCTGGTTTAGTGGCATATACCTTGTTATTAAAACAACATCTCTCTACAAAACATTGTTAATCTTGTTTCAGTGCCATTTTATTCTTTGGGACCGAAAAAGCAATAAATAAAAACCTGGATTTTATTTCTACTAAGCAGTCTATCCAAGTTTAAAGCCATTATTTGCTTTAAAGGTCGTGGCCGCCCTCCTACAGAACCTTTGCCAGATGGATGGATCATGACATTCCATAACTCGGGCATTCCTGTCTATCTGCACAGAGAATCTAGAGTTGTTACCTGGTCTAGACCTTATTTTTTGGGAACAGGAAGCATAAGGGTGAGAGCTGTCAATTACTTAAATACTTACTCAGATTAAAAAATTATATATGTTCCTGCAAGCAGTTGAATATTTTTCTGCTTTGGCAGGCTTGTTTCCAGTGTTTGAATTACGATCCTTGAAAACTAAATTCTTTTGTTTCCAAAAGTCTGATGTGATTTTTCGTAGGTGTTTTGTTTTTCTGTTTGGGCAGTTAAAGTGAATGAGATGATCGTGTTTGGTGCCTTCACTTTTCTAGTATGGGTACAAAATTGGGGGGTTTATTGCACCATGAAATGTATCTAGGGATCATTTATTTGTAGCTATAAATTAGTCTGAGCTGTGGCTTATGATCCACATTTGCATTCCTGAACCCAAGGAATCTGCAGAAGTTGGATTTAATGTCATGGGCTTGTGCCCCTGGAAAGCTCAATGGATTTTATGAAAGCCTGCAGTGTTTGCATGTAGCTGAACAGACTGTAGTCTGTATCTAAACCAGCAGTTTGTGTCAGTGTCACAGTGTGAAGATCCCCCAGGGGTGGTCCTGCTCAGCTCTTGAGTAGAATGACTTTGCTGTCCAAAGAGGAGCTTGAGCCTAGACTGAGTAGAAATAGCTTCCATCTTGCTTGCATCTTTTGGGTTTGAGTTTTGCTTTTGATGACCTTGAGATAACTGAAACCTTCTGTGTTGTTTTGTATTTGCAGAAACATGATCCTCCCCTTAGTAGCATTCCCTGCTTTCATTACAAAAAAATGAAGGAAAATGAGGAAAGGGAACAAAACAACGACATAACCCCAAATGGGGAAGTATCACCTGTAAAGCACCTGGATAAATCCTCAGAACTGGACTGCCAAACAGAAGAACCAGATTCCACTGCTGCTGATTCTGGGCCTTTAGATGACAAAGACCCCTCTGGGGGGGATGCAGCACAAGGAGCTTTGGGACAAGTTAAGGCCAAAGTTGAAGTATGTAAAGATGAATCTGTAGGTATGTATGGGAGTCTCTTCTTGACTTGAGTTGGGGTAGTGGCATATGGGAAGTTTTATTCCAGACTTGGCTACTGAATTACAATCTTTCCTGAAGCTCTGAGAGTCCACATGGAAAGGTTTTACACAAAAAAGTGAACATTTTGGTAGTTTAGTCCTGTAGACTTTATCTCAATGTAAGAATCAGTTTTATCAGTGTGTACATTTGCTGTTGTTGAATGTGTTCATGTCCCTTCTTCAAGTAGGTTTTTCCATGCCCTCTCTGTATTGACTAAGTTATATCTATTTTCAGGATGATCTCTTAAGATAAGTGATGTAGTTAAGCTATATTTCTGTATTTGTGTAAGTCTAGCAGACTTAAGTCATGCAGATGTAATTGCACTCATACAGAGGGGTATGATGCTTCATTATTTTATGCAAATCTGATAGCTTCTACACAAAAAGTTACCTAAAGACATCATCACCACCCTAAGGAGAGGAACTTGGAGAGGAAACTCATATGTTACTTATCATATTTGCATACCTGAGAATTCCATCCATGTAAATTTCTGCTGCTCAGAATATTGGTATGGATCATAGGCTGCCATTTGTCTTTGTAGTGCTCAGACATAGAACCTGTCCTTGTGATTACATGTGTCATGTCCAGTCCAAAAACCATGCCAAAAGATGTTTAAAAAAAAATCATCACTATTCACCAGTAAAACTAAAGCCAGTAAGCACTTACTTTCTACATGAAGTTCACCTGTCTCTCTCTCTTTAAATAGGATCTGTTCTGTTTTACTGAAAAATATACTGAGTGATCAAGTATAAGTGTGACTTGCATCTGGAATTCCTTGTGGAAGGAAACAATACCAGCAGCTTGCTTTTGGTTGTTTACATCTGTGGATGCTACTCTTTTATTTTTGCAGATTATATTTGCAGACTGTCCTATAAAGGAGAAGCAGCAATCTTTTAGTACTCTGTGTGTGAATTTCATGTATTAAATTCTGCACAGAGGCTGCAGATACCCCTGGAGTTCA
Source organism: Cyanoderma ruficeps (assembly GCA_008694505.1). NCBI lineage: Eukaryota > Metazoa > Chordata > Aves > Passeriformes > Timaliidae > Cyanoderma > Cyanoderma ruficeps. Next base: position 6,990,879 of record VZDJ01000174.1, on the reverse strand, counting down.
TGGAACATCACTGTACACTGTTTCATGGTACACTACAGAATAAGTAGGCAGCAGCAGTTGGGTTTGGCTTCAGGGAACTGAGGCTGAATGCACAGCTACTGTACTCACTGTGTACCTTGCTTCAGGTAAAGGGAACTTGATTAGATGTTAAAGCAGAACGTTACTGGTGTTTTGTTGCAAATTGTGTTGGGTATTAATGCTGGTTAGGGATTAGAAAAATCATCAAATAACAGAATAAAATGGTGTTTTGTTTTGTTTTCTGGTTTGCACAAACATTTTGCATTTGATCCTATGATAGGAAAACTTAAAATTACTTCTGTTAGTCCTAAACGGGATCCTAACCTTTTGCTCCTAGTCTAAGAAAATAATTATAGCATGTTTAAAACAGTGGAAATAGAGAACTTAGTGCTTGTTCAGTGGTGAAGCAGAGACAGTAACTGGATTGTGTTTCTCAGATCTGGAGGACTTTAGGCGCTATCTTGAGAAGCGTTTTGACTTCGAACAAGTGACGGTAAAGAAATTCCGGACCTGGGCCGAGCGCCGCCAGTTCAACCGGGAGATGAAGCGGAAGCAGGCCGAGTCCGAGCGGCCCATCCTGCCTGCCAACCAGAAACTCATCACCCTGTCTGTGCAGGACGCTCCTATAAAGAAAGGTTAGCTGCTCCAGCTGGGCTTCACCCAGCCTCTCTTGAAGACTAATTGCAGCCCTGAGCTTGACCGAAAATAAAATAAAATCCTGTAAAAAGTCCCTTAGTTCCTGATCCAGTATTCTGTGTTTGACCCATCGTATATAACATAGGAAGGGAAAAATACTGTCAAAATATACTCCTAATCAAAAGACTAATTTCTAAACAAAAATATTTTTATTTAAGGCTACAGTCCTGGTGAGTAATGACTACCTTCAGCTCTTGTTACTGCTGAGTGTTGCTCAGTATTGATTTGTTTGTAATAGAAATTATCTTTCACAGACTCAAACTAATGAGCTTCTTCCCTTCTTCCTGTCTTTTCTGCAGAGTTTGTCATTAATCCCAATGGGAAGTCTGAAGTTTGCATCTTGCATGAATATATGCAACGAGTCCTAAAGGTTCGCCCTGTTTACAATTTCTTTGAATGTGGTAAGTCTGTTTCCTTAAACAATTCTGTCCTGGTCTTGATGCTTAATCAAGAATCCAAAACTGTTGCATATGTGAAAAACATAACTGGCATCAGGTTAATATTGGGGTTTTTTTCCCCTAAGTGATATAATCTATGTTCCATTAATTCTTGGTTTTGCTGTTTGTTTGGGGGTTTTTTTGAGCGTGACTTACAGTTATTCAGAATAGGACTATTCTTGTATATGCACTACATAATACAACTGAAATTTCTATATCAGAATGTGTAGCTCTTGTATTCACACCGTGATGCAAAAAATTTGGAATTAACATTTAGGTTCTGGCAGATTACCAGTGGTCTCTTAAAATCTCTAAGTTCTTCATTTGGAAGAATGAAGTATATGGTGGTATGTCTGTTAATGGAAAACTCCGTTAGTTAAACAAATTTTCAGTCTTCATGGAGGATAAACCATTTTCATCCCTCTTGAAGCTGAAATGAAGAGAACAAATCTTGATAGTGGCGATATTTCATGTATGTTGGGAGTTCCAAAAAGCTTTCTTTTTTTTCCACCTCCATTTCCAGAGAACCCAAGTGAACCTTTTGGAGCCTCAGTGATTATTGATGGAGTAACTTATGGGGCAGGAACTGCCAGCAGCAAAAAACTTGCCAAGAATAAAGCTGGTAAGGTTTTTTTCTTTCTCAGTCCCAACTGCTGAATTGTTTGTTTGCTTCTTGTACCATTCTGGGGTTCCAAGGGCCGTAGTGATTCAGTGCAGGGGTTTGGCTGTAAAAACTAGGGGGTGATAATAACTCTTTAATTTTAGATCTTAAAGGCTCTATGTCACTTCTAAAATGAGACTGGAATTTCTTCCTTTTGTAGGCACTTTAAAAAAGTTGTTTCTTCTTATTTTAATTAGTTATGAGGCTTTAATTATCAAGCTGAACTAGTAGAATTTTTTTCCCCTGAAAAGTGTAAGAGAATAGATTTCTTACCAGAAGAAAATGCCTGACAATTTCTAGAGAAGATGTTTTTGTTTAAAGTTAACCTAATCAAGATGTATAATCACTTTCTGCAGCTCGAGCTACACTGGAAATCCTTATTCCTGACTTTGTTAAACAGACCTCTGAGGAGAAGCCCAAAGACAGTCAAGAACTTGAGGTACTGAGCTCATTCTTCCTAGCTGGCATCATTTGAGTTTGTTTTTAAAACATTGCACATTGAATATCAGAAATGTTACTGAAAATTACTAAGATTGTTTCCTCAGTCAAATGGAAGTGTAAAATCCTCCATTGAGGGCAAGCCTTAGGGCAGAGAAAATACTCTCTTCTATTGGAATAGATCAGTAATTTTGCTCTGATGCAAAGAACTGGTTCTTTATTGACCAAGAGGTCACATACTGAACACCTGAGATGTTCCAAGGCACCAGGCTGCCTGTACTGCCCTGCCTTCCACAATCCTCTGCTTGGTGCCAGTTCAGAGCTGGGTGCTGTTCTGTTTGTGTGATCATCTTAGGACACCAAGGCTTCTGAGATGTTTTTAACATCAATGTTAACCCATTTTGGACTTAAGAACAAATCAAAGGAAAAACTTCTTTAAGAGGAGAGTTGTGCTATGTTCTCATGTACTTGGAGAATTAAATAACTCATTGATCAGTGGTACCATCAGTAAGTAGTAAAGGAAAAACCAGTGATCAGCCTGAAAGGAACGTTTTCTAAAATGAAGTAATTACAGAAGGAGTCTTTGTACCCTTGCTTTACCTTAGAACTGTATTGTATGCCATGCACTACTGTAATGGTCATTAAGGAAATGCAGACAGTTTTTTCCATTCTTTTAAAATGAAATACCAAATGAGCCAATAGCTGTTCTGTTCTCGTTTATTAAACCACAGCATTTTGGTAAATAGACTTTCATAATTAGGTAAAATAACCTTGTCCTGAGGGAGAAATGATGATTAAGAATTTATAAGCTTGTCCTTATTATGTTCATACTGAATAATGTAAGATTGGAGTTAAAATTTCCGTCTGCAAATTTTTGATTAGGTGTGACAGTTTCAGTGATGTTGCTTTTAACCCATTATGGATTTAGAAACACTTTTTAAAGTACTAAGCACAGAGCAACAGAATTGGTTTAATGTAGCAGAGGAGAAATTAGGGTTAAGAACAATATTAGGGTTTTATTTCCACAAAGCACAGTAACCCTTTTCAATTGCTTTACAGTATTTTAACCATATCAGTATTGAGGACTCACGGGTATATGAACTCACCAGTAAAGCTGGACTCCTGTCTCCATATCAGATTCTCCATGAGTGCCTTAAAAGGTGAGGCTGCAGCATGGGGGCCCTGTGTGGTGGGAGGTGTTTGCCCTTGCTGGGGTTTGTCAGCGACCCTGCCTGAGCTGCTGAGCCCCCTGGGCTCTGAGGGACGTGGTGGGGGCTGACCTGGTTAATGCCAAGGCCTCTTTAATTCATATTTGCTCTTTGTGCCTCTTTGGAGATCAGGATGTTGGACAAATGTATTTTGTTTTCTCTCATACAGGGTTGCTTTTTCGTTTGACCGAAGTTACTGATCTAAAAAAACCTCTTGGTTAATTAATGTAGTGACATTAATAATAATATATCTGATTTCATTGCAATGACTGTCCAAGATGATAACTGCAGCCACTTCACTTGTTTGTAGTTTTAACTTAGTATGTGATCTTGATTGTGTTTGTGCTTAAGAAACCACGGAATGGGTGATACATCCATAAAGTTTGAAGTGATTCCTGGGAAAAATCAGAAGAGCGAATATGTCATGACTTGTGGCAAGCACACAGTGCGAGGCTGGTGTAAGTACAGGACTTGGTGTGACCTCTGAATCTCCTCTTCCTTTCTCTCTTCTGTTCTCCTTTGCTGTCCATTCTGAGGGTGCTTGTTCAGCCACTGAGCTTGTGTGTTTGTCCTGCTCTTCTCTGGTATCTCAGGTTTGACCAACTCAAGTGAATATTTGTGCCTGTCATTACATAACGTGCTGGTATTGACACACTCCCGTGGTTACTTTTACAGGCAAAAATAAAAGAGTGGGGAAACAATTGGCTTCTCAGAAAATCCTTCAGCTACTGCATCCACATGTGAAAAACTGGGGCTCTCTCTTGCGAATGTATGGCAGAGAGAACAGCAAGCTGGTTAAACAGGTGAGCAGGCTTCTGTTTGAGTGTAACCTACCCTGTGACTGCAGTTTTGCTTTTTGGACTTCTCTGGATCTGTTAAATTAAGTTCCCACAAAACTTAAAGGTGCCTGGATTTTACTGACAGTAATAATTGTGTTAATCTTGCATCTCCCATGTCAAAACTGAAGAGCCTATTTAACTAACTTATGGAAGTAGATGTTCATACTTAAGGAAGTAAACTACCTAGAGACTAAACTACAGAAATACAACAGATTAAGCTGCTCCTTGTACATTTATCTTTTTTCATTAAAAAGTTGGTCGGTTGTTGCTTGTGATTCTATTGAATAGGAAACCTCTGATAGAAGTGTGATAGAGCTTCAGCAGTATGCCAAAAAGAACAAGCCAAATCTGCACATCCTGAACAAGTTACAGGAAGAAATGAAAAAACTGGCACAGGAAAGAGTGAGTATATATTCTCATGTGTTTACAAACAGCATCAATGTCATGGGTCACATGTACCAGTGATCTGGGGGTTTTTTGCTTATTTTACACGGTATTTTAAGTAAAGAGAGCTCTTCAAAATTTGGTTGGGGGTCTACTTCTGGGAAGATTGTCATCCTGTCTTTTAAACTGGCTTATAACTTGATTGTACCTACTTTCATACATTTATTTTTAACATTAGCCCTAGTTAGCCTCTTGCAACAACTGACACAAGTTTGGCTGAAATGTTTCAGAATTTTAACTGGTTTATGATTCTGTTCTCTTCATGACTGTGTGGTGGGGGTTGTTTTGTATTTTTTAGGAGGAAACCCGCAAGAAGCCCAAGATGACAATAGTGGAATCAGCTCAGCCTGGTAGTGAACCTCTCTGTACTGTTGATGTTTAATGAGAAAACGTGCAAGTGGGGAGCAATAACACAAATGGAGGAACTAGAATTTCAACAATTATTTAAAAATTGTTTGCTGCAGAATGCAAGATAACTTTTAAAATCCAAGCTGCTTCAGTTATGCATTGTTCTTTTTGCATCATCAGGGCAATATTACTTTTTCCTAGTTTCTTTTTCTTTGGTTTTTTTTTTCCTCGTTTAATACCTCTGAGATATGTACGTTTAAAGAATTGATCATAAAGATCTCTACTGGGGCAAATGCACAGAGGACAGGCATGTTCACACAGGATAAAACCAATCAAGCACTTTCTCCTGGAAAGCCATCCATGTTGCTTGAAATGGATGTATTTTAAGTATGAAATTCAGAATATCTATGTACAGGTTGAAGCTGATATTATATATATACACATTCATATATATGTATATATAAAAGAAATATATGTACATCTTCTTGTATGAACATGCCTAAAACTATTTTTGTGAAAAGTTTTGTTGCATTTCAGCACATAATAATATGCACTGATAAGACACTTTGGTGACAAATACAGGAAAGTGATGAGCAATGTTTCTAATGCCATAGGATTAGGCCAGTAACGCTGTTTCTTTGTCTTTTGTTTCTTGTCTCCTGCCAGGCTTAGTTATTTGAGATTAGAGGATGCAGATTTTGTTATTACTTGAAAAAAAACAAGAATACCTGGTAGTGTTAAGAGTAACAGGTTGGAGATTTTGAAATTACTGGTGTTTATTTTAAATGAAAAGAGCCTGTGTTAGTTTACAGATCAGTTGAACAGGGAGAATATGGCCCCACTTATATGATTAAAATAAAAACTGTAATTTGAAAGGCTGTTTTCAAAGCTTGGAGCCAAAATGCAGCTGATGATGGTTGATAGTCTCAAAATATTTTGCCAATGACTTTCCACTCCCTTTTCCCAGCAATAAAACAATTTCTCATTTGTTTGGTGTCAGACTGCATCTGACTTGATCAGTTAAGTCTTAATTAATTTGCACCATAAAAGCAAAGACTTTAGGAAAAAAAAATCAACGCAACCCTTAAGTCTGACTGCAGCAATTTAGGTTTTTTTAAGAAGTTTTTGTTTTTACTTTTTTAATTACATTATTAGTTTTTAAAGAAAGCGTGTAACTTCTGCAATGAAAATTAGAATGTAGATTTGGAATATGACCTAGAGTAATAAGTAGATCGAGACCATAACCGGTTATAAGTGAGAAAACCACAAATATGCAACTGCTCTGAGATACAATCCTGGCAAGCAGGCAGTCCTCACTGTCATCTGAGGCTTTATTCAGCCAAGCACAGAAGGAGCTGTGGCTGCTCCCTGGGTTTCCTCCTTCCCACGGGGCTCCCTGGGTGTCTGCAGGAACTCTTCCCTTGCCACCCTTCTTTGCTTTGGTCTTGAACAAGAGTGAAAGCCAAGCTGGTGGCAGGGCTGCAGTGACTTATCCAGGAGCTGCACTGCTCCATTTTTACACTCCTCCTGCTCCTGTTGGGTATGAAAGGTCAGTTCTCTGTACCTGCTGCAGCTCCTGGTACTTACATTGACAGGGATCTGGGGGCTTGAGGGGTTTTTTGTTTTGGTTTTTGTTTTATTCTGATTTTGGTGTGGTTTTGTTTTTTATTTTACCATGTTACATAGAGAGTGCTGCAGTATATTGAATTTAGTGCCTACTGGATTTTAAAAATGTTGGTATCAGTATTGTAAGACCTCCTTTTAACATCACACATTACTTTGGAAATACATGGATTTTAATTTATATTTCAAACTAATGGTCTCTAATGTGTTGCATTTAATGTTTGAGGTTAAACAGGAGGAGTCATGGAGTTTTACCTGTTTCTGTGTTTAAATGATTTGCTCGGAGGTCTCTGCAAATATGAATCCACCCATTTTTTATTACTATATTTAGCTTTTTAGTTCCATGAGTTGTAATCCTGTTACAACAGGATACGGGTAGTTGGAAGACAATATATAAACTATTATTTAAAGAAGTGGCCTGTCTAAAAAAAAAAAAAAAACCACAAAAAAACACTGCCTCTGCTTTTTTTTGTATAGCTTTAATAAATCTCCATCTTTTGAAGGGTATATATAATATTGGTGCAGTAGTGACAAGCAGTGATTGCTGTTTGTCTCTTTTTGTTTTTATTGGGACTCTTCTGTTTTCATAAAGACAGGGCTTTTATCTTCTATGCCTAAATGTATTACTCTTAGATAGGTTTTATTTCAGCTTGTGTTTTCAGCAGAAAAATCTGTACTTGGATGGCACTGTAAAAGACAAATCACCCTTGTAGATCTTTTTATTTTTCTGAAATCAGAATGTCAATGCATTTGCAGGTCACCTGCAGAATATCCATAGATGCCTCACTTACCGATTTGTTTTCATTAATTTTAAGAGGATTGCTGTATTACCTCAGTCTGCCACTATCAGAATCACAAGGTGACCGTTGCCCTTAATTAAAACATCCAGAGATTTCATTGTGAACCAAAGCCTAGAACGTATATTATGCATTCTAAAGAAAACAAACATAAAAAGATGGTATTAGACCTTGCTGCAGCCTTTAACTGGAGAGATGTCCAGAAAATAGCGCAATAACTGCTGGAACAAACAACGTAACTGCTGTTTATGTCATTGTGAAGTATTCTTGTGTTTTAATGTTTACTATTGTTTGGAGTGTAACAGTCTTGCATTTGCACATAAGCACGAGCTGCTGTGATAGAGGATAGATCATTGCATTAAACTTCAGCTTCTGCATGAACACTTACAGTGTGATTCAAGATGTATCCTAAACTTGTCTTGTAACTCTTGTGTGTTTTCTAGGTAATCGGCTGTAAAGGTTTAGATCTGATTGTATGAATGCCTAAAACTGCTGCTTTTGTCACTGATACTTGTTATTTATCCCTTCTATATCCAGGGGAAGATGGGTATTTTTATAGGGATGGAGTGTATTTTTAAGAACTGTTCCATCCTTTGGGGATTAGACAGTTTTTGCTTTGCATATTATGTGCTTCTTGACAAAAGTGTGGTATATTGACTTTAAGGATTAAATTCGTGTGCATTCAAATCTTCATGGTACTGACGGAAAACTTACTGTGACTTCCGGTGACTAGTCAGATGCTACCTACTGAAACACCAGTCATCAGCTTTTTTTAACATATTTATTAGACAAACTGATTAATTAGTTGGGTACTCAGAACTTTGGAAAGACTATTATGCATAAACTTAACTGTTGTATGTAAACTTCCATTCTCCTGTGATGCTGTTAGGCTTTATACAAATATACTTGTAACGTCCAAGTATTTAAAAGCATCATGATTATCTTATGAATTCACTAAACTGTACTTTGGTTCTGGAGTGACATTCAGGAAGTGATAGCCTCCTAGCGTTCCTTGGGAAGAAATGTGACGTGCAAGAAGCCATGCTGTTATTAACCAAATAAAATTATCAATGACAGTATTTCAATGTGTATCTGAGAAGGTGGGAAAACAAAACCAAGTCCATCCTTATTGCCCCAGCAGGTAACAATGGTTGCTGATCGAGTTGTGTTGGGTGCAGTTGCTTGGTGCCAGTGCTAAATTGGTACAACTATAAAGCCTCATTTTCACTGAGCCTCTGCTTGCTTTTTTTTCTGCACAATCATGTAATCCTCTGTGTTCAGTCTTTGAGTACTACATGTGTATTTTTCAGACAATTAGTTTCGAGCAATAAAGTTTGATATTATAAAATGTGCCAGTGTGATCAGTATTATGATAGCTTAAGCGTATGTAGGGAAAAAAACTCCTATTCTTCAAGTCCTCTAGATATTTCTAAAGAGAAATTAGATCAGTGCAGCCTCCTTGGTTATGGAAATACCGAATCACTTTTTTTTGGTGAGGAGTTGAATGTTTATATGGTTGAACACCTGTAATGAAGTTAAGTTACCTTTTTTTGAAATGGAATTTGTATTTTTACTTAAACCATGGCAAGGCTGGAATTGTTACAACCCAAAACGCTGCTTTTGGTACCCATTGGCTGCAGGTACCAAACACTGGAAAGTTGAGGTATCAGCGCAGCCATGGGCTGTAGTAGAACTTTTTTGTTGTTGTTAGGCCATATTAAATGTATCTTAGAATTAAGTTGAGATTTAAGATGGTGACTCCTAACAGTGTTGCTGTCTGTAGTGTGGATTAATGGCAGTTCATTAATGGAAGCTGCTGTCTGTGGCTGCAGTCAGTCCTGCCGGGAGAGCACCGTGTGGAGCTCCCAAGGCAGGTTTGTCTTTCCCCCCAGGAGCTGCGCTGGCAGTGCGGGGTGAGGTGCTGGTGTCAGAACAGTTCAGTTCTGGCTGTCAGTTTCCAGTGGTGAGTCACCGCAGCTTTAGTGCAGGGTCTGGGAAACTTACAGCCTTTATTGTCTCGTCAGTGATGCTACAGTCTGAGAGTAAGACTGACTTCACCTGTGGACAGTGTAGCATTTTATTAGACTGAGTTTTACTTTCTCATGAAGATTTAGCAAGTAAATGACTTTATGGAAGGGTTAATCTTTACTTGCTTACTGAAAAAACATGGCAGAGTTTTGACGGGGGCAGAGCACAGTGAAGTTCTGACAGGTAGGTGCAGGTCCCTGGGGCAAGGTGACCTGCTCTGGGAATTGGGTGTCTATGTGTGTAGGCAGGAGGAGAAAAGCAGGATGTGGCCTCATCATCTGTATCATCCTGTCCTTGGAAATGTTCAGGACCAGGCTGGATGGGGCTGGTTGAGTGGAAGGTGTCCCTGCTCATGGCAGAGGGGTTGTTATGAGAGGATCATTAAGGTCCCTTCCACCACAAACCCTTCTGGGAATCGATGATAATGAAATTTAATTCAAAGTAGGATGATGAAATAAATTGGAAGCCTTGCAGTTACTCTGTTATATAGAGGTTTATTACCATGATGTTCCTGACACAGTTAAAAAGCAAAAGCAGTTTCTGCAGTCTCTGGGGAGTTAGGGTGACCCCTCTGTCGGAGTGCAGTCCCCACGGCCAGCAGCTGCCGGGCTCCCCTCCGTGGCAGGGCTGATGCCATCCCCGCCCTGGGTGTCACACGGTGCCGTTGTGACCTCGCTGGCAGCCGGTGCTGCAGAGCTGCCGTCCGTGTATTCCACCCTCTCAAAGAAGATGAGCAGCTCACAGTGCCTGGTCTGAGGGAACAGATCCACAGCCAGGGCTCTCACGGGCCGGAACGAGGCTCCTTTCACCCTGTTGGAAGGGGCCCGGCACAGGCTGGATGGGGAAGGGAAAGAAGGGCAGCAAGAAATGGATTAATAGTTTAGTACACTGCTCAGCACTGCCGCTCTTCTCTGAGAGGTGTTTCTTCCCCAAGCTTCAATTCCATGATAGGCTTATTCACCACCCCTGATATTTCCATTATGACTTGTGTATTGAGTAATACCATTCCAAGCCAGCTGCCATAGCTCCCAGCTGTTCCAAAGGTAAGCCTCAAGGAATGTAGCTTGCAAATAAAAATCCAGCAGTGCTCCCCCCCTCCTCAAAAAAACAGTTTTCTTCTTACCACATTTAGTAAATCAACTTAATGCAAGAAACACTCACTCCACAAAGTTATTCATTGCAGCTCTGGGATTGCAGGAGACATAGATGAGCTTCTTCAGATGTTCAGCTCTTCTAAGGGCAAGAATTACCTTGGAATCTAGATGATCAAAACCACAACAGCTCTTTACTGGTTCTGTGTGCAGCAAGAGCCTCACAGAAAAATGCCAGGTTATACTCAGCATGAACAAAACTGCTGCACCGTTGCTCCAAGCTATACCTGCAGCCTCCACTTAATTTATCCCAATGGTGTTTTTTGGCTTCCCACCCAACACCCGTTAGGAGAACAGACTTGACCCCCAACTGGTGAACTTACGCAGCCCTGCTCGTGGTGGATCTACAATTGTGATCACGTTCTGAGGAGCTAAAACGTTCATTAGGGAAGGAACAATATCTTCTGCCTTCCCACAATAAAATTCAATATTACTCAGTTCTGGAAGAAAAAGAAAAGATGTCATCTGAGTACTTGTCAAAGCAGTTGATATTTACTTTTGGTGCCTCAGAAACTCCAAACTGTTCAGCCTACCCTGGAATCACTGTTAACTTCAGATCATTTTAACAGTAATTTGGGCACCTTTCATTACCTGGACTAAAACAAAAGCCCACAAACACCAGCTATGTTAAAGTTTTCTTTAGGAGGGCAGCTGTGGTTTTATCTCATTTTTACATGGAAATAAATGTTTTACCTCTCAATTAAAAAAAAAAAAAAGCTGTTCAACTGGAAAATTGATCTCATAGGCTAACAAGGTATTTGTTTCCAGGAGCGATTAAGTGTTTAAATGGGACAAGATCACTATCAACAACATGTAATTCCAGGCTGCTTAGATAAGGTAAAGAGCAACTGGCTGTGTAACTACTCCTTCCCAAACAAAGGCCTCAGCACTGCAGCTTAACTCACCGTTAATCTGGGCATTTGCTTTGGCGTCCTGCACAGCTTCTTGGCAGAGCTCAATTCCAATTACCTTCTTCACTCTCTGCAGAATCAAAGGAAAAAGGTCCCTCTGTGGTCTGTATGTGTGAATTTTATCATTTTTCATAGCAACAGCAATTAACAGGGACTATGACTCCTACCCGGGCTGCTCAACACAAGTGTGAGCTTTCGTAATGATGTGGTAAAGCAGCTGCAGGCAGCTCAATTACAAATTAATTCAAAAAATTAAGATATAATCTGCTGCATTTCACATACATTAGGTATTTCCTTCCCTTGTAGCCAGAGTTAAAAAAAGCTTCTATCCAGGAAAAGAAATTGCCAACCTTTGCTAAAGAAATGCCAATGGTTCCAGTCCCACAACAGATGTCCAGCACGGTGCTGTCCTGGCTCAGCTGTGCCCACTCCCCAATGGCAGTGTACAGCACTTCTGCAGCCTGGGTGTTCACCTGGGAAATAAAGTTTCCAATACATCTACTTCTTCATAAACAGTAAATATGTTTTAATGTAGTAAAGCATGTTTTCTTGTTTCTGAAAAACAAGTCATTACATGTTGAACACACATTTTAAAGTGTTGGAAGGACAGAAATAAGTTTTGGAAAATCAAACAAAAATTATTAATACAAGACTCCTGAAGTGTATTACTGCATGTTCAGTGCTACAAAAGGCTGCCATGAAAGAGGAGGAAAATTCTAATGAACTAGTAAACGGAAAACATTGTCTTCAATGTGCTCCAATCAAGCTTACAGTCATTCACTGCTTTTACAGCCAAACATAACACTGCTATTTAATCACACCAAATATATAAAAGGTTAAATTTCTAGGTATGTAACATCTTGTTCCACAGCATTAGTCAAGCTCAAGAGCATTCATGCAGATCAAGTTAAATGAGCAGCTTCACATCATCCTTACTTGAAAAAATGCATGAGGAGAAATCCTAAATTTTAGGCCAAGGAGTTCTTCATATATGTACTTATCACCAGCCACATGCTCCAAAGGCAAGTCTTCTAGATTGGGAGATTTCCTGGGGATACAAAACAGAGAGGGGGAAACAAAACCAAAAAAGAAGACGAACATGTTTATTACAATCTTTACCAAAGCTGTAATCACCCTACAAACTGCAGTGCTACATCCTAAGCAGTAACATTTATCATCTGCTCTTGGCGACTCTCATTGGCCATCAATGTCTCACAGTGTGCAAGGACCATCTCTAGATGAAGATGGTGTGAGCCTTGTGCTCTATGGAGGATGGGGAGATTGAAAAATGCACATAAATAGGGAAGAAAGGCAGAAGTTACTTGATAATAACAAGGATTCATCTACTGCAGTAAACATTTCTATAGCTTGACAGCCAGCAGTGGTCAGTGAGTTCACCCACTGAAAGTCTTGCTGCCTTTATCCAGAGAATGGGATATTTCAGGAGTCTCTTGTGGAAAAAGCCAAATAACTTCAACAAATTACTAACAACTGCTGCTACTTCTACGAAGTAGACAGAAGAATGCTATGAAATCTGCAAACACCAAAAATCCAGCCACCACTAAAATCCCCCAAAGCAAAGTCAACTCCCTCACCTCTGTCCTTCCTCCACAAAGTACAGGGAAGTAACACCACTGCTCTTTCCCATCCCTTCTGTGAAGTATTTTGCCAGAGAGATTTTCAGGTCAGCTAGCTCTTCTTTACTCAATTTCTAAAGTTTTCATGTGAAAGAAGAGAGAGAAACCGTTTTAGTGACTTCAAGATATGATTTAGCATATGCTTTACATAAGAATATTACTTGTTCATTACAATGTATCAGATTAGTCTGAACAGCATTAGAGCAGGGAAGCAAGGTAAACCACACCAAGCAATCCATCCATTTCCCTTTTGCATGCACAATGCAAACAATCAAATGTGAGCATTTGCAAAGCTGAGGCAGGGAGGCACCTGAGGGTTGAAGTAGGCGATGGCCATGACGTGGCCGCTGCGGCTGGTGCGCACCGTCAGCTGCTTCCAGTGCCCTTCGTAGGTTTCGGGGCTGTACACCGAGTAAGGAGTGCACCTGCAATTTCCACAAGGCTGGTTATTTACACAGAGAATTCTTTTCTTGTGTAGCATTAAACAGGTTATTGAATCAAAAGAAGGTCACTGCGCGAAGTGATGGAAAATATGCTGACTATGGCAAGAGGGTACATTGATTTGGAAACAAAGAATGACCTCCAGCTAAGCAAGACTGATGGATAATATTGCCTAAAGCAAAATAATCTGTCCCTCCTTCTCACAACCCTCTTACCCATTTTAACCCATGCAAAATTACAGAGGCAAGAGGCAGCTTCTCACTGCATTCAGAGAATGACAAAACTTTTTATAATGCTTTTGTTAGCTTCTCTGCTTCATACCAAGTTCAAATCTTCCGTCTTCATGATTCTTGAGGTTTCTATTCTATTTTTGTGGATTTAACTGCTTTTTAAAAGAATGCATCCCTTTTTCTAAAAAAGTACTCTTGCTTAAATGTGCACCTTTGGGGTTATTCCTTTCTGTAGGATGATTCTTCTCCTCATCCAAGGAAGCAATGGACCTTGGTTAAATAATTCCTCCTTTCAGAAGTGTTTTTCCGAGTGCTTCTTTACAGTTACTGGAAGAAGCTCCTGAGTAACACACACTTTCTACTGCAGACTCACACATCCCATTGCCTGCAATGAAGCTCTGTTCAGCTGGCACCTGTCCCCATCTCTGAGCAGCTGAGCAGGGGCAAGGGAAAAACTCCCCATGATCCAGGCACAAGGTGCAAACAGAATCACTGAAATTTGAGACTGGTGTATCTTAGATCTTAAAGCTCAGAAAAAACACTATTTCGATTTATAAATATTTTTAGTTAAGATATCAAAACCTTTATGGATAACTCATTTTACTTATGCTCACCTTATGTAGTCTTGGAAAGCTTTTACTACTTTTTTGGCAATAGCAGGAATGTGAATAGTATCAAATGGCTCCACTACAGCACATGTACCACCCTTATATTTGCCAAGACGACAACCCACAGTTTTGTCTTCTTGATTTACACCAATCCCAATCAAGAACTCACATTTGTTGCGATATTCAGTCTAGATTTAAAATAAAGTTATGTAAGATATTTACACAGCATTTATTTGCACATGCCAAGTTTCTCCTGAAACAAATCCCATGTGGTTAAATGCATTTGAAAATGGACACAGGACATTTAGCTCATATGGAAGGTATTTATGGATTTTGATGTGTGTGAACTAACATAATAATGAAAAGGTATTAGTAAATCTTGTCATTTAAAAAGCAAACTATTGCTTCTGTTGAGGAATGTATTAGCTTACAACACAGGCTTGCAAGGACAGCACATTCATTTAAAAGTTATAGCAGCCAGTTATCAATTTCTCTGCTTCCTGTTAATATTTCCACACAGTATTTACATGAAAGGCAACATCTAAAATTCATCATTTATTACAAGATGAAGTCGAATACTCATTTTGTCCACTGTCTCTCAAGACCAAATAATGAACATAACCCTCAGCTCATTAACCCTGTTCCACACTTTACCTGAGATTACATTACCTGTAAGGGTGATGCTTTCACTCCCTCCACTGGGCAACATAATTTATTAAACTTCTGCTTCTGTAGGAACAGCCAGGGCAATAAAGCTCTGTTGTTATTTCCTATTTCCCTGCCCAAATCAGAAACAGAAAGTGTAAAGCACACATTTAGAAAAATTGAGGTCAAGAGTTGCACAAGACTTCTTTTTCATATAAGGCACAAAAAAAGGATCAGATTATCACATGGAAGAGTGTTTCTTCTGGATTTTTTAACAGGCAAACCCTCTCCAACTTTCTAAGAGCTGTAACCTGAAAAAGTAAGGGTTAAATGTAGTTATAATGGTTATGTACCGGACTTATCAACGTCCCCATGCATGGTAATTAAAGCCAGTTTTATCCAAGGCAAGACACAGAAGTGATGCTTTGATCTCCAAAGACCAGGCATAAAATTTTGAGGGGATTTTAAAAGAGAAAATCGTTGTAGTAATTTGCCAGCTCTACAGATAGGGTCTCTCTTGCACCGTGTTAACAAGGCCTTTTTTTTATGGGCAGAAACATCCCTCTGCTTATGGAACAACAGACTTTAAAACCAATTTCTCTTCATTAATCAATCTTTTGAAGGTGACTAAGAACATCAATAGCAAGTTTTGTCAGATGGAACAGCTTTTAGGCTGCAGCATCGCAGATTGTCTTGTAATTACTTTGACAGGGGATCCGAGTTTTGACCCACCTCTAACTCACTTCACTTTAGAGGTACCAATTGGTGTGAATTTAGCTACATCCCATCACAAGGCCAAGCCTTGTACACATTACATTACAAACAGGAATTACTTTGTCAGCTTCTGCAGCACTTGTTCGCACTCCTGCTTCTTCTGGGCCAGCTGCTCCTCGTAGGGCACGTTCCACAGCGGGGTCACCACATCCGCGATCCGCTTGCTCAGAGGCTCCTCTCCGCAGGGAACCGGGCGCTTCGCCTCTCCCTGCTCCGAATCCTCCTCCTGTTTCCTCTTCTTGGCGATGGGGTCGGCTTTGGGCTTGGCCAGGCGCACGCTGAGGTGGCGGCTCTTCCAGAGCGCGCCGTGCAGCACCCGCATGGCCTTGTCCCGCTCCTCCTCGCTCTTGAACGTCACGAAGGCGAACGTCTGCTTCCCGAAGAGTTTTATCTTGTGAGGATTGAGCCCGTACTTGGCAAGGAACTTTTTCACATCGTTAAACCCGATGTATTTGGGCAGGTTCTGTATCTCTACTTTATAAATCTCGGAGGTGAACAAGTCTCCCTTAATGTATCTGTATACGTCGGGGCTCTCCGCCGAGTCTTCCCCGCCCTGGCTGTCCGGCTCAGCCCCATCTCCAGCCTCCGCCACAGGAGCCGTGTCGTGGTCGGGGTCGCAGCGCTCACCTTCCTCCGCCATGGTCCCGCCAACCCCTCAGCCGCCCCGCACACCTCCCGGGGCGGGGCCGTAGCCTCACGGACGGGCCGCCGCGAGGAGAATGACGGCAGAGGAATAACCTGGTTGTTTTTTAAGCGCTGCCCCTCAGCGCTGCCCCTTCTCGCGCCCGAGAGCACCAGCGGCCCTTAAACACATAAAAACCCGCAGCTCACACATCACCCCTTCCCTCACGTGCGCGCCATCTTGGGCCGGAACGCGGGCGGTCGCCGCCATGGCGCGGGGGGTGATGGGAAAGGCGCCCGGGAAACGGGACAACAAAAACGTTTCTCGGGGGGCGGGAGGGGCCGCGCCGGAGGTCGGTACCGGGGGTGGGTGGCAGGGCCGGTACCGGGGCCGGTTCCGGGGACCCATGGGGGGATCGGTGACGGGGCTGGGCTGTGCTCTGCCCGCGTCGGGGGCGGGGCGCGAGCGCGGGGCTGAGGGGGAGCGGGCGCTTCCCATCGGGCCTTGCGGCGGCGCGGCGCGGGCTGCGGGAATGAGGTAAAGGCGGGCGGGGCGCGCGGCAGGAAGCGGCGAGCGGAGCGCGGCGACCGGGCCCATGGCGGACACGGCGGTGAGGGGCGGCCGCGGGCCGGCGGCCGGGCCGGGAACGGCGGGGGGAGAGGGCGGCACCGAGGGCCGGGGTGGGAGAGTAAGAGAAACAGGTGGGGCCCGGGCGGGGGGAGCCGAGGTCGGGCAGGGCCGGGGGGGGGACGGACGCTGGGCCTTGCTGGGGGCCGGAGTGGCCGCGCCCGCGGGTCCGGGGGTTTGCGGCCGCTCCGGGCACGTGTGGCCGCTCGGGCCGGCCCCTCCACCCGCCTTGGCCGTTCCCCGGCATGAGTGAGCCTGAACGACCCGGGATCTTTAGGGTAATTCTTCTCCCCGTTCCCCTCCTTTCTTCTCCCTCTTCCCGCCCCTCCCCCGGCCCGCTGGCCGGACCCCTCGTGCCACAGCAGTTGCCCACGTGCTCCATGTCGCGGTAGGGCGGGATCGTATCGTGATAACGGGGTCCACGTTCTCGCATCTGGCTGCTGGGAATTGTGGATTTCTCATGGTCTGTGTAATGAATTGCTCAGGCGCAGAACGGATGATGAATTACAATGCGGGATGTGCTACTCGCACACATGGATACAATGTATAAAAGTTTGGCTAACGTTTCTTTTCCTGTTTTTTGGAAACAGATGTGAAGTAACTCCTTTCTCGCTTTTTTTTCCCGTGCTGGAACACTGGGGACATAAAACTGGCGATAGCTTGTGTGACGTTATCGATACAACTAGATTTTATTTTGCACCATATTTTACCTAATTTTCCCTTGCCCTCTCTTTTCTTTAGCTTACTATTTAGTAACAATAGACTGCTTTATTTCTGTTGCTTTATGCACGCATGGTGTATCTCTGCTCTGTAAAGGACATTGTGAATAGAGCGTTTAAGAATGGACTCTTCCATTTGTAAAGTAAAAATACTATTTAAATGTCTTGCTATGTGTAGACTGTTTTTCCTTTCTGTTACTCAAGCAGCAACAAAAGAAATCCAAACCCAAATCAGTTCCCTTGACCTGAGATAGCTGTTCTGTGGCTTTGTTAAACTTGCATATGAATCTCCCTTCTAGGCTTGTGTGCTGAGTGCTTCTTAGTAGTCCATATGTATGAAGTACTAGAGATGTTTATCATTTACCTACTAGTCACATAGTAAAACCCATTCTTATGCTTAATGAGTGCTCTGACAGATTCTTAAACAGCTTAAGCAGAAAGTATTATTTTGGTCATTTACCTGTAACCTAAAGTTCCTTGAGGAGAATAAGCAAGAAACCTAAATTATTTAATGAGTATTACAGCTGTGCCTCAAAATATCTTTGACTGTGTTACCTGTGGGTGATTCTAATACATAAGACAGAATGATGAACTCAGGATGCAATGTGTCCCTTAAGCTGCCTTGGGTGGATGTCCTGTGAGTTTTTTCTAATTTTCCCATTAACAATGGGTCGTTAGGCACTAAGAAATAGTAGGGTTTTAGTAGCGTAAAACACATAACATTTGCTGAAGAAATTATTTTTCCATAACCAAGAGCTATTACTCCAAGGCTAAGCCTCTGCACAATTCATGAGTGGTAGGATTAAAACACCTTGCACTGCATGAGCACCATTTTGTTTCTTAGTGTAATTGTATGTTGACTTGAAAATAATTTGTTTTCAGGTAAAATCATATTTCTGTACTGTTACAGAGTATTTCAGTTACTAAGATCTAGTTGCTGAAAAGTCATAAATGTTTTAGAAACAGATGTTCATACTTCAGGGTTTGGGCACATAGCAAGTTTGTGTTTTCTTCTCCTCAGGAAGCACATGAGGAGCATGATACTTCTACTGAAAATGCAGATGATTCTAACCATGATCCTCAGTTTGAACCCATAGTTTCCCTTCCAGAGCAAGAAATAAAAACTCTGGAAGAGGATGAGGAAGAACTGTTTAAGATGTGAGTAGAATATTTCTCACTATTTTCTGAATGTTCATTAGGCTTAAACTTGACAGTGTTTATAGAAAGCTGCATAACTTGCAGTAATCTCTGTATGAAGGGGTGATCTGAATTGGTTGGTCTGCACTGTGGTGGCAGAGATTGAGTGGGGGGTCATTGATGTTGGCCCAAGCAAATGAAGTCTGGAACCACAGAAGGGAGCTGATAGTATGAATCTGGCTGTAGCATTGTTTCCATTAAAAACGACGATAACTTAGGTAATAATTATTGAAATTGTGATCACAGAATGTGAAACAAGTGCCTTGGGAGGACGGAGATGAGATGTATGTGGTGTTGCTGCTGTGCATCCCTGGGTAAAGGGTGATATGCAAGGTACTGAAATAATAAAAGCAACAGCTGCAGTACAGTATTGGGGCATTTGTGGCCGTTTCTGTCTGTTTTCTTCAACATAGTTTGTCCTGAGAGTATGCTTATTTTCAGATCAGGATGGCTTGATCTGCCTGAAGAAAAATGTAGTCTAAAGGCTTAGGTAGCATTTTTGCTTGCTTTAAATAGGTTTAAAAAATTCTGCTTTTACTTAATCACAGAATGGTATTGCTCATCTGGAAAAGAGGTTTGAGTTCTTGTACAGATTCTGATAACTAAAGTGATGGTCATTTTCTGACAGGTAGCGTGGTGAACTCTAGCTATAGCAAAACCTGTTAATTAGCTACCTGAATTTAAAAGGTTGCCTACACCAAATATGTTTATCATCCCCTAAGAGTTTCCAGAACCTGTTGAATTTTGGTACAGTTATTGCTTAATTCCTAATATTTTATTACTAGATTTTAATTTATCCTAGCAGTTTCTGAATGTGTGTATTGAAGTAGGACAGGGGATCTTATTAAAGGAATTGTTTTCTTCTTCTGTGTGGCTTTTTGACAGAACTGTGCTGTTTGCTCAGGTGTGGTAGTTTAATAAATGTTTTAGTACATGCAGTCTAATTAAACTTTCTGTTCTCCAAGGCGAGCAAAGCTTTTCCGGTTTGCATCTGAGAATGACCTTCCGGAATGGAAAGAGCGAGGAACCGGTGATGTGAAACTCCTGAAACACAAGGAGAAGGGAACAATTCGCCTCCTCATGAGGAGGGATAAAACCCTAAAAATCTGTGCAAACCATTACAGTATGTTATACATTGCTATACTTATTCTTGATTTAAAAAAATAAGCTTGTAGAATTTAAGTATGTTTGTCTCTTGCTCTTCATATAAGATTTCAGGCATCAAAAACTATGAGGGGTTATTTTTATTAATGGAAAGAAGGTGGAGGTTTTTTTCCTTCAGAGTCTGATAGTGCTGTAAGGCTAACTAAAGTCACTTTAAAATTTAGCTGTGATAAACAGGCATTACGTGATTGCTTCCTCTGTGAGCGTGTGCTTTATTTTAATGATTAATAGAGTGTAGAACATGTAGGCCTTAATACTGTTTGGAATAAGAACTTAATGTATGCTGGCTTGCTTTTGTTAAAGAGTGAGAAAAATCATGTTACTACTTTGAGCTAAATGTTTGAATTTCCAAAACCAATCCTTAACCATCAGAAAACAGAGACTGAGGTGCCAAGCAAATCTAAGTCTGCCTTTCTCTGCTTGTGAAATAAACTGAAATGAACATGTTATATTGGGCTGACTCATTCAAAAAAGAATCTTCTTTGAATTAAAAAAAAAACCATGAAAGAGCAAGACAGACTTGAAAGTCAGCACAATTTACAACAGGTAGACCAATTTGGTGATCCTCAGATTTTTATATGAGGAGTCTGTAGGGTTCCGTAGAGTTAAACTACATTTAGATAAGTTGAAATAACAAGTAGCTTAATGCAAACCTCAAGAATGCCACCAACCAGCAGGAATAAACCTTTTGTTTAGGGAGATAAATGTTGCACATAGCAAAACAGAGTTGATAAATTTATAGTATTCATGTCAAAATTTGTTTAGGTTTTTTTTCCTGGAAAAGGTGCTCTCCATATAGATTTGTTTATTGAATTTATGCTGACTCACAGTCAGACAAAAGAACTCTCTTCATTTTTGCCAAGCATTAAATGGAGCAAAATGTATTTGATCTCTAGATGTTAAAAATGCGGGGAAAGGAGTAGACACTTCAGATTTCTCCTGAACTAGACAGGGCCCAAGGAGAAAAAAAGCCCTGCTTACACTTTGCATGTCTGTAATGTAAAAAGTCTTAGTACCGTGGGATGTAACATTTCAACTTGTCCAGTCAGTCAGGTGAGGTAATTGTGGTGTCTTGGGTCCCATTTACTGTTTCAAACAGATTGAAAAGACATTGTGTTCACTTTGCAGCACTGCAAAATTCTGTAATGTCTTGTAGTACAGCTTTAAATTGATTAGGAGAGGTAATTAACCTGATGACTAATTGAAGGAATAGTGCTTTTTAAAATTAGTTTTGGTGTGCAGAGGAAGAATGAGTGTTGTTTGTCTGTCTGGATGCCTTTTCCTCCTAAATCATTTGCCTGTACTTCAGAGCTGTGCTCAGTGACTGCACCTCTTGGTATCACAGTCATCTGTTTTAAGCAAAAATTGGTTCCATTTCTTTTTCCTAACAGTAGTAAATCCAGTGTTCTCTCACACAGTAATGGCCTTGCATAATTTTATTTGGCAATGTAAGGAAAAATATACATGAACAGCCCTGTCCTGTATTTATCCCATTGTAATTCTGTGTCAAGTGCTTTACGTAACCATCGCAGCCCATTGTCACTGAGATTTTTGGAGGCTGGTGTGGAAAACATTTGCTGTTGTGCTCTGTACATCTTTTAATGCTTTTCTTTCAGTCACACCCTTAATGGAGCTGAAGCCTAATGCTGGGAGCGACAGGGCATGGGTCTGGAACACACATGCTGACTTTGCAGATGAAAGCCCCAAGCCCGAACTTCTGGCAATCCGATTTCTAAACGCAGAGAGTGAGTGGACTGGCACTGAGCTTACACTGACTGTCAACTGCTGTGTTACCCTGCTTGTCTAAGTGCTGCTCTAGACCATTGTGCTGTATCTCACCCCTGCTTGGTACTGTTAGCTAATTAATTCTTAATCTGAGAGAAGTCAATCACTTAACCATATCTGTTGACAAACAGTGTTGTAATTAGGTCTGCAGTAATAATTGTATAGTTTCTGCCCTAGGCACTTTTTTAACCTAAGCCATTTCATGTAAGTGTAATGCCAATTAGAATAAAACTAAAGGCAGTTAAGAGACTCGCATACAACTTACTTTCATATAATTCAGGTGCTCAGTTGTAGATAAATTTAGATTTTTGCATTAGAAACAAGGAAATCCTGACCTGATATTTCTGGTCTGTCTGCATTAGCGGAACATCTGGGTTGGTTTTTCTGTTTTTTAATGAAGTATGTAGTATCTTCTTTGTTTTGATTAAATGGAACCCTCAGTAAAAAGTGCTAGTCAGACCCATCATACTAGTTGGTGATTTTTTCTGGAGTGACTACACTGAGTACCAGAAAAGTAACTCTAGTAAGAGATCAGCTAGGATTAAATCAAAGAAGTGTTTGGAGGCACAGGGGGTTTATGTTGTTTTGTTGTTGGTTTGGGGTTTTTTTTAAAGAAGCAAAATGAAAAAGTGTTACATTTCTTGCTTTACAATTTGCCACACAGGTTTAGTGTGGTACATTCCTCCTTTCATATTGGATGCATCATAAAGGGGTTGTATATTTTAAAACTTGATAGATATGACTACATCAGGAAAGAACTTAGTATATTTTGCCTTTTTCCTCTGCCTTAAGTCTCCAATGTCATTTTGTTTAGCCAAATAAACCTTTCTGGTCCACCTGCTTAGTGCTTGCTTCATGACCAAGTAGGAAATGAAAGGGTAACTGTTTGCTCATCTCTGAAAAGTCTTTCCCTCTTTCTGGTCGAGGCTGTTCAGCTTATTCAATGTTCTGTCTTGAGGGACTAGTCCTTTCTTCCTGTCTGCCCTTTGCAGTACTGACTAAGCAGATGATACAAGTTTGTCCTTCAGGTGTCTCTTCTGTTCGAGATGCTTGAAAATGAACGGAAACACTTCCTGGACTAGTTACAAAGTGCCTTCAGAATTCCTGTGGGGCAACAGTGACCTCCTGTGGTCAGCCAGACCAGCCTGGGATACCAGGCTGGTACCCCCTTGGTTGTTCTGGTGTCAGGAAGCTCCTTGCCCAGTCCCTTGTTGCTTGTATTACATGTGCAGAGACATTATTGGAATTTGATCAGCTGCTTGGAATGGTTGTTGAATCGAGTGGTGGTTTAGACCAGAACATAATGAAGATTATGCATTGTTGGCTCTTGCAGTGAGGAATAGCCCTCAGGTACAGTCTGAATGCTGTACTGGTGACACAGGCATTATCTTCCTTTGCTGATGCTAAGAACTCCCAGTTATGGTCAGGCTGTGGAAGACTTTTAGGGTGTAACACAGCTGGCAAGGATAGAAGTTCAAAGCTAATTTTGGTCTTTTGCATACAGATAGTTGTATTAGCAGTCTCTGACATCATATTCCTATTCCTTTAGGCTACAGACAGCTGGGAGTTGCAATAACTACAAAACAGCTCCTGCTGGCATTACATTTTGAATATTTTGCAAAATAAGCTGTTTTAGTAAACTTGCTGAAGAAGATGAATTGCTTTTTCACAAAGATGTGATTGAAGAATTTTGCATCTTGTATGATCTAGATTACTTCATAAGTCCCTACAAATTTTGTTTACACAAAGCTTCTCCTGGGGTATCTTCAAGATTAGAAGTATTCAGTGTTGTGAGGCGATAAAAGTAATGAAAAAATATTTTATCTTCACTGAAACAGATGCACAGAAATTCAAGGCAAAATTTGAAGAATGCAGGAACGAAGTAGGCAAGACAGCAAAGAAAGGTAAGACAGTCTCAATGTACTTGGTGCCACATTTCTGAGCTGTGTGAGTAGTTACAGTACCCTGGAGTGTTGTGTTCCAGCAGACTCACTCTGTGCTGAACTGCAGCCTTCAGTTCAGGTGCTTTTCTGTCTGCAAGAGTAAGAGCTCACAGGAGTGACGATGGCCTTCTTTCCTGTGGAAGGCTGTTACAGTTGCTGTTGGGACATGGCTGCTTTGGAGAGGCTGCCAAGGGAATATTTGTGGCTTATAATAAACAAATGAACTGTGGACACTGCAACCAAAGTGCTCTTTCTTCCTTCCAGGTCCCTTTCCCAAATTTCACAAATGTATAATCATGCAAGTATAATATTTAATGTTTTTTATAGTTATTAGTGTGTGAGGTTGTTCACAAGTCTCTAATAGATTGTTGCACCTCCCTTTAGAATTGCCTTAGTGGGTATCTCACCCCATTAATAAAACAAACATTTCTATCTTTTTTAAGTACAGATACCAGTGGTCTGCAGTCAGCATTCTTCAAGGTATTTAGATTGGAGTTTTCCAGTCAAAGGAATTCCTATGCCCCAATTTCAAACTGGGGAACTTGACTTTGCTTTTTTCTGGTTAGGATGACCAAAAGAAGCTAAGGACTTGTCTGGATACTTTATTGGTAGCAGCACAGAGCGGGGCAGATGTTACCCATTCCTCAGTCCCTGTGATTAAGCCCTCGTGTAGTCTTGAATTCTGACCTCTGAAGTAATTACTGGAGGAAAAGAAATGGAATGAGTCACTCCAGTGGTCAGTGAAGAATATCTTCAGTTTTGTCCACTACCAGCTGTCTCTCCCCACCCCCTTCACCCTCTACTTCTTTATTCTTTCTAACAGCAAAATCCATTACTGCCTGTATGTAATACTTTTCTTAACCAATCTTTTAGCAGGCACAGACAAAACTGATAGTGCTGATAAAGTTGCTGAAAAACTAGAAGAGCTTTCTGTAAAAGAAGAGAGCAGAGAATCTGAGAAGAAAGAGACCAAGGAAAAAACTGAAGAAAAGCAATAAAATCATCCTGGGCCTTGCAGTTTTTCCTTTACATTTTTCTTTTCTTTTTTCTTCTTTTTTGTTGGTTATTTTTTTTTTAATTTTTACAAGGGACTTTATATGGAACTGAATTTAACATTCACATTGTTTTTTCTAAGCTTTTGCCCTTTGGAAGGTGTCTTCAGAAAAATTCATTCCCCGGTCATGAAAATGTACTGTGCTAACTTTCTTTTCCATAGTGGAAACACTTATTTATAGTTATCCAAAAGAGTGAATAAAACAAACTTGAAAACAGCATCAGGGGACAGAACTGAGTTTTCTGTATACTGTAAAGGCTTATGAGTATACTTGTTTAATTGAGCTACATATCATTCCTGTGGATTAAGTAGGTTAACAGACTTTGTCAGCAGGGAAGATTAGGATTGCATTTGTGTTTCTGACATGACTTCTAAACTGTAATGTAACAGACCTTTCACACCTGCTGCTGTGTGTACCTGAGCAGGGAACGTGCCTGTGCTTCTTGAAATGCAGCAGACTTCTGGAATCAGACAATAAGAGCATCCCTGGCACGCTGCTGCTGCTGACCCATCAGGCAGTGAAAATAAAGGTGGGGGACAAAATTTATTATGATAGATTTGAGAAGCATTTTCCTCTCACAAAGCAAAATCTGTGCTTCCTCCCCACCCCAAATTTGTTAATAATACAAAGGCTTGATTCTAGCAGAAAGCTCCTCCTGTTGTCCCAGATCTTCCACAGTGCTGCTTGCTGACCGAAGGCAGCAGCAGCAGCCTGTTCTGCTGAGGTTTGTGCAAAGGAATCTGAGCTGTTTGAGTACCTTCCTGTGAGATTCCCCTTGCCTTTTTTTTCCCCAGGGCTTTGGAGCTCATGTTTTTACAAACTGGAGGAGTTTTAAACTTCTCAGATGTTTGGTAGGGAGGCTGTCCCTCTTGGAGAGCAGCAGGCTGGAATTCACTTTGGAACAGTTAATTATGGTGCACATGCCTGAGAGACACCCTCCCCGCCAGAATGGGCAAATTGGTCAAATCTCTTCCCTGCAAGTGTTTTTTGTTTATCCAATTTCAAATTAATGCTAGAGAGTAAGAAAATAAACCATAGTAAGCAATAAAATCAACACAATTAAGTCTGATAGATAAAATGAATTTTGTTGTTAAACGCTAATACAAGGATCGTGTTAGGATAGAGATGAAGTTTTATAATAGTTTCCAAAATAATTATGAAAACTGGACAAAACTTGCTAAACTGTAAGATTGAATGATGTTAACATGGGATAGCAAGACCTTTTTGTCCTCATAAAGAGACTCAACTCAGTCAGGTTCTGCAGTCTATGTGAGGAAAATATATTTTTTAAAAATAAATCACGTCTTCTTAGCACTGCCTTTTGATGCTACAGTGAACGAGTCTTAAATCTGGAACTGTACTTAAGGTACTCACTTCATTCAAACAAAATAATTCCTTTGGTGTTTCGCACATTCCTCTTCAACTACAGCAGATATCAAAAGTCTGTTAATTAACAAGGATGGTTGAAAGGCAAAATAAAATGCTCTTTAGTGTTTCTGGTTTGGAAATAACAAGACAAAGCTATTTTGAAGTATTTAACATTTGAATGTAAAAGCCAAATCTTTATCCATGAATCACTGTAAATGATCTGATAATGTCAAGCTGTGTCTAAATTGATAGAAATTACTTAAAAATTTCAAAATAAACTTAAATTTTCATTTAATGGATTTGCTTTTGATTTTGAGAACTCTTACTTGGGAATGCATTTTTAGTCTGCAGGGGCAAAGTGATGAAGGCAGCAAAATGGGTGAGTTGCATTTCACTGTCAAACATTGTACAGAAGGGGAGGGCAGCACCTGAACGACTTAATTTGTCTTAATGGTAGTTATTGATGACTCCTGCTTAATGTTGTTACCCTCTCTTCTTCCCCTCTTAATTCATGCTTAAATGACTTCAAGACATTTCCACTCCTGTTTAGGTTAACTGATCTGTGTTGACAGTTCATGGATTGCAGCCATCCTTGCAAGTCTGCATTCTCAAAGTGCAAAGTTAAGAGAGGCTACTCAGTAAAATAATTTCTCTGAGTAACATTTGGCTGAAGAATGTTTTAGTCCTCTAAACTAAAGGATGGTCATTCAGTGGTCTGGTCATTTTAGCTGTTCTACACATTAGAAAGCTGTAAGTATTTTTTTAAATTATCTCAGTGATGTAAGGCTTGGTCTTTTGTGCAAGTCATTCTAATGATTTAACTTGCCTATGGGTAAAGTAGACTGCCAAGTGAAGATTTTTAAAGAGTTCTAATCCATTTTTTATTAAGGAGGAAAATACAACAGGGTTAATAAAGCATTGTTGGGTGCTAAAGTCGGCAATTTGTACAAATTTTCTGCTTGCTTCAGGTTTAGAAAGATGCTATATAGCCAGGCTTAGTGATCCTTTGGTGGTACAAAGTATTTTGTGTGTGTGTGCTGAATGGATGAATGTCTGAGGACTCCTGAGTGATGAATTCAACTTAAAAATTGTTACATTTTGACAAGCATCAAAATAGTATCTTCTTAACAGCTAGTTCATGTCTTAAGTCTACTTACAGAAATTAATTCCAATTAGTTCTCTCTAGATTCCATGTTAATTATTTTGAAGACTAATCTCTTGGGGGATTTTTCTCCAGGAATAAGTTTGTATTAGTAACACTAAATGTCTCATTCACAAATTGCAAACACTCCCAATTTGTTGTGTTTTAACACTAAATGTTGATTTTTTTTCCCTGTATAATGTAGCTTGTATCAAACACAAGTTCTCAGTGATAGCAAAACTTCAGAAAATTAAATTTTTTCTCAACACTATGCAGGTAGGAGAATGTTGCAAATTTTTAATTTTGATGCAACATGCTCCAGGAAGACCTGTATGTGAAGGGAAAATATGACTCTGAGTAGTTCTTTGGATTTTGTTGCTCCGTGTTGCTCACAGTTTGAGCGTTGTGTCCTCTGGTGGATGCTGTGTGTGGCTCAGGATGAGTCGTGCTGAACTCTGACCTCCCTCAGCAATGCTGGGCCTTGTGCTGCTCCATCTCAGAGCATTCCTTCACAGAACTCGGTGAAAAACTTCCACATTACTAGGAACCTTTCTCTAAAGGAAAGACTGAATCAGAGTTCAGAAAACTCAGCTTGACAACTTAGTAATATTAAATTGCACCTATTTGTGTGGAAATAGAAACAGTAGTGGAGATTACATTATAAACTGCCCTACTGGGTTTTGATCTGTACAAATTGCCGTTGGCTTTCAGTGGTGAGTCCTTAAACAGTGGGTGATTATTTAAACAACCCCAAGCCTCTCCAGTTAACTTCCCACTGCTGTCTTTATTTACACCCTCCTGTTCCCAGGACACCCATCTATCCTGGCTGCTCCAAGTTGTTTCTAGCAAGCTGTATTTTCTGAGGTGTCCATGGAGAGCCAATGTTTTAATTTTGATTAGTCAAACTAATTTCAAAGTGTTTTTGCACTGCTGAGGTTATGTGTAAACTTACACTAGTTCAGTGAAGT
This sequence comes from Cyanoderma ruficeps, assembly GCA_008694505.1. NCBI lineage: Eukaryota > Metazoa > Chordata > Aves > Passeriformes > Timaliidae > Cyanoderma > Cyanoderma ruficeps. The sequence goes on along the minus strand of VZDJ01000174.1, from coordinate 6,962,356 downwards.
GAGATGTGCATAAAGGATTGTATTTTATTTTATGATGATTTATTTAGGATCTACTTTAAAGGTCTTCCTAATTCTTAGATTTAGCTAGAATTAATCTTTAAGATAGAAAGAAGAATTTACCAGTTTTTTACCAACTTTAACTAAATCTTTGACAATGTATAATTTTCAGAGTAAGGAGCTAAGGAAAACTTCACTGCAACAGATGAGAATTATTTTGCTTGAGGAAGAAAAGTTTGAAGTGATGAGCTGTAGAGTGGATTCTATATGTAAGTGATTTCTCAGACTTTGGTTCATGTGAAAACAAGGTGCTTCTTAAGTAAGCAGCTTGTGCAAGTAAGAATAAGGAAATAAACTTGAGGTTGTGAAAACTGACAAGCACAGGAACAAAAATCTTCCTGATATTTAAGAGCTGAGTAGTGTTGGTATCTACAGCTATGTATTAGATTTATGACCACTATATTTTTGTAATATGCAGATTTAGGTATGGAATATCTTTATTATCTTAAATCACATTAGACACAAACCACTGACCATTATGGCTATTGTAAACATCAACAAAGTTGGATTGGACATTAAAATGACAATATTTTGTATGCTTGGAGGGTATTTCTCAAGACTATTCTAGCAGGTGTAATTAAAGTTACATTGCTTCATATAAATAGTGCTTATCAGTTTTAACATCTTGTTTGTTGGTTTGTGGACACTGTTGGCTTGTAGAGTTTCAGCAGCATCATTTAGAGTGATATTTCATTTAGAGGAGAATTGCACTTAACTAATGGTTTTACACAGGATGGCTGGTGAATCTTTAAAACTGCTTGGAGGGCTACCTCATTGTGATGTAAGTATTTTTTGTGGGGATCATTTAGGAATCAGTCTGCAGAATTACCAAAGTCTCATAGTAAATGTAACATGACATGCCCCATTACTGCTGTTGGGAAACACACCAGATCTGTTCTGAGCAAATGCCATCCCAGGAAAAATATCTATTGAAATCATCGAGAAAATTTAGTCATAAATCTCTTAAAGCTACTGAGAAGTCATCATTAGGCAATAATTTCTTGATTTATCTGATAAGAAATTAACAATTAAATGAAAATTGTCACATTAAAGTTCCAGTGGGTAACTTACTAAGCCTGGCTTGTACCCAGAACTGTCTGGCCCTTGCTTGGACTTTTGGCAGCACTGTACAGCACAAGAGGATCCAGATATCTCTGAGCACTGTAAACCTGAGGGGGGAAACAGCTTTTATTAAACAATGAATTGGTGATCCTTGAGAGTTCTCCCAGTGACCCTGAACAGTTTGCAGGTCACCAGTACTATGTGAGCTGGCAACTACCTTTGTTGTAGTAAGAAAATGCAGTAAGAAAAGTATAATTATTGTGGTCACTGTTAAATGGCAACAGCAAGTTCGAGCTAGGAGCTAACTTGCAAGTGACCAATAAAATATTCCAGGGATATTCGGTACTTTCAAGTGTGCAAAGTGAAAGAATTTTCTTCATCATGTAGCTAAGATTTCCAGCTAAAATTAGTGCCATGATTTGATATGAAAATTGCATGGCTTTCTTGATTCTTGCTCTGTTGTGAGTTTCCTTTCATCTTACCAGCTCTGAGAGGGGTACCCTGCCATGTGGCTCCAACACAGCTGCTGTGGTTGGCCCTTCCTCCTTTGGGGTAAAACCTCAGAGTAAAATCTTGCAAGAAGACATGCAATTACTAGCCATGCTCTGCCAGATTATTTTTAGATTGTTCTTTGTAGCTCTGTTTGTTCTTTGTCATTAAATCTTTTCCTAACTCATGCTGCCATTGCTGTTTATCTCAGTGCTGCCAAAACCTTCTGGCACGCTAATAAGGTAGTGTAAATCCAGAAACTGCAGTTCTTGAAGTAAAGGTGTTCCAGGAGAGCAATCCTGAGACATGCCTGTTCTGCTTTAGTCAAGTCCTCCTCAGACATCCTTAGTGTTTGACAGGTAAAGTCATCTGACTGCTTTAAATATACTTGGCTTGTAATAACGAGATTGAGTGTTGCTCAGCAGTGCTTTGTGCTGGCTTGAAGACAGAGCGTTCTTGAGAACTGGAGTGTTAGTGGGAAGGAAATGAGGTGAACTGTGGGAACTGTTGGACACAAAAGTACAGAAAATTACTGCTTTCTGATAGGTAATCTATAATGTGCACCAGAAAAAAAGTAATTCCAAAGCCCAGTTCAGCCTAACACTGTAGCCTTGTAACATGGAATGTCTCAGCCCTCTTTTGGAAGTGCTGGGTCTCCATGAGTGCACAGCAGAGATGTTGTGATCCACAGAATGACTGTGCAGCCCAAACCAGGCTGGCACTGTGATTTTTAAGATCAGTTCAGTTTGGAGATGCACCTCTTCTTGTTGCTATGAAAGGTACAATTCTTTGTGTCCTGATAACTCACTGTTATCTTTAGTCTCCCTCTGGAGAAGTGTTGTGTGATTGGGATATGAAAAAAAGCCAAAGTCGTTTGCTGCTGAGCCTCCTTTCAGAACAGGAATGGCTTGAAAGATTGGCCCAACAAATGGGGCTGATATAGCGAGATTGGATCAGCACCAGTGTGTCAGAGTGATGAAGGGAAAACCATTCTGAAGAGTGGAGTGAGCAGAAGTGCTGAATCCTCCCCACTTGCAAAGCTGTCTTTGAGAAGCAGACTTTCTAGAGAGGAAAGAATCCTTAGGGAAAAATAGAATTGAAAATAATGAGGTGCAGAGGAGGCATAGTCTCCTTAAGAAAAACTCCACAATTCACTTGAGGGAATGTTACTGTCCCAGAAAGGCTTCATCTTTAACAATAATGATTTAAATAAATCCAGATATGTATCTTAAAATGAACTTGTGCCTATTGCCTCCTAGCTTATGCTAGAAACTTGACAGGATGCTTTTGTGGCTCACCTAGAAAGGAAACTTGCTAAAAATGCAGATATGACTGTCACTTGGGAGAGAATTTCTTTTGCTATTTTTCAAGACCTAAGAAATGCATTTGAGTAAATCTCATACTGTCCATTACAGGATGCTGACCAAACTTCATCAACAGTCTAAAATGCTGCTTAGGATAACATTTTCTAGATTAAAATAAAAACATCACTGGAAAATTATTCAGAGTTCCGTTTGCAACTTAAATTCTTCACCTAGACTGTTGCTTGAGTGGGAAGGGAGATTATTAAACTGGTATAAGCGATGAAGTCCTTGCTTTTGAAGCAAGTGGTGCTAAACTTATTTGTGGCCCAGAGTATTGGGTGTGCTTCTGAAATGGATCTTCCAGCCCAGTTTTGTTGAAAAGGGACCCAGTTGACTTGGAGGCCACTCAGCAACACACATCAGACCTGGGAAGTGCAGATGATGGAGAGATTTGCTTCCCAGGTGTGCCTTTGATCTGATTTAACATGCTCATGTAGCTGCACCTGAAGCCTTTCAGCTTGGTATGCAGAGCCTGGTTCCGCATAAAATTGTTGACCTTTTGGTTAGTTACAAGGGGTTTGAGAATAATTAATTCCAATAAGCTGGCACGACAAGGAGTAGTGAAGCATAGGAAACATTCAGTGCCCCAAGCATCCAAAATAACTAACTAACTTTAGGTAGATGTTTCCTTCATGTTTCTTCAAAATCTAAGTCTGGAGATGATTTTAAGTCGCCTTGTGGCTTTAGTCCCCTTTGGATAAGATTTTTTTGAAAGCAGGGCAGTTGTTAGCAAAAGCTGAGATTTCACATAGCCATATGTCCTCAGGCTGGAACTTGGTGGCTTTGCTTTTGTTAAAGCTGATGCTCAAAATTTGGGGTTTTGAGCTGATGCTCAACATTTTGGTTTGTGATTGTGGGGGTATTTTTTTGCAAAAGGCAAAGTTGAGAACCCTTACAGATTTTTGGTTGGGTTTTATTTGTTCTGTTCTTAAGATTTCTAAGACTGTGGAACTAATCTTAAAACAAGAAATGATAAATGTCTTTTCTGAACAGCACTGCAGTGTATGCCTTCTAGGGCAAGCTTGCTTTTAACAACACCCAGCAGATTCTGCAAATGTGGCTTTTGTGTTAGGCAGGGGTTACTTTATCTGCATGTTGGCAGCTGCAGAAGAGGGATTAGCTGAGAAAGAAAGCAGGAGGGAGGGAGCAAGATGTATGCAGCTCCTGGTCTTGATTTCTAAACTTCCAAGTGGCCTTGAACTCTTCTTCCCATCAGAGGGTTGCCTTGAGACAGGCGAGCTGCTGGGTGGTGCCTCCGGGTGTGAGCAGAGGTGCCATTCTCACACGGCTCTTGGGAAAGCTGATTGGGTGAACTTTATGTTGTTACCTTAAATTACCTCTTCTGTCTGCCTCCTGATGCTAAGGGATAGATTTTAAAAGAACAGAGTGTAGTGTAATTTCAGTTATTTTTGCAGTCATGGATCTTGGAATCAGCTAAATTTGGCAGAGTGCAGCAGTTCCCTTAATATTGTGACTCTGGGTGTAGCAGAATGAAAAGCAGGGTTTATTCCCTGGAGCACGGCAGGATTCGGGTGCAGCTGGCCCTGTCCTGCAGGGCCCCGCTCGGAGCCGCTCCCTGCGCGGACCCCGCAGCGCTCCGCGGCTTCTGCGGCGGTGCCGCGTCCGCAGCCCCCTCTAGAGCCCCGCTGTTCAGGGAGCTGCTAAGGAGCTTCAGCGTCTCACACAGCGCCCTGTGGAGCTCAATGCATTGCCATTTTTCTTTTCGGCGGCGGGGGGGGAAACTGTCTTGTGGAAAGGATAGAATTGGGGCTCCCCCGCCCGCAGAGGCTGCCCCGCTGCGGGAGCCCCGAGCAGCCGCGGCCCTGCCGCCCTCCCGCGGGGTTGCGTTGGCTGCGCGCCCCGCTCCCGTCTTCCCGCAGCGCTACCTTAAGGGGCTGGTTGACATCAGCCGAGTGGGCTGGGCGGTGTGGGTGGGATTTCCTGTGCTGGAGGTCAGCTGCTCCCGTCCCTCTCCCGTCCCTCCCAGCCGCCCGGGTCCCGCTCTCCCCGCGCCGGAGGGACCCGCATCCTCCCGGCTCCCTCCTCTCGGGTTGGATTTACATAGTGATGTGTAAACTACAGGATGCCCAGCAGCACTGGAAAGAGGTTTAAACCTACGAAATACATCCCGGTCTCCACAGCAGCTGCCTTATTAGTGGGTTCGACTACTTTATTTTTTGTTTTCACGTAAGTACCGCTCTGGCGGAGGGGGGGCCCGGGCTGGGGCCGCCCGGGCCGGCGGGGGGAGGCGGCTGGGCTTGACAGTCTTCCAGGCCCTGCCGCTGCTGGTCCCGCTCCCCGCCTGCCTCCTGCTATCCCTGCCCGGCTTTGGTTTGCAGAGGCTCACGATCTCTCCCTATCATAAAATGTGCCTGACAGTCAGATCCACCATTTCACGGCACGTAAAACCCCATCAGCCTCCCGCAGCTGCCGGCTGTGTGCATCAGAGACGCCAGAACCCCGCAGCCCCTCTGCCCGTCTGTGCAGGGCTGGTGTACGGGAGAGAAATGCAGCCCCAGCCGCCCCGCTGCCGACAGGCGTGTATCGAGCCTGTGTCTCAGCTGGCCGGAGTGTCTGTGCTCCAGGAGGGAGAGCTGGCCTCTCCCGTTAGTCTCTCGCTTGTCTCAGGGTTTATCCGACACAGCCTTTTCAAGTGAAAGGAATCCTATTCTAAGCATTACCGATTTTACATATTTTTATGTAACTGTTCCTGAAAGCTTGAGGAGCTAATGAACAAATTTACATTTGCTTGAAGGAAAGACGAGGAAACTTTTCCTCTCTCTGTTTCTTCTTCTCTCATTCCCTTCTCCCTTAAAATGCAGGCTGGATCTGTGGCTGTCGGTTTGCAGCTCTCCTGTAGTTATATTAATATGTGAGTGCTGTAGTGCTTCGGCTGTTTCCATACACTCGAGTTCTGTAGCTCGCTAACCCTTCCTGTGCAGGGGTAGCGGCACCCTCCTGCAGAGGTGTCCGTGTTTCCCGAGATGCTACAAAACTGTGCCCTGAAAGGAGCTTTGACTAAGCTGTGTTTGGGAAGGTGAAAACATGGCTATTGAATATTAAGATTTATTGTTTCACTTATTTTGGAACTCTGGTTTCCTTGTTTTGCCGTTGCTATTTTTTAACCGAGCTCAGTGAAGCTGTTGGAAGCAGAAGGCTCTGTAGGAGTGGGAGTATGTGTCTGTGTCATTATCTTTTGTGGTTTGGCTGTGATATGATTCTCGATGTTTCAAAATGCTCATCATTGGTATGGTAATCTCAATGTAGGATTTCAGAATAAAATGTAAATGTTGTTTTGTCTAACAGTTTCTTAAATCGGAACAGATTTTGACACTGAGTTTTGCTCTTGACTTAATATACGTTGATTTTTTCCTTGCTTGTTTTCAGTGCATTTGATATGAAGTAGGGATAAATCCTATCAGGATATTACAGTGTTTCAAGAATTGGTCAAGTCTTAAGAGCTAGTACAAGTATCAGCCTATCATTCATCATTTGAGCATCTAATTATAGTTTGGTGCTCACAGGCAAACATAGGACAGAAGTAGGCTTTTGTGATGAACTTGGTTGACACTGGAGTGGTGAATATTAAATGGTAAAAAAAAAGAAGGGGGGCTTAATGCCAACATTTCTTTTTCTGGCTGCTTGAGGAATGGATGCACGCTAAGGTTGTTTTGGAATCTGTATATTTGTTTTCATATGATACTTCCCGTGTAGAGCTGCAAATTACTTAGTGATGTAAGACTTTCCTGGTAACACAGTTGTTGTTGAAACATCTTTTTGGCAGCAGGTCATCAATGGAGATTTGTTTTACGATTTGTATGGAAGAAGCAATTGCCTTTAATCTATTGCTGAATCTGAAACTTCGCTCTGCTCCCTCTGTTATCAGTGAATAATTACATGCAAAATGAAGTATTTTAAGGATCTCTCCATATTGTAACTTGGCCTGTGTGTCTTGAAGTGTTAGTAAATTTTTTGAGGATTGTTCCAGACATACGTTCTCTGCTGCTGCCAAGTCTTGTGTGTAATAAAAGTAACACATAATTGAGCAACTGTTGTCAGGCAGAATCTGAAGTCCTGTCCATTCAAAAATACTCAGATGAATTAGTATGGGAATGGTGTTGTTTTTCATGCTGAGCAGTTTTAGTAAAATCTATCTTTGTTGTGGAATTAAAGCAAGCCATATGCATGAGATTAGTTTCTTTTGTATGGCGGTAGGTTTTTCCCCCTGTCTGGAGCATTTCCATTTTTTATCTTTTTTCACAGGCAGTGTTTTGTCTCCTGAAGATCTTTTTGTTGTGATATGTTATTAAAGGGTGAGATAGACCTGAATTTTCAGGTGTGTTGATTTGTCCAACTCGTTTGATGTTGGATAGAGTTCTGATATGCAGCAGTTGAAACACTGGCCTAAAATTGTTCTAGCAGTTTCAGCAGTGCTTTTGGTACAATCCATGCTTGCTTGTCATAGCACCACAATTTAATGAGATGAAGATTTACATGTGTGTTTATTAATTCCTTATTTGTGTCATTAAGTTCTAAGGCTGCTGTGTCTGCTAATGAAGTAACCTGTATAAATACGTGAAACTGATGATGAATGGGATTTCTATCGAATTTTGGGTGCAGAGGACCTCAGTGAGATGTCATGGATTAGAGCAACTTCAGCGCAGTGGAATTGAATAATAGAGGATAATACATGTGGAAAAATTGAATAAAAACTATTTTTAAACGACTTACTGAATAGAAAAAAAAAATAAGCTTTTTAGGGGGCTGGAAACATTTCTGAGTAACACGTATGAAAACAGAACCTCTGACTTGGCTTTTCCCCTAGACACATTTGTGGTCTCATGCCACACATTATGAGTGTCTTCTGCTGGATGAAAAGCTCTTTGAACTTGAAGACCAGGGTTAGCTTTTTAGCAATGTGGTCTTTATTTTTAGCTTTTTTTCCAAACACCTTTGCTAAAAAGCAGCACATAAAGAGTGTTTGAAATACACAGTGTCTGCTATTAGCTCATCATGGTGCTGATCAGTGGTACTGTTATACTTCAGGAAAATTCCATTTTAGATTCTCCTTTATTCTTTTTCCTCAGCTAAACATTTAGGATTCACTGTATCACTGCTATATTTCTTCTGGTTTTATGAGGGGGAACTAAACTATTTAGCTATCAAGATTATTGCCTGGAAAGGCAGCTAAATATTGTAGTTGTATTATCACAGGCTTTTAGCACTCCATGTGTGTTCCTTCAGTAATAAATACAGTGTCTGAGTAGGTGGTCTAATTTGTCACAGTGGGAGAGTAAACAAGCATTGACTCTAAGCATTATGAAGGAACATATCAATAATGTTGTATAGAATGATTAAGTTAATTTACTTATATGAGCAAATCAAATGGTGTAATGAAGGAAGAACTAATTCTTCTTAACATAGGACAAATCCAGTGATTTGGTTCTACATACCTGAACTTTTTTCTACCAAAATCATTTTTAATTCATCGTTCTCATAAGACTTTTTGTTAGAGGTAACCATTTAATCTGTTTCAGTGAAGTCTGGGCTCTTAAGCCTTGAACTGCCGAGTGCTGTGATGTAAACCTAATTGTATTCATTCAAAGACTTCCTTTCAAGAGCTTGCCACCTTATTTTAGGCTGTGCAACTTCAGTGTTAGCAGAGAATGCAGCTTAATGGTCAGCAAGCAGAATGTCACCTGTGGCCAGTTGGAATCAGTGATCTAAAAGGACTTTTCCAACCTAAATGATTCTATAATTATTCTGGAGCTAGTAGTTCTCTTCACCTGCATAAATTGGCTACTCGCTGTAGTTGTTGGTGCTGAGAACTTCTGAGTTAGTTCAGCAGCTGCAATACCTTTGTCTGGAGATTACACAGCCAGCTGAAAGCATATGGTTTTAAGGGGAAACTGTGGCTCGTTTTAGTAAGGAGAAAAAAGCTCCTCATTCTATCACTGAATATTGTAGGCCTGAAGTTTCTGATAAAATACCCATTTTCAGACTATTTTCTGTAGCATGCAGCCTCTTGAGCATCTTTGAAATACAGTAGAAACATGTAATTCATAACAAAGGTCTGGGTGCTACTACTTCTCTGATATAATGGTAGTAACACTGCTGTATATTATTTCTTTAAATGGGATAATAAAATGGGTAATTTTCTGTGTGAAGTGAAAGCACAAATAAGGTGAAAATTCATTCAGTCAGTACTGAAAATGTGAACAACTTCGTTTTCAAGAGTCATAATGGGAGATAATCATAGATATACACCACAGACATCTGCAATTGGCACTCTAATGCAGTCTGTGACACAGGGAGTCTAATACCAATAACCTTCAGGAAACAATTGAGAACTGATAAATTGGTGTGGAAGAGCAACTGAAGTTGAAGTTGCAGTAGGGATGGAAAGAAAATAGAGAAATAGCCTAAGCCTGTGCTGTTCAGATGGCAGAGGGAGGAAGAATGGCTGGTAGACTGTGCTCCATAGCAGGGCTGCTGGATTTACCTTAACAGGGAGGAAAGCTTGGCTTCAGTTAATGAATAGTTAAAGAAAAATTGGTGTTCCTCCCACATTTGTATATCATGTTACTGCATTTCATGAACTGGAAACACTCAGCATTTCTGTAGTGAGACATATATGAATCCAGATGCACTTATGATACAGTCACCCCTTAAATCATAAGCACTACCCCCTTCCTGCAGTTATCTGGTCCTGCACTGGAACAGCCTTAGAATAAACAGGTAGCAGCACTTTAAAGTTTAAAAATATCATAACCATTCTGGATGGTAGTTAATGAAATATAGTGATATGTGTACCTAGAGTTCTTTAGCTATATGTTAGATCTTTTCCTCTTATGACTTGCATATGTTCACAGATCAAAAAGGGAAAAATACAGTCTGCTGTTTTCACTTGGGTTTGTTTAGTCACTAGCAAAGGCCAAGCTAATAGAAGATCATCTTTGCTTTAGTGAATTTGATTTGTATCCAAAGATGTTTTCCTTGCCTAAAGTATTTAGTTCCAGATGTTCAGATGTTCACTTCTGCCAGTTCAGTGTTCTGATTTCAGTTAGAACAAATGATAAGATGTGATTTAAAATGTATTTTTACAGATGTTATGGAGCTTCATCTGTAACACAGGTGTGTTTTATACCAGCCTAGAGGAAATAGAATTGAATGCTGAGAAGTAGATGCACAACAAAGAAAATAAAGATAAAATTGTAACTCAGATTCTTTTATCTTAATATGCTGCTGGACAGCATGAATTCTTAGAGTGTGGTCTTACATCCTTGTTACTGTTTGGCTTCTGCCTGATAACTTGCTGAAGGCTATTTGTGGATTTGGGAGAGCTCTGGTGGCAGTTGCTTGTGCTGTGTGATGCCAGACGTTCCAGGTGTGCTGTGGGGTGTATGAGAGCACATGGAAACTGCCACTCCACAAATCTACTTTCCCTCCATCCTAACCAGGTGGTCATATCCGATATCCTTGGCATTCTGAAAACTTTCTCTACCTTGTCTGTTTCTAGCCATGCTAGGGGTCCATTTGATAGTGGTAATGCTAATTATGAAACAGAACAAATTCCCTCCTCCTTGAATGTGCTTTCCACACCATTCTTCACTACTTGGAATATTGATGTATTTCTGGTTTTTCTTTTTTTGTTTGTTTGTTCATTTGCTTTCTATATGCCAAGCCAATAAATTGCTGGAGCTGGTAGGGAGCAGCTTCACTGACAACCATGCAGGTGACACTATACAGGGGAAAAAGAGTGTGCAGAAAGTGTGCCTCAGTTTAATCAGGTGAATTTTAAAACTGCACAGTCACATACTGATTTCAAGCAGTGCGGTTTGGCCTCCTGAGATACCTTAGCATTTTCCATGTTAGATGCATCTTTAATGGCAGGTTTTTCCTGTCCACTCTACCTGCAATCCAGAAGAGGTAACACTTGCTTGGCTGACCTGAGTCATCTCAGTTGTCATGTCTGTAAGCTTCTGAAAAATATTTACTTTTGTCATGACAAAGAAATGTCCTTTTAAGCTGTGGCAATTTGATCTTGCTATGAAGTTTTTGGAAACAGAATCTGGACAGACTTGTCATTCTAGATAAGACAGGCAGTCTCAACAGGAAAATATATTTAACTTAAGTGTGAAAAGTTTTTGGTTTATTTTTTAATGCTTTAAGAAGCCTCAGTTTTACTGCTTTTAGCTAGTTGATTTTATGATCTTTGCTTCCAAGGGCAGTGATATTTGCTTCCAACAGCAAAGCTGGCAATACAGGACATTTCTGAAAGCTATTAAAATTCATTCCTTTAGAAAAAACCCTGATATTTTATTATCAGTGGGAATATTTTTTCTTCCTGTAGTTTTAGAAAGTAAAAAGGAGAATTGTGTTTGGTGAGGGCAGTAAATGTCTACACATGTTCAGCTGGGGATGCAGAGCTCTCTGCAGCCACTGCAGTGGTATTTCAGTGCTCACTGTAGATCCACTTTGAAAAAGGCAGAAGAGCTACTGGAATGGAAGTTATTGCTGTACATGGGCTACAGCTGTAGTCAGTGTGTGATTTATGCCAGTACCAGCCTCCTTTCTGTTCTTCCTAATAAACAGAGATTAAGGTCATATGGAAATAAGAATGAGAGTATCTCAATTAGATCAGGGTGGGCCTCAGCCTTTGAACAAGTACAGGAGCAATTTTTCTTCTTTTTTGTCTAAAGTCCTTTTCAAGATGCTGATTTAAATACTGTCCTTGTTTGTCCAAGTGTGCCACATGTGTATCCTTTTATAAATAGAAACAATCTCTACAAGATTGTTCAAGCTCAATTGGTTTGTTAGTAATGTCAACTAAGGAATGTTATTGCCGAAAACACAAAAACTGAGAGAGAAATACATGTGATCTTGGAGATCTGATTTTTGATAGTTGCTAATTGTGCACGTAACATTATTGTGTAAACAACTAATTCTGCTACTACCTGCTCCTCAGCTGAAATCAGCTGTAGGATCCTGTGGTGTGGGGATCTCTGGGGGATCTGTGAGAGGTGATCTGGAACAGGTTTTCTATGCTCATGTAGCGCATAAGCTACAAGGAAGCTTTTCAAGGCCAACAAAGGGAACAGCAAAAAGGAACTATGAGGTTTGTTCAGTTTGCACTGGATGATGTCTGAAATACAGCAGTAAAGTGGTGTAAGCCAATTTAAAGCATGAAGGAGATGCACACTAGAGTGGGGGAGAAGTATTGTAAAAGCTACACAAGCTACACTTGTTTAATCAGTGCAGAAGTGGAACACTGATTTACTGTCCTTTGATTCAAGCCAGTAGATACAATACTTATTTCTCTATAATCCAAGAGTAATGTTCAATTTGGCTGCACTGTTACAGAGCTACTATTAGTTGATCATTTGTCACTGGGAGCAGCTAATGAAATTGAGAGGAAGAGACATGGGGGTTGAGACAGAAATGCTGCAGTTTTTAATGGAAACTCTGTATTGTTCTTTTGCAAGGAGTACCATAGATTGAAAAAACCTACTCAGCCTTGATCTTATTTTACCATGGAGAGGCGATTTTAGGGATCCTTGCTTGGAGATTGGAAAAATTAATTCCAATGAGTACACCACAGTGTACTGTCTACTACATAAATCCTCAGCCAGTAATCTGTATCCAGAAAGAGGATTTAATTAGTCACTGATTGGTTTTTTTGCAATTACTAATGCAATTTAGCTAGACTTGCTTCAAAGCTGTCCAAAGTGCCTAAAATTCTGTGCTTTAAATGTATTGTGGAAACACTAGTGGGTGCTTGATTCTTTGTTTTTCTCAGGATGGATGTTGTGGAATAAACTGTACAGTAACCCATATTTAAATATTGCTGTGGTTACCATGGTTCTCTGTGAAAATGTAAACATAGAATTTGTGCACTTCAAATGTGAAATCCCTATGAAATACCTGTTCTCTGCTGATGTGTGTTCAGATCATCCAGCAACAAAAGACAGGGGTGCCAGGTGGAGGAAAAATACCTCTTGAATTTGAAATCTAAACATCAAAGCAGCTGTTTGTGTATGTGTGCACCATGAAATGCTACTCTCCAGAAAACCTTGGTACACACTCAGACTAAATTAATCACAGAATATTCTTAAATTAACAAATTACCTTTTAAGTTGGAGCCCAACAAAGCAAACTTGAGACTGCTTAAATATATAAGGGCCTTCATAAATAAAGCCAGACAAAGCGTTATTCTCCCAGGATTCTTAAAACTAAATTGGCATTTACATTAGCTCTTATTCATGTCTTCAGGGAAATAATGTAATGTAATATCTATATCGACACAGTTTAAGTACAGTTCTGGGAATAAGGAAAGCTTGGACATTTCTATAAACAAGCATAATTTTAATTTAAACTTGGGTCAATCATAGAAATGCTTCAAAATGGAAAAGTTCAGCTTAAAACTTTTCCGCTTACTCTGATCCCAGTCGGCTAGGAGAGGCAGGTATTTTTTTATGGAAAAACACTTCCTCTCCCCCTTTTCAGCCAGTTCAGTTTCAAAAGTTATTTAGGATTATTTTCATTGTGTATAACCTCCCTTTCAGTTCTTTCTCGTGAGTGAGATCTCATTTTGCATGTTTAGCTTTCTCTGAAGATTAATGTTTGCCCCAGCAGTAAGACTCTCCAGATGTGTTATGATCTAATAATGCTGTGGTTAACCCTTGTCTGCTGTCAGCAGCTTGCTGAACCACCTCCTGTGTTTTACCAAACCCCAGCATTTGATGATGTAGTTTCCTGGCTCCAAACAGCAGGAGCCATGAGTTGTGTAGGTGGGCAGCTCTCCCTCCATGGGGTTTGTGTCTGGCACTGGGCTCAGGAGCCACTGCCTGGAGACTTCCCTGTGGAACCATGCTGTTAACCTGGTTATCCTCCAACATCCCAAGGCACGGTGAGGGAGCAGGGTCTTGAGGATGTCTGTATGGTCATCTTCATGTGCTCACACCTGTGACTTTGACCAGTAACTCTAGGTCTCTAAGTTCTTGTTTCATTTTGGGGTTTTTTTTAATTATTGTCTCATTTCTCTGTTATGTTCTGTGTAAGTCTCACATCTTTCTTTTCTCTTTGAAGCTGGCTTTGCACATACTGTATCTCGTGTAAGTGGCTAATGAGTCTTTGCGGCAAAAACAGTAAGAGCATTAACAGGCACTAGATTTTTTTTTAATTACTAAGTTTTGAGAATTCTGCAGAAAGAGAGATATGAAATGGCTGCTTTTTGATACACAGCACAAGTCAAACAGAAGGAGATAGGAAGCCTCTGAATCCGATAAGGTGATTTCTAAATCATGTATGGAATTTGTAGCATCTGCACCAACAAAGGAAATTAATATCTGCTACAGAAATTTCAGTGCAAAGACAATGCAGGATTAAAATAACAGGACTTTCTGGGTGTGGCCATTGAATCAACGTAATATTTTTTTTTAGTTGTGAAGCAAAACTTCTAATCCATGTCCAGATAATTATGTATCAGAAATAAAATGTAAGGACTGCCTCAGCTCTCCTGGCAGAGCTCTGCTGAGAATGTTCCCTCATCTTACATAATCTATTAATTTTGAAATCAAAGCCAGTCTGTATGAGCAGTGCTCTCAAGAATCTGGTGGACAGTGGAGGAGGACAAGCAGATACAGTTTTTTTGTAATATTAGAAGGGTTGATTCCTTGAAATGAAATGGTTCCGGTTGTGTCATCTTTGTGTATTTTTAGAATATGGCATTTGACAAATAGATTGCAATGATAATAAGATACAAGGTCTTACATGTGCCATTGAATTTGGCTTGCTGATGATAATAAACAGGTTGGAAAACATCTGCTTTCCTTCTCTGCTGCTTCAGTTGAGAAGACTTTGCTCGGCGAAAGCTGTGCTACTCCTTAGGAAGTCACCATCCCTTCTGGTCTCCAGTAATGTAACTTGTGAATAAAGTCATCAGAGCTATAATCCCTGTTTACTTCCCAAACTGAGGCAGAGAGGCACTGTACAACTGGAGTGCTGGTGCTTAACAAATTTTGCACAGATGAGCCAACTACAAGCTGAAGCCATGTCAGCCCAGGACTCAATGGAGATCATTCTTTCAGAGAGAGCTTCTGAAGATTTGCCTAATTCTACAGTTTCTACTCCATCTAATGTCATTTTGGGCCATCCATTGTGCAGCAAGGCTGTTTTGTTTCTTGAACACTGCATGAATGTATGAATAGAGAGATAAGTGTACTAAAGCTTTGTTGTCTCTCTTTAAAAGTTTAATGGTAACATTGTAGTCTTTAAACTTTTATTTGTATGTAATTCCACAATGACTAGTTACTTTTGCGAGTAATTTTTCTTGCATTGTATTACAAAGACTAGTGGGATAGAGCTAAACATGATATCTATGGTTTAAGAACTGAAAAATTAATGATTCCTCCTCTAGCCTGCTGTGTTTGATTTATAATTCATATCTGATAAGAGACATGCTCTTCTGAGCCAGCTATCATCTCTCCATTTACATCTAGGTGGGTTTTTTTAAATTCTTCCTATGGTGAGTGCTGGGAGGTTGTGAATTTTGGGCCCTAGAGTGCTCCTGAAGAAGATTCCCAGATACACATTTTCTCCACCTCTCATTTCCCACCGGAGACTTTATCTTCTGTAGGATCTGGCCCCAGGGCTTGTGTTGCCCACAGCTGCTGTCACAGCCCACTGCCATGACCTGTGACTTTTAGCATAACCCAAGTACATGGTTTACCTTTCAAAGGCACTTGACAGCAGAAGGAAGTGGAGAACAACGAGGGTTTTAAATGTCCTGAGTAGCTGCTTCCAGCCACTCTGCCTCTCAGGGAGAGGCATGGCTGTGGACTAAGCTATGAGCCCTTTACAGAACACATCTCTCACTTCCTATGTTTGGTCTTTTCTATCACTCTGGATCTTCCTGGGCTTACCTGGCTGCATCTTGTCTGCCTCTTGTACTGTTTTTTTTTTTGCTGTTCTCTGTCTCTCTCAACAGGTGATCTCCAGGTCAGTCAGTTCAGGTGGATAAAGCCTTTTGCCCAATACACACACCAAGGGTGATCCACTGCTTGTTTACCCACTGAAATGCCAGAGTTGAGGCCTTACAAATTGCAATTCAAAATCTAATCTCATCTGTCGAGCTGGGGTGGCTTTTGGGGGTTGATGAAACAACTCTTCTGTATTGGAACCATAAGTGCTCTCAGTGGGCCACTGTCTTTATTGTGACTCACACATATTTGGCATCCTCTCCAAAGAGGCTGACCAACATTTCTATCTTCTTCCCTGCTAAAAAGTTCTGTATTCTTTGTGAAATTATTTTTTCCAGAACAGTAAGCTGAGTTGCTGGCTGGTCAAAAGGGAAAGAGATGTGTAGTAATTTGCCAGTTACATTGTCCTCCTCTGAACACAAGAGAGCCCTGTTTAGTGGAGTGAGACACTGATACCGCATTTTTGTGATTAATGTGTTTTGTGCTTTTGTTTGCGTCTTTGAGAATGACGTTATTTATTTTTGTTGCTTCAACTGTTTTGGAAATGAGAAAAAGCTATTTCGAGTGTAATATTGTCTTGGCATCATTAAAAAAGTATCTCTTCTTGCCAGTTTTTTTCTTGGTTCCCCTAGAAATGCATTTATTTTGGGCTGCCTCTCCATTGTGTATGTTGTGATAAGTCTCCAAAGTATCATACTATGCATGTGTGGATGGTGGATGCTTGCATGTCTGATGAGGGATTGATTCCCCTGGGCATGTGAGTCCTGCCAACTCCTCAGTTAGAAAACTTGAGGTTTTAATATACATTCTGTGTTTTAGTCCCAGTTGGGCTTCTGCTTTTGGAAGGCATTTCTTTTCCTTTTTAATAAAAAAAGCTTACAGTTATATTGAGCTAGTTAATTAAACAGTCTGCATCTAATTCAGATCTCTCCTCTTAGTTTCCTTCTCACTTTTTCTTAACTGTGCCTGCTTAAATAACCTGATGAAGCTATGTAAGAATTATTGAGATGGGTTGAAGCCCATCTAAAGCTAGAACCTGAATCTGACCTCCCGCCTTGCCCATTAAAATTTCACTGCAAAGTGATTACTCCAAGATATTCTGCATGCTTGGTGTAGATCCCTTGGAGGACTCTTGGTCCTTGTGGCTTGGCTGATAGTGTCCCTTCAGTGCCTTTATCATGCACATGTCCTGGGCCTTACCCTTCTGAAAGATGACTGTCTGTGGTCCAAGGACAAGATCCTGTTCTCTAACTCTGAAGGGATAAGCTTTTCAACATGAGAAAAGAATAACATTTTTCAGCTTCCTCTTGGAAACTTCTGAATCATTTTGGTTAAAGCCTAAATTGGAACAGATACTTTGCTTGAAGGGCAGAGGTAGCAGAAAGACTGCTGCCTAACAGTTAATTTGGCAAAGTGATTCAGAATGGAAAAAATGCAATATTGCTTTATACCTGTGCCTTCTCAGTCCCATCAACAGGTATCTGAACACATTCCATCAGCTTTTCCAGTGGGTGCTAGTCTTCAGATGCTTCTCTTCACTCCTTAGTTTTCAAGTTGGTCTTTCTAAATTTCAGGAAATACTGAACTTTCCCTCTGAAAGTCAGGCCTCTTAAAGTTGTTTCTTCCATAGGGTGACAGTCTTAAAAATTTATTGTTTGCTCTTTTTGTTCTTCTGCGTTCAGAAAACAGCAATTTAAGCTAAATTATCTCTTTTAGAAGAAATTTCAGACAATTTGCAGTCTGCACCCATTTAAGTGGTAGGGGGCGGGATGGAAAGACAGGAGAATATAAAAGAGTGCTATTATGAATTATTGTGCAGTAGGCAAGGATTTCTTTCACTCTTCCCCCCAGACCCCCAATTGACATATCTAAGGAGGAAGTTGCAGGGTGAGAAGGGATATTCTGATTTCCAAGGCAGTAACTAACACAGAAGGAATTTTGCATTTTCTCTAAGACTACACAAACACTTCGCTATCACTTACCTGACATTACCTGTGATATTTTGAAGGCTTTTGGAGAGAAGGTACATCAAGGGAGGCTTAGACTGCTGATTCTTACTCTTTATTTGCCAGCCTTGACTGGGTCTGTGATCAGAAAGCAGAAACTTGTCAAAAGTCAATACATCTACATTGAATTTCCAAATTATTATTACTATTCTACATCCAGATTAGCTTTCTTTTTGTGCTTATTTACCGGTATCTTGGAAATAGCCTTCTAAAAATATTAGCAATAGATGAATACAGGATGAATGCCACACTAGGCACACTTCAAAATGCTCTCATATATATGAAATCTAAAATTCTTTATTTCAAACTAAAGAAAAGAGAAAGGAAAGAAGTCAGAACCCCTAAGGGGAAAGTACTGCGCGTTCAGGTCTCTTGTCATGGCCTATTTGATTTATAAATATAAAAAAGTGTTTGTGTTCTAGAGCTGTGGCTAGTCCAGTGTCCTTTGTTGTTCTCCCATAATGTGACAATCATCCAAAAAGCTTGTTTCTGTGTGGATGCCATTGGGGTTTTAGGTGCAATATGATATAAATGTATATCTGGATATAAAGTGCCAATCTCCATTTTTGGGTGAGCCTTAAAAGAAGGTTCAGGCAAAATAAAATAGACATGTTTAGTGACAGTTCAGCATCACTTCACTTGCCATGTATGATCATCCTATCAAGAACTGCATCCTGCTGCGATGACAGTTTGCTGGAAACTCTCCACAGATTCATTGGAAGTTGGCTGAGCCCCAGCTCCGCAAATTACTGGTCAGAAGAGACTGTTTGTAGGGCACAGATCTATCCAATTTGTAGTGTTGATTTGATTCTTTTTTTAATTAACACTTTAAAAAGTGTGTCAGCAGAGTGCCAAAAAGACAAGAAATGATCAGCTAAAACATTTTATTGCGGCATATGATGCTGTTCCATATTATCACGAAAACATGGCACTTAGATATGGCAATATTTTATTTCCTGTTGCTTTTGTTCATTTTATGGTCAGCGGCAATTTTAAATAAACAGTCTTCCAAAAAAGTGCTGGGGTTTTTCCCTTTTTTCTTTTTACTACTTCTCCTCGATTCTCATCTCCTTCCCCTGAATTCTCATTAAGTCCAGTATCTTATTGAATCTAAAACTAACAAGTTGAATATTCCTCCCTTTTTAATTTTTGGGGTTTTTTTGTAAGACTGCTTTCTGTCTGGTGTTTCTGGCTCAAAGAGGTGATTGGCAGGTATTACATAAGGAGTACACTAGTCTGTAGTCCTTTGGAGATCCTGCAAGTACAGTCAGGATTAATAAAATCTGGCTGGCTGTTTTTTGATGAAATGATCTTTCTCTCTCTGTTTTTTGCTTTGAAGCATAATTTTTTCCCTTTTTTTTTTCTTTTTTTTAGCTGTTGTTTCCTCAGTGCTCTGTGTGAGACCTGTCTCTCGTCTGTCCATTCCTTCAATCTTGGATTGTGAGGGTAGCGAATGTCAGCATGAAAGCTCAGAGCTGGTGTTGACAGCGGTTTAAATGCACCCTTGCTTATGTTTCCTATAGAATCGCTGGTTTATAGCTACAGATGCTGGAAATATTCTGTGCAGGGAGGCTGTTTCAGGTGCTGGAGCCATCGATACAAAGCAGAGTTAGTGCTGTGTAAGGGCTTCATGCTGCTCGCAGCCCAGCATGGAGCAGCCCGGGCCAATTCCCATTCAGAGCTCTCCCTCTGCCCTGCCCTTCCCGGATGACCTCGGCTGGCTCCGTGCCCACTCAGCCACTCTGGCACTCTGCCCCTCACAGGAGGGGAGAAAATGGGATGAAAAACCTCGTGGCTTGAGATAAAGACAGGGACGTCACTTACCAGTTGCCCTCAGAAACAAAACAAACTCAACTCGGGGAAAACTAATTTATTGCCAATTAAAATAGATTTGAACGATGGAAAGCAGAGATAAAACCTAAACACCTTCCACTCATACCCCGTTTTTTTGCAAGCTTAGCTTCATTCCTCTATTCCCTGCTCCTCCACCTCTTCCTGCCCCCTGAGCAGGGCCGAAGGGAGGGGGAATATGGGCTGTGGTCAGTCCATTTCAGCCCCTCTCTGTTGCTCCAGTGTGGGCTCTCCATGGGCTGCGGTTCCTCTCCGCTGCCGTGTTCCCTCAGGAAATAGCGCCCGCTTCAGCACGGGCTCTGCCGCAGGCTGCCGTGGGGATTTGCTCCGTGCTGGCTGCCAGGGAATCCAGCACAGCCACTCCCAGGGACATTGCTCACACTTTTCCCCTCACTCCAGGGACATTCCTCACAGTTTTCCCCTCACTCTGTGCAGGTTTTGCCCTTTCCCGAGATGCTGCGGCCTGGCTGAGGGCTCCCCTCACAGAGCCCAGGCAGCCCTCAGCATCTGGGCAGAGGCACCCAAACCCCAAAGAGTAAACATTTCAACACAGATGTTCCAGCAGTTCTGCATTTATGAGTCTTTACATACACGAGAAGGAGACTGTTACAAAAAAAATGCAGTTTTGACCTTCATCGTCCCCCACCTGTACCACAAGGTCAGTCAAACAAGTTGAGAGAAAAATGGATTTACCTATTTTTTCTGCCTATGAACTACTTGTTTTTTAGTAGAGCTTAACAGTCTCTCTTCAGGAAAATTGCTGAATGTCAGAGTGCAGCAATGGCTCACTCTGATTTATGAAATTCCTCAGAATTTCCATTGTGATTCTGTGAGTCACGTAATATGGCTTCTTCATATGTGACTCGAGGATCCTCCATTTGCATGTTCCACTGTAGCCTCTCTGTCATGGTCTGGGGGTTGTTGGAGGCCAAGCAGAGGACACAAAGTCCATCAGTTCTTGTGCTCTACAAGGTGCTGGTGAAGAGGGTTCACTGAGGGGAGGGTGTGGCTGAAAACGTCCCCACACAGGGGCTGGCAGCCGGTAATTCTGTGTAGCCTCACAGGCCAAATGCATTGCTGCCGACTGGCTGCTGAAAAGCTTTGTCCCTCCTGCTAATCCCAGAGAAAACTTGATGGGGTTAGTTTTAACCCCTCTTAAATGCTGGGGTTTGGTTACAGGGCTGAGATTTTTAGAGGAAACTTTCCAGAAAATAACTGCCTCTTCTCTGGGGACTGAAAAAGGTTTAAAGATGTGGAAACTGCCCACAGTAACATCCGTGTAGTAGAAGGACAAAATGTGAAACATTTACCACAGTTTTACAGAGATATGTTTTGGTAACTTTGGCAGTTGTACCCTATTATTGGAGACTACATAGGAAGAGCCAAGGAGAAATAATCATCTATTGTCAATGTCAGGAAAAGTGACTAGGTCAGAAGCTCTGTGAGAAATGAAGTTTCCAGAGCAGAAACACTAAAGCTTCAGCCCAGTTTGCAGTTTTCTCTTTTCCTGTCCTGAAGCACTCCATCATAATTGCCTTTGTTCATACTACACCTGTCAAGAGATGACACTGTTATGCATTAAACTTGGTGGTGTGACAGCAATCCATTTTGCCCTGCCATAATGGAGGCGGCTTATGCCCATCTTCTAGTACTTGCTCAGGTCTACCAGCTTTTCCCCCCCAAATTTAGAAATAATGCCAAACAGTAACACATTGTGTGTAAACCAATTTGACTCTCCTTCCTGGGCCCCTTTAAAAATACTGGAGAACTGCTTTTAATGCCTCTGTTTATTTTGGTACAGTATCCAGACTGCTGGAAGTATGTTTATAGCACAGTCTAACAAGCTGAGGCTCCTCTCTAAGATTTCAGTGCCTCATGGCTGGATAGAAAAAGCTGATGCACTCTAAATATGTATTTATTTCAGACTCTGGCTTGCAATAAGAGTTAATGCCACCTAAGCTAAGTTTGAGCAGCAGTTTTTCCTCAGCACCTGATACAGTGATCCTTGTTACTGTGGTGCTCATTAGTCACACTTATCACCACCTGTGGTTGTGAACATCACCAGTTGCATAGTTGCATTAGGTCATCTGTATTTAAGCTTGATGACTTGATGAGAAACCATTTTAATTTGCTGTCTACCTGTTCACCCTGAATTCCAGGTTAGCTTTTATATCTGGTTAATGTTTTGCAAGGAATTCAAGTATATGAAAAGAGTGTTACTTACATTGAACTGTAGTATAACTCTGTGGTTATATTTGCCTGGAGCAAATATAAGTGACACATAAGCTGCTCTTTTCTGCGCTGACAGGCTTTCAATCCACTTTAATGCAGTGGATTTAATCTCCTATTCTTCACACTTACTTTCTTTTTTGTTTCATGCACAAAGTCTTCATTAACTCAAAGACAATTTTGTAAATATTTTATTTTTGATAGAAATATCTTTCACACAGAAAGAAAGATTGAAACGTAAATTATAAGGTTGTTTTGAAACACAAGAATAATTCTAAACATTGAACAAATAATCCTGGTTGTGCAAGATTGGAGTTGTTTAAATCAAACTTGCTGCTTGAAGTCACTATTTGTTTCCAAATGGTTTGAAAAGCCAATCTGCCTCATCTGCTCTCCCTGCCCATGTGAATATCCCCCTGCTCCAGTTATCCATGGCTGGCAAGTAGTGGGTTCTCACTCTCCCTTTTTTATCCAGGCTCAGACCACTGAACTTGTCAACTCTTCCTCACAGAAACTGGATGATACAGAAAAGTGGTCATCCTTTTCCTTTGCTCTCCCAAATCTTAAAGCCACTGTAAAAGCTTTGCTATAGTTGATAGTTCACTGGCGTAGAGTATGGAGAATTTTACTTCAGTGCTGTTGGAAGAAACCAAACTGTTTTCCAGTGTGCCTCTGAAAAGTGCCTCTCTTGTGTTCAGTTCTAAAATCTCATGCAGTCCCAAAGCTAATATTAGCAGTGAGCTCTAAAAGCTGACTGGAGAAGAGAATTGATTTGGAGTATAGAAAGCTCTTCTGTCAGCGTTTTAGCCAGCCCTGTGTAGTATGGGCAGTTGTTAGGCCTTCCTGACTTTCAAAAGAATGTAGGTATTTAAATGATTTACAGGTTATTAAAAACATTGTTATCATACCATGGCAGCATTTTAATGAATTACTTTTTAAAATTATGACTGGAACAAATATCTGCTGGAGTAGGAGGTCCTTTGATACGTAGCAGAGTTGTTGCCAGGAACATATTGAATATTTGAAGCCCAAATTAGATGGGGTGAATCTAGTTGGCTCATTCAGTAAGTTATAGCAAAGCATAAAAACCCTCCTGTAACAAACTCATCCTGGGCTTTCGAAGAACATTCCTGTTTCTTATTGACAGAGTGAAGATTGTTTAAGCAGTTTGGAGATTTGGGGAGGAATGTCGTGTGCATGCATTAGCAGCTCACTGTCTGTCTGGGGGGTTTGCAGTGCTCAGCTCTGTGCTGCCAAGTGCTCGTCTTCCTCACCACGCTCCTTCCCCGTTCCTGTGCTGAAACTGCTCAGAGAGCAGCAGCTCCTCCGAGGCACAGCCCTGGCTGGCACCTGCAGCACCTGCTGAAAGGAAGGACAATATTGAGTAGGGATGACTCACAGGAACCTTAAACCTGCTCTGTTACGAGCGGGAATTGCAGCTTCCTGAGGCAGCCAAACACCATCCTTGTGTACCAAGTTTCACCTCAGGCTTCTCACCTTTTCTGAGCTCCTGGCAGTGCCCCAAGCCTGTTGTCTCATTCAGGGGTGAGAATTCTGGAGTATCCCTCTTGTTCACCTGAGTGGTTTCTGCCTAAGCTGGTGAGGCCTAAATCAATGTTTTTTGGGGAAGTGTGATTTGGAACCAGTGGCTGTTTAATCTGTGCTTTTTCAACAGTGCTGTTCCTCACAACAGTGGTTTTTGATGGCTTACAGGACAAACCTGCACAGGAGAGAGGAGGAGCGAGAGGTAAAGTGAGTCTGAGCACTTTGGTCACCTTTTGGATTTTCATTTGCCATTGGCAATTTCAGAAAGGTGCTCAGGGGCTGGCAGGGACATTTTGCTCCCTAGGAATGGGGCATGGGAGACCTTCCTTTGAAGTCTTTGGGCAGGAAGAAAACAAGTCTATCCTGCTGCCTCCTGTTTTGTTTCTGGGGTGAAATGTGATCCAGAGTGACTGGGACAGGTGGGCAGTGTCAGAGGTCCAAAAGAAGAGGCTAATAAAAAAACAGATCCTAAGGTTTAAACATTTTTATACACCTGCCAAGCTTTATAAAAAACCTGTCCTTCATTAGCTATTTTAAAACATATTAGAAAAATTGACTCCCAATCACCAGTTGGTGACTTTAATTCTTTCTGTATACAAACAATTTCATTGATTTAAGGTAGTGCAAAAGAGTATTTGTAGTTTTAGTGGAACTGATGTGTCTCTTTGTGTCATACTGAAAGAATTATGAATACTTGAATGAGCAAATAATGCAAAGGACTGAAGTTGTCATGGTGTTTAACACAAAAAAGGAGACTGAGTTGCAATATGGGGTTTTTACATTCCTGTTCTGTCACTGAACAGCAAATATGTATAAAACAAATTAATTTTTTATTTTAAATTTTTATTTGGCTAATTTTCTTGCATCTGCAAAGGAAAGTGATAAACTCCACTATGATGATTACCTGTCTCTTCCTGTAGCTGTATGAACAACTAATCTTTGTAAGTGGGTGGAGAGCAGAGCTGGGAATTTTGTGTTGTAATTTGCAGCTTCTTCCATCACTGGTGTGTACTGCATGGTTTTTATATTCTAGTTACAAAACTTGAAAATGCATGTTCTCAACAAGTTATGTTCTTAATGAAAAGTACAATTCACTTGCTGGAGGGTTGTCTGTCCTTTTTATCTCCTCTGCAATGAAAGGGAGTAAGTACTTGGCCTTGATAAACTCTTGTGCCAAGTGTTCTTTTGAAAACAAAAAAGATATTATGGCCCATAGTTATTTTCAGCATAGCCTTGTTTGGAAAGCAAACAGAACTTTAAATTAAGTAATTGCTCTCCACAGATTAAAGACGTAGGTTTCCTTCTCCCCTGTATATTGCCTACTTGTTAAGTGCTTCAGCTTATACTAAACTCTTCAGAGCTAGGATGTTGTTGGGCTAATTAATGAAAATGGTTTTCATTGATTAGTGTGGAAAGAAAAGAATTAACTGGTTTAATTAACTCAAGACTATGCATACCTAGAAGAGTGATTATTGATCTGCATGTGTTTAATTAAAATAAAGGACTTACAATTTTTGCAGACCTTGTCAGCTCACTCTCTGGTTTGAGTAGGGCTTCACAGTCCGGGTGTACCCTTTCACAGCAGCTCCATTTGCAGGCCCTCAAACTGCAGCAGCTGAGACTGGCACCTGGGCATGAGGGAGCAGAGTGCACAGCCCCAGGGAACCACAGCACCATGAGGTGACACTGTAATTTCTGCTCTTTGTCCTCCCATTTGAGCAGCAAGCTTGTCTGGAAATGAAATGACTAAAGCTGTAGGAAGCCACTGTTTGTGCTATGTAGTACTTTCAAAATAGACACTTTCAGAGGGGGTACCCTTCTGCCTGACATTCCCAGGTTTCTCTTGGGTTAATAAGGTAGGAGATCTAAAGTTTTATTTAATGTCTCTTTTTTTGCTGTTTTTTAGCTTCTGTATTTATTTACCTCTGTCAAAGTAGAGCAGATTACTTGTCCAGATCAGAGCTTTCTGTGTTGCCACCAAGGTTTGCTTTGGATTGAAAATTGCCCAGGTTTTTACTGCTAGAATAAAAATAGTAGTTGTAATGTAGTCCTCTTAAAAGGAAGTACTTTCAGATGCTTCTCAAGCCCTTGGTCAGTGTTCCTGTCTCTTAAACTTGTTTTCCTGGCTTCCATCTGGAAAGCTTCCAAAAATAAGGAAACTGAACAAATAATATACGTAGACTGTGATTCTAGCTTTTGCTGGCCACTTTGGGTACTCTGTGAATTGGAGGGAAAACATGGGAAAGCAAGACTTCAAGCAGTGAAGTGGATTCTGACATGAGTGGAAGACAGAAGCAACCAGTGGAATTACTAAAAGCTGTGATGGGTTTTGGGACATTGTTTATGACTGCAGAAGGTGACTTACCCTCTGCTGGTTCTGAAAAAGTTACCAGCCCATGTGCCCTATGGCGTTCCTTTACATCCATTGTGTGCCAGCTCTGCTGGTGGCTTTCATCAGGTGTCCTGTCATGGTTCAGTTACATGTAGCCAATAGCAGAGAGGGTCAGTTCTCTGCTCTCTCTGCAGTTGCCACTGCTGTTGCCATCAATTTTTAGTGTGACTGTGCCCTTAACCTCCCTTGTGAATGAAATCACTGCTTTGAAATTTAAATTGCAGGTTGCAGTGTATCTTAATCATAATTATCCCCAGCACTTCCACTATAAGACCTTAGGTTTAGTTCTCTGAAACTTGCCATTTGGGTGAAGAAATATACTTCACACCAAGGGGGTTTTTGTGTGCTTAGGCTAAGCCAGAATGATTGTAAAAAAATGTTCTGCCTATCAGAATCTTCAAGTTCAGCGAGACTAAACCATGGGGACTTGAAATGGGACAACAGGATTGCTTTTGTGGTTGGACTTCTTCTGTCTCTGTGAGAGCAGTGGGGTTGGTGTTCATGGGCAGAGTGCTACAGTCTCTTGATGTTCACTCTCACAGGGCACGATCTGGTGCCCAGGGCCTCTGCCCTGCCCTGAGCAGGCACCTCTGCTCGCTGAGGAGGAGATGTGGGGCTCTTTGCCCAGGTTTCGGGTCCTGCAAGTAGCAGAAATGAGGGCAGAAACAGATATTTCAGAAATAATTGTGTGTTTTCTCAGTGCTTCTAAGGTGGCAGTCAAGGTGCTGGGCAGGAGCAGGGGAAGGCAAAGAGCCTGCAAGCACCTGGGTGAGCTGGTTTCAGTCATCTCACAGTGGCTGCAGTCTTGGTTTGTTTGCAGAGCAGTGTCATCTTGAACTTCTAGCTCTGAGCAATACCAAGTTCATGTTATGTTGGCAGTGCCCCTTTCACTGACTGCCAAATTCCAAGCTCCTTAAGAAATCAGGGTCTGGGGGACACGCAGCATTTTGGGTTCCCATCTGCAAAATCAGACTGAGATAGAGAGATGATAATATCTCCTGGGGTATTAAAATGATAAATGCTGATGTTAGCAAGACACTCATATGAGGTTAATTATAACAGAACATCCCAGAAGGAGAACAATTCTCTATTGAGTACAGAATGTGCACGGCATGCAGCGATTGTGGCCTGAGGCCACATGGCGGGGTACAGTGATCCTGAACAGTACCTGCTCAGGCAGTATGCAGAGCAGCAGCAGCCCTTTAGGGAATACAGGCAATAAAGAGATTAAATTTTGCCCTCTTGTTACATGCAAGTGACTTTAAAGATTCATGGACAATTTTATTCCAGCAGCCCAGTTTTCTGAGCGCTTGCCTTTATGCCAGTGTTGTCACTTTAATGTATTTAAAAAATATGATGGTGAATATGAACTCACAGTGTCAAGTTGCAAAAAGCAGTGCTGGGCTTGGGGCTGGGTTTTTTTTCACTCAATTATTAGTCTAAGGTGAGAAATCCAATATGGTATCTATAAAATGGGAAAGCTTAAAGGTTATGAGCAACTTAGGTTCCCTTGGATTGATCTGGGTTGTTTCAATGCATTTTTCTTCTTTATTGTCAAAATCATCACAGTTGATCATGGAGCAAGTAAAAGATGTTGCTGCATGCAGAAATATTCAGAAAAACGCTTGCTTCCCCAGGAATTACAGTGAAGTCTATTAATCTTAGCCTACAGCCTATTTTTACAAATAGAATTACGGGTTTCAGTTTGTTGTGGTCACATTTCTGCAAGACTATCTTGGATGCTTCCATCTCACTTCTAAAAAGGGATCATATTATGTATTAAGCAGTTTAATAAATATAAGTCTTATATTTTAAGAACAAAACCTTAGGCCTCCTTGCATTCTCCATGATGTTTAATATTTCACAAGTATGACTCTTTTGCAATCCTTTGTGACTTTATAAGTTGTGGTTTTATGGATTAGAGTTCAAAAACTGGTGGGGTTTTTATGACTTCAAATAGATTGGGTGAAAGTAGTTATTATTCTTTGAAATAATTACAAGCATGGCAACTATTTGAGGCAGAAATAACTGGGATTTCAGATTCTTACAGGCAAAGCTATTCATCAATCAAATAAATCAGTCCCTGATGGGAAGGGGAGAAGGAATAATCACCATGTTTTTGTGGGACAATAAAACAAGGAAGATACTGTGTCCTAAAAGTCCTACTGCACAGATTTAAGATACCTTTCTTCCTAGTACTTTTAAGGATTAGGGAAAAAGAAAAAACCAAACTCTATGTCTCCCAGGCTTTGAGATAAGCATAAATAATTTCTTGCCTAAATGTAATTCCCTACTTTCTCGAAAAATCTTCAGAATGGTTTTTAGAATAAAAAATGTAGTGTGTATGAGAAGACTAAACAGGCTAAAAATCTGGTAACATTTTGGTTTCCATGAAATTCCAATCTTCAAAAATGACTAAGAAAGGTGCTTTATTCCTGCAGGAGTCAAACTGGGGTTGGTAGCAGCAGAGGGAAGGGTGGGCAGGGGTAGAATGTGAGGACTCGGCTGCTGGGAAAGAGGTGACCATACCAGTCTGGAATAGTATAAGCAAAATTTCTTTATTCTATAGCAAGAAAGAAGCTTGGGAAGAAAAGAAATCAAATTGGTTTATATTTAGACTTCTTTATATCCTAATGTTTGTTGGTTTGCATTATGAGACTTGTGGGTTTCTGTCTGTATTGACAGCTGTCGCCTCCGTGTCTCCTGGCTGCTTGAGCAACCAACCATCTTCTTAAAGCTTGTTCATTCCCCAGAGGGCAGGAGAAAATGTTTGGACCATTTATTTTGAAAGATAATTATTGCTCTAAGCAACCGTTTAAAATTGACACTACTACATTGATTTAAGTGTAAACATATGAAAAATGTTATGGTACTGAAAAAGAACATTTAGACTGAGAACGTCTGTTGTGAAACATTCACAAGTTTTAAAGCACTGTTGCTCTAGTAGGAGTCCTGTTTCTTTTCTCTGTAGGAATGTGGGTAAGGAGTTCCAATTTTGATTGTTAGAACTCGAGCTAGAGGAACAGTTCAGGGAAGGGTAATTCTACCGTGGGATGACTTTTCTTGGAAAGAAAACTTCCAAAATGAAGCACAATATTCTGTAAGATGCCAAACTACCCTTTCCATATTCATGGGATTTTTCAGTTCAACTCCTGTGTGTCAGGAGTTGGCTGTTAATCTAAATTTCTTGTAAGCTTTAAACCTGGTTTGGCTTTAGCAAAAAAAAAAGAAAGGCATAACAAGCTTTGGTCAATGTCAAGATGATCTCCAATACCAAATTAAGCACTGCCTTGAGTTCAGGAGGGTTTGTAATAATTTCACGTGTTTATTGCTTGTCCTCCTCCCTCTCATGTAATTTGTTTGTTGAAATGTAAAAGCTCAGTAAGTGTTGAATCATCTCACTAGAAAAAAAGCTATTCTAACCTCTTTTGACAGGGGAAGAGGAGGAAAAGAGAAGAAAATGTCTGCGTATTCTGTACTTAGGAAAGGATTTTATTGGCAAACTTGGCAAATGGAAATGATGCACGTGGATCCTTCCTTGTCTTTCCGTGTTGGGTGCTGTATATGTAGAGTTAAAGTTCAGCGCTGCTTAACCCTCCCTGTCCCGTTATGCTTTTTTTCATTAAGTAATCCTTCACAACAGGATACAATGACACTGTCCAGTCTGGCCACACCTAATCTGTGCTGGGACACACTGACTTCATTCACTGGTAGGTGTGGTGATTATTAGACAGTTTGTCACCGCACCCTGCAGTGTTTTATTGCAAACATAAAGTGGTTCAGCTAAAGGAAACATCCCTTTTTCTAGTGGAGAAAAATGGCAACTTTCTACCTCTAAAAGAACTCATTCCAGGAATATGTAGCGTAAAAATTTCACAGCCTGGAATAATCATTGAATTTGTACCAAGTATACAAAGAATTGCATGGCTTTTTCCATTGAGTAAAAGCATACTGCAATATTTTAAAATAGTTATCTTGGTTTGTATGGTTCCAGATTTTCATCAGAACTTCTGTAGAATGGCTGAAAGGAGGGCTCACATTTCTCTTCTTCCTCTGGCGTGCAGAAAGGCTCATTTTATTGTGTGAACTTTTTGTGGGCAATCCAGAAGGGAAACTGCAGAGCTTTAGAAGTGGAAATATTTTACTTTTTGGCTGGTAGGTTGTTCATGACACAGAGCAACATTGGAGGGTAAAAACAAATAGAGCTCGTGTATTTCTGGTGAGTATCGATGTTAATTGGGTTTTGAGCATCAGTTCGGTTTACAACACTCTTTTGCTTGCTGTTAAAAGAAGACTCTAACTTAATCAGAAATGATAAAAAGAAGCCATTGTGCCTTACAGAGCAGCAGAAATGCCACTGATGAATGACCAGTCTGAGGTATTTTTAAATTCAGGCTTGCTGGAGGGAACTGAACTTGGAGTCACTTCCAAGTAATTAAATCAGAAGGAAAGACTTCTTTAAAAATAGTGTAAGGGATGAACCATATTAAGATGTGCTAGTTTCTTACTGTGAATGCAGCTACACTACTGAAATGATTTCCCTGGGTTGTAACTAGGGGAATTGCTTAAACTAACCAGCTGGAGGTGTGATTTCCTGTAAAAGTAGGAAAGGACAGAAAATCCAGTTTAAAGCTGATGTGTGACCTTGAGGGAAACAGGATGAGACAAATGGTAGAATTTCAGGAAGTGATGAGCTGCTCATGCCAAGCACGTGGCCACCCACAGGAGATATTTTGCTCTGTCTTTTACTCTGTGCTTCATCCTGTCTTGTTGTAAGCCAATGCTGAGGTTCCAGAAGGGTGCAGGGTAGGTGGGCAGCAAGAGTCTCAGTCTCTCTAAAGCAAACTTGCTGATCTCTATCTGAACTGAGTTTAAAGCATGATAGTCAGGTAGTTGGGGATAGAGGCACATCTAATAAAATTCAGTGAACTTGATAGTTCTGTGTTTGTTCAGAGGAATGAGAAAGAGAGGACACTGTCTCACAAAGCTGAGCTGTGATGATGGTCTTCCAGGGAAATACTGTCTTTGTAATAATTTTCAGAAGGGGCTGACAGCTTTGATGGCAGGAAAATCTTCAATTCATTTACTGCTGTTGTCAAAAATCTGTTTTATTGAGGTTATGTTGAATATTCTTTCCCAAGTCCTTACATCTATAGTCTTTTTCCCCAGCAAATTTGCACGGGAGAGAGAACATACTAAACTGGACTGTTTTGCTGTTTGTCACAGATCAGTCCCATTTCCTCATTTTCTGCTTATAAAATGAGATGTAGAAGCCAAATATGTTTGCCATGCACATTTGGCATTTTGAAGAGACTATTTTTGTTCTGAGTGGAGGAGTATTAAGAAATCGTGATGGAAAATGTAGAGAGGCAGCAACACTGCAACTGCTTTGAGGCTCAGTAGTAGCATCTCTGTGCTGTTGATTTCTTTGCATTTATCTACGTTGTGATCGTGGTCACCACCATTCTAAAGCCTCCCTTTTCCTTGCAGTTAGTTTCTCCCAGCTGCCAAGCTATTTCATGTGTCCCTGTCAATGGGAAATGCCTCTTCCTATGCAGGGAATGTAAAAGAAGCCAAGATCTCCTCCCCTTTCTTGCAGCCATGAGGTGATGTCAAGCTCCTGTGCTGCACTTCTTCCATCAGAGGAAGGAAGTCTCCTTCTCTGTGAGAGTTTGCCAGGCAGAGTGTGGGGAGGAGCACAGCAGAGATCCTGAGAGGCATTCCCCTGGCCAGTTTTCAGGAATCTTGAGGCTGGAGGAACTAAGCACAAGATGCATCCACCTGGAAGATAAGATCTCTTGGGTACTGTGTAGTATTTTGGATGATTGACACTTTTTTAATGCTGGAGGTCCTGTAATGCCTGAGTTTTGGGCAGTCTGATTAAAAATGGACTCTGCCAAGGTGGCTGTCTCCGTATCCAGTGTTTGGGCTGCCTACTTGTAAATCACAGCCATTTCCCGAGCTACCAGCATTTAGGATGATTCATATCTTTCTCTTCTCTTTTTATTGTATTTTTTTTGGTTTTTAAAATCACTTTGTACGTCTTATTTCTCCAGAAGTGTAAAAATATTGTCTGGAGAGCAATAAACAAATTAGGAGCCTCACTGTGCTTGTATACAGTAAGGCAGGAAATGGACTTCCTAAATGTGTGTGCAGGTGTGACCATAAAAATGCTAGAATGCCATTGTTCATTGGAAATTACTTATTCTGGTGAAAACGCTGGAGTACTGGAGTGGTTTTGGAACCAAGAAAAAGCTAAACTTGGCAGGGCTGTGCTTTGCAGACCCTGTAGTCCCCCCTGCCCCTTCTCTGGCTTGTTTCTCATCTGTGGGTTACTGATGAAGCTTTTTTCCCCTTGAGTTACTGAAAGCACTGTGGGCCAGGACCTCATCTTTTCTCTCCACTTGTGAATTTCCCTTATTAGGAGGTAGTCAGACAGTTTTGTACAAGTGTGTGACTAACTTTGGAATCTTTTTGTAACACTGTTGTCTTTAGAAACAATTTAACAATTCCTGTCACAAAAGAAGGACAGGCATGCTGTTTTCCTTAAGTCCCTTCCAGTGTGTCCCTAATAAAGGACTTGATCAAAGCATTTTGCATTGCTAGCACACAGCCTAATTGTGGGAAGGATCTGATTCTGGTTTTAGTGAAAGGATGCCCCTCAAAAGTTGGCAAAAGCAGGCAGGTAGCATCTGCCATTTAGACTCGAGGATCCTCTAGAACACATTTCTGCTGCTTCATGTCACTTACAGATGCAGCTGCCAGGCTGTGTCACCTTGCATCTTCAATGGGAGAACTGGTTTTAATCTTTAAACTGGTTTTAATACCTGCACAAATTGTGCAGGTAAGAAACTCTCCTCTTTTTGAGGTTAAGACTGAATATTTTGTCCAAGGAAACAAGAGCTTTATAGCAACAGCAGTTTCTCTGGCAGAGCTGTAGAAATAAGACAGCTTAGCAGCACTTTTTTTTTTTTAAAGTGTGCTTTATAAAACATTTTTTGCAGGGAAACTTCACATCAGCAGTGATTTATCTTCCTCTAGGGGAAGGACTAGAGGCAGTGAAATACTTTGCTGTTTAATATCCAGTGGAAGAAATGGCTTCACTCTCATACTAATGATGTTGTGTTAGTATCACTGAGGTCATGCACCTCTGTGCCAGCCAGTCTACTGGGCAAAGTTCATTGTGGGTTCTTATGGAAGCTAAACAATGTTTTCTTTTTTGGGAGGATATTCTGTGTAGTCTTTGGCATTTCACTTTGTATTGGAAACATAACAGTTCCTTCCTAGTGCACGCATGATTTACAGTAATTTCTTATTCTTTTGGTATGGAGCACAAGAATGTGTTTGCAGGAAAAGGCCCTGCTTTAGTAGGACTGTAAATTAAGTGAAAAGGTGCATTATGGGGAGGCTGCTTTTTCAAGATTTCTAACAGACCATACTTGTAAAGCTTTCTAAACAAATAAAAAGAAAGCCACTCTGTATAAGTGGAGCTTTTTGTCCAAGTTACAGCTTGGAGAAATGTTTCATTGGGATACTAATTTTAAAGGATTTTTACAATTCTAAGTTTTCAAAAATTTTATTTGTGTTAATAAGTTCTTGTTTATTGCTTCAATTTAATGGCAATGGTACAGTCAATATGCCTCTGTTATTTAACAGAGAAGCAAAGATTTTTTTGTTGTGTATTCCCAAGCTATAGTGAGGGGACACCAATGAATCAGCCAATAATTGCTTTGGTTGTTGCTTTTTCAGTAGGAACTTTGAGAATTTAGAAGCTGTCTGTCCTTACCAAGGAAAGTATGCATTTTGAAAGCTCTTGTTGAGCTTTGATCAGCAAATGGTGAGTTTGCTTTTGGCCCAATTAAAGACCTGATCCAAAACCTACTGAATTTAAGTGGAGTGATTCCAGTCATTTTGAAAGAGTTCTGGATCTGGCCCATATTTTTAGCAAAGAGATGATGAAGGGCGGTACCTCAGCATCTGTCAATTCTTTCTAGCAAGGCCACATCTGGGTTCTTTTGTAACTTGCTTCTGCTTTATCTTAGACTTCAGTTCCACTCCTGTGGGCCAGGAGCCCAACCTTCTGTTGTTTTTTATACTCCTGTCCTTCCCCTCTTCTTGAACACCCATCTTGAAGCCAGCAGGACAAAGTACAGGTGTAAAAACCATAAGATCTTCCAGACTTTGCATGTTTTGGATTTCTTTGTGTGTTTTTCTTATGTTTGTTTTTGCCAACATCTCCCTCCTGTGTCTCTCACATATTTGGTGTTTTTCTGAGATACTGGAGGAGCGTTTCTAACAAAGAACAGCACAGATGTAGCTACAAAACTGGCAATATATTCCCTTGCTGGAAAAAAAAAGCTCTGAAGTGGTCTGCCCAGATAGGATGTTAAGGGAATGATTTTTCCTTTTCCATCATATCAGATTGTTTTGCAAATATATCATAAGTGGGAGGATGTGTTTAGGACATGTGTTTTAGGAAACTCTTATCTGCGTAGGCCTGACTGACCAGGCCAATTTCATACTCTTGATAGTTTCTTTGCAGTCAAGTAGGTTTGGGTATGAATTAGAGCATGTCTTCAATGTACATCTGAAAATTATAATTTCATAAGGTTTGAGTTGTATCAGAGGGAAAGCTGGAGCACTGGGGTATATTCTTACACGGGTCAGAACTCTTTATTTAAACAGTCTTGGGTGTAAAATTAGCTTACAGATGTGTTGGACTGGGGAATCAAGAGCTGCTGATGCCTCACTCTTCTGGCAGCCCTTGTGAACACTGTGCTTACATAATGCTCTTTGAGGGGGCACTGTTGCATAAACACCTCTGCACTGCCTTACTGAAGGTTACTGCTTTTGAGCCACTCGTTCTTAGTACCCTGTACAAGAGTTTATTAGGCAGGATTAAGATGTGGCTTTGTACACTTGCTCTTCAGCTGCTGGGATGTTTGGAGGAGTCAGGTGGGAAGGAAGGGGACAGAATGCAGAAAAGATCAGAAAATAGCTGCAGGGAGAAATTACTGCAAATTCATAACTGTCAAGAAACTGTCAAAACCTTTAAATAGCTTGCTGGGCCAATAAAGCATCAGTAGAAATGCATTGCTGCAGAGCTCAGTTCCAGACAGCCTCAGTATTACTAAGGAATGAGGAGTGATCCTGTCTCTCATGTCTCTCTGTGACTTAAAAGAGATTGCTAGATCCATTGGTTGAGGGTTGGGCTGTGAATACGACCCTGTTTCTTGTGGTGATGTTTCTGGAATTAAAACACTTAAGAAAATGTCCTTTTGGATGCCTTTTGGCTTTCTGGGACTTGTTAAGATGCTTCAGTCGGGATTTGAGGTAATTGGGTAGGGAGCCAGGAAAATGAACTTCTCTCTATAGTGTTTTCAATGGTTTATGCAGCACTAACATACATACATACNACATATGTATATGTGTAGATAAAACCACACATAATAGAAGCAGGGCAATTATACTTTGTTCAGAACAATCAGCAGTTCAATTTTTTCCTCATCCCATGCAGAATCTGCATTTCTCTCTACTTTGTTTCTTCCTTGCTGTGTTTGATTCAGCACAGTTTGTTGTTCCCTCCTTCTGCTGCATTTAAATGGTTTTTAAAATAATTTTTGTATGAGGGATGTGTGAGTGAAAGCCATGTCCAAACAGGAGATAATGTTTTGAACTTTTCAGGTGTTGGACTAGTGTATTGAAACTACTCCAGGATTTTGTTTGGTTTGGAAAAGGAAACTGTGGGGTTTTTTGCTCTTAGTAATAAAATCTCCAGGGTGAATTTTGATGGCTGAGGTCTGTTTTTCTCAGTTTAAGCATCCAGCGTGCGTAACCAAGATTTTTGCCAAGGCAACTGGAACTACTGTGATTGATCCTATGGAAAATTTTGAAGTGAGGCTGTACCAGAGTGCTACAGGTGTGTTCAGGGGCTCATCCTCTTAATGCACAGTTTGACTTTGGTCCAGAGGGGTACAAGAAGATGTAGGTGGCTGAACAATGTGCTGGATAGGAAACTTGACTGAAAAAGCTCTAACAGAATCATGATGTTACTGTACATAGCCAGTAATTGTTTTTAATATTTTTATTTTGGACTGTGCTACGAATCACTTGTTCTTTGAGCTAACTGGATCACAGAATGAGAAGTATACAGAGAGGAAGGAGGAGTAACTAACAATACCCAAGTTGGCATGTGCTGCGGGCTTGGTGTCTGGTTGAGGAAAGGAATGGAATCCATTGAATAGATGTGCACAAAGCTGTCTGCCAGTGGCTGGGAGCTGGTTAACTGCTAATCCAGGAGCTGCATGCTGCTGGCTCTGAAGCTGCACGCTTTGCTTGGCAAGCGGATTTTGAAGCATTTGGGAAAGAATGGGACTCAACTCTTCTTGTGTCCTTGAGGATCGACACATGCTGTTTATCATGGGTATTCTGTACCAAGACTGAGAAATCAATTCTGAAGGAGGAGAAAGAAATTTGAGCAGACTTCAACATGTAGTGGAAGTCTAGGAACTCTGTGTAAAAGAAAGATTAGAGGACAATGTGCACCTGGAGCACTGCTGGGTGGTGTTCTTGGTCAGGTAACTTAGGGCTCTCCAAACTATCAGCACATGCAATGGCCATGGGGTTTAACTGTGCTGTACTTGGGGAAAAGGCAGGGCTTTGGCCAGACACTCAGCAGAAGCACAGTGAGAGGTCTGGGCTGTGCTGCTGGTCTGGGGGAAATCCTCTCTTGCTCAGCTCTACTCTGAAATGGGCTGCTTGTAGGTGTAGAGGGAATAATTCATACTGAGAGGGGGTCTGGGGACAAGTTAGTTTAAACTCCTAAGCCATTCTTGTCCTATCCCTGAAAAAGCGATATTCAAGCTTCTGCAAGAATTGAAATTACCTATAAATAATGAGATAGGATGGTTTAAATCAGAACATGTATTTCTTTGCTGACAATGCACAGCATCTGCTTCTGCTTTAAGGAGGGACTGAAGAGACTTGGCAAAAAAAAAGCCTTTGGCATCACTTGCAGGGGGAGCTAATAAAAGGCTATAAATCGAGCAAATATATGGGCCTCTTCACATTGACAGTTCCCTTTGAGAAAGTAATTAAGGATGGGGATGAAATTTTAAAGAAAACACATGCACTGGGAGACTTTGAGTGGATCTCAAACAACAGAAGAGCAAAGAATGTATCACTACTTTCTTGTGGAGTATAAAATAACCAGCCTTTAGAGGTTGAGTTGGAAGTCAGAAATTTTGCCCCAGACTCTGCTGCCTAATTGAGGAATGGCTTAGCCTATGGTATGTCTTCCATTTCTGATGAATCTTTGAAATGAACTGTGTTGCTGGATAAAACACATGGTATTTATGTTTTGACAGCAAAATAAATACCATGTATTCATATGCTTGGACACTAATCTTTTGAAGAGAAAAACAAAACCCAAACTCAGCCGTGATAAAATCTTGGCAGCAAAGTAGACCCAGATGAACTGCATTTTGTATGCAGTACAAAAAGGCTTCAGTTTCTTCTTCCCCTTCCCTGGCTGACTGGCCTTAACACTTTCCAGTAGATAGTTTGCAGTTGCTTCCAGGTTATTTCGCAGGCTGTAGTTATCTTTGTGATTACATTCAATATTCCATCAGTGATAAAATTCCCCTGATGGTTTTAAGGAGAGTTCATGAATGTGAGGTGCTACAGGACAACTAAGCAATGGAATTATTTAAAGAATCACTCTTCACTATGATTCAAATTGTTTGCAGTCTGTCCTAAAACACACCAAGACTGCATATGTTTCTACAGTGCCTTTCTCAAAAGGGTATTGTTTCATGGCTAGCCATTTCAGGGACTGCAATGGCAGTGGTTGTACTAGACAAAGTTATAGTTAGAGAAAAATCTGCAAGACTGATTTCTCTTTTCTGCTTTGGCAAGAGTGTTTTTATTCAAGCAATAACTGAAACAGTGTTGAGCAAATTTGAACTTCTCAGGATCAGTGGGAAGAAATGGTAGATAGAGTGAGAAATGGCTCAAAAGCACCACATGTTCTTTCCATATATCCCTGATACAGTCAGGGCCTTGAGCTGAAGTTGTGATTTCTAGAGGTAGGAGTTCTAGAGGTCTTTTTCTGTAGTGGGCTTTTCTCAGACTGCTGTGGAAGTCTAGTGACATTGCAAGAAAAAAAACTGCATTAAAGGAAGGCAGCAATAAAATCCAAAGCAGCAATACTTGTGCTTCTTTTAAAGCCAGGGTTCTGTTTTCTTAACTCTTTGCCATGCTTTAGTCCCATTATTTCCAGTGGGATTTAAATAGACTCTTCACTGGAACACAGGGCAGACTCACTGGCCTTTGGTTAGCAAAAAGCAGGAGTTGAATTAATATCTTTTCTGACAGTACCTCGAGAGTTGAATAGCCATTAGCAATAAATGACTGGTAATTATTCTGGTTTCCCAACCTAGCAGAGGCCCTGCTGCTGTATTAATCTCCTGGCTGTGGAATGCAGCAGGAAGGTGTTAGGCTGTGAAGGCTGCCCTGTGCAAAGCTTGAACCAAATCTGTCAATAGATGAGCATAACCAGCTGCTGCCTTTTGATCTGGAGAAATGCAGGACTTCATTGACTCAATAGCAGGATGCTCTCATTAGGTACCATGTAATATAATTTCTTCATTGGATTTCTGTAGAAGTTTGGAGTTTACACTGCATTGTGCTGGTCTGGGGAGAGACTACAGGACTCCTGTGTTTTCACACAGCTCTAGGCTGGGAGCTGCCACTACAGAGATGTTTCAAAAGGAGCTCTTTTGATGTGTCATTATTGTGGTGGCAAAGTTCTGCAGAACAGCTCAGGAAGGTGTATTAGTGGGAAGGGTTTGGTTTAGGACTGCTGACCAGTTCCCACTGTTTCAGATCTTAGAGTTCAGGAAATCAAATGTAGGCTTTATGAGTTAGCACAATTGAAGCTGTGTATAATTTCATCATGTACCATGTCATAAAGGAATGAAAGGTTTTATCTACAGGGAGTGCTATACTTAAAAGAAGGGCTTTTAGTCAATTTTAGTACATTGAAACAGACCTGTAGATACTTTTAAAATCTGCAAGCTTCAAGCAAACATCCAGTTATGCTCTGTAGATCATTTGCTGGCCGGGGGTGTTTTAGCTAACACATTCAAGATGGATATTTGGCAGTGTTTACTTTGAACTGCCCAGATGGCTGAAAGGCCGAGTGCTTTATTACACATCTCATACTGGGACTGCTCTCAGTGCTACCAGAGGCGTGTCACTTTTTCTGTTGGTGAAGTTGCTAGTAAAAGTCTTGGAGCATGTTTTGGACAACTAGAAAGTATTTGAAAATCTCATCCAAGAAACAGGATAGTGCAGTCTGTTATTTTTGTGGGATGGTGGGTGGATTTACAATGCAGTTGAACAAAATAAGATCATGCATAGGCTTCTGAGTCTCTGTAGTAATTCTGCTTCCTTCAGAGCTCAGCTTCTGTTTTGTCTTTTTGTAAACCTTCTCAAGCAGTACAGTTTTAAACCTGTTTCTGGAATTGAAATTATCAATTTAGATGTGGGAAAAGCTGATCCAACAGTAAATTGATGTCAGTCACAGCCAATGTGTTCAGACCAAAGGCTCTGACTTCTTTGCCAGCAGAGATCTGGGCCATAGGGAATCCCAAGTGCTGCAGAGCTCGGTCAGTGATACACTGGAGTCATAATACCAAAATTACTGCTTACCTAGATATCTGAATATATATACAAAGAGATTTAAACTTTTGAAGCAGATTAGAGTGAACTTTTAGGCCATTTTTTTGTGGTACTTATCAAGATGGCTGGGCAAGGTTCTACAGAATATTGTATGTGCGTTTGGGTGATGACAAAATAAAATCTTATGGTTTTGTACTTTCTCCTCCCTCTCCCTACTCACTGGACTNCCAACAGTAAATTGATGTCAGTCACAGCCAATGTGTTCAGACCAAAGCCTCTGACTTTTTTGCCAGCAGAGACCTGGGCCATAGGGAATCCCAAGTGCTGCAGAGCTCGATCAGTGATACACTGGAGTCATAATACCAAAATTACTGCTTACCTAGATATCTGAATATATATACAAAGAGATTTCAACTTTTGAAGCAGATTAGAGTGAACTTTTAGGCCATTTTTATGTGGTACTTATCAAGATGGCTGGGCAAGGTTCTACAGAATATTGTATGTGCATTTGGGTGATGACAAAATAAAATCTTATGGTTTCGTACTTTCTCCTCCCTCTCCCTACTCATTGGATTTGAAATCTTGAAAAGAGCTTAATAAATCCTTAATAACATCTCAGATGTTCTAAAACTTGGTCCCAAATTCTGTGCTTGTGGAGCACCCAGAAGCATGCATCAGTTTCTCCAGAGAGGATCTGTATCTCTGTGCTTCGTTCATGAAAGACTATAAATCTGTTTCTAAATTCCATAAAATACCCAATGGGCTTTCCTTGA
Source organism: Cyanoderma ruficeps (assembly GCA_008694505.1). Lineage (NCBI taxonomy): Eukaryota > Metazoa > Chordata > Aves > Passeriformes > Timaliidae > Cyanoderma > Cyanoderma ruficeps. Next base: position 6,921,925 of record VZDJ01000174.1, on the reverse strand, counting down.
CACTAAATATTGATCACACATGTAATTGAATATTCTATTTTTGGAGTTCATATCTGAAACAATATAGAACAGGCTGCCTCAGTTTAGCATTCAAGGATTGAAAACCTGGCCTACATTTTAAAACTGCAGGCCTTATTTCCCTAATAGTTCCCACAAAATAATGCAGTAACTTCAGCTTTTGAAGCATGTATATGCCATGATAAAAGCTGTGATCAGATTCAGTCTGCCTAACTTTTGCTGACTTACCCCAGCTGTTTCCTTTCAGGGACAAGACACTGGTGGACCTAATTTCTCATTCCTAAGGAGTGTGCTTGCAAAGTACAAAACTTCCTGCATTGGGTGATCTATACCAAGTGTCTTGCCAGCAATGTCTAAATGTAGAGGTAGAAATTGAGAATTTAGTGAGTTTTACTAGCTGAAAGCTGAAGTTTGTTATTCTGTTAATAAAATAAGTTATGCTTAACATAAAATTAACTGTTACCAAGTGTGCCACGATGCCACTTTTGAAGGAAATGCATGTGGTAATTGACTCTTGATGTTCTGAAACATTCCTCTGCTTGTACTCCTCTTAAAGCACAGGAGAGAAAGGTCTAGAAAGGGAGGCAGTCAGGTGGACAGAATTTACAGGGTAGATACTGAAAATGGAACCAAACATGAGAGGGAAACACCTGAGAGATTTTCAGATGGTTATGTGTGTCCACTAGGTGTTAGCACATTGTCCTACTAAGCACAGATAAGTAGCAAAGCCAGTTCTTTCTACTTCCCACCTGTTTCTTTGAGATTTTTTTTTCTTCCTTCTCCCTACATTACAGGAAAAACCCAACCCCTTGTTGGTGGAAGTATAGCAAATAGGAAACATTATTTCCCCATTTTCCCAGGAGGTGATTTACTCATGAGCAGTAAAACCCCAAACTGTCTGAACCCAAATCCCAGGGTTCAGTTCAGTCCTCCTTTTGATTTGTAGAGAAGAGCAGTCTCTTGTGGAGAGGTTTAGGAGACATCCTGCCTTGCGTGGTCTTTCATAAGAATTGAGATGCATTTGAAATACAAAACAGATGCATTCGAAATACAAAACATTCTCTCTTCAAAGTATCTTTTCAACTATGGATAAAAGTCAGATCTGATGGGGTGAATTAGCTTTATCTAGGGTGGGATTCACTCTTCAGCTTAAATACTGGTGTGCTTCTCCTCTGGATTTCCCAGGCTTCAAACTGAACTCAGAAGAAGGATGATTTTGTATAGGTGGCTGCTGATTTATTTTACCTCCTCTGCAGAGCAAAGTGCCACCCTGCAAATTCAAGTGGATAGGAAGTGCATGGTGAATGATTGTAATGGGGTGTTTTTCTGCTCTCTACTCTTTCCTCTGTGCCTGTGCAATCCAACCAGGCTTGCAAGTGGTTCAGAACATGTCAGTTCCTAGATTCCATGGGCCATAGGGCAGCCAAGCAGATTGAACTTAAACCTACCCAGTGATTTGTGTCCCCACTTAAACTGAAATTCTCAGTGTCAAGCCTTTTAGCTGGTGGTTGATCAAAACCACCTTGGTTCTCGTGTTAAGTTACAGTGTCAATCTTATAGAACTAAGGTTTTTCAATGCTAAAATGCAGGTGCTATTCATATAGGCTTGCATTTGAATTAATTACTTCCGTTTGTCATATATTGGCTATATAAGTCAACAACAAAAAAATAAATAGCCCATCCAAAGCCATTAGGGAGCTCATTTAATGTTTCATATAAATATTGACTTACAGAAAGTCTTATCTTTTATGTTAAAGGGTGAGTCTAAAATAACCAATAAACCATTTGCTAGAGTTGTGATTCAGTGGCCAGCTAAAAGAACATAAGATTTTCATGGAGCTTGATGTGCTGCATCACAGGAACTACAGATCCTCAGGGGTGAGTTACATCTTTAATATGTGAGTCTGTGTTTGGTGCTGTTGAATATTGAGAGGGCAAAACAGTGAAAGAATACAAAAGAAATATCACTAGTTTGTGATCATTTTAAAATGGTCTAAAATTTTGAGGGCCTGAATTTAACGATGTCCCTTTTAAAATATAATCATAAATACATCATTTTTCCTCTGTCTAATAAGAGGTAGAATATGCTAAGCAATACATAATCCTTGCCCTAACAAATTGTCCTATGCTCAGGGGTTGTAGGGTACCAAAGAGAGCCATAAGGGTGTCATTATGGATATAACAGCTGCAATAGGTGGGATTTGAAGATGCACAAAGCTCTGCAGATGCAATGAAAAATCCATCTGAATAAGAAGCAGTGCAATAAAAGTAATTTGCACCAACAGATACCAAAGGTCAGAATGTGCTGGTTTAGAGACTCCACAGTCATAGTGACACTGACACAAGCGTTTCAAGGTTCAGGATACAAGAGGAGTGGAAGAAAGAAACCCTTTCTTTGTAGGAGGAGTAAAAGTAGCTTTGTAAGCAAAACAGCTGCCAAGACAAGATCTGTGATCGTCTCCTGCATGCTTGATTGCAGGTAAGAGGCAGCTCTGAGATTCTTTCAGAGAACACTAATATCTCTGTATATTTTTAGCTGTCATAAATGGTATTCAGGTGTGATAGAACTGAAGGGGAAACAGCCAAAACAAAGAGATGTCACAGACAGTTTTGAGCAATATGTAAATGGTTAAGCTGAGGGATAGATACTTAGGGAGGCTGTGAGGAACGAAGGCTTTGTACTGGCTTGAGTGCTTTAAAACCATGTGGAGAAAGAAGCAGCTGTGTGTATGTGTTGTAACTGTTTATTAAGTAGAAAGTTTGTAGTTACTACCTCTCAATTGAACTCTGCTTCCCAAAGACCCAAAAGCCATTGGAGCTTGGAGCACATGTCCTTCTGGGACTTGGGAGCATTAGAGAGCAGTTGGAGAGAGTTTTGTCTGGGAGCCTGGGCAGAAGGAGGTCAGACTTCTGTTAGTCCCTGTCAGCGTGATACAGCTGCAACTGCTGTCTCTGCTGCACTTTTCAAATGGATCCCTTCCCTGGGCTGTGTGGCCCAGGGTTGTGCACACAGTGCTTTTCCATTTGTGGTTCTACGAACAGCCCTCTTTTTAAAGCTGAAGGCAGAGATGAGTGAATGCAGCTCCAGATGGGAACTGACAAGTTTGAAAACATGTCAGCATGTGTATATTTTTAATTTCAAAGGCATCACGCTAGCATTAGAGTTGCTTTAATTCTAGAAGTAACTGTTGAACTATAGAATTCCTAAACATCTCTACCATAGAACAGGCATGTTGGCAAAAACACAAGCCCCTGTGGGCCACTTAATCTGTAATGAAGGTGAAATATTCTTATTCTGGTCTTTTGGACTGATCAGCCACTTACTGAGGATGTTGTTGTTTGCACTTAGTCTAACATTGCGTATATCAATTGCAGAAAACTGAGGAGGAAAAATTTGTTATGGATACCTAAATAATCTTGGCTTTTGCAATTCAGTCCACAGAGTTCGGTAAGGTTGAAACTGAGGATTAATCTAAACAGATTCTATTAATAGTGGTGCTGCTAGGAGACTGAGCCTGAATTCTCTGTACAACAGCTGATGTGTGCTCTGAAATATGTTTGGTGTTGGTGCTTGAGATGTAGATTTGGAGGTGGGAAAGATTCTTAATGCAAGGTTTCATCGCATGGGGATTATTTTATTTCTTAATTGGCTCTACAAAATGACATTGACCTCCAAGACCATTTTTTTGCCAGTAGGGATGCTTGAAGGGAATGGAGGGTGTGCCTCCACTTTTGATAATGGGAGTCAACATATTGGACTATTTACTGCTGCTTCTCACTTCCACTGTGCAAGACTGACAGCAGCTCTGGAGGTCGTATCTGCTGTCCTTGTGTGTCGGCAGTAAGGCAGTGAAAGGCAAGATTGAGTGCTCAGTGTCTGTGGGTATTTGAACCCTTTAGGAATGCCAAAACGTAAGTTGCAGTGAGGTACCTAAACAGATAGACATCTGGGTTCAAACTTCCTTCCACACCTACACCTGACTTGCTGAGCTGTAAGCTAAAGTAGAATCTGAGTGCCTGATTCCTACACAGCTTCTGTCCTGAACTGGAAAATATTTGGTTAAATAAATTGTTAAGAAGTGTCCTATTTCACAACAGAAAGGATTTTTTTTTTTTTAATTTTGCATGCCTAGAAAAATGGCTGATGCTGCTTCATCATGGGCTTCACTAACAGTGGTTTTTGTTTCTTTGATATAGTTTGTCAGTGTCTGTATTACTGCTCCTGTGCCATAAATCTTAGAACAACGACCTGTGATAGTAACTGGTACAAAATGTTTGTAGGCTTAATCAGTGTCTGCATCAACCGCTTTCATCTCAGTGAGAAGAATAGAAGAAAAGAACAGAAATAGCATCTGCTGAAGTGATAACCTGAGGTCCTGAGGCAGCCATTGCTTTCTGACCTCCTTGCACAGTTTCCTTCATAAGGAGACCCATTTCCAGAGCACAGCTTTGTTTCAGGTGTGTGGAGAGCCTGGAGGTGCTTAGTTAGTGGCCCCTGGCAATTGACCCTGGAGGCCTTTGCCTTTTCTGCTGAGATCATTTTATTGCCTTCCTGTCTGAGAACAATGAGCTTTTAGTTCTGACACTTAGTGAGATTAGACCTCACATAAATGGCCCTTATATAAAATGCAATAGAATGGTAAAATTGCCTAATTAGTAACACACAAAGCAGACTACGTAATTGCATAAGAAGTGAAAACTACAGATGTGAGTACCTGGGCATGCTGTGTGGTGTTATTGTAGGAAGCCTAGTTATGGTTTCTGGTTTTTCCATGAAAAATGTTTCTTGAGCAAGTTCTAATCATCTGACTCTGCAGAAGAGATTAAACCAAAACTGACCTTAAAAGACAATAGAAATTGTTAATATACTGTTAGGCCAGGTTTGAAATGGCTTCCCAAGGGCAAGCTGTGCCCAGGTGGGTGCTCTCTGATGGTAAGAACTAACCTGCCAGAGCTCTAGTGCTGAAAACCACTGAATGTGACAGAGCTTGCATGCTGCTTGGATGATTCAGATGTTGTATTTCCCAGCTTCGCAGATATCTGCAAATGTTACATTCCTAGTTTCTGCTTTTTAAAAGACATTTCTATTGAGCAACTTCTTATCTCTCCTTACTATTTTTGGTATTCCAACCAAAGATGCCCAGACTGAATCTGAATACTGTATAAGGATATTTACTCTATTTAGACTGCTTCCTAAGGAAATGCCAGGCTTTTGCAATTGCCCTCTCAGCTGAAAAATTCCTGAATTCATTGGTCAGTTTTCAGGTTTGAGAAGAGAGCTGGAAGCCTGGAACAGCGTTGCTCTTTCTGAAATGGAAGGGTGACACAAATGAACATTTCTGCTCAGGAGCAGGCAGCAGCACTTGGCTGTTGCACATCATTTGGCAGGAGCTGACCAGTGAATTGGCCAATGTGGACAGGTCACCTTTACTTAGATTTTTCTCTTTATGTATGAAATATATACATGGGAACATGTATATATATAATTACATCTAAAACAATGGGAAGAGCTGTAAGAAATACCTGAGCATGTCAAATAAGACCAAATGACAGAGAGGAGACTGCCTCGAACCTGAAACAAATTTCCTCTGAAATATAGCTGTGATCCTTGGGTTGTTTTTCTTTGGGGCTCATCTCACTGCTTGAAGTCAAAGAAAACAAAGTGCTGTTTGATTTGATATTATTTCAGGGAGGAACTTCATGGGTCATCAAATCCAGCACTATGAAAAACGCGCATTCAACCAAAAGCACAGTTGATAGATGTACCTGCCCTTCATCTTGTGTCTTGAACTGCGTCAAATTTCTGATGGCTCAGATGTCTTGCTTTGAATGAGAATGGAACATTTTACTGTTGGTGCTAAATTATGAGCTTGCCGACTCTGTCTGCCCTGAGCTTTACTGTCAGTGGCACAAGAATGCTGGAATTGATAAGAAGTGATGAATGAGTGGTTCTTAGGGGTTTTTTCCTGAGCATCTGCTGTTGGCCGCTGTCAGAGACAGGAGGCTGAGCCCACTGAAGTCATGCTTTGGTATCAAGCAAGTGTTATTTTCTTAAGAATTTTGAAAATCCTCTCTCCCTCTGAAGCAGAGGAGAGGAAGGAGGGGGGTCCTGCATGACTGGACTGCTGTAATGCATCATGCTTGGGCCAAGGAGGAGGAGGGCTGCAATTTCCAAACCAAGCATTCCTGTTGCCTCATGTTGCCTCCCTTCCCCCCAGGACTGATGGCTGCGCATCGTTCCTGTCAGCCTCGCTCCATTATCCCTTGGACTTTCTCAGGGAAGCAGCTTTGGCAAATGGTTCTTTTCCTCCATTGTGCTCACGTGTCAGAGAATATCTGTGAAAATGGGAGGCTGCTCCATCACATTCATATTTTGAACAGAACTGGAAGCTGTGCAGAGGGATGATCAGACGTTCATTACACACCACCTTGGAAACAAAATGTTTGGTTTTATCTTAACTTTGTGAAGCTGTCTATGTCTTAGCCAGAGGTTCTTGTTTTTTGTTTGAAAGGTATGACCAAATGTGAAAAAGACTGAACTGGGGCTTGTGTATACAAGGTTTAAGACTGTAAATGATTGACTCTATCATCTATCTAATATCTCAGTTTCTAGGGGGATCTCTAGATTTCACTTGTGCAAATGTGACCAGTTGGAGCATCTGAAATTGCAAATAAAGAAGCTTGGTGCTATGAATAATAATGTTCTTACCATAGTTTCTGAGTTTGCTGGTTTATTGGTTCACTGCTCTTCCTCCCTCCTTGATTAATTTGAATTTCTAAAATTTCCTGACTTTAAAATCCATGAATTTAAAAAACCTGATCTTATAAACACTTGCACAGACACACATATGGGGTCGCTTTATCTTTTTGACATTAGAGCTTCGTGAGCAGTAAAAACATTGACATAATCCTAGCGCATCTGTTTCTAAGTGGATGATGAGTCCACTCCTGATTTAATAAGGAAATAAAGGGAAGCAGTGATTTGTATCTGAATATCCAGGGCAGATATGAGTGGAAAAATCTCTCAATTAAACTTTTAATTTTTTTCCTTTGTAAATATTCCAGTTTAGTAGGCTTGGGTCTTAAACTTTTCCATTAGTCCTTAGGGGATCATGTTGGATGAGCCTTGGACAAAGAACATGTGATGCTCTTTAATATTGACAGGTCTTGAAAGCTCCTGAATAGATTAAATGTCTTTTTGCCTTCTTAGAGATGGCCTTCTTGCCCTTTTTAGAGTTTGGATCTAATCCAAGAAAAGGCTAGGACTTAGCTCAGCTGTAAACAAAACCTGACTACTGGCTCCTGAATTTTGAATTGAAACTTCACATAAGGGAAATTTGAGGCCCAGTAGTCTAAACATAAAAGTTGCCTTGCAGTGTTGTTTTTGAATGAGTGCAGGTATTTTTGCTGTTTTTTTCTGCATAGCTTTTGCTTCCCTTCCTGTTTCATTCTTACTTGTTTTAATACATGATTGTAGGCATACAATACATAATTGAGAGGCTCTGGTACAGGAAGCTTTCAAAATGCATGTGAAATTTGGAAAACATAGTTCTTTAACTTCATGTTTAAAGGTACCGTGTGCTAAGGGAATGACTGCAAGATTATGTAAATGTATCTATAATACCAAACTAGTTTTCCTACTTTCTTGTCCCTTGTAATGTTCAGGGGAGATTGTAATATTGATTCAGTATTCCCGAGTGTTAATTTTGGCTAGAAAATGTCAATATTAATTTAGTTACTTAATGCTTCTGTCCATCTCATCATCATAGCCTTGATTGACTTCCTTTTCTTTCTCCTCTTTCAAATTTAATATTGAAGTAATTCAATGTTTGCTTCATATCCAAGCCTTACTAGAATGACACAGGTGTGCATGCCCACGAGTATACCTGGAAGTCTCTATAGGATCTGGCACAGATGTAAAAAAGGAACAAGTAATTATCTTGTTTCACCATCTCTAACCCATGGGCCTTACCATATCCTTGTTGATTAAGGTACATTTCTCTGAAAAGCTGATAGTTTTGATCTAATGACACCAAGTGAAGGGTTTTCTGTTTTACTTCTTGTTTTCTTCCAGTAACTAATTGGCCTCACACATAAATTGGTATCATATTTTTAATTTGTCTTGCTTGAACTGTGCAGCAGCTTCTGGGACTAAGCCCCACTGTGCCCTCCCTCCTGGTAAAGAGTCCTTTAGCATCTCCTCAGGATTATTTCTTGCTGTTAATGATGATCACTTCCCAACAGAGTGTCCCTTGTAGAAACCTTTTGTTTCAACCCTCAGATTTTTTTCATGGGGGCTTCTTTTCTGCCACCTTCAATTTTCCAATGCAAATTTTAAAATTTGGATACTCAGATTTGAATGTAATACATTAGTGGTGCCACAGAATCACGTCCTGACTTTCTGTTCCCTTGTTTCAATAAGCTGAAGGCTCTGTGAGTCATTTTTTCATTGTGCTGTGGTGCTCCTGAGTCACTCACCTGCCAGGATGCTGAAGTTCTTCAAGACATCCTCTTTCCTGGAGCAGTTGCCTCTGTGTTGTCAGAGGTGTAGCTCTGTCTCTGGCTTTGCCTGTTTTAACTGATGTCAACTGAATGTATGCACATTTTTCTTTCTTCTTTATACTTTTATTTTTTATTTTATTCTGCCAGTCTTTGTGTCAGAACATTCCTTCCAAGGAATTGGTTATATCTAGACCTCAGCATTTTTATGTATCTGCATGAGCATTTGTCTAACTCTGATTAATGCAAAACCAACTAAAGCAATTTCATTCCCCAGTGACTTCATGCTGTCAACTACTTTGAGATCTGCCAGTTAGCCAAGTCTTAATCCATTTAGCATGTGCTTTATTGACACATGAGCCAAATTTGTAGTCAGAATATCATGTGGTGTAAGTCACGTGCCTTGAAAGTCTTAAGTACTCAATCAACTCTACCAGCCAAACCCCTGATTTCAAATTCTGAAATTGGGTTTGTTTGAATATTGGTATCATAAACCCCTTGAGATTGCCATTAGTTGCAGTCCTATCCTTTAATAGAAACTTATGCAAACTTTTCAGTTTCAGTCCAGCACTGGTTTTGGACAAACGAGGTTCCAATGGCCAAGGCATGAAGTTTGCTGTCATTTCTTCTGGGAACCGTGGAGAATTGCATCCAGTGAGATTTACATTGAAAAATGAACTCATTACAGGCTGAGTATTGGTTGATGCTGTTAAAAACTGCAAACAGACTGGAAAATTTGGAGCTGATATATTAAGTGTTGGGTGAGAAGAGTGTTTCAAATAGATCACAGGCTGCTGGCTTCCATCAAGACATTGGTGACTCTTGTAATTGTGTTGCTGTGTTCCAAGTGCCTGTCAGAGGTCAGCATCTCTGGAACAGCAGTGTTTGTACTTGATGTCATTGTTTATACTTTGATTCACAAGTCTAGTTTCTTCTTGTGTTTTCTTCAGTGGAAAGAGATGTTGTTAATTAATGTTCCCAGATAGGAATGCCCATCACAGTTTTAGCTAAACATAGCATGCACTTCTTAATAGGAATGCTCATCAAAGTTTAGCTAAACTTAATGTGCATTTCTGAAATCTTTGAACACCTTGAGTGGAGAAACTGGCCTGACCTTGTAGTAAAAAATTAAACTGAGGCTACTGCAGATTTCAGTTTGATCTCTTGCTTTAGATTCTCAAGTTTAGTGGCTGTCGCAGCAGCTTCTCAGGACCCAGTGTCTCAGGAAGAGGAGATCTCACTGTTAACATCACATGCCGAGGGTTTGGGAGGAGAAGTAGAACTGATTTGATAACTTTTCTGCTTGAAAGATAATATTGAGGAAGGTTCAGAATATTCAAGGGCTTCCCTCTTTGCAAATTTATATCACTATACTGTAATTTTGAAAGAAGAATCTGTTACACTGTGGGAAGAAGGTCATGGAGTTTAAAATCAAGTCTATTTTAGTTTTGCATAAATCCATCCTTACTAATCTTAATCTGCCTTACTAATCTTGCTAGCCTTCTGCAAAATTGAAAAGGCTGGTTTGAAATCAAAATTGTGCGAACTCGAGTCAAAACCCACTTCCTGAAGCCAGCTGGTGTGCAGTCAGCACCCTTTACGTGCTTCTGATGGAGGTTCTGATAACTTGAATTATCCATGGCTGATGTCTTTATCACAGCCTCGGTGCTGTAGGGTGAGGGAGAGCCATCTGCTCACAGCAGGATTAATCCAATTGATGGCCCATGAACACAAGCTGCTGCTTCATGGATCTGCCTCTCTGAGTGATGGGAGAGGCCATTGCTGTCATATCACTGTAGAGACAGGCATGTGGCTCACTGCACTTGAAAAAAGTCCCCCAGGATGCCCAAGCTTTGTTTTCTACATCAGCAGCAAAAGGAACATTTGTTTAGGGTGTTTTCACCTAGGGCTTGTACCTCAAGAAAACAAGCCTGGAACTAAAACCCATAGTATGCTCAGTATTATCTCAGAACTGAACCATGGATTAAGTCTTGTTTTGCTTAAGGAGTGTAATAAATATTTATTTTGGGGAAATGGCAATGTCAGCAGAAGACTTAAATACAAAAAAATAGTTTGAGATTTCTTCTCTTTCCTTTTAGTTCCTTTGAGCTTTTCCTTTAGGGTTTCATTATTAACAATGAAATAGCAAACCTGCTCAAGGGCAGAATTGTGCTCTGAGAATCATAAGCGTGGCTATAAAAACAATTTTTTCCTCCATAGTATACCGGATAGCTTAAATTTTAACCCTGTAAAGCAGGATCCATGAACTGGGCCGTATGAATTTTTGCTGATAAGGTTTTGAATTAATCCCATTTTATACAGACCTGTGCTTGCAGAAGCTTAAGGAAATTCATCACAGTTGCAGATTGTTTTCCAAGTAATATCCTCATGGACTACGAAGCCTATCATTTTATGATAAATGCATAAAGAGTTTGCTTAACTTCATTTTTGAGCCACTCCATCTCTAATCTCTGTTGCTTGGTTTTTAAGTAGGCTTTGGCAGTCTGGCTGAACTACAGTAGTGCTGACATTGAAATTGCACAGTACAAGGTGGGGGGAGGGATGTTAGAGGAGGTTCACTGTAGACTCAGCTTGGATTTTTCCTCTCCTTTGATACAGCTGAAACTCTTACTTCCTGCACAGACAAGCAGTCAGCGTGATTTTTGAATATTTGGGTAGAGGATAATATACAGCAAAGTAATTCAACTGTAATCCCTAAGGATGGGATAACAAATAACATCCCTGCTGTACAGGCAGCTAGAATTATTCAGAAGGTGTAAAGGGGCTTTAATGTTGTGAGGAGCTGCCTGTAAAGGGTGCTTTTGAGTAGGCACATCTGTGACTTCGAAAAGGAAATCAGAGGCAGGCACAGACAGAGGCTGCTGGGTTGTTTGCTGTGCCGAGGAGGTGACTAAGCATCTGCAGCTGCTGGCAGGTGTGCTCAGAGCTGCAGGTGTGGCTTCCAAGGCCGCTCTGCAAAACAGGCATTTGCTCGCAGTGATCGAGGCATTGTTATCACTGCTCCTTCCAGAACAATCGTTGTTGAGATTACAGCATTAAGTAAATATTTTCCTTGATATCAGTGTTATTATCTTTTAATCTGCCTGGGTAAGGGGGAATGACAGTAGTTCTAGGAAGAGCTGTAGTGAGGAACTGGCTCTCGGGTATTCGGCTCAAGGCTGTTCTGCTCCGTGGGGCTGTGCCAGGGCTGAAACAGGCAGCAGGGGGACATTTGGGCCAGCATTTAAGGTGTAACTGCCAAACTCTGGGCCAAAGCATGAATGGCTTTGATAATCAACATTTCTATTTTAGACATGGTTGCTTCTTGCATACTGTAAGCAGCAGATACTGAAGTTTGAATTTCTACACGTTGAACTACTTTGATATAACTGCAAAGGGGAAGGATTGCGTGAAAAGATACTGATATACTGTTCTTGTTTGTTAGTACACCTGAAGAGTGAACTATCCAAGCTTTTTTTGTTATCTGTGACATGAACTTGCATTACATATGTGTCTCTGAGGCAGGTGACAAGCTTTTACTAAAAAAAACCTGGAAAACAAACCCAAATCTTAAAACTCACTGCTTATAGCATCCATCCAAGGTGGTGTTTACTAAAAATGATTGTTAGTTGTACAGGAGTGTGTTGGCCTGTTCCTTTTTTCCTAGTTTGGGTTTTACAGCCTGCGGTGTGCTGTTAAGCCGTGGCAGAAGGGGAGCTGTGGCAGCGTGGGAAGCGAGCAGGAAGTTGGCACATAGCAGCTGCAGGCAGGAGCTCCATTCCTCATCCATTCAGAATCTGATGGCCCAAACCCACCCCAGGTTTATTCATCTTTCTACAGGTTTGTTCATATTTCTACAGGTTTCTCTCCAGTTCCTTACTTCTTACTGTCATCTAAGTTACTGTAGTTACAGAATGAAGGCTAATATGACAAATAGCAATGGAATGAAGTTATGCACGAGTGGCTGCTGTTGATTTCAATTAGAGTCATTGAAAGGCTTTGAAGAAATTAAAAGGCTTGGGGTTTGCTTGGGTTTTTTTCCCCTAAGAAGGTATAAATGGAAAGTGCACCTTTTAAACAGATGGGTGTGTGAATGATGAAGAGGTAATCTGATCTATAAATATAAATGGAATTTTGTCTACTGGCTTCAAGCCAAAAAGCAATAGGTTTAAAAATAATTTTGACTGCTTTAACTTGAAAATAGTTTTTCCTCTGAAAGGAATATTTCAGTGAATGACCAGAGAGGCTCTTGATGAGAATTGCTGTTCCACTGAGGAGCTCTGTCAGGCATGCAGTTCTGGAAAGTCACAGCATGCGACTCTACCCTTGTTGCCAAAGTTCTGCAGGCCAAATTATTCCCAGTATGACACCTAAAAAACTTAATTTGTGTTGATGTGTCTTTCCTCTTACAATGCTCTTTTGCAACTATGAGTTCAGCTGTGCTGGGTCCACCTAGCCCTATATCCTGTCTGTGACTGTAGCCAGTAGCAGTTGCCTGAAAAAGAGTGCTGGAACAAGCCAAATGAGATGCTTGGCCAAAATACTGTCCCTGATTCCCACAACTGCAGGCCAGAGTGCTCTTAAATCAGCAGTGGTGCCTTCTTTGCACAGTGTCAGGCAAGGATCACAGAGTGTGTTGCAGAGGGTGCCCCAGCAGCACAGCTCATGCCAGGGCTGGGTCTGCCAGCTTTTGGCTCCTCGTGTGGAGGAGTCTGGAGATCAGCCCCAGCTGTTTCCATGGAGAAGCTGTGCTGGTCCCCAGGTTGGGAGGGACAGTCTGCTCAGGTGAATGGGTGGCTCCTTCATCACCAGCAGGTCCTGGGCAGCAGTCCCACAGCAGAGCTACTCAGAGCAGGCCTGGGAAGGGAATTTGCTTTCCTGAGCTCAAGCAATATTATATTTTTGGTCATAACTGAAGAATACTTAGTCTAAATATTTGTTGTAATAAAGCTAAATTAATAAAGTTAAGAACACCTTCTGTAGTGAAAAACTATTCAGCTAAAGCAGAAAGTTGAACTATGCAGAGGAAAAGCCTTCTCAAATAAAGCAAAGGGCAGCAGTTGTTACTAGGATCTGTTTTACTGTCACAGGAGTGCTGATCCCAACTCTCCCTTGCATTTCTAGGCTGTTGCTTTTCTTCCTGGGAAGGCTGTGAGAGTCATATGAACTGTGCTTCCTGCTAACAGCCCCACTGTTGAAAACTTAAGAGAGCTTTTCAATTTGCCAGGCTTCTGGTGAAAGCCTCTGATCTGTGTTACACAATCGAGCCTCAGTTCGTGCCTGTCAGAGGCCGGTAGCTGGTAACATGTGGGCAGCTCCAGGCTGCCTCTGGAAGGTTTTGTTCAGTGTGTGCCTCTGCTCACCCCCATCAGGCCCTTGTATTTTTCCAAATGTTAAGTACTCAGCTTTGCTGCAGTACATTATCTCACAAATCTGCTATTGTTTGGCCCTTTTCTGAAGAGCACATTATGTGTGGTGGCATGAGCTGTGGCCAAGCAGTCTCTGCAGTGCATGCTAAGGTGCTGTGGGCTGGAGCTGGTGCCACCCACCATTGGGTGGTTTGGGACTGCCTGGGTCAGGGGTGCTTTGGACTTTTCTTCTTGGCTTAAACTTGTCAATGAAAGCGTAAAGTGCTGTGGCTTTGTTCAGTGGGGACAAGCAGTGACAGGTACATAATGTTCCTATTCTTGGAGTTGTCAGATGGAAGGGAGCTAATATGATAACCCATAATACTTTGTCTTCTGTGATCTTGAGCGATAGCTGTGCTTATGCATCTAATTTCCACTGGAGAGGGTTGGAGGAAGGTAAAACAATCCCTGTTAAGGCCCAAATCCAATCTAGCCAAGCTGCAGAGTTTTCATCAAAAGCAGGAAACAGACGGGCACAGCTGCAGGAGGAGCTGCGATGTCTCTGGGAAAACTACCCAGGCATGTGCTGCAAGCAGGGACACCAGGACAGTGCTGCTGTCCCCAGCTCCGTGCCAGTGGATGGATGGTCCCACAGCCCCTGCAGCTCAGGGAGATGCCATTTCGGGGAGGAACCTGCCTGGCATTTCTCCCAGCCTGTGTCCAGGATTTGCTCACTGTCATAGAAGAAGAAAAGTGCATCAAAGATTTATTTATGTTTCCAAGCCTTACACCTCTGGGCTGTGCTGCACACGCTGTCCTAGGAAGCTCAGCCTTACCTCCTTTGCAGCAACACCTCATTGCTGTGTCCCTGCAGAATTCTCCATTTCAGAGTGGACAGCTGCATGATAAAGAGTCCTTGTACCTTGGTGGGCTCACAGAGGCAACCGGAGAAACCTCTGGGGTACACTGGGGTGTTGTTCTTATGTTCTTTGTGAGACAGAAAAGGTCCAGCACCGTGTCCCCGGCGTGTGCCCAGCCACTCACCCAGAGCCAGTCTGACAGTCGGTCGTTGCTCCTGTGAAAAATGACTCAGTGCAGGTTCTTTATCTGGCACCTTCAGGCCTTGACTCCTCCTATTTACTTGGAAGGTGCAAATATTTAGAACAGATCTGTGTTATTGTTATTTAAAAGGTTTCTTTTCTTAAGCAGTTTAGGGGTTTTTGCTTCTTTTGTGTAGTTTTTTTGCCAAAATCAAAGATTTTTTCCCAAGCAAGAAGCCTATGTAAGCACAACTGTGTAGTGGGGAGAACTTTTCTCAGCTTGCTTTCCCTTTTCTAGAGACAAAAGAGCCTTATGGAAATGTGCTTCCTTTCTGCCTGCTAATGGCTTTTCCTTCCTTCCTCCTTGAAATGAGCTTAACATTCTCCCATCCTGTTCAGTATAAATTTCAGCCTGGACTGTTTTCCCTGTTGAGGTGTTGAGTCACTGGCCTTGAATGGGAACTTGTGATGGGGTAGGGAGAAGAGAAGGCTTGGGAAGAAAGAGTTTTTCCAGCAGTTTGGTGGTACATGGGATGAATTTTTTAAAAAACAAGGGCAAGGTGCTATTCATTTTAGCTCAAATACTCTTTTCCTTGTTTTATTTTTGGATACTTTCTTGTGATGGATCTGGATAAATTCCAGGACATAATACACAAAATACATAAAGGAAGAGCTGGTTCCTGCTCAATAACAATGTTCCATTTTAAGCTGTCTCAGGTTAAAGGGGAAAAAATATGATGCCATATCACTTGAATCCATTTGTCTCCTGGAGGAATGATGCTGAAATCTTGCTTCAAATGCTCTCTGTGGAAATAATGTCCTGAAGCTTGGATATTCTCCAAGGCTTAATTAAGTTTATTCATAGAAACCCTAAACTTTATGAACTGGACAGCAGACCTCTAAATTTGGCTCTAAGGGCAGACAAGGTATTGTTTCTGCACACTCTGATTAGCCACACTGAGCACAGACACACACTTTGGAATAATTAGTAAAATGGACAGGAATTAAAGCAAGCTTTGCTCTGAAAACAAACCAGATGAACTAAACAAGTCATCTTCCTATCTGTATTTTTCTCTCTTAAGTAAGAAAGATTTCATTTTGTGTGTTGTTGGGTTGTCATGTGGGATGTATCTTCTCTCTCTGTCTCCCCGCCAGAAATTCTTTCTGGTCTCAGGTCCGCAGTGGCAGATTTGAGACAAAAATCTGCATCTCCTCCCATGTCCTCTTGCTCTGTAAGATGAAGAAAACAAGACTGAGCAATGGCATTAAACCAGCAAGAGTAAGGTTAGGTTAGTGCCTCACATACACTTTTGGCAATTTCAGAGAAATCTGAACCTAAATATCTTTGTTACTAATATTATCTATGCTTTGGAGGTTTCTTTTGCCCTTTTTTCCCTCCTCCAAGCAATATGGCTGAGAAATTAACTTCTAAAATGAAGACTGGAATTATTATTATTGTAATTGTTGTAAAGCATCTGAGCTTGTGTGAAAGCAAACTATTGGTCAGTTGGGTTAAGCAGAAAAGGCTGGTTTTTTGTTTGGTAGAAAAGCAGGTGAGACTTCAAAACCAGTTGAAATCAATGTGTGCTGCTGCCTTCATGGATTTGTTTAGTTTGCAGTCCTCCCTCTGGAGAGCCAGCAGTGCAAGAGGGTCACAAAAGGGTTTAGAGGGCTTTTTTGTTGGTGTTTGAGGGGTTTTTTTTAAATTGTTCTGCTTTAATTGCAGATCAGTTCATAAGAGATAAGATTTTTCAGTAATACTTCCTTTTTAGAAAGCTCGTATGTAGGTGAAACTGAAGGGTTTGCTTGGGTTTTTTATTAAGAACTCCACCTTAAAGGAATATTTCCTTATTTTTGGTATTACTTAGGATTTATGTATCAGGAGATTTTTTTAATACAACTTTTTTCACAGCATCTTATATAAGTGTGCAAAAAAGCTGAACAGAATTATCATTTGGACAGAGCAAGTTGTATGCTTTGCTGTTGTCACACTTCTGTCAGTGTTGGGGCAAATTGCAAAATGTCTTCTGTTCAGAATTTTGTTCACCCAGAATTCCACTGCAGATTAGTTTTGAAACTTGCTGCTCAAAGGAATTTAAGAAAAAATATCCTATGTAAAATTTAAAAAAAAAATTCGTAGTATTAACAGATAAAAATGTTGATTGACTTAATTTTTTAAATGTAAGTCATAACATTTAGACATGTAAAAATATAATTGCTTTTTAAAATGTAAAATAGCTCCATGAGACTGCCTAACTCTCTGTGCATGACGTCTCCGGGCTGCTTAAGTACTGTTTGCTTTGTTAGTGAGATGAAACAAGGATTTGAGAATGAAAGACAGTCATGGCCTGGAGAAGCAATTGTTATCAGTGAATTTTGTTTGTTGGAAAATGAGGCTTTTAGAGCTGGAAACTTTGGCTTTCACATATTGGAGCCCACGTTTCACACAGATGTGCAGGTCCTGTTCGGATGCCAGCAGTCACTATGGATTTCAGTGAGCTATTTCAACTTCCCCTGCTTGAAATTGTGCACCTTCCTCCTGTCCGTGCTTGAATAACGAGAAAAGAACCACAGGCTGGAAAGCAGCTTAACTAATCCAGGTTAAAGGGGCTGCATTGTTGGATAGCTGAGGTCTCCTTACTATGGCAATTGCCTACCCAAGTGCAGAGTGTGAGTAAAGTGTCATTCCAGCATTCACAAGTCTTGCGGCTGCTGACCTGATATTGGAAGATTTTAATCTAACGCAGAACAAATATCATCATCATCTTTCATATCTCTGAAAGCAGCACTGTGCTCCATATCTTTTATGTTTGATTCTTGCAGGCACTTTGAATGTGTATCTTGTGCCCTGTATCCTGCTTTTGAATTTGCAGTTCAGTATCATAACACTCCATCTTTCAGTGAGAGAGCTGGCTGTAGGATGAAGCCTAGGAAAAAACCTCGGGGTTACACTCTCTGTCTGAACTGCTTTAGAGATCAACCCAGCTGAATTCTAATGTGGAGAAGAAAGCTTCCCATGCTACATTTGCACTGTAAACATTTAGGGAGGTCTGTAAGAGTTGATCTTGATGTGTCCTTTAGGCTGATTGTTCTAGTTTTATGAAAATTTTGCCTGTGAGAGCCCTTGAATACACATTAGTGAGGAAAGAGGTGAATAGAAGTAGACCATGGAATTCTGAATCTATGTAACATCATTATATCAAGAGACTAAATTTTGTCAATAAATATTGAACAACTCTGTCCAAGCCTCTTCACAGCTCAGATTTGAAGTTCAGTAGTGTGGTGCTAGCCTATCTTGAATCATGCGTCTGTCAAAAAAGTCAAGGTCAAGAAGGCTCAGATCTACCAAGTTCCTTTTTGATTGGGAATGCTTGTAAGAAGACTCTTATTTTTAGTGTTTGACATTGGAGGTGGGAACTGGAGTGGGTGGAGGGATGGAGGTCCTTACAAGAAAAACATCAGACCAAGCAACGAGACTGCTTCCCTCAGGAAGGACACGATGGTGTTTGGCTGCCAGAGTCCTGGACAACTGCTGGCTGAGCAGTGTCTGAGTGGAGATCAATGCAGGGATATTCCTTTTCTGTATCTTTTTTATTGAGCATGGTTCTATGGGCAGAAGCAATTTCAGCAAATCTAGGAGGATTTAGGTTATTTCTCTGCCCTTTGGCTTAAGGCTGTAGTTATCTGTAAGCTGAAAATACCATTGTAAAAATCCAAAATCACAACCCTCTGTAACAGGTCACCAGCCCCCGTAAGGAAGTGGCCGTGTGTGAGAAGGACAGGTCTGTCACCTGGGCAGGCAGCAGGGAAGTCTCATTGTCTGCTTGGTTAATGGCAGCATCCAGGGCTGTCAGGCTCATTAGGGACACGCTGCTAATTTGGTCAGGCAAGGGCTGCCAGGCTGCATTGTGTGGGGTTAAGCAGTGTGAATAGAGCCCGTAAGCAAAGCTGCTGGAATCTGCTTTTGTGTTCCCTTTGGACGCCTGTCCTGCGCTTTTGGCTTCTTTTCCAGTTCAAAGTGGCCACGTGGAGTTTTGGCACGGTGAGTGCTGTCCGTAGATGAGTTATGGATTGCAGAAATCATCTAACTTGTGCTGAGAAGAGTTACCAGCTTCTCATCTCAGCAGTTTCTGTATACATACACTTAGAGTGTCAATTCACTACTTTGTGGGATTTAATTAGAAATAGATTAAGCCCTTTCTCTTTAAAACCCAATTTGAACTGCTATAGGTATTTTCCTTATCATCCCTGTTCATATGTGCTAGGCACTGCCTATATAGCAATTTAGAGATTTTGCATTTCTTTTCTACCATCAAAAGATAACCTTCCTCCCCTTCCCACAAGCCATGGAGTCCTGCAGATGAGTTTGGGGGTCTGACAGTTGTGCCTTCCACACACACTCCAGTCCCTGGAAGAGCTGAGAGGTTGTGGGCTGACCCTTTGGACACGGGAGATTGGTCGTGGGGAAAACCTTCCCCGTGCAGCCTGGCTGGATGGGTGTGCTGGCTCTGTGTGTGCCTGGCTGGAGTGATTCCTCATGGGATTATTGTGAAAGGTTGAGCAAGGAGAAGAGATTGTTTTCATCTCAGAGAGAACAACCAGATTGTCTCACTGCTGTCTTTCCCCAGCGTGCATCAGAATATTGTTAATTTAGGAGTTGGAACCCAGTGGAGGATTTTCTGATTCTCTACCATGTGTTTGCCTTTGTGACTCCAGTTTCTCTCTCATCCTTTGGGGATGTTTTTCCCTGACATCTTCAGCCTTACCAGCACTTATTTTTGTTTCTGCCAGGGAAAACACTGAAATTAATAGTTTTTGGTAACCATTTCTCTGCATCTTCATCGGATTGATCTGATTATGTTAAGGCTGAGTCGAATATTCCATTAAGAGTTTCAAATGCTATCAGAACTGAAGCAGGAAGAGGTTTCCCAGGAGACTGACTGTGTGTGCCTGTGTGGAACAGACTTGGTGGGCAATTGGCCTGCCCAGTTCCCTGGCAGAGCAGCACAGCTCCAGCACTTCTGTCACCAGGTACCTGGGGTGATCCTGACCTGGGAATAGACACCTGCTGGGTCAGCCTTTTTTTTCACCTTGGGGGCTGCCCTGTGCTCCAGAATCAAGGGGAATTCATGCCTCTGCCTGTTCATGTACAGGGATATTGATGTAATGCAGTGCCCCATTTTGGGAAGCGGTGTTTTTCCAAGGGTGGAAAAATGCTTGCTCTGTGGGAGGGAATACTTCTTGCAAACAAGCACTGAATTTCCTCATTTTACTTTACTAGGGATTTCTATTAGAAAATAAGGCTGGAGGGGGGAAGTTTGGAATGATTCTGGGAAGCTTTGACTCAGAAAAGGGAGAATGATTCATATTATTACTGTTATTTATTAAGGAGAACAGACCATGAACCTGATCTTTTACTTATCTTTGGAAACTTAAAGCACTTATGCAGTGACCCCAAAAGAGTTTGTGGGTTTGAACCAAGGTCGTTCAACATAAAAGCTAAATCCCAGCTGTGGGAGCTGGCCCACAACATTTTAAGAAGATTTATTCCATTACCTTCATACTTGATAAGTATTTTAATATCCTCAGTGCATCCCTTTTCTGTGAAATGGAGTGGTAAATAAGTCTTGAAACTTGACCCTTTCTGTGCTGTGACAATGGTCAGTTTATCTCTGGTTATTGCTGGAGTCCCAATGTGAGAGGTCATTCATTTGAGAGTCAGTCTAGTTTTGATGGGGATAATTTGATTACTGAAAAAAGCTATTTGTTTAGTTGCAACATTTTTTGTCTTTTTAATTTGGAAATAAACATTTACTTCTCCAAAAATAACTTGGCTGTTAATAATCAAAACCTAAGATAACCAAAGGTATACATTAGAAAGAAGGCTCTAACCTCCATCTTAAGATAATACTGAGAACTGTGAGGTAATTTGCATTTGTGTTTGTATTCTGCAACCTAAATGATGTTTTAATTATGTTTGGCAAGGGAGTTTAAATAAGGAAAAATCAAAACTTGACACAGTCTATGTCCCATCTGTAACTTCATTCTTGTGCTTCAGAAGGTGGTATAACTTAATCTTTTAGCTAATTCCTTAGGTCAGTTCTTTAAAGAATCAATCAGACAAGGTTATTTCATTTTATGAAAATGGAAAGACACTTGACTGTGGCCACACAATTTTATCTTCTCCACTTGTAGTATCATACTGTACACCCCTAATACTTTTGGGTGTGCTGTCAGTGGCTGAGAGTGAGAGAAGTTAAGAGAAAGTTTTGATTGTAGGCTTTAACTTTTAGAGACTGGAACAAATATCTCCATTATCCTCCTGAAAAATCCTGTTAGCAAAGCAGTCCCATCATATCTAAGTTACTGGCTTGAATATTGCTTGCATTGTCTGTTGAAGCATAGCAGCTTAATCTCAGCAGAGACTGAGAAGGCATGCAAAGACTGCTAGCGAGAAAAAATGGATAGAAAGGACAAATTGTCACAGCAAGTATAGAAACTTGAACTTGGACTGTATTTTACTGCACGGGGGAAGGCAGAAGTCCTCAGCTTTCACAACTGTGAATCAAACACTTCTGACCAACTCAACACCTATCCCAGAAGGATTTCCTTACAGGCTCAAGAAAACTGACTTATGTCAGTTGGAATAAACACACTGTGTTTATTAAGTTAAGAGGTCTCCAAGGCTTTGGATAATCAACAGAAATCTTAATTATGTTCGACCCCAGAATTTATCAGTAATTACAGACATTTAGTTGACATGTAAGCAGTCCTGTGAGGTCACCAAAAAACATTTCTTGGATCACATCTATTAGTGGAGTTGAAACTTTTCTTTTCTTAAAGGTCCAAAGTAATGTCAGGCACGTGGACAAGATGTGATAAGGCATGGAAAATCCATCAGCATTTTCTTCATAAAGCTGCAAGAAAACCACATTGAACTCTCCTGTAGTCAGTTTATGCCTGAAATCATCTTGTCCTTTGTCCTGTCAGAGAATCTGAGGAACTGCTGTGGTAGAAATAAGATCCTCTGTCAGGATTGTAAATGCCTTCCAAAACTGAGCTCAGACTGAGCCATGCACTCAAGTACTGGAGTCCAGGGGTGACATTACAGGGAGGGGCTGTGTAAGAACAAACATATGTCAAACATACTGTAGAGGTTTCCTCCTACTGGACTTGGGCTTCATAGCTCACTTAGGCTGCCAGAATTAAACATGATACACAGTTTGTGGCTATTGTGTCGTATTTCTTAACGCAGTGCCTGATGTGCAAATCCAATATTGCAGCAAAATACAGGGATCTAGAATTACCCTACCAAGTGGCCTGTCTTCTGACCTTGATTTGACCTCTGGAGCTCTCCTTGGCTACCCTCATCTCTCTCCCCAATTTAGCAATCTCTGCATAAAGAAAAGGAGCATCAAGATGATTCCCAGCAAGAAGTATCCTCCATTTCATGGAAACATTTTTCGAGTCAACATACTAAAATCCTCAGTTCAGGCAGTACATCCCAAAGATCATTATTAAGTAGTGTGGTTAAGAACTGTTTTCCTTGGAGGGATTTTGCTGCTTGGGCAAATTTCTCACAGGTGCAGCCTATTAGGAAGTCCAGACCTCTTCCTATAAACAAGCAAGCAAAAACAGCCCAAAGGACAGCAATGATCCGTTGCCTTGCCAGCAGGGAAAGTCCGAGAGAAGACTTGGACATCAGTGGAAGTAGAATCTGGAGGAGGGGAAATCCATAGTCTATAATGGGATTTTTGGAAGGAACCATTTATTCTGTACAAAATTGACCAGTCAAAAGAGCTGATAAGTTTAAGGAACAAGCAGAAATACCCAAGGAAAAGCTCAGGCAACACAGCCTGGTTATTGAATTGAATGCAGCCCTCTCTTTGTATAGTATGGGTGGGTCTGAGAAGAGATTTAGGTCATCTGCTATGCAACATGATTTACTTTGCCATAGCCAATTTCATCTGCAGCAGCCAACACTGATTGTTCAAGCGGGGTAATGCCAGCATTTGCAATCTGAGAATGCAGCCCCCTTCTTTCTCTTTTTTTTTTTTTTTTAAACTGAAGATGATCAGAAGAACCCAAATTACAGAGACCTTCCTCACCTGACAGGCATATAGTTTGGTAAGTAGATCTTTTTGAAAATTCTCTTGAGAACACCCCCAGCTTCAGCCTGGTGATGCAACACTGATATGTTCCTCTTTCCTCCTAGGAATGAGAATTCAGGAACCAGCAAGAAGGTAAGCTGTGTAGTGAGTTATTACAAATTTCACATCCATTTTAAAAAGATTCCTGCTAGAAATCCTTTGAATACGAAATTGAAATACTCTTTGAAGTCAGTTGTCTTGGAAAATTTTCCGGTCCTTTTTTTTTACCCAGTTCATGTAGAATGTGATAATTTATTCTTTTGTTTCCTTGGCTGAGGGGAATTCAGTGTGTATTTTTGCTTCACCCCACTAGTTTGAGTGATTCATCTTGCCTTCCAAAGTGATTACATGTCCATCAATCCAACCACAAACCCCTTTTTGAGAACTCCTTGCTGCTGTTATATGTACTGAATAAATCCCAGCCAGACTACCTCAAATATATGTTTCTGTGACACAATAAAATGATTGCAGGGATTATAGATCTCTGTAGCTGCAACTGAGAGCTGTTTCAACACTGAGCAAATAAACCAAACAACCTTCCCATTCCCCACCCCGCTCAGTAAAACCACTGCGAAGTGTGTATAACCTGTATTTGATCTTTTTCTGCAGCATCCAGAAGAGTCTGTGGAAGCAGCTTCCTGGAGCAGCCCTCTCGCTGTTCTCCACCTGCAGCCTCGTGAGCCTTGTCTCCAAATAGCTGTGTTTGGGCTTTCTCCTGGCACTGAGTGCTCTGCTTATTGTTAAACATTTTCCCAGCTGGTTTTGGCTCCACAATGGATTTCTCCTGAACCCTGAAAGCAGTGAATTCTTTTGAAAGAAAATGACCTGACTGAAGCAGAATACAATTTGAAGAGTTTTCCACATGCTACTGCTGTATCCTGGAAGCCTCCCTTCAGGATTAGTGGTTCCTCAGATGCTTCAGTGGCCAGGGCTGGCAGTGCTCTGGCAGGCAGAGCCGCTCTCAGGTGGCCTCCTTGGTTTTTCCTCAGGTTGTTTTCACTTCTCTTTCCTCAGAGCTGTCTTTCTTCAGCAGCTCCTCTTCTTCCTCTTTTACTTGTGGATGTTGCTCTTCAAGAGCAAATTCTCATAAACTTACATCATGGTTGCTCTGGCTCCACCTTCTGCTCTTTGTATTTCAGTATTACATTTCACCTGTTATGGTTTATTTTTAATCAAACCATATCACATTACTTTTTGGGGCCACAGAAGTGTGTTTGACATGTTTAAGTTGCCACTGTGAGGTTCTTCTCCAAACAGAATTCAAACCATTATGTTGCAATCTGTACCAGAGCCTTTCTAGCAGCTGTGTTTATACAGCTTCTAGTAAAAAGGGTCCCTGATTAGGATTTTTGAATCGCTCATTCACTGAAAAAATGGTGTTTTGAACCAGCTAAAGCTATTTTAAAAATTGGGATAATACATGATTAAAAGTTTTGGTTTGAAGAAATCAGTGGCAACACCCTGCCAAATTTTAGGCCCCAAACATCACCATTAGTATCGTAAAGATTAAGTTACTGGATTTTAACTGGGCAAGAAGTAGTTTTCTTTTGCTTGTTAAAAAAATTAACTGAAAAAATAATTTGTCACAAATTGAAAATTTTATGTTCAGTCACCCGAAGTTGTTGAATTTTGGTAAATTAGATGAAACTGAAGACAGGTTCTTTTTTTTTTGGAATTGTCAAGTAACAGTGATTTGGGGACAAATTGATCTAGAATAGAAACTGAACATGAGGCAGTTCTGGGGTTGCTCCGCAGTTACCAAGACAAGCTGTTTGAAAAACCAAGCCCCATCCTCAGCTGAATGACACAGACTCTGTGTGTTGGGCAGGTGGGTTTTCAGGAGCCTGTCTGCTCCTTCCATGCCAGGCAACATCCTCAGGAGGATGGAGAAGCAATAGCTGCTGTGGCAGCTGCAGGGAACCCTGCAGCCTCTTCCTCCCACGGGTGAGACTGCAGGGAAAAGGTTCCTCTTTGCTGTTCCCCACAGTGGAGGTGGCAGCTGCACTCCCAGAATTCCCAGGTTTGGTTACTTGTGTTCATGCTGCAGGTACTGACACTGTACAAAGGCACATTGAGACAGGAAACACAAGTGCTGCTTCTGCTCCATTAAACTGGAGCTCAGGATTAAAGGACCAAAAGCTACTTCGACTGACAGACTCCATATTTAAATGTTTTTTAAACTGTAAACTAAGAGCAAAGATTTATAAGTTTGTGTCATGATCCATAAATCTAGATCTCATCCTTTGCCTCTAGACAAATGGCTTGTAGAGGAATTTGTAGTGGTTTGGATAAGTCTAGGTTTCAGCAGTCAGCCCTCTTAAGTCAGGCATATATGAAACATCTGTGATTGTTTGAGGAATTTGGCAGACAATCATGTACTTAAATCACATTTTCCCCTTTGAAAGTTGGAAATGTCCATGTATAAATTAGACACACAAGCCACATAACTCTGCACTTGTGAATTAAACAAGGTATTAACCTGCTGTTACCTTGCAAATCCTACTGCAAGGTAAGAGCAAGTTGATACCTTGCTATAGTGAAAGAGACCAGCTAAAAGTTCTTTAAAACTCTGTACCTTTTTGTGCCCCAGAATAAAATCTAAGAGCTTTAAGGGGAGTTGCTGCTAAATGGCTACTTTAGTGTTCAGAATTTGCCAGTTAGCCAAAAGACTAAGACTGAGCTCAAAAGGTTCTTTGAGTAAAATTACACAAACCCTCCTTTCCAGGTAGAATTGCTGAGTTACGTGCGTAGTTGTCACATGCTGGGCCCCTGAGTACATTCACCATGCAGTTGTGCAGAGTCTGTCTAGAATCACCTCATCCTGCAATGAGATCATATGAATTCAAAGCATATTAAACTTAATCCTAGTTTTCAGGATTATACCCAGTAAATTTAAAATTGCAGAGTATAAAAAACGCATAATGTTCCTGAGTGTTTATTATAGAAAATGGGGCCAAGCTCATTGTGAACCAGCTTTGGTTCTGCCACTGAAAGCAGAATTTGGTAAAGGGACTTCAGTGGGAGATTCAAGCTGATGTCTGGTGACCTTTGTCAAGCAGAACAAATGATTGCTATGTTTGCTAGAATTGTATTAGTGCTGGCTGCTTCTGGTACAGCCTGTGCAAACAAAGTTTAAAATCTGGCTGCCTAACAGCAAACTTTGCCTTTTGATTGAGTCCACAAATGCTGCAGCATGGACCCTCCAGGCAGGAATTTAAGGCTATGCTTTATTTGATGCCAAGTTCTTCAATAGCTCCAGAAAGTAATTTTGCTTGTAATAGAAAAGCATGATGAAAACAGACATAATCCTAAACAATGTGTTAAAATCAAGTTCTGTGTGTCAGATTCCTGCATGGCACATCCTTTGATACACACAGGAACTGCCTGAACAACCCGAGGAAGAGGCTCTCACACACACACAGGCTGCACCTCTGTGATCTCCAGCTCTGGAATGACGAAGCAGAGCTATCAACTATTTAAGCTTAACTCAGCTCATAGTGGACACAGAGCCAAAACTAGGCAAGAAACGCCCCCCAAAAAAGAGAAGCCAAAGTTTGCAGCTTTTGTATGAATAACCTCTAAGAGCTAAAGGCTGCATAATTCTGACTTTACCAACCACTGAAATGCTGTAAATTTACTGTGGAAGTGCCCTTGGTAGCTTTGGGCTTGTGCATGTACAAGATTTCTTATCAGCATTCAGTGACCTGTCTTGTGTGATGCTGAGCCATTCCATGTTCAATTCCCTGCTTTGTTTTAAGGACAAGCTTAGCTGGTTGCCAGTAGTCCTTCTGAGGCAGAGATTTTTACTGTGCCTGATTGAGCAGCATCACACTGGAGGGTATGAAGGTGGAAGGATTGTCTTCCCCAAAGCCATTGCTGGAACAAAAATTACCCACACTGGCTCAGTATGTCACTACTATGGAAAACAGGCTCACTGTTTTCTTGCAGCACTTTCTGCCATCCCCTTTATCCTCGTTTCCTTTCTGTTTTCTGTACTTTGGCCTCACTGCTCTCTCCTCTACATCTCTCCCTCTGTTTTCACTTATTGTTCCTTTACACACTTAACCCAAGGCAGTCAGTTATAACTGGGGTTTTTTTGCCTCATTCCCTGGGAAACATCTATATCCTTTCTGTTCCCTTCCCAGAGCGTATTTTTATGCCAGTGCTGGTGCATCTCAGCCAGTTGCAAGCTTCCCTCTCCTCCAGCCAAGCAAGAAGTTGACAGCAACAGACTTGGGTGCCTGACTGGACTCAGCTGAGCATCTCTCCTTTGGAAATTCTTGGTGGCTGCTGCCATGCTCCCCACAGCATGGCTCAGTTTCTCTCTCTGTGGTGGCAGTGGCTGGGAGGGTTTGCACAGAAGGTGCAAACCAACCTGGCATCTTCCACAATTGTATTTTTTTACCCCTTGAAGAATATAGGTTTCTTTTAAGATATTCTTGACATCTTAGGGGTAATGCAGTGTAGTATTTCTCTTGCCAGCCTATCTGAACCATTTCAGGAGGTTGTGGTGGGTTAGAGTTGATTGGCAGCTGTCAGTCACTGGCTGTACATTGTCAGTGTTTATTCTTAGGCAGGCTGAATTGCCTGATCGAGCTCTCTGGAATGTAGCAGGAGGCAATGCAGCATTTTCATTTAATTGCTTGTGGAGATAGCTGCAGGATTGTGGTGTCAGAAAATATTGTTAAATCTCCAGGGATTTCTTGGCATTTTGTTGCCACAATAAAGTCATAGTTGTCACAGTGGCTTAGTACAGCCACCAATATATGAACACTTATTTATGCATCCTGAAAATGTAGTGCAATAATAAAATACTCTATTTACATTTCTGTGACTTGCATTCATTTGAGTCTTCTAATGCTACTTTTGTCATTCGCTGTATTGTCTAAATGCATATTTCTTATATATGAAATTTGTAAAGATGTTAAGAAGAGTTGACAGTAAAGTCACATTTTGCAACCAGCCTTAAACATGATCCTGCTTGTGGGTTTGTGTCTCTCTGCTGTTTTTATTACCTAAGCATTTCAGTTTTGGAAATCCATATTTATAAGGAATTTGTTCCACAGTAGAATTGCCATGGCATTGTTAATACCAAGATGACAAGTGGCCTGAAAATGAAGTGTTGAGCAAACACAAGCAGTTTCCACTTGAGCTTTTTTTGACTG
Organism: Cyanoderma ruficeps; assembly: GCA_008694505.1. Lineage (NCBI taxonomy): Eukaryota > Metazoa > Chordata > Aves > Passeriformes > Timaliidae > Cyanoderma > Cyanoderma ruficeps. The sequence continues at coordinate 6,893,705 of VZDJ01000174.1, read as the reverse complement.
TCCTGAAGCCCAGCCAGTCCATGTTGTGAAGCGTTTGCAAAGTAAGACTAATGCAGTGCAGAGCTGCTGCTGAGTTACAGGCAGGCAGTCAGTTGAGACCAAAAAATGAGATTCCTGTGTCTCCAACTCTCCCCTAGCCAGTCAAAAGTTTGCTTGCTTTGAGAATGTAAAGGTATCTGTTTTTCTGTGTGTCATAGTTGAAAACTCCATGTTCAGGGTTATGTTCACTATATGCACAACATTAGCCTGCAGGAGGAGTGGGTTTTTCCAGTAGAAATTATCCTAGTTGCACAAGTGTGAAAAACACTTGCCCTGTATGGTGTTTTTGAAGATCCTTTTCTCACACTGTGTTTGTGTCTGTTCCTCTTGTCTCCAGTGGGATGTTTCAGTTAAAGCATTGTGATTCAGTCAGAAGTGCATCCACCCTGTCAGCAGCATGGAGAATGCTCCAATTATCTTCTTACCCGTGTCTGTGGGACTAAACCCTGAATATCCCTGCCAGGTTGCTCAGTCACTCTGGCCCAAGAAGGAGTGCTTACATGAGTAAAAAATTCAATGTGATCTTGCAGTGCTGCTTCCTAAAGTCATGGCCACACTGGTAGAGTGGTTACTAGAGGAGCTAGTAGAGTTACTAGTGGATCATGGTAGAGTGTTACTAGAGGAGCTTTCCTCATGCTTATCTGTGCTTTTACTCCTTCCATTTGTCATTGCCTTGGTGCCTCTCACTTCTGAGTTTTTCTTTAGGAGGAGTTTTATGTCTCTGTTAGGATACATTTGTGAATTAACTGCTTTTTCTCCCAGAGCATAAACTGGAGAGAGATTTTTAGTATGTCTTACAGAACAGATGTGAAATCCAAGCTAATCAAACTAAGCTGATAAAATAGGTTTTAGAATTAATCTAATATCAATCTGCTGCTCTGTAAAAAGCACACATCAGCAGTGCTTACTGTCTGCAGCTACAAGAGAGGGGGAAAAAAAGCCCACATGCATTCAGCTATTGCAGCAGCAAAGAGTTTCCTCAGAACAGGGGACATCACAGTGCAGTGTTAGCCTAAACTTGCTAATAAAGGTTTGTGCTCAGACCCAGCCAGTCTGAGAGAGACTGTGCTGAAAATCATCCCTGGAAACCTGGCAGATTTGTGAGTTGGGTTAAGAGGAGATAAAATATGATTCTCAGGCTGTAATGAAAGATGGGTTTGGAGGACATGTCCATGTGCAAGTAGCCTGAGGGAGGAAGTGGAAGATAGGAAATTCTGTGTCTTTGAACATTGACAAATCACCTGGCTCTGCTTAATGATCTGACAGCATCTTCTCACCAGCTGCATCAAGATTTGGGCTATTCATCACCTTTATAGATTCATAGCATTAGGTAGCACAACTTTTCTATCAACACATGATTTTTCCTGCCTGGTGAGCTGAAGAAAAGCTTCTTACAATTCCTTCAGTAGGGAAAGCTCACAAACAGGCAGGTTGTACTCCATGTCAGATTATGGGATTTATGTTTCTGAAACATTTTTTTCTGCTGCAGCCATTTTAAGTTTGAGACATTGATTCCAGAAACTGATATTTTGCTATTCATCATCAAAGATTTGGTCAGAGGTTTCTTCTGATTGAATTATTTATGTCTTCATAAACTTGCCTCTCAGTAAGACTTCCTAGTGTCCCCTGTGATGAGTTTAGGCATGACTGAAGATCATAAAAAAAGACAAATGGAGAGGTTTTCGTAGAGATAGCATTCATTTGGGGAAGCAGTAGTATCTTTACCATTTATTACTGGGAAGCAACTTTGTCATCACGTGTGCTGGGGTACAGCTGCTGGACGGAACTGGTTTTTAGAAATTGGTTTATAAGAAGTGACATTGATCACTGATCCACTGAAGGGCCTTGGTGCTGCCAAGACTAATGGATACCCTGTAACATCAGCAACCATACTGAAATAAAAAATGAGAGGTCTTACAATGTTTGGGGGTTGGATTTAATAACATTTTAAATGTTTTTGTGTGAAGGTGGTGTTGGTGGTTCTGGTGGTGGTGTTATATTGGTTGCTCATGTGATTTGATGTAGATAGAAATATAGATCATAGCATTTGGGAATCTTCCAGCTCATTGAGTCCAACACTTAACCCAGCACTGCCAAATCACCACTATCCCATGTCCCTGAGTGCCACACCTACACTTTTAGATGTGTCCAGGGATGCTGACTCAGCCACTGTCCTGGGCAGCCTGTTCCAAAGCTTGACAACCCCTTCAGTGAAAAAATGTGTTCTGATACCCAACCTAAACCTCCCCTGGTGCAATTTTGAGGGTGTTTCCTCTTCCTGAAGGTCTCCCCTCAGCCTCCTTTTCTCCAGGCGAAACAACTCAAATTCCCTGTGCCACTCCTCATAGACCCTTGTGCTCTAGACCCTTCATCAGCTTCATTGCCCTGCTTTGGATTAGCTTTTGGACCAGGAAGGACTGTCCAGTGCTTGTGCTGATCAACTTTAGGACAATATTAATGTGTAAAGTGATGAGGTTATATGCTTAACTGAAGAATGTGTGGAAATAGGGAGAGCAGGACTGGAAGTGGGGGCGTTTCATTTACAAACAACAGACCCAGCCCCTGCTGTTTATCATATGGAGTTTCTGTCCTATTTCTTTAGCACAGCAGTGATGAGAAGCCAGTCAGAAGCATGTTCTGATTTGACTCTGCTTATGAGTTCTTTTGTTTTCGTTAAGTTTATTTGCATATGTGAATTTGCCTAAGAGAGACCTACTAGGCAGTGTTTAAATTAAACTTTAGCATTTGCCAGAATAAAAATGAACATTGTACAACTGATGACAAAAACTGCAGTTTATGCAAGTATCAAAGAGGACTTTGGCATAACTAACACAGTACCCTATGCAAATATTCTTAGTTGAAAAGGAATTAATCCCTTTCCAAAGGGCCAGCACAAATCTTTCAATGGCACATAAGCCTGCTTTTGAGGGAGCAGGTGCTTAGCAAGCCCTGAGGATTCTGATTTTCGAACTGTACACTGCATTGACACGTGCAAATACCTTAAAAACAAATTGCCGAACTCCTATTCTCTTACAAATTTGCTATAAAATCTGTATTTTGTGAATTTAAATGTAACTTACATGGCATGCAGAAATTCTGCAAGAAGAGGATCATGCCATTCTGGAACTGAGCAATATCATCTTCCAGTTGGGATCGAACAAAGCTGTAATTGAGGATTGGCCAGGTCCATTTGCCAAGCTGCTCATTTTGATCATTCGTAGCAAGACATCCTTATTCTGTAAAAATCCTTTTGTTGGTGAAGACAGCAGGCAAGTTCTATTCTGTCCTCGAAGAAGGTGGCTTGGTGCCAGTGTCAGCAGCCAACAATCCAAAGTGTTTTGTTTAATCACAAGATTAATTTTTCCTTTTATTGGCTTTTCCTTTCAATATCACCGAGCATGACATGTTGTAAAACAGAAACACTGGTTGAACAAGGGTTGGCGAGCATCTCTAAGCCCCCTGGCTATGTTGATAGCAAAGTGAACATTTGGCTTGATGTGCAGCCAGTAGAGGCTCCCAGGAAACCAAACTGGGAGAACACACTTGTCAATGCATGGGCCTTGCGCCTGCTGGGGAAGGAGGGAAGGGGAAGCAAGATGCACCTGGGTGGAAGAGCTGTACTGGGGCTCACGTGCTTTTCCTCCTTGAACATTTCAAGCATCTGCAGTTCCAGTAGCACGTCAGACACCTGAGTTTTTCTACTGTAGATCCAGTCCATGGATGGTCTGGGGTTCCCTTAGAATGTATTTATTTTAGCCTTAGTGTGGCCCTATGCAAGTTAGCTTCTAAAAGGAAATGGTGGAGGATCCAGATCAAGTTAAAGATTTGTACTCATCCCACTGAGCACAAGGACTTGTGCCTTGCATTGAATCATATAGGAAAGGAGTTGTTTTGTTTTGTTTTTTCCAGAAGAATGATGTTAGATTCGAAACTTCTTTATCCTCAGAGTTTTCAGCAGTGACTGGATGAGCATCCTTGGTGTTCTGAGCCATCATGCAGAAATGTAGTCATGGGTGGGAATGCTTATGGTGGAGAGGCTCTGTCTGTCTGCTCCTGTATCTGCAAACAACCACATCTGTTCATCTTTAATTTGGGGGCTCTGGTAATCTTGGAATGGAAAGTTTAGCAGAGTTTGGTGTGAGTGCAAGAATGGATAACTGTTTGGCAAAGAGTTGTGGACTTCCAGAACCCTGCATTTTGAGGGTTATTAAATATTTTTAAATTTACATGGTTCTGTCTTTCTACAGTCTATATTATAACCTATGAATATTGTGTTCCTAGTGGTCAGAGACAGATGATAGAACTTTACCGAGTTTAGAGGAAGGTAAGTGTATCTTCAGGGTAGTGTCCCTTTCAATTAAGAGTTCTGCTTTTGGATTTGACTTGTCTTACTGACATCTTCAGCATAATAGCGTGGATTTGCATGTACCTTTTTCAGCCAAAGTTGATTTATTAGCTTTTCACAATCAAACAGTAGGGCAAACAATAATGTTAATCTCCTATATGAATAATACAGCTGCTAGAGGAGCAGGGACCACTTCATGGTACAGTCAGATGCTGCTGGTAATTTGTCAAGGTCAGGCTCCCCTGAAAACAAAGTTTAAAGATTGCTGCCCTGACCTGTGGTTCTTCCAAATTCCCATGCTATAGGAGCTGCTCCTGTCAATTCCTTCTTCTGCTAGAGATCCTTCTGCAGTGAAACTGTTCTGTGATTGATAATCTTGTAAAAATATTTCAATAACTCTAAAGTAAAAATTCACAAATGTCACTTTTTCAAACAGACACCATGTGGCAGCTCTCAAGGAAGCAGCCTAATTTTTTGTTTCAAGGATTAAGCTTCTAAGCCCCAGTTTCCACTCTTTTGCCTGCTCTCTCAAGGAGATGAAAATTGAGGGTGGGGGGATTATGTACTGTTATGCATTTGTGTAAATATGAAACATTGACTGGAAATTGCAGGAGGAGACTGCAACCAAACAGCTGTCTTTGCAAATTTAATACTTACTGCAGAGTTAAACAAAATGCCTTATTGTTTAGAGCATTATTTGCCTTGGGCATTGGCTTAGACAGACGCGTTGGCTGAAAAGAATTTCCTAACTCCCTTTTCCATGCAACAGAAGATTAAGTAGATAATAGCAACAATTGGCTGTTTTGATCTGGCCTTGACATATGTTCCAAGCATCTACTTCATGATCCGACTACATTATTTTTCTCTTTCATGGCTGCAGCATTTTACTCCTACTTTACCATTGCTGCCATTTACGAGCCATCAGGGGCTTCTTTCTGAGCCTTCTTTCTGGTCAGAAGTAAACAATTATAAAAGATTCTTGCTGCATAGTATGTAAATTCTTTATGCACAGGGAGTATTCCTCACACATTATGAAGTATGCAAAGTTTTTTAGAGTTAAGAAAAAACTCCATTTGAGGTAGCAAGTTCAAATCAAAAGTTAAAGGAGTTGCGTGAGGAAGATTTAGTATCCTTGGCAGTCAAAAGCCCAGAAGACTTGTGATACTACATGGTGGTACTGAAAGTTAGAGAGAGTGAATAGCAGAATATTTCTGTGCAGAGCTTTCCCCTGAAGTTTCTCTGGCTGTCCTCATGCACCATCTCACTCTCTGCTAGGAAGAGGCTTCTGATCAGCAGTCTAAGTGGGTCACATAAGTTTCCTGCATCTTGCCAGGCCCCCAGGCAGCTGTATTCAAACCTTTTTCAAAATGCTTACTTGGTTTCTGAACAGAATTTATCAGGCGGCGTGGAGCAGTGGTTTAACTAGTTCACTCCTTGATGCAAATGGAAGTTGTAGGAAAAGCTGTAGAAGTCCTGCTTTCCTTTCTGTGTGCTTCTCTGTAAACAGAGCCAGCTGGTACAGCAGGATGTCAGTGACAGTGTTGGTGCTCATCTTCTCTAGAAGGCAAAAGGTTTGAGACTTCTGTCTGTCCTTTTGATCAGGCTCAAGGCTGGCTCCAGCTGGTGCTCAGTTCCAGCTGTGCTGGAAGGTAGTTTTTTGATTCCTGTGCTTGTACTACCTGTTCCTGTTCCTGTCAGATCTTTGATCACAAGGAAGGGATGCACTTATACCCAGGGAAAATTGTCTTCCTGTGTGCTTAGGCAAGGCGTTAGTCTCTTAGTCTGTTTTATGTTATCAATTAATGGCAAAGTCCACATTGTAATTGGCTTAAATGTGAATATGGAGTAGAGTCTGACACAGTGGAGTTGCAGTGAGTGATTGCCAAAGCTTTGAGGGGCCAGAGTTTGCAGCCACATTAAGACAGGGCATGACTGGGAGTATCTGAAAATTGAGGATGTATCTTTCCTTGACCCATTTTTCTCTCACACAGCTGCAGTGACAGGAGATGAGGGAGCCCTAATGATTTAATACCCACAGCATTGTGTTTCTTCATGCTTATTTAGTTGCTGTGTCTGAGCCTCTGAGCAGTCTGCACACACTGCAGGCACTGCACCTGTTTCAAACGTGGGTGTTTCAACACAGAGCACTCAGTGACCAAGAGTTAAGGTCAGTCTTGCAGAATCTGCCACAGTGTGGAAGATCCTGAGCAGTGAATTGGTAGAGTTGCTTCAGTTACTGAAATTAAAATATTTAAGCAAACTGACTAAATAGGTTTCTGCATCTGCATTGCAGATTTGCACTGACCTGGTAGATTGATGTTAGGCTTGGCTGTGCTAATACAATTTTTCTACCAGACTGCAGTTAATTACCTGATACCGGCTGGCAGCATCCACTTGTGAGGGTGTATCCACTCTGCAGAGATGGGATGCTTAAAGAGCAAAACGTTTCAAGGTGACTCTCACAGCCTGGCCTCCACTTGTGAGTGTTACAGTACAGGAAGGTCCATATAGCACTGGAGACAACAACACTGATTTGCTAAAATGTGACTGTATGGAAACTGAAAATGGAAGGGAAGGTACAGTAATCCAGTATGGTAGTGTTGGCTTTCTCTGAGTATATAGAAAATGCCATCATAAAAGACAAAAGTGAAACATGTTTTTCCTATTCACTAGAAGAAGGACTTTATGCCTACTGAAAAATCCAGAAATTTCCAAAACTCAGAAGTTTCCAGAGAAGTAATGAGCAAATGAATGTGTCCTTTCTGAAAACATTTTTTGATCCAGGAGATGCTGTTCTTATTATGCCTGTTTGTCTTTGTGAACTTCTGTGAAGTCACACTGCAGTTAGACTAAATGTCAAGCCAAACACAACTGTTTGTAATATTGTTTGCACACAAAGCAAGGTGTGGTGTTAGAAGTAGTTTTCAGCAGAAAAGCAAATGACAAACAATGGATTTCACTAATAGAAAAAAAATGAATTGGGTTGATTCAGCCAACAACTTCACTAGTTAAAAAAGAAACCTGAACAAACCCTGTCCTTTCCAATGGAGGTTATCCAACAAATCTTTCACGCTGTTATCAGTCTGCAAATCAACTTGACACAGTCGTTGGTTCCTATAATTTGAGATCAGGTGGTGACTGCTGGATTTTAACTGGCTTAGGACTCTAGCAAAACCCCTTGGGACTGGCACTTTGACCATTTGACATGGCTCTGTGAGGCAGCTGCAGGTCATTTACTCTGGCTCCTGAATCACAGTGTAGGAACCTTAATCCAAACCGATTGCTGGAAATCGTCCCCTGTGGACCTGGCAAAGTTATCCAAGCTGAAGACAGATGTGAAATTACAACAATTTGCAAGAGAGATGTTCCAGAGAGGTTCTGCTTTTTGTGCTTTGTGCTCCTAGCTCAAAGAGGGGGAGCTGGAGGTTGAACTCTCTTGCAGACAACTGTGAGCCTGTGTGCAGGCTTTCCTGGAGCTTCCCAAACTCCTTGTGGTGTGTGTGTGTGCATCATGGGGTGGTGGAAAAACAAGTCACGCATTCTCCAGCCTGTCACCACGGGCTTTCTTCCTTTTTGAGGGTAGCTGAGCACTTTTAAGTTCTTTTCTTTGTCACTGCCTGTGCTCTTGTAAATGAGCAACACAAGACTGTGTAATTTGAACAATTCAACACCCGGGTGTTGGTGCAGGCGAGGGCTCGGAGTCGAATCAAACACGTAGGAAACAAAATCCTGGTAGAAAGGGAATCTGTTCTCCTTGGCTGCTCCTCCCTCTGCCCAGGCAGCTCTTCTGCCAGAAGTGCACACCCAGGTTGACTTTTCCAAAGGGCGCAGCTTTGCCGGGATGGTTTAAGTGCACGGATGCCAAGAGGCCCCTCAGTGTCTGGAGCACTGGCACAGGGGCTGCAGTGGGAGCACACCCTCTGCACAGGCTCTGCTTTTTCTATATTTATTAGGGATGTTCTGAATTCACTTTAACCCCTTTTTTGTTTTGCTGGCACAAATTGTGAATAATTGAAAATGTTTCCAGTTCAAGGCAGAGTTCTGCTGTCTTGGCATCTGTTTCTATTCAGAATGAGGATACTTGCATTTTCTTGCTGGCTGTGTTTACTGTATATTTAGCATAACCATATCATTCTCTCTAGGTTTTATTTTTTTTTTTCCAACATCCACAAAAAGTCTCTGGGAAGCTGAGCCGTGGTTATGTGAATTTGAGAGAAGCAAGGAACACCAAAGGAGCTGCTGCATAGCAGTCACTAAAGAAACAAGGCAGATGCATTTTCTCATCTTGCACAGTTAAGACAATAGTTAATAGCATGGAGCTTTTCTTTTCTTTCTAATTATCTTCTGAAGGAGGGCTGTGTCCTCTACAGCCTTTGCAAGCATGGAGTTTTGCAATTCAGAAATACTGACAATTCCTAAATAATTATTAATTCAGCAAAGCTGATTGCTTTTGTTCATGGCAGGAAGGGATGCAGTCAAGCCACAACCTCCAGATGTCCTAGGGACTGTGGTTTGCCTTGAGCTGTTGTGGGGAGGGAGAAGAGGGAATATGATGCTTTAGAAGCCAAATACGGAGTTAAACTGCTGTATGGCAGTGCTCATTTTGAGGGAAAAGGCAGCATCCAAACAATCTTTTGTTTAATTACAAAAAATCAAAGCAAAGCACTGTGAAAAGCAAGCAGATTTGTTAACTTGTCAATGACTTGATGGATCTGGTATTGTAAAAAAAAAAAATAAAACCTTCTGATATCTCTGTTTATTCTTTAACAGCAGATGTTGAAGAGCTGATAAAATGGATGTGTCACTCATGTCCAAGGAATAAACAATGCTAAAGGCTCTTTTCCTCTCTGTAGTGTGTGGAAGCAGGCCTGTAAGCATGACAGGATCACAAGCAAGAAGTTTTGGGAGAGCTGTTGTCACGAGATGAGGAAGAGAATGGACTCCACTCCTCACCTGCATCTCCATGGCCAACCTGCAGCAGTTTAAGGATGTATTAGTCTGTTGCTGAGAGTCACTAATTTCAGCCATTCTTTTAGTCAGTCTCTGTCCTTAGTTAGTCAGCTTCTATTGGGACAGGCTATAACACTTTCCAGTTAATTTTTATTGACATATCTTTGTAAATGGAAAACTTCCCAAAATTGCTGAAGTTTATGTTAAAAGTGAGGCTTTTTCCCAGAGGAAAAAAATGTGCTGAATTGTGGAATATATAAACAAACTGGTGAAAAAAATAACCCCCAATCAGGTCACTCAAACTACCTGACTATGCTGCTTCAGGTAAATAAGCAAGAGCCTGTTTTCAGTCCAGTGGGTGAGTGAGAAAAATATTATCTGGATGACTCAAATGTGCATCCTGGAATTAAAACATTAAAAAGCCACTCTTCTGGCTCTGAAAAAAGAATTGCTTTTTGTATTCACCAAAGGGTACTTCAGAGATTTAACTTCCCAGAACATGGTTCATTTCTACCTTGTTCTTGCCCTGTGGAATCAGGTGCACTGTACTACAATTTTAGAAATTACAAGTTTTCTTCGAAGTTTTCCGCAGAGTATGAATTGCAGCTCCATGCTTGGATTTTCTGATTATTCTGACTTTTTTATTTTCTCCCCCCAGTCAGAGGTGATGATGGCAAAGATTTATCTTAGCAAGCTTTGCTTGTGTCTCTGCTGGCTGTTCTCCTGTGATGTGCAGCTCCACATTTCCCCTATCCATTGTGGCAGACTCATCTGCTGTTGAAGAGGAATGTAAAGAGCAGTAAGGTATCCCAGAGTTAAAGAAGTTTTCTAGTATAAGCCAGAATTAGTTTGCTGGTGGTTTATGACTTTCAGGAAATATTCAAGGAAGAAAGGAGAGGAGGTATAAGGGATTCATTCAGAAAAACTGAACAATAAATTATTTTCGTTAGACTGTGACAGCTGTTCAGCAGGAAGTAAATGTTCATTTTTTTTCTGAAAAGCAGAATGATGGTCCCTACTCTTTAAATTAAATCAAGGGAAAAAAACATGAATTAAGAATTTAACAAAGTTCAGGAGCAGCTGGGTATTTAGAAAGTACACATGCTAATGCAGGCTATTCCACTGGAAGCAAGGACAGAAGTCCACAGACAAAACATCCCACAGTTCAGATCTGTAGCCAGACCTCTTGCTTGAATATTTGGCCTGGAAATTTCTCAACAGTTAAATCATAAGATGCTTGACGCTCCTCATTCTGGTCCCAGCTGGGAATCTGGAAAGTGTAATGTTTAAGCTGAATATTCACTTTGATTCTTGGAAATGGGAAGAAGTTTCATCCAGAAACTGTTTCTTTTTTTATTTTTCTTTTCTTTTCCAACCCCGAATTGGTTTGCCTATTGCATATCGTTAGCAGATGGTGGCACATATGTCATTTCCATAGTCTTCTATTTTGGTACAGGAGCTGCTAATTGTCCCATTTTGACTTGGGAGTATTAAGCTTTGTTAATGCATCTCAGGTAATTGTAATTAGCTTATGTTCCTGAATTATGGCTACAGAGTTGAAAGGGTTTTAGTTCATCACACCCAGTGCATAATTGTACCTTTTCTGGTTACTCTGATTCTTCCAAAGAAATGCACCCCAAAAATTACAAAACCCATGGGCTTTTAGTGAATAATGAGGTATTAGTAGGGACAACAGCTACGCTGTGTCCACTGCACTGTGTGAGCAAGCTACTCTTCTGCCTTTAAAATATCTGAGTTTTGGGTGTGTAGTCAATAGTACAAAAGTAAAGCAGTGACACTTGCCCGTCTTTGTGGCTGCTGGGGGGGATCCTCGCCTTGTGCACTTGGGAGTGGAATTGGCAAGAAACAAATCTGTATACCAGGCTGAATCCCATTTCCCTGTCTCTGTAATTAAGATGCTATCTCCTCACGGGATGTTTTCTAAGAAAGTAATTTTGTTTTCTGTCAACCTGAATTGAATACCTGTGCACCAGCACAAATATTGGAAGACTTGCTTTATATTTTGTCCAAGCTGACAGAGACACTTAGACCTAAGGTGGTGATGCTGCTAGGTCTCATCATTTAAATTAAAAAAAAAATTACTGTTAATGTGACAGTCACTGTGGTCTGTTTTAAGTTTTTATTGGTCCCCGAAAGCATTTTGGTTTTGATGGGTTCTGTAATAACATTTTCCCTGCAGGAGAAGCTGCCTCCAGAAGGCTGCCCTAATCCTGTTAGATGGTAAGCAGAGATGTTTCAGTCATTGATGTGCAGGGAGGGGAGTATTGGGACAGTGATTTAATGGTTGGAGAAAGCTGAGTCTTCTCCCTTAGTGATTCTTCTTGGTATCTGTTGAGAGGATGCGTGACAACAGCCAGGAGTCCTCTGCCTGTGTCAGCTTTGCCCTGGGCCTGGGCCATCTGTGTCAGCTCTGCCCATGGGCTTCCAGACCCATAGAGACACCTGAGAATGCCTTTGGGTGGCCACACACCCAGATTAAAGCAACAACTGCACCGTCTTGCTCTGCTGCAGGAGGACGTGTGGGACTGCTCAGTCATTTGATTTAGAACACGACAATGGGAGGCAGAGAAGATGAAACAGTGCCTGAAAGTCAAGCAGATCCAAGGAAAGGATAATAGTTCCACAGAGGGAAAGAGAAGGCAGATTTCTAGAAGAGATGTTTAGAAAAAAGCTCTTTTGACTCTGCTGCTGCCTGGGGCTGTCCTTCCCAAAATTAGAAAGGGGAATGAAGATGATGTTGTTACTGGGGAAGGGTGGAGATAATGAGAACAAGCTGAGTTTTGTGTGTTTCTTCATTTGATGAATGCAAATAGAGGCATGTGTTTAGTTTTGTAACATTTCCACCGGGTTAGGCAGTGGAGTTGTGGTTTTGCACCCTTGGTTTTGTTTGAACTCCGTGTATCTCTTGCTGGCAATTTAGTCTTACACATTTGCTTGCGGGCTTGTGTGTCCCACTACCCTCTGCTGGAAGAAATGAGGATTTTTCAGCTCTCTCCTTGAGCCCCAAAACAGTCCCAGACCTCCAGCAGAAATGGGCTGGGAAGCAGTTTGGGAGGACCCCAGTACTGCCCAGTTGCTGTCATCCACCCTGCAGGGCAGAGATGTGGGGCATAAAAATGTGTTGTGGGTTTCAGACCAGCGCATGGCCAGGAGAGGTGGTGCACGTGTGTCTGTGGTAGCAGGGGGCTGAATGGAACAGTGTGTCTTGGTCTGTTTTGTTACCTTGGCCATAATTGTTAGGTCTGTTCCAGTTCATGATTAAAGGTGTTGCCAAAATAGGCTGAATCCCTGGTGATTCTCCTCTGATGTCCAGTTTCAAAAGGTGACTGGTAAAAAGGTGAGTGGTACCAGCTGGTGGCGTGAGAAGGGGTGAAACATCCCAAAGCAGGTGGCCACAGGAGCGTGTTCTTTCCAAAGGCAAAGTTTTATATGTTGAAGCATGAAGGTCTCTCATATTTTTATTTTCTTAAATCAGCTAAAATAATTTTGATTTTTTTATTCCCTGCTTAAAATCTTAATATATTAGGGTGCCTTTATACCTGCTGTGCAAATATTCTTTTTCAGTGTAGTGAGAATGAGGTATATAAATGTCATGCTCCCAGTTCAGTTTTCCATAAAACCCCTTCAAGAGGATATTCCAGAGGGAAATTAAAGATGAGATTCTAAGAGAGGCTTTTGTTTTATTATATATTTGCTCCAGTACTTGATATATGAGAATGTTTACATTTTCTACTCTATCTTCTGTATCTGTTTGCAATAGAGGTGCCTCTATCTCTTTGCTTTGTTGATCTCTTCTATAAAATATGAAATCCGTAATCATTTTGGTCCACGCAGGGGAAGATTGCATTAACTGCAGTAATTTTGGTGTACCATGTGTCTAGAAATCTTGAAACAAGAGAGTTCAGATTGGAACTGGTTTTCTTTCCCCACATAAGCAAACAATTGCATAGACCAACAACCTCGTGTAGCATCTCTGAAGCATGTTATTCGGGCCATGGACAGGTATTGTTTCCAGATTTCAAAGGCAATACAAGATCCAGACAAGTCTGCAAGAACCTCTGGTCTCAATTAGTTGTAAATTTCCTGAACAGCATTTTCCAGTTGTGGAAGAAATTTAACTGTTATCACTCACCTGGCAGGATTTTCCTACCCCTCCTTTCCCAAGTCTCTGTAGTGCCCCAGCACTGCAAAGAGCAGCTGGCAGATCTGTCAGAGCCAGCTGGGTATTGGGTACATTGGTTCCTTTGGTACATTGGTACATTTGGTACATTGGTATATTGGCTGCATTGGTACATTTGGTACATTGGTACATTTGCCCTGGCAAACACGTGGGTCGTGGAGGCAGAGTCAGACCTGACCTGCAGTGGATGGTCTGTCCTGTGCTCCCAGCTCTGGTCATGCAACATCCCTGGCAGGGCCAGCTCCATCTCTCTGCTGGTTCATGGAGGAGTGGCACGTGTGGTGGAGGGAGAAGATCCTCCAGTGAGATATTCCCTGGCAGTGCTCACTCTCCCAGGCAGCCCCTCCAGCTCTTTCCAGAGCAGTGTTTTAACAGAGCAGCTCGCTCCCTGGTGCAGCCCTGTGGCTGCACCCCGACTCCAGGACACCCAGCCGGCCCAGGATGATCCTCAGACACCTGGGCTGTCTCTGCTGGTGTTCTCTGCTTGTCTTCCTTTTCCCTGTGTCTTTGAAAGCACATCATGTTACCCTGTTCTCTGCTAATCCGCCGAGGACGTGATCACAGAGTTCAGAGCTCACACTGAATGTTTCTTATGCATATTGGCTCATTGTTAATTTAAGTGGCACATACTTTAATCTAATAGATGCTGTCTTTTAGTTAGGTAATTGCTCCAGTAGCTGTAAAGGGATGGTATCTTGTGAAGTTTAATTTCTTTCTACTGAGCTCATGTGGAAAAGGAATATCTAAAAAATCAAATTAACTTTTCAACAGGGGTAATATAGACTGTCTTTTCACTGATGTCACCATCTCCCTCCTTATATCATAATATTTCTGTACTTGTTTCTTTCTGTCTCATCACCACATACTTAAAATGAGCTGCCTTGTTTCCACTACACCCCTGTCTCATGAATTCAAACACTGAATGTGTACTAGAAGTTCTGCCAGTCTGTGCTTGTACACACAGTGAGCAAGTGTACAAATCCTTCAGTGCCAGTACCTGGGATCACCCCAAGTGTGTCGAATTAAGCTGCTGATAATTTAAACTTGTTTTTAAAAGCAGCTCTTTAGCAGCAGCCCACCTTAGCTTTCCACATTGCTGTAGTTGTGTGTGTATTGACAAGGATGATGACAATAGAGAAACAGGAGAACATCCTTTAGCCAGGGAGGAGTTATCCTGTGCTTTTTTTCCATCTTGGGATCTGGCAAACACAATTCCATCTATCCAACAAAAACTTGTGTTACTGATTGCTGAGAGGTGTGGAAGATCATGAGAGTCATTAGTGGTGACCAAATAAATGGTGTTCTTCGTTACTCAAGGAAATGAGACTGGTGGACTCAGGATGAGGGGCTGTCCTTTTTAGCACTGCTGTGGTCAGCATGACATTCATTTCATAGTTCTGATGTTTACAAATTAGAAGCACAAGTTTTCATTCCACATGGCGTTTACAAAAATGCTCAGAAAAACTCTTCTTGTGGAGCATGTGTGTCCCTTTCTGACACTGTGGAGTATCTTCTGCCCTCCCTGGACACTGGCCTGGGCAGCTGGCCTGTCATTATTGCTGGAAATCGTGCACTTGGGAGCACAGACAGGGCAGTGCAGCATCATTCACTGAGAACTCTGCTGTGTTATAAATTATTGGTTCATACAGCATCTTTTGGAGATAATTCTCTGATTTCCCATTTAGCAAGGTGTTTCCATGGCTTGATGATTTGCTTATGTGACCTTTGGAATGGGCTGGAAGTCACTGAGCTGTTGCTGTGCAGTGATGCTGATGGCCAGCCATATCCAGACAGAACTGCAAAGGAATGTTACTGAGTAGCAGTTCCTTCTTTTTCTAACCAAGTGGATTTAAAACTTTCAGTGTGACAGGGCAACTAGTGTCTCTCCTGCTGTGGTTATTTTGCACTTACTCCTTATTGCCCTTCTCTTCTGTCATGACCCAAACACCACCCATACACTCAGCTCTCTTACTAGCTGCTGGGAAAAGCAGGGTTCATTTCCAGCTGCCCAGCATGGTGCTGCTGAAAGGTTGATGCACATGTGAGAAACCCTGGAATACACTTGTCCTTGCCTCTTCCAGCCTGTGTGGCATTTACGGCTTTGTGAAGTCCAGGATTGAAAAAGTAAAAAAAAGGTGTTTGTCTCTGGATTTGTGTGCTTGTCCCATGTGTCTGCAGCCAGAATCTGCTCTGATTTGCCCAAGCACTGGCAATTGACTCCTTTTCCTAAGGCACCAGAACATTCACTGCTGCTTGGAGATAATTCTCTGATTTCCCATTTAGCAAGGTTTCCATGCTCACAGCCCATTAGACACTTGAAGTGCCATGAAGACCTACAGCCTCACTTTGCTTCGAGCATTTTCCTTCTCCTCATACAAAAATGTTACTGTGTGCTCTGAAATCCAGCCTGTCTGTACCCCAGATCAGTGTGCAGTGAATGCCTTCCATCTGAGATGCAAACAAAGAGCTGGGTGTTTCAACTGCTGCTGCACTATTACAACATATTCCTTTACAAGTACATCCAAACCTCTGTCCTGGGCCTTCATGTATGTCAATAAGTGCAGACTGGTCCTGAGTAGGTCCTTAACTCCCTGCAGGACAGTGCAGATTTCAAAGCAGTGTGTAGAGCAGGATTTTGCTGGGTTGCTGTGTATTTGCAGGTGAGCCCAGCCCTGCTCTGAGCAGCGTGCAAGTGCAGCTCCTGGCAGCAGCCAATGGCTTGGCTACAACTGGGATTGCTCTTCCAGGTTCCTGGGCTCACAGCAGCTACTGAGTGTGCAGAGAGCGTCTCTGCAAGGCCTGAGCACTGAGTTCAGCCCAGCCCAGGCCTGTCTGCTGGCTGTGCACATGATGTAAAGTCACACAGTGTCACAGGTCACACAGCACGTCCTGCCTGCTGGCTGCAGGGTCAGCCTGTGCCTGGACAGTCAGTCTGGGATGGCTGGACAGCTTCTGAACATGAGAATGATGGGTGAGTTTACCCCTGTGGTGGTCTCACTCAGATTGGGTTATTGGTATTCTTGTTCCTTCTCTGTTTCTGCCACATCATTTCACGTGACAATATTGGTTTTTCTCAGATATCTGGAGACTGTTAAAAATGTTAAAATGAGGAAGGGAACATGATCTAGAGCTTTCAGGCAGCTTTGTGAAAAGGGTAGATTGTGTTTTACTTTGGGGGTGATGTATAGCCCAGATAAGATTTTTCACCAAGGACCATTACATCTCAAGTTGACTTTTTAATTGATTTAGCTCCTCTGATCTGTATGTTGCCAGACATGAACCACTAGCCTTTGGATGGAGTCCAGAGTGTAATGGAAAGTTCACTGAAACCCCATCAGCTCTTGTTAAACCTGAGTGAATTCCAGCCCGGCACATTTCTTGTGAATAATTAAACACAGTTAAGCAGGTGATGGATTTGAACCTCTAGCTCTAGTGTTCGTCTGTGTTTCAAGGAGGAAGGGACTCATGAAATTAATGAGGTTTTTGGTGACGGGAGTTGGGGTGATTTTTTGCCTCTTCTGATGGATAACTGCACCTGAAAACTCAGGGTAGATGTTTTGGTAGGTCCTATTTATCACCAGCATGAGCTGTTCTATGTAACACTCAGCTCTCATCATTTACTGCTTTTCAGTAATAAATTTTCCAGTGTTTACTTGTCCTTTTCCCATTTTTTGGTAACATTTGGATTTGTTATCCTTTACTTTGATATCACTTTCTGTCAGTACAACTGCCATAGTCACAGTGAGAGTGTAGTGCTATGGCAACGATGTATTATCTGCAGTCTTGCCAATGAGTAAGATATGGTGCAGAAATTAGTTCACTTATCAAAATCTGAAGTGCAGAACTGAGCAAAGAACCTGGCAGTCCAGAACCTCCTGCTATTTTCACAAGACCTGCTGTTCTGTTTCACATTGGTTATGACTCTCACATAAATTCTCTCCTGACTGTTTTCCAGTGATGCCTTGTTAAACCTACAGATGTCTCAGCACCTTGGATAATATTTTTAGATGTACAATACTCTTCATGCTGTCTTTCATAGTGAGAAAAAAATGGAAAATGAGCGATCTTTTTTCTTCTGTTACTATTCCAAAAAGGTACTTTTCTGTAATTTCAGGGTAGGAAAAAGCATGTAAATAGAAAAATCTCACCCAGACTGGGAAATGTGAGAAATGTGGTAGATTAACACTGCTAAAGATGAAGAGAGCTCTGCCCTTCTCTGCTCTGTGGTGCAGATTGGGCCATGCACAGCCTTCAGGATGTGTCTTGCATCTTTTCTGTCCCACAGAACAAACTGATGATCTTTAAAGCACAGTGTTTACATCCAATTCCAAATCTTTCTACAACGTGGGTGTGTTCAGAATCAGTCAGTTGATAGCCCTTTCATTTATCTTCCAGCTGGTGCAGTGCTGGTTGAGGAGGACTTTTACCCCTGTGGATCTGTTCCTCCTCTGGTGTGTCCTCTCAGCCACCCTGACTGTTGTGCCTTACGGGGTAGAGCAGTTTTTGGGCAGCCCAGGATGTTGAGTCCGGCTCCCAGGGTTGATGTTAGAAATGCTAAATCTTTGGTCAGATGATTAGAAATTGTTTATATGGATTTTACAGTGCAAACATGTTCTTAACAGCCAGGGTTTGGCTAGAAACTCCTGGAGAGGAATCAGGGACAGGCTTCTCCAGTCTTTGAACATTGTTTGAAAGTTTCCAGTGAAATTAGTACTCGTTCTTAGTCAAATTACGTTTGCTCGTTGACCCCTCTTATCTAATTAGTCCCTACTTGACTGAACTGCTCCTGCTTGTGTGCACTGAATCATCTATTCCACATTACTCTTCTACCACTGCAATGGTGGCAGAAATGCATTTGAGTTAAGAGATGCTTTCTTTTCTGTGTTACAACCCCACGCCTTGTGATTTGTGGAGAAATAAATCATTTTGTTACACATCAGCCATCTGTTTGAGGCTGAGGGGAAGAATGTGTGGTAATCTCAGATCAAGTATTAGGTGAGCTGAGCAGCCAGTTAGACAATCCTTGAGGGTCTCCTTATTAGGTGTGGATAAGTGTCCAAAGCTTGGATGCCTGTCCCTTGAGGTTCCCACATCTCTGTGCACTGCACAAGCAGCTTCAAGAAAGGGCAGGGTTGTAGCCTCCTGCCCCATGTCCTGCTCCTTGTCTCTGGCCTCCAGACATGAGCTCACATGTGCTTGTGGTGCTCCAGGCAGGTTTGGTGTTGCCTTACCTTCCAGGCAGGCTGTAAAATGAACCACCAGCCTTGTGTGGTGGGTATATCACAGACCCATCCTCACAGCACAGCCCAGCAGCAGCAGCCTCACCCCTGCCCCGGCCAGGGGAGGCTGGTGGGTGCCTGGAGCTGCCTCCAGGGACACAAACACCACAGCCACCAGCTCTAACAGAGATGCTTTAAGACTCTCAAACCCTCTGCCCTGCAGTGGGGAAGATCATCTGACAGAGGTTTGGTGTCATTTGCAGAATATGTAACTGGGGTAACCAGGGGGACTTAGTGGCTTTTGGTGGCTCTATGAGCCAGTGTCAGAGTTCTTGAAATCCCAGGCTCCATTCTCTGTGGCCTACTGTCTCTCTAACCATGTTTTTTTAATGAAAAATACCAAATCTTAATTTAGGGCAGGATTCAAGAAAAATGTCCTATTCAATTACTTAATTATAGGTGAACTATAATTGTAAGACAAAAACATGTCTTGCTACAAAGCACCAGGCAAAAAAGCAGAAGGGATTATTTGTTGTTTAATTTAGCAGAGGAAGGCAGCTGATCATGCTAAGTGTATCTGACACCTAGCAAGTTGTGTGATCCTATTTGTTAATCTTTTTAACTTTCTGTTTTATTAGGATAGGGTTTCAAGAGCAAATAGGATAAATGAGATTAGATCTGTCGCCCTGAATTATTCTCCACTGAGTTATGAACAGAATCACTCTGTGTCAGAGAAGTATAATTATGAGGGAAATGCTGCCTGTGTAATCGTGTGCTTTGTTTGGAAAAATCTGAAATGCGTAATTATCCCCAGTGTGCCATGGTGGCGTGTGCTGGCTCTGAATCTCCACAGTAAACAAAGCCAAGGAAAGATTCTCTTTGGAGTAGTCCTTGATGCAGTATTGCTGCTACCTGCAACAGTAGCAACCTTACCCTTCAGGTCTTCTGGTTCAAGTGAAGGATCCAAATTGATTTGGAATAGGACACAGATTGTGCCTTCTCTCAGAGAAAAATCTGGTGGTGCTGCATTAGGGTCCTGGCTCGATTTAATTCATATAGCCCTATAAAAGTTGTGGTACTCTTCCTGCTATATAATTCCACTGTGAGATGAGTTGAAGACACAAAACTGTAGCCTCTTGAAATTTTGAGTTCACAGCCAAAGAAAGTTGTAAATCCTGTGTGCTGTTTGTCTGGATTCTCAACAAGTTCTGTTAGGAAAAAGGAAAGGAAAAGTTCAGCTATATTTGTTCCTATGTAATAGGCACAATTGCTGCTGGAAATAGATCTCCTGGAGAGAGAATATGCACAAAGTAAAACGAAACTTGCTACAGGTGCTGCTTCAACACTTCTGCAGCTTTCTTCTTGAGGCAGAGGGGCAGAAGCCAGGCTTTTACATGATGGATTGATGATAAAACAACCTGTTAGGCTCAGATTAGAATTTCTGTTATTTTGCCAAAAATTACATGTGCATTAGCGGAGAGGGGCAGGGAGGCTGCATCCTTTTGGTGAATCCCACTGGAAACTTTATTTTCTTTTTCAGACCTTTTTACAGTTATGAGCCAGGGCTTGATCTCCACATCTGTTTTTATTGGCCAGTCTAGTTTACAAATAAGGCTCCTTTTGTCCCATCTAATTTTATGTAATCTGTGATGCTGCATAACAATTCTGGGAAGAAGAAATGGAAGGATTGTGAACTGACCTTGTGGCTAGTATGTACAATGACTCACTCTATCCTTTATTTCAACTTCCGTGAAGTCTTTTCAGATATACTGTATACCCATTAAATGAGCCGTGCAGTTTATCTTATGGCTAAAACTCTTCCTAATATTTTGATATATTTGTTGAGAACATGACAAAATAAATCACAAATGAGAATGTTAAAAAATGCTTGCATTAATCATCTGAGACAATTTCTCTCATTATAACCTTGTTCAGAGTAACTAGTTATCTTTAAGAAAGGGTTTCCTGTCCCTTGATTTGCCAACCTACGTGACTTTACTGCCAAGGACATCTCTCTTCCATGCTTGACAAGCAATGGGTAACTTCATAATCTTTCTCTGTGTAGGCAGTTCCTTCATGGGAAGAAATTAAGTCAGTCATGCCCATTACTGAATCTAATTTTACTATAATTTAGAGAGAAGAACTCTTCCCTGAGTAGAATTGATTTTATAACCGCTTACTTCAGGATTTGTTTTGCTTTCCTCCAAAGGATGTGGCAGAAACTGTTGTTAGTGACAGGCCTGCAGCTTGCTTGGCAAGGTCACTGCAGCAGAACCTTTCCTGGCAAGTGAGAAACTTGTGCCTTGCTTTGATTTTCAGTCATCAGCAGCTGCTCTGAGGCAAACCAAGCAAGGCAGCAAGTCACTATGACCTCATTACTTGTTGAAATTCCACCTTTTGGGAAACATAAGGTTCTTAGGGTAGGTACCTCATGGAGTTCAGCTGTCTTTGGCTGATTGTTTTTCCTGTTCCCTTAGTCAGCCTGGAGGTTTAGCCCTGGCCACAGACATGTCTTGCTCATGGCTTTACAGTTTATTCACCCTGGGTAGGCATTTGTCCATCTTTTCCTCACTCCTGGCCAGTCTGAGGGAAGGTAATTTTAAAAGCAGTTTGCAGCAGTGCAGTGGTAAGAACCCAGCTGTGAAGAGGTGGGGAGTGCAAAACAATCTTTTTCTGCCTGCTCACAAAGAAACCGGAGAAGAAAACGTGGT
The DNA here is from genome assembly GCA_008694505.1 of Cyanoderma ruficeps. Classification (NCBI taxonomy): domain Eukaryota; kingdom Metazoa; phylum Chordata; class Aves; order Passeriformes; family Timaliidae; genus Cyanoderma; species Cyanoderma ruficeps. The sequence goes on along the minus strand of VZDJ01000174.1, from coordinate 6,872,240 downwards.
GACTTTCTAATACTGGCCACAAGAGCACGTTTGACAGTGTCCCTTCAAGGTCAGTAACGCCATTCTCAGCTGTTCAAAACAGCCTACTGGTAGTAAACCCAGTGCAAATTCATGGAAGAAGGCTGCTTGCTTGTTGTTGTTGTTTCCTCCTTCTTTGCACAGGCTCCAGCCTGGCAGACAATCACATCCAACTGTAGATGTAATGCAGGCAAAATACCAGAATACATGGGCCGGTGTATGGTTTATGCTAATGGCAGCAGGCATTGCTGAATGCCCGCCTGCTCAGCAGCCTTGGTAGGGTCCTTGGCTCTCAAGACATGTGAAAATCTAAGGAGCAACTCAGTGAGGGGTCCTTTTTTCAATTACATACTTTGACTCACATTCTTCCTTATTTGTATTTGCAGGTATCATGAGATTGATCAGATTTTTCTCCACAGTGCCCCTGTAACACCAAACCTCCTCTTGCAGACAGGAGAAATACATTTGGTGTGGTGTTCAGAAGTTGTGAATGGCTGAATGAATGCACACTGCTTTTTATTTGGTGAAGCTGCCTGTAAGGCAGGCTCTTTTCTGCCTCATCATGCCCTTCTCTGCTGGTGGGAAGTGTTCTTTGCAGCTTGAACAATTTTCCTCTAATTAACAGGCATTTCCCCATCCTCTTTCCAAAGTCTCCTACACGTTCTCCTTTACCCTTTTATCTTCAATTCCTCAGTTGCACTCACTGCAACAAATGTTTCTGGTGCTTCTGAACATTGTTCACATGGCATATGCCATCCACTTTCTTTTTGATACTGCATTTTCATGTTCTGCTGACACCTGCAAAGCCCATGCTTGGTCTGACAAAACTTTCCCCCAAGGAGAGGTTTTGTGGTGTTGGTTCTGAGTGTTGAAAACCATGGAAGCTTAGTGAGAAGCGAATGTGATTCTCTTTGCCCCTGCTTTGGGGATCAATAGTTTGAATCCTATTGTGCTTTACACCAGGGAAAATTGAAAGTAACCCCAGCTGCAATAAGGCTGTAGAGAAGGTAACAGAAATGCAACAATGGGATGAAGCTTTTACACAGAGTAGTAAAATGCCAGGTTGCAGATAAGGCAATAGGATGGCAAAGCCCCGTGAGCCCTGTGAACAATCTGTGCTTTCTGTGCTCTGGAACAAAGCAGCTTTACAGAGGGTGTTGCAGTGATCACTGAAACTGGCTCTGTGGAAATTTCTGTTATGCTGCAAATCCAACCTTGCTCCATGGCTGGGGGGCCCAGAGTACTTCTGTGTGATGGTAGTGAGTGGGAAGAGACTATGTGTTACAGCTGAAAGAGCCCTTACCCATAACTTTTCTTTCCACAGGTGCCCCTGGTTGACAAAAGCCATCTCCCCAGCCATCCCAGTGTACAATGGACTCGTTTTCTTGTTTGTACTGGCAAACTTCAGCATGGCAACTTTCATGGACCCTGGAGTTTTCCCACGAGGTAATAGAAATGGGACTGTTGCAGGGGTTGGAGGAGCATTGAAAATCCAAGCCAAAGGAGGTGCCAGGTATCCAAACACACAAGTTGCTGAGTAATCTTGTAGACTTTATTTATTTACTGTACTTGGCTGTCAGGAGGGGTGGGATGGCAGTGAAATGCTGGGCACCCTCCAGCTCCCTTCTGAGCTCCTGGGTGTCCTTGCACTTGCTCAGACTGGCACTCGAGGGCACAGGGTTGTGTGGAATGGTTCTCCTTGGACAGCTCTCCCGAGTGATGTGATTTTGATTGCTATCCCCTGTGTCATGCTGGCACACTGGATTTAAGTCACTGTCTTCACAATAGGTAGCAGAGCGTGGCAGAGGGGAGAGGCTAAACTTTCTGAAACATTTCATCAAAGCAGCCCTTCCAGAATACCTTAAAAGAAATGCAGAAGCATTGAATGCTAGAACAGATAATGATTAAGGTTTGCCTTAGAGTGTCTAAAAATGTATACATTTAGAAAGATATTCCTGCTTAAATTAGTACTGATTCACAGCTGATTAAATAGGATAGAGATCACTCAGCTTTTGTAATGGGAACCACAGTGCAGCTATCTCTTTTAACACATCCTAATGAGAGAATTATCACCTCATTTTATCTGTCTTCCAATAATTATTCACATGCAGTTTGCAGCAGAGACTGCTCTAGGCAGTCTGTCTAAACCAGTGGATCTGTGCTGTCTGAAAGCTGTGCTTCTTCACCTCTGTTCACCAAATTCAGCGTCTATTTCGAGCTGCTACCTGACAAGAACAAGGTACCAGTCCTGCTGGCTTCCCTGAATAGCAGGGCCAGGTTTCTCCAGGTAGCAGGGTGTAATAATGAGCGTCTCTCTGCCATTCCTCTCAGCTGATGCCTCTGAACCCCTGATTAAGTGTTGCAGCACTCCAGTTAAGGAAATTATTGTGTGTAAAGGCAATCTAAGACAGAGGCAAGATTCAGTCACTTGTGTAAGATCAACTGATACGGTGTATAGGTGCTTGAAGCTACAAATGCTAGCGACTTTCAAAAGAACTTAGGAAGATGGAGTTCTAAGGAGTTTCCTGGACTTGTTAGTTTCTTTATCTCAGCAGAGATAGCAGTGGTTAATTAAACATTAAACATTCTCAGTCTGAGAAATCAGTGTGCTTGTGCAGGGCAGTTCCCTTACAGCAGAGCTGGACATCACCAGGCCTCAGGAGTGATCAGTTCTGAGTGTACTGTCAGTTCATACCTTCCTTTGGGATTCTCTAACTTCCTTTTGCAAAAAAGTTCTTAATTTTGGACTTTGCATTTAAGGCAGAAACACATGGGGAGATCAAATAGAAACTTTCTCATCTCCTTCCCTCCCGTCCCATCTCCCTTTACACAGGGAGTCAGGAGCAAAGCAGGAAGAGGAGGAGTTCCTAAAGGTCACCCCTCTACTGACTCTCACTTCATTTGTGGCCTTGGCCTTGCATCTCTGTGCTGTGCCTGTGCTTTGTCAGGGAGATGCTGGGAGCAAGGGGAGAGAAAAGACATGGCATTCGTCCTGGGAGAAGGTAATGGAGTACGAGTTTAGATGTGTGAAGGAATCAAACTGATAAGGGAAAAGATGGAAAAGACTATAAATACCAGTGCTGGGAGGAAAGAGGAGCAGATGTTATTTCAGATCACAAGTGTGCATGTGAAAAAAAGCTTATCACCGCCCCACGCCGCCCGCAGAGCTGCCAGCGCAAAGTTCAGGAAATTGTAGGAGTGACTTAAAATGAATACACAGTCACTGTATTTGCTTTCTGCTGTTGAAATTAGGTTTAGTCTTCTTGGTTTTCAAGCTTCTTAGCACATATCTGATAGTTAGGAATTTACTTCAAAAGCAAAACAACAAATAAGCAATACAACAGCTGAGACTCTAATGAAATCACACAATTCCTGTAAGGAAGCTACCAAAAATTCGTTAGAAAAATATGAGGCTTGCCTGCTCCCTGTCAGTGCATCAGTGTGTGAGAATCTGTGTAGTAACATACATTCCTTTGTCAAGGTATTCTTCTGCTCAGGTCACTGGAAACTGGAAATAAGCACAGTTCCAGCTATATGATACGAGCTTACTGGTCCAGCAGATGTAACTGCAGCAGTGATGGAACTTGGGCTGCAGAAACCCAGCTTGTTGAAGAGGAGCTTAATCAAACTCCCAGATCTGTTACTCATTTTTTAAAATATTTTTTTAAATTTGTTGCCTCTCGGAATCTTTCTGGTATGAATCAGGATTGGCTCTGTGTGAGTGAATTTCTGGTAATACACCAGAATGAATGAGTAGGAAAGGAAGTATTAAGTAACTGAAATTGGAGCTGCCTTGAAAAATCTGATTTACAGTCTAGACTGAGACTGTCAATGTTTTTTGCTGGCTAATTATACCAACTACAATTGGCTTTCAATATTTTTGATGTGAATCTGTTTTGCACAAACTCTGTGTTTGAATTCTACAAAAGGAACATGTTTAAATGCATATAGGTATGCATAATGTACAGACTTTTTGTCAGCATAGTCAGATTTTTTTGTAAGAGCTTAAATGGTTTGACTGTTCAGTGTCTTGTTTTCATCTGCCCACATGTATTACACAGCTTGGGCAGGTTTGTAATGGTATTGGAGAACCTACAGACTGTATTTATAGAAGTGCCTAAGGGATTTAGAGTCTGGCTCTCTCTAAGAGTCCCACTAACTAGTTATGAAGGAAAATTATAGGGAATGGTGCCAGTGCAGCACTCTGCTTCCACGCACAAACGTTAATCCAGAGAATACTCTTGCAGATAAATACTGTAGCTGAGCCAGATCCCAAGCTCATCTAAGTGAAGAGAGAAATTCCCTCTGAAGTCAATGGAAATTGGATCACGATAACACATCTAGAGAAGATTTAATATAGAACTGCATGACAGTAATTGATGCTCCGCTGGGACAAATTCCAATTATCAAATTCCACCTAATTTGGAACCAGTCAACCAATGCCAGCTGCACTGTAATGTTTAACCAGGTGTTAAATAGATGTGAACTTCTTAGATTTTCTGTCAGGAGGAAACAAATAAAGATCACAGGAATCCAGAATAATATTTTTTATTCCCAGTATATACTTGTCTGTTATAGACTGGGTTTTATTTTTATGCATTTATTTTTAAACGGACTCTTCTTAAACAGGGCAGAGGTGATAAACCATCTGTCCTCTGCATTGTCTCCAGTAAGGGGACTGTGCAGTGTCCCTGTGTGCCAGGTACTGACAGGATTAGCTCTCTTCTCTTTGCCCTCTGCTCTCTCCACTAACTCTCAGCTTTGCGTTGAGCAGCGGACGAAGATGAGGATAAGGACGACGACTTCCGCGCGCCGCTGTACAAGAACGTGGAGATCAAAGGAATCCAAGTACGGATGAAGTGGTGTGCCACCTGCCACTTCTACCGCCCGCCCCGCTGCTCCCACTGCAGCGTCTGTGACAACTGCGTGGAGGTAACCCCGCTGTGGTAACCCTCAGGGCACGGGGGCTGGGCTCACACCTTCCATTGGAGACAGGGGTTTCCCCAGTGTTCCGGGCCTTGGCAGTTCACAGCTCGTTGTGCTCCCACTGAGCAGTACCATTCGCAGCCCAGCCCTCAGTTATGTGTGTTACAAATGCTACAGTGCTTGTTGTCAGCCCTGTCGCCAGTGATAATTAAAATAAAAATTGATAATGCTGGCTGCATCTTCCTTGGAGTAGCTAAGGGATTGTGAATGAAAAAAAGGGGTGAATGGGAGGGTTGATGCAGAGTTCAAGAGAGCAGGAAATTCAGGGTGAACCATTTTAACTTGTCATGTGTGAGCTTAAGGCTCATAATTTAATTTGGAGCAAACTGGTGCCTGCAGTCGTGGACAAGCAGAGAAGCCACAAAGATGTGTGAGTTCAGGAGAACCCAACTCCAGGTTCAGCAAATGGTTCTCCAGTCACTGGAGGGAGCCCATGTTTGTTTCAACAGCCCTGCTTAGAGCATGAGCTCATTCATGTTTCTAATGTTGATTGCTCTGAATTAAGGGACTTCCTTGATTCTTGACACCCTTAGGGTCTTGGTGAGTCACACAGGATTTTTAAAAAATAATTCCTAAACAGTAATATATGCTTTTGGGCTATAAGCATCTCCCAGACATGTAGGTACAGAGCACTGCATTCACAGCAGTGTATTGCCAGGGGACATTTTATTGCTGAGCTAAAAATTCTACTTCTAAAGGATCATTTCTGCTGCAAGGTTGTTTTTTTTCTTCAATAGAAAGATGAAATCTTTAATATGTCTAAAATATATTCAGCTGTGCCATTAAAATGAAAGGAATTACTAATCAGAAGGGGAAAAAATACCAGAGTCAGCGGGAATGCTGTATACACTACCTTTGTCCTAATCCTCTTTGCTATAAGCAAGGGAATAGTCCCAAAGAAAGCAGTGCAGTTACAAGTGCGAGAAAGGCTGCCTGGATTTATCTTGTGTCAGTCATTTTCTCCTTCAGGGCAATATATATCCAAGTTATAATTTCCTGGAAGCAGTGCTGTGCCTAGTAACCATCGATAAATAGGACAAGACTGTCCTGTTTTGGAAGGCTTTAGAAGGATGTGGGATTTCAGAAGCCTGAGAGTGAGGAGCTGCCAAGGTCCCTGGGTAGAGGGGAGTAGCCACAGCTATTTGTAAGTTGTGACACACAATTTGTTTAGACTGCTGTGAATTTTTGGATAGAGCTGGATTTTTTGGTAGAAACCCAGAATCGTACATTCCTAGTTTTAAAACATAAATGTTTTCACTAATTCTAGATTCCAAGGATTGTTTAGATGATGGTAAGTTCTCAGTTGTCCCATGAAGTTTCTTTCTTCCACCTTCCCCAGTGGCTCAGCATAAAAATTCATTTTCAGGAAATGGAAATGAAGTTTTCTCAGAAAAAGATTGCTCAAAACTCACTGGTATAAACACTTGAAGTTTCATGCTGATGTAAGGCCTCCATGGGAGTCAGTTCTGCAGCAGAAATGAAAATGGGAGGAAATCCAAAAGGAACCTGCATAAAATAGCAGAAGGCAAGGTGACTCTGGCTAGCCCTCCACAAGTTCTGTTGATAGTCAGGTCAGTTGAATGTTCCCTACTGTTCTGGTGCACAAGTAAGGAGCTCTGCTTGTAATTAAATTATTACTGCTGTGGAGGAATGCAGGCAAAAAGTATTAATGACTTCTGAATCAATAAATCATGGCCTTAAGCATGTTTTATTGATTCTTGTGATGCTTATTTCCTGCTCACCTGTCATATTCTAGAAGAGCGTTGAGACAGTAACAGGAGTGACTCTGCTGGCTTTTCGTGTAGGATCCACTCAGGCTTGTAGTTCACGTTTTCACTTTCAGTCTGGAATGTACAATAAAAATTATTTTCCCAAATATAAAACTTTTTAACCAAATTGATAAAAACGAAAAAACAGCAAAAGCAGGCGACACTTGCAGAAATAAAACCAATTAAAACTTAAAGCATGCTGTTATCAGAGGGACCCAAAAAAGGCATCTGTGACAAAAGAAGTCAGATTTTTGTTTTCATAATTGAAATGTTTGCAGCGAGTACTTACATAGTTTCGTAATCCATAGGTATTCTGGGCTGCATAAAGCCAAATTTGCATAACAGACAGATGTTATGCCAGCATTTCAGATATAGCCTGAAATGATCTTAATATTTAAGTTGCCCCTGTCATTTTCTAATGTGCTTTGAGAAAGCTCTAATCCATTTTTTTGTATTTTGTGAATTTTTGGTAAATGTGTTGTGCAAAACTTAGAAATACAAAACCCCCTCTGTCATCATTGAGCAGTGCTTAAAAATAGCATTGCCACAAAGCAAAGAATAAGCAGTCCATTTGTTGGTGCAATAAATGTGTAATGTCTGCTCTGAAGAACACAGAGGTAAGAAAGGTTTATTTCTTGCACCTGATCTTGTCTTCATGTCAAGAATAATCCCATTGGAGACCGTGGATTTACATGCTTACAAACCTGTGGAAAGGCACTTGGAGAGTGTCTGTGGCTTGCCCTCATTATTAAATCTCCTATTAAAAGGGATCTGACTTTGTGAGGGACTTTGGACTTGTGACTGAGATAAATAGTCAGGTTTGGATTCAGAACTTAATGAACCCTTGCAGAACTTTGCCTGTGTCTGATCCAGGTGTTGCTTTTCTTTGTGACCTGCTTGGTAAAAAGGTACTTTTGTGATGTCCATTGTTCAAAGTGGACTCATTTCAGTATAAATAACGAAATGTGGGACAGGGAACTCTGCAGCACTACTGCATCTTCAAACCATTCTAAGTTATATTCATTGTAATTGACTCATGCTAAGGATGATAAAAAATTAGGGCTTTTGCTGTTAGCAGATAAATAGCCTGTCCTTTATTTTTAATATATCCTCTCTTCAAATCCTATAAACACTCAAGTACCTCTCCATTCATGGATAGAGAAACAGCTTGGTCCTAAAAAGACTTATAAAAGACAGTCAAGCATTTTGTAAAGCTGCAGAACTAGTCTGATGTAATTTTACATGACAGTGGTTCAGATTCATCTCTAAGGCAATGTATTTTCTTTCACTGTTTGGATATTTTTCCCTATCTCTCCCTTTCTTTACAAGGATTTTGACCATCACTGCCCATGGGTCAACAATTGCATAGGACGGAGGAACTACCGCTATTTTTTTCTCTTCTTGCTGTCCTTAAGTACGCACATGGTTGGAGTGTTCACCTTTGGGCTCATCTTCGTACTAAACCATATGGAAAAGCTGGGAGCAGCTCATACTACCATTACGTATCCTTCCTTTTGGTCTTTCCAGGCTCAAGGTGACTGAGGAAAATGTGCAAGAATGAATCTGAATATTTGTCCTCTGGGAGCTGGCGGAGCCTCTCCTGATCCCCCACTGCTCTCCTGCTGTAAATGCTCAGTGCAGGTTTTCCTCTGTTCCCGTCGTACCTGTGTGAACATGGATTGCTCCAGAAACTGAACCTTTGTCTTTCTCAATCTTTGTCATGACAACCCAGCAGAAGGATGAGCGGCTTCCCTGAGTTTTACTTACAACCAAGTGTAGCTCTCAACTTCTGTTTGCTGTGTTTAAAACTCTGTTACTGTATTTTGGAGAAGAGTGTGCCCTGAAAGTAGCTCCTGCTTGCTGGTGTAACACATGAGCTGCTGGCCCTGAGGGGTGATGCTGCTCATGACAGATCAGTGCAGAACGTCCTTTACAAGCTAGAAAAGTAGAGGGAGAATCACTGAGTTCACATTACCTTTTAACCATCTCAAGGGTGAGGACCCAGACTAGGAGCAGATGGACTTTGAGATGAAATTTAGTTAGACCATACTAAAGGTGAGGGTCACTCTACTCTGCACTCATGAGACCCCACCTGGAGTGCTGCACCAACATCAGAAGGATGTGGAGCTGCTGGAACAAGTCCAGAGGAGGCCATGGAGATGCTCAGAGAGCTCAAGTCCCTCTGCTCTGGAGACAGGCTGGGAGAGTTGGTGTTGTACAGCCTGGAGAAGAGAAAGCTCTAGGGAGACCTTAGAGCCCTTTCCAGTGCCTAAGGGGCTCCAGGGGAGCTGGAGAGGGGCTTTGGACAAGGGTCTGGAGTGAAAGGATGAGGGGGAACAGCTTCAAACTGAAAAGAGGGCAGGTTTAGATGAGATGCTGGCATGAAATTGTTCACTATGAGGCCCTGGCACAGGTTGCCCTGTGGCTGCCCCATCCCTGGAAGTGTCCAAGGCCAGGCTGGACAGGGTGTGGAGCAACCTGGTCTAGTGAAAGGTGTCCTGTCCACAACAGGGGAGTTGGAACTATGTGATCTTTAAGGTCCTTTCCATCCCAAACCATTCTATAACACTGTGACGCTCCCGGATATTTTTTTCTCTCCTATTCCTCTCCCTGTCTTTCACAGACTCTTCTTCTCTTCACTCATCCCAGTTTCTTTAACTCTTGGATACAGAATGGCTGTCATGTGTGTGGCTGGGTTATTCTTTATCCCAGTCATTGGTCTCACTGGCTTCCATATTGTTCTAGTGGCCCGAGGGCGCACAACGAATGAACAGGTAAGAAGCAATCCTTTCTCCATGTTTGTGGCTAAGGTGTTGAGGTGGGAAGGAAAGTCAGCAAGTCAGCTTGGGTAAAGCAAAAGATGGTCCAAATCTTACCAGTACCAAATGTCTTATTGGAGCTTTTGGGAAGATCTAGGAAGAATGCCTATTTTTTATTTTCAGATTTTTTTTTTTGATACACTGCAGACAAAGGTTTCCCCTTTGTAGCCACAGAGCATCACCCCAGGTTTATTTATCATTTAAAGTCTACTCATGACCTTTTAATAGGTTTTTTGACCATCAGCCCCAGAAATTCAAACTTTATGAGTCAGGCTGAACAATCGATGAGATTGAGTGAAAGAAAGAAAGAAAGAAAGGAAGAGATTAAATCATTTGCCCTCTCTCCTGGCATTTTGAACTCCCCCAGCAAGCCCACACTGCCCATAACAGGGTGTGAGTTAGCTCTTTGTCTCTTCTCCAAACCAAGTGCCAACATGACACCTTGTGCCAAAAAGCCTGTAAAACTCCAGTTCCCCTGCAGTTACTCGGATGTCCATGATGCACAGTCCCCGTGGTTGATGCAGACCTGCATTCATGTGCACATTAATGGCTTGGTGTGGGTGATAGAGGTCGATGTGGTGGGATCAGTAACAAGCCCCTGCCATCCCAAGGGACAGTTTGCAGTTGTGGCACTGGCCTCAGCCCTCATCTCAAGGCTCGTGAGTTCTGTGCATTCCAGTGCTTTACCCTTTCACAGCTCCAGCTCCAAAGTGCCTCTCACATCTGGGCTTTTTTCACATTTTCCCCCACCATACTTCTTTTCCCCTGTGGTTTGGGTGTTTTTTCAGATGGATTTTTGCTGTCCTTGCACCCATGGGTGCTGTCAGCTCCCAGTGAGCTGTTTTGGCTGTCCTGGGGACTGATGGCTCCTTGTTGTGGAGCTGTCTGACTCCTGGGCAGGCTGCAAGCATTGAAAACATCTGTCTAGGGCCAGACCTTCATAAACTGAGATGACATTGTCTCCATCCCACAAGAGACAATAAAAACTCTTATCCAGAAGAGTGTGGGAGGTTTACATAAGCAAGGAATCTGAAGTCATCCTGAACTGTTGCCTAACATGGCCTTTGAACAAAGCAGGCTTCCATAGCTGTCATTTTCAAATGCTTTTCTCTATCCTGCTCAGAATTGTCTGCTCTTCATTTTAAATTTGATTTTAGCCAAGTATTAGGTTTGATAGTGCTAACAATAGTAGCATGAAACACAAGGCATTTTGGTCTCACAGCCCAAATTGTGGTTTGCCTCAGGCTTGTCTTTGTACAGTGATATAAACTCTCTATGAAAATTTTGGGCTGAGGAAGGAGGAAAAATTTAAAAAATGTAAAATTTAACTTCATGTCTTTGTGGCTGCAGTAGAATTTAGAAAGGTTGAGAATTTTTCTGTGATTGAAATAACCGTTGGAAAATGTATCCTAGCTTGGTTTGGTTTCCTGAGCTACCAAATCACTTGAGGTTTAATTCATCTTCCCATGCCATTTTGAAAATTAAATATAATCTGGTCTTAATTTCTGCTTAGTCATACGTAGCAGTTATCTGTAACTGGAGGATGGATGTTCCCAGCCCTGAGGTCCTTTCAGAGGAAGCATATCTAAGTAATTAGAGCAGCAGACCAGGAGAGATGGTATGAGATCTGCTCCTGGCTTTGCCACTGTTCTAAAACATTCTCTTTTCTCCTGCAGTCTCAGTGTTGATTCTCTTTTCTCAGCTTTCCAGTTGCAATATGCTCAGCTTATCTTGTCCTCTTTTCCCAGTACATTTTATAGGCCAGTGGTACAGATGTTTTTGGGTTTTTACTGTAAATTTTTGGTATTTATTCATTCTGGAGTTTGTAAGTTCTGAGCATTCATAGTAGGCAGACTATGATTGAAAAGTGCATAGTGGCTGGGTTTAGATGTTTCTGAACTTTCTGAATGCCTCTGAACTTCTTTTATAGAATCAAAATAACCCATAACCCAACATCTGCTCATATTCTGGTATTTTTAGTTTCTGAATAGAGTAAATAAATACCCTTCCTTCTTATACTGCTTTCTACCAGTGGATTTCAAACTACTTTAGAAACCAAACTGATATAATTAGTACTGTAATCTTTGAGTTGGGAAAATTTCTATTTTCATACTGTGTTTGAGAAAATGGGCACAGAGATATGAAATGCTTTGCCAGCATCTGGCACAAGTCAGTGTGAGCCTAGGATTGAATGCAGATGTGCCAAATGTCCCAGGCCTGTGTTTTCATCAAAAGGTTGCTCTTCCAAATCTCAGAACTTCCAGCCTCTCTCTCTCGGCCTCTTAAAGAGCTTTATGTTATATCAACAAGGCTAGCATAACATATTGCAGAATCATTTAATAGTTGTTATTTTATGTGCAAGTTATTAAAGTATTTCTGGTACTCTGTAAACTTGTTGCTAGGTCAGAACTATGAGCTGATTAAAATGCTTTACTTGCAAACAGCAACAGTAATGCTTTTAATGGCAACCACTATTAATCTCCCTGCCTTTATTGGTATTTATCCCCATATGGTGACTTTAGAGTATCTGCCTGTAGAGTACAAACTCTTTATAATGCTTATGAAGCCTTGAATGGATCCCGCCAGTCTAATGAGGCTTGGCTTTTATTAAACATGCTCATTTACAAGCAAACATTGTAATCACCAGGGAGTTTCTGGCACCCTCTCACATAAGGCAGTGGTTTGTACTGATTGCTGCCCAGGATGGGATCTGAGAGAGAGGAAACATTGCTCTCATCCAGCATTTGGGAACGTTGATTCGACATTGCTATTGGTTTGGAAGGCACTTGCCAAGGCAGAAGAGGGGAAGTGATGGGAATGAAAGAGACCAAAACAGGATGTCTGGCTGGGAGCAGACACAAATCCAATGCAGAAGTAGCATGGGGAGGTGAACACATCACTTCAAAACCCAGTCACATTCAGCAGTGTCCTTTTGGAAAAGATCTTGAGTTGAGTGCCTCCTAGCTGGAATTAGCTGACAGAGGTGATGTGTTAGAGCTGGAGAGAAAAAGTGCAGCATTCAAAGAAAAACGATCTGTTTGGGAAGGACAGAAGGGTCAGACTTGTTCTTGGCTTTCTGAGGCTTGGATGATGACTTTTATATAACCAGGGGTTTGAGCACTGTCCTGAACATGTTTCCAGGTGACAGGGAAATTCCGTGGGGGAGTGAACCCTTTTACCCGAGGATGCTGTGGAAATGTGGAACATGTGCTCTGCAGCCCCTTGGCTCCCAGGTAAGAGAAATGCTCTCAGCTGGGAATGAGGGAGCAGGAGTAGTTGTTGGAACAGGAGAAGAAAATGCGCTTGACTGGGCTCACAAGCCAAGGATCATTGATGGAATAAGAGGAAAGCAAAGCAAAACATTCCTGAAGGCAGAGCTCTGTGATAGCTGCTTCCCTGTTGCATGGCTGTAACCTGTAATTCACCACCCTTATCCCAGAAATATTTTTTTGGAATAAGTTTGTCAAATTATGTCAAGCTCATACCCTTGTCTTCACCAGCCTGTTTATCCAGTGGATTTCAGTAACAAAGTAAATATCCATATGTTATTATATTGCCCACACAACTTCTTACACTGTACAGGCAATGTCCAGTCTGTTGGAGAAAAGGAAGGAAGCTAAAATCAGCCTTTCTCCTTAAGACTTAAATCTAATTTAAGGCTGCTGTGGTTTTCAATCTCGCTGGCACTTGCATTATCATAAAACAGATTATCAATGAGGTCTACATCATGGAACTTGAGATTTTATTTATGGCTTTCTATTTTGGGGGAAATGGATTTATCATTTCACATTTTGAAATCAGGAGCTTAATGCAGTAGATCAGATGGACTATAAATAATTCTAGGTGCTGAGTTGTCCAGCCTGCAGACATGTTCATAATATTACTACAGGACTTACTTGAGCTTTTTTGGGGTGTAGAACAATTCCAGACCCTGGCACTCTTACCTGCCTTTTTTTCCCCTTTGTTATAAAACAAATAAGTCCTAAAGGACTGTTACATGTGTTAAAGACACTGCAGTAGCTGCTTCTCAAACTTTCCAAAACATGAAAATCAGGTCAAGGTGGATGAGAAAAGCCAAGTATTAAATGGTGTGTCCCTTCTGTTGAGAGAGGGGTTGTGAGTACCATCATCATGGCTATTCACAGAATTATAGCAGGAAGAACATTTGTGTTTTGTGAAGACCTGTTCAGATTGTCCTATATGAAGGTCCCTGAGCCATCACTACTAGAATGTCCTGTTGACTACATAAACTGAGAAAGCTGGTGTGTGTATTGATATTTAGGCATTGTACAGCCACTGGCCAATTGCACTTAGAGAATTCTATTCCACTGGAGAGAATATAGATATCTAAAGTCAGCCATTTCCTCTTAGATTTTTTGCTTCCTATAGACTTGTCAGTCTCTTTTACCTCAATTTATCTGAACACTAAACATGCTACAGAAACAAGTCACCATGTGGTGAGTTGGAACTGGCAGCACATCATCTTCTCCATAGTAACTCCCCATGTACTGGGTCTTGTTCCTCCAGTCACTGACTCCCACCACAGGGCAGCTGTTTCATGTTAATTGGAATGATCACTTCTGTTGGTGGTGAGCCTCTCTTGCTCTCTTCGTGCTCTTGTCCATTAGTGCTTCAAAAATTGCTGATTTTTTTAGTGCATCCTCTCCTTTCAACTCACTAATTCTTTTTTAATTGCTGCTTAATTATTACACACATTGAAATAAATGGAAGTTCTTACCTAGATTGTGACTCATTCTTAAATCATAACCTGGAAGTGAGAAGATTTTTAAGCCTTGTTCTTAGGTTGCTGTTCATTTTAATGATGACTGTTGCACAATTAATCAGGTACGTGGTCGAGCCCAAGAAAAAGCAAGCTGTGAGTGTGAAACCTCCTTTCCTGAGACCTGATTTGTCTGAGCGACAGATCACGGTGAAGATCAGTGACAACGGCATCCAAGCCAACCTCAACCGGAGCAAGGTGAGGAAATCTCCAAGCTCTGCTTTTGAAGGGCATGGATTGAGCAATATCAAGCCTGGGAATGAGTCTGTCATTGACAAATCTCTTGGAGGTGATGCAGAAACTAGAGTTTGAGTCCTTGTCGTATTCTGCATCCTCTGTAATGCAGGTTCAGTAACAGCAGCTCTTGATCCAGTAACAGGCAGCTCTAGAATGGAGTCCCTCTGGGCTTCTTTTGGAAGAGTTGGCTGTTCTTTGCAGTAGTTGTTTTCCGTCCCAAGAGCTGTCACCTCTTGGTGTTCAAATTAATTTTAATGAACCCTTGTACCACCAGACCAGGTCAACTCTTCTACTTCAAAGAATTTTCTGAGCTTCCAGGCTGCAGGAAGGCTTGTGGTCCAGGGCAAGGAATGTTGACTCAGAAGCCGAATTCTCTTCTCTCCTCTTCTCTTTTCAGTTTCTCCTGGCATGAATAATAGAGAAGGATTTGTTTAGTCCCATAAAAAGTGGTGAATTCATAGGAAGCCAACGTGCAAGATTTTTGTGGATAGTTACTTCCTACATTCTTTGGATAGTTACTTGCTGAGAGCTACCTGGAAAGTTGCTGAAAAATGCTAGAAAGCACTATTGTCTTCTACCACATATTAATTAGCATGATGATTGTAGTACTTAGCTTGCCAAGTAGACCAGGATAGTGCATTTAAAATTCTACTGGTTGGTTATAACAATGCTAATTTTACATGTAACAGTCCTTGCCCTCAATGGATGCTAAATCCTGTTTGTCATTATAGGTGTAGGTAGTTCTGGTTCTCTGGTACATCCAGCACTCTGCCACGTGCTGTTATTTAACCAAGTTGCATGTAATGATTGATTTTTTTGATCATTTTCAGTCTAAAATCAGCCTGGAAGGTCTGGAGGATAAAAGTATGGATGTGCAACCACCTATCCCACCCAAAGGAGATCCAAGCAAGTACTCTGAGCTGAAAGGGCAACTGGGCACCAGTGAAGGTATAGTTGCATGATCAGGGTTTGATTTTTATTGACAAGGAACTATTTTAGCTTCTTTAAAAGGTTTCTTGTATTCTTCAAAACATGGGATCTGGGTGAAGGCTTTTTTTCTGTTTAATGGATTTCCAGACCAGGGGAATTAACAGCAGAAAAGGAAGAAAAAGCCAGCTGAAGTGGTTCATTCATGCCTAGGTGAAATATTTCATGTCAGTTTTGCAGAGTTTATAAACTCTTTTAAACTCCTTCTTAAATCAATTTTTAAATTAAAAATGCTGATGGAATCTAAGGAATCAGAAATATTAGCATGAAATTCTTAGGCATTGCAAACTGAATTATTTCATTTGTAAGAATGTGAACTTTATGCTTTGATACTATTAAAAAACCCTTCTTTTTGCTTTCAGACAGAACTAGTAGCTGAATTCAACCCAAATATTTAGGATTTCAAATTAGGCAAAATTTCTACTCACCAAAGCATGTCACCCCACTCAATATATTGTGCCTTGTTTCTTCTTCTCTGTAGATGGCTGATCTGGCAGCAGTGTGCTGTTACTGCCATAAGGAACCCCATTGATTTTGGTAGAATGCTACAAAAAAGTGCTGCAAGTTTTATTTTCTCCAGAATAGATCCATTTGCAGAAGACGATGGATGGCAGGGAATTATGGCTGACAACTTTTTGTCCACACACATTTTAATAGAAAGTACTGGTTTTGTTGTTTTTTCTTTTGCAGAAGGTGGCCTCTCACCCAAACTTATCAGCCCTCCTACTCCTGCCATGTACAAATACCGACCAGCTTTCAGCAACAATCCCAAAGTCCACTACCACGCCACGGCCGAGCAGGTGAGTGAGCCCGGGAGTTTCTGCTCCCAGCTAATGCCAGGCAGTGTGGAGCTGAGGATGAATTCACTGCAGGGCTCTAGTGAATGTCAGAGTGTAGAAGTAAATAACGACACTTGGCACTGTTGTGTGACAGTGTATTGTTTTCACTGTGCTCCTTATGGAAACATGTCTGATTTCACAGTTTCCCCCCGCTGGCATGTCTGTCCCGCAGCCAGGCGTGCGCTGCCGCCGCTCCGGTGTCTCGGCCTGATCCTGGGATGCTGAGAAGTGTCACCTCCCATTGGCTTCTCCTGGCAGTGGTGCCACCTCACATTCCCTTCAGAGGGAGCTGGGCATGCTGAGTTCTTCTCTGGATCAGACCCTTCAGCCAATACTCAGTGTACTCACTGATTCCTTAAGATGTTGGCTTGCAAAATGGAAAGACCTTTTAAAGCATCCCAGGAGATATTTTAGTGAAAATTAGCAGAAGACTCCTCATGTTTGACCTTCCTTAGAACCTATTCAGTGCATTTGGGTTATCTGGGAAAAAACACCTTCCTAGCATTTGGCATCATTTTCACCTATCAAGAAAACTGAGGTCCAAACAATTAGAAAGATTTGCTGTGAAATTTTTGACAATTTTCTCTTTTGCTTAGAAGTTATGAAACCTATTTTTTGTTGATTTATTGCAAATATTCCTTGGTCCCTAGGACCTGAGAACAGCATTTGGAAAATCACTGCTCTAACTTGTATATTTGCAATATGTATCCAAGTCTTCACACACCAGTGGAGACACCCTTAAAAAACACATACCACACACAGTGCAGTTTTCTCAAAATTAATTTTATCAGGTCCTTCAATGTCACCCCTGGAATAACAAGAAGAGGGTGATAGGAAGGAGTATCATAAAAGAAGTAAGGAAAGGAAAATATGGTAGATAAAAATAATTGACTGTAGCAACACTGTAATAAGACAGAATGTTCCTTAAATGGTGAGGAAAGCTTTTCATGCATCCTTCTCATTTTGAAAAGAAAGATGGTGATAGATAGTGGAATTCCAGCTATGATCAAGTTTAAGTTTTAGTCTTGCTGCAGTAATGGTAAATCTTATTCTCTGGATTTGTCCACTTAATGAAGAAATGAGTGGTTTATGAAAGGGAACATAAGAACAACAGTGTGTTCACTGTATCAAAAAAGTTTAATATCCTATCATTTTTATTTTATTACAGGAAAAATGGCTTGACATCCAGTTCAAAATATTCTATTTACAGGAATCATCTAGCAATTTTGAGCTGTGGAAGCCACAGCATTCTGAGTCATAATGCCAAAAGTCAGGGAGCTAAGGAAGGCAGGCTTGTTGTGTTCATTCAGTGCACAGCCAGAGATGCAATATAGATACAGGGCAGGTTCTGATTAGGCCAGGGCACTGGGCAGTGCTGTGAAATGATAACAGGGAGCAGCACCTTCACTCTGAGGGTTGCTGTTTCAATCCTAACCCAAAACAGTGCTGTTGCTGTTGCTGACTGATGTGCAAGCTCTGGGGACTTGTTCAGTTTTATAGTAGTCACAACCCTCTAGTAGTCAGCTGGGAGTATCATAAAATGGGGTTCACGTGGTGAGCTGATAGGAGGGCATGGATTTGTCTGCCAAGCCTAAGTAGGAGGTACAGAGGGAAAGAGACTGGGCTGTGGGAGGAATGCCATGGTGTCTGTTCTGTATCAGTTCTTCAGCCTGTCAATGTAATTCTGCTTTTGAGCAGTGAAAGCTGCTAGGAAAGAGGCATTGGGACACAAGGATAAGTAGCACAAATATACTTACAAGCTACGTCATTGCTCTCATCCTCCTTTACAGGCTGCCACTTGGTCTCCTTTTTCCAGAGAAAGCCAAATTTAGCACCATGCTCTAGAAGAGAGTGAGCTGTTTTGCATATTTCTCTATCTTCTAGCTGAAAGGAAAAAGCTTTTTAAAAAATCCACGATAAAGCAGGGGTTTGTCATTCAGTTTTTTCTTTCAATGGTTTTCCTTCAAAAGAAATTAAAGAACAAGCTGTGTCAACTTCATTTCTGATTAAATATGTGACTGATAATAATTCTTTGTTTGCAGAGCCAGTGTAGCCAATTTATTGTGCATTATGGCAAACTCTTCCTTAAAAATAACAGCAAAAACTATTTGCTTAGCACAGAAGGCATTTTAAGTGAACACAACTCTGAGCAATTTTCAGAGTAAAACGAAGTGAAGTCCTATCTGTTTTTAGAGCACATAAATAAATTATGGCCTTTGTTTCCTTTTTTGATGTGGCTACTTTGTCCTACACAGGCAATAAATAGGAGAAATTTGCTTCATTTTGTTGTCTAAATGGTGGGAAGAAGCCTCTCTGCTTTAATTAAGGTTTGGTGCCTAATTTTTAAGACCTATGACCAGAAATTCAGAATTACTGAATATTCATAGCACAGAGTAGAGTAGATAAGAATGTGCTGGTCCCTAGCATGTTGAAATGAATCTCAAAGTATTTCTGTCTCAGCACACAAAACCACAGACATCCATCAACTCAAGAGCTATTTGTAGAAAATGTGAAGTGCAGTGCTTTTTCCAAGGGCAGTATCATCAGATAACAATCTGATTTACCTTGACTGAGACTTGAGTCTCAGCTTGGGTCTCTCATTCAGTGTTTTCAGTGTCCATGCATTAACTTACTTTTTACTGTCAATGTTATTTAGCACTTACTGTGAATAACTCCTTGCTTCTAAGGTGCTAATCCATGTGTTGAACGGGAGTCAGGAGGTTTTCTTGTAATGAACCTGGGCTGACAGTCAGAGGGAAGACCTTCGGCTCTGTCCTTCCCATGCACTCACCAACAGAGCAAACCTGTACTTACATGTCACTGGCATCTGGTTCTCATAATCACCTCTGTTTTAGATCACCTTGCAGGAGGGACACAGTCAAGGGGCTCTGATAGAAGAGGATGGCAGGAGCCTTGATTACCAGTCTGAACCCAGCTTGGACATCCCCAGCTACCGGAAGAGCTCCCTCCACAAGACCTATCAGTCTTCCCCACTCCAGATAGATTCCTTTGCCATCAATTCACGATCCCTGAGCCTGAAATCTGCTGGCAGGAGAGGGACAGACAAAGTGCCCCTTCATCCAATGAAGTCTGAAGGGGCGGCTTCCACCCCTTACAAAAGCATCTTTTCTCCCAATTCCCTGTCAAACAGAAATGGGAGTCTTTCCTATGACAGTTTGCTGAACCCCATGTCTCCCTCGGGGAGGAAGTGCATTGCCCACTCTGCAGTCAGCTCTGTCGGGTACCACTCCCCATATTTGTCAGCCAAAATGTGCCACCTCCGGGGCAGCGAGCTGCAGCGCCAGCCACCGCAGAGCTTCAGCCCGGTGCTGGGGAGCCCAGCCCCGCACCAGCGAGACCCCTCCCCAGTGCGCTATGATAACCTTTCCAAGACAATTATGGCATCCATCCAGGAAAGGAAAGAGATGGAAGAGAGGGAGAAGCTCCTCCACTCGCACCCTGACTCGGTGTTTGCAGACTCGGGTGTCTATGACACGCCCAGCTCCTACAGCCTTCAGCAAGTGAGCACGCTCTCGGAAGACCCGCGCAGCATGGCCATGAGATACGGATCCAGGGACAATCTGATGGCTGCCAGCAGCTTTAGCACAAGGAACCCTTTACTGCAGTCCTCAGTGTCTTCACTCTCAAGTGCAATGACAAGAGCACCAAGGACTTCCACAACCTCTCTGCAAGCTGATTTAGCCAATAATAATGTGCAGTCCCATCAAGCACTACAGGGCAGGGTGAGCAATGGCTCCTACAAATCCCCAGGCCACCAGGTCCCATCGTCCCCCACAGGGATGCCTAGGTCACCCTCTTATGGAGGCCCGAAGGCTGTGTCGTTTGTAAACACTGTGGAAATTACAGAGGTGCAATCAGTGGGAGCACAGAGGTATGTACTGCTTGAGGGGCTGAGAGCAGTGGGAATCTGCTTGCCAGCAAGGGCAGAGCACTGCACTGGAGGCACGGCCCAGATGAGGTGTTTGCTGTGGGCCGTGGGGGCGGGAGGTTTTTGGGGGCTTTTCAGTTCTGTCACTCCCCCACAGCAACCTCATCATGACAAAATGTTTGCAATTCTGCTGGACCTTGAACTGCAGGTGGTCAGTTTTGCTGTAAATTCATAGTGATATGGTGTCATGGCTGAACTGGGGAATTACTTCCAAGGCAGATTCTGTGAGGCAGATTATCCCTCCCCTTATGCACAGAAGGGTGCAGCTGTTTTAGTTTGCAGTTTGAAGGGAGGCTGACCCAGACATTTCATGGATACAGAGGCAGAGCTGGGATCCTACTTGTGCTACATACCCTGCACTGAGGGAAACAGGCTGAGACCAGTCCTGGTGCTTACAGACAGCTCTGTATTTAGCAGTGTTGAGTGTCCATAGTACAGAACTACTGCTAAAATCACAGAGCTTCGTGACATTAGCTTAAGGTCTTGCTGCTTCCTTCCTTTCTGTGATAAAGCGTGGGGAGAGAGGATTTGCTGTGCCCAAAGCCTCAGTAACTGCCACCTGACCAAGATCCTCAGCTGCAGCTTCTGCATGTGGTTCTGCTTTCCTTCTGGAAGCCGTGGAGCTTGCAAAGCCTGGAGAGATCATGATTCCGCTGAGGATGCAGTATTTCAGCCTAGTTGGGACCTGGAGGGCTGCTCTTCAGAAATATCTGTTTCCTTAGTATCTTGTACTTACTGTGCTGTGCTGGCCTCTGGTTAAGGTCCCAGATTTCTCTCTCCTGTTATCCAACAGTTTTGGAAATATGAAGAGAACCATTACTGTAGGTCTCCAGAAGTTAAGTTTCAGAGATGAGCAACAAAGTTTTGTTTACCTGGATATTTAACTGGGAAATGTTTTTTCTGAGAATTTATTTCTGATTTTAAGACACTGTTTGGCCTGAAGTTAGTGGGGAGCAGTGGTGACAGTTAAACCCTTCTGTGTTCTACAAATGCCTATGGAATTAGTTTGGATCAACAAAGCACTTAAGAAACTAATTAAATGAATAAATATTACTGTGGTCCACTTACCCAATGGCCAAATTAATTCTCTCATTTCAGTGTCTTTTCATCCAGTGCACTGGCTTCAATCAGCTTGCTCCTAGGTTTGAATATTTTGCAGTGGTGGGAACTCAGGGTGACAGGGGTAATTGTTGATTCTCTGCTATCACACTTTGTCACTAATATTGCATCTTTTGATATTTCTTTTGATGCAGGGATGACATGCAGTTGAAGACACCTCACAGTAAAATAAATGGACAGCCAAAAGGAATAGCCAGGTTGGGTTCAACATCAAGTTCCCAGGGGACGCCTGTCAGCCCTGCTAGACACTCAAATGTTAAGAAGGTGTCTGGAGTTGGTGGAACAACCTATGAAATTTCAGTGTAAAATAAAATGAATTAAAAACAAAGAGCCATCCACTCAGCCAGCCATGAAGCTAGGAGCACTGTGAAGACTCAAATAACAACAAAGAAGGAGCAGCAGCAGTCGGCCACTCTCCTTTTCTTGTTTTGGGTTTGTTCTGTTTTCATCTTTCTCTTTTGGCCAAAAACCAGCTGCAGCCTTATTCTTGAGGGAATAATAAAATTGTACAGTCTATCAGACTCTTCCTGAACCGACAGGCGGGAACTGGCTACGACCTAAGACCACCACAGAGCAGATTTCCTTCCTGCAAGACAGCGCTAAAGCCATTGTGCGTGTGTCTGTCCAACCACTCTGTTGTGTACCAGTTGTGCTGTGAAAAAGTACAGTCAGTCCAGGATCAGTCAGTTTTCCCATGCCCCTTCCCAGTTCTTCTGGCCAACAATGTCCAGCAGGAGCCAGAGGACCAACTGCTGTTTTCCTGCTGACATGGAAAGTAGAGTTCCTGTGCTGGGCAGGAGCTTCTCCTTGTCCCCCAGGCACTGCAGCTCAGGTTCCTCCTGGGAAGGAACAAGGCAAGGCCACTTGGGCTGCAGACACCATGTTGTCTTTAAAAGCCTCCCTGGTCCCGGATGGGGGCAGGAGAAAGGATAGCAACAGCTTCTCCCTGTCTGCCATTGGCCTCCCTGTGTGTGAAGTTGTGTGTGTGTGTGCGTGTGTTTGTCCCCATGGAAAAAGACCGCAACACCGGCGAGGATCTGCCCCTCTGACCTCCTGCTCCCTCTGGGTTTGAAAGGCTTCTCTGACCCGGAAACAAAACCAAGCAGATAAGAAAGGAAATGTTCGGATGGAAACGTATTTTAAACAGCCGTCAGCTGCTTTCCCTGCACCCTCCTTACCTGTTGGATTTAGGCAATAACGGAGTTTACTGCCTTGCCCTGGTGCCGTCAGTGCAATCCCGCAGCAAGGTTACCATGAGCTGTCCAATTTACAGTGTGTGTAACTGAGCCAAGCGTGCATCTGAAGGATATAAATTTTCTGTCTGCTTAATTACTGGCACATTCCCTCTGGTCTTCAATACTGTTAGACAAAGGATTTTCAATTTGGATTTCCCCCCCCCGGGGAACAACTTTTTAAAATAATATCAATCAAACCTATTTAACATTCTGAAGTTTCTTTTTCCTGTCTCCAGAAAACTACATTTACTTTGTTGGATTTAAAGACAATTTACTGTTAAAAACAAGAAAGGGGTGCATTACTTTTGTCAAAAATACGAGGACTCTCTCAAAGCTAATTTTGGGACAAATGGATTTTTATTTCTCTGTTCCTTATCTCCTTTTCCTTACCATTCAGTTACCACCTCAGAAGACAAAAGTACTGAGATCTGGACCAATGCTAACTAGCCAGATCATGTGTGCAATTAAGAATATCCTGAGCGACTGTTGCCAAAGTCACTAAAAATTATTATTTATCACTGAGCCAGTCAGCATACAAGACCTCGATTTCCCATCTGGTTCTCTTGGTGAATAGTTTCGATTAGAGATCTAAATCCATCATTTTTCAGGATATTTGTTTCAAGGGGTTAAATCTTTTTCAGTCCTTGACTATAATGGAAAGCTCTCCAGGTATTTGGTAGCAATTCAGAATGTGTTCATAACATCTTACTTGTTTTCATGTATGTTGTGGTTAATTACTCCAAAAGGCAAATGTTGACCTTCATTTTGCCTGGTTAAAATTTATATTTTGATTTGATGAATCTTGACATCTGCTGCAATACATGGTTATTATGTCCCTTGTATATCACATTAGTTTTTGGAGACAAAGGTTGAAGAGAACATACGAAAGTTAATCATCTCTCTGTGTAATGTTCTATGTTGCCTGAAGGGAGAAGCCTGGAAAGGAATACATCTGCAATAGGCTAAAGTTCTGAGAGGGTGAAGTAGAAATCAGTGTGCATTTTATTGCCTTGGTGATATTTTAAATGCCTGGTGTAGGGATATTGCAGAGCAGAGAAGCAATAGTCTTTCTATGCAGATTTGTTCACTGGCATGTAGAACATGGTCCTTAGCTGGAGGCACCATGGTACCAGAAAGATGCTGGCAAACTGGATCAGGTACAGATGGAGCAATATATATTAAAGAACTGGATGGGCTGGCTAACGAGAAGATTTAAAGGGCTAAAACGTGCCACTGGCTAAGCAATGAAGTGGAAATTGAGTATCATAATTTTACAAATATGTTACTTAAAAGTTGTAAAACCAAAGGTAAATCAAAGGGTTGTCACTGGTAACCAATGATCTACATTTAGAAAGGGGCAGAAAAGATGAAGAGGAAAGGGCAGTGGAATAGTCTTCCAAGCAGAGTTTTGGACAAACTGTTTAAGACAGTCAAACTGTATTTGGACAAGTCGTTAAAGAATTTCTGTGAGAGGTGAGCCTGTAGGGACAAGGGGTAGACCAGATGGCCTTACAGATTTCTTCCATCTTTAACTGTTATTAATCTGCAGTCTACCCTGATGTTAGCTCCTCAGGAAGATGCAGTACCTCTTTAAGGACTGGAATTCACTCTGGTGCATAGAGTATCACAAGAATTACTTGTTTTTAAAGTATCATGTATGCCATATGTAAGCCCTGAAAAAGAGGGGGTATGAAACACATGGGATTAGGGAGTGAGACAAGGGCACATTTTATCATATATCTTTGAATACGTACATGAAATTCATGCAAGCAAGGCTGAAAATTTGCACCAATGTAATATTTGAGATTTGCATCCCAGTGATGCTCCACTTTGATCGTTCTTTCTCTTGCATTTATAAATGAAAAAGCTACTGAGGAACTTGAGGGGCCAAAGAGCCTTTGAAGTTAACTACATTAGTTCATGAGAGAATTTCTCAGTAAGACTAAACACAGTATTGTGTGTATAAAGCACTAATATCCAGGGTTATTTTGACATAGTTCACAAGGGGTAAGGGAGAAAAAAAGGATGCACTGTGTCAGTACAGGTTCAGCAGTAAGGATTATGTATTTTGTGAGTAGTTTTGCCCACAGTTGAGAGACATTCAACTTTTTCATAGGTTTACAATGGTACCAAAGTCTTTTTTTTTCTTTTTTTTTTTTTCTTCTTTTGAGGTTTGCATTTAATTCAGTGCACATAGCCTGGAGTAAATGATTCAAATTTTCTGAAAGAATAATCTAAGCAGAACTGTTAACAGGAGATTGCATGCAGCAAATCCAGCCTCATTTCCATCCAAGGCACTGAACCTGCAGCTATTTACACATAAATGTAAGTGTGTGTTCCATAGTTCCTGTTGTGGGACTGGGGACCTATTTATTTAATCTAATTTTTGAGCAGAATCCAGCCCATATTAAAGTATAGTTCTTTAGGCAGTTTACAAATCAGCAGTAAGGTTCTTCTGCCCAGATACCCTGTTTTTACAGACACTGCAGGCCAAATCTTCAGCTGGAATAAATTGCTGTGTCTCCATGAAGCCTCATTTAATTGATGCTAATTTATAGTAGGTGGGGATCAGCCATGAAAATCCAGCACGAGTTAACACATCCTGTAAAGTAGCTTCTTTATTTTTGTCATGCTTATTTCATGTTTCAAAAGTCTTAAATATTTTCAACATGTTTTTATTTGTAGCTGTGGATTGTATTACTTATTTAAAAAAGAGCAATAGGTTTTTTAGTTTTTGCATCAGTTTTCATTGCATATTGCATTTTATTATCAGTTTGTTCCCTGTTCATAAGCTCCCATTTAGCCTCCAGGTTTTCATTGTAGTACTTTTCTGCCTTGAAAAGTTGGATCTCTATATCTTTAATTG
The DNA here is from genome assembly GCA_008694505.1 of Cyanoderma ruficeps. Taxonomy (NCBI): domain Eukaryota; kingdom Metazoa; phylum Chordata; class Aves; order Passeriformes; family Timaliidae; genus Cyanoderma; species Cyanoderma ruficeps. Next base: position 6,846,636 of record VZDJ01000174.1, on the reverse strand, counting down.
TGTAATATATTGAATATTATGGAATTAAATGTACCTTACTAAATGGGTGGGAGAGAGAGAAAATATTTTTACTTGAAGCCTTAATATTTTCTTTTTTTACTACTTTGTTTGTTGACCTCATAGGAAAGTCTGAATAGCAAAGACTTTGAAACTCCGGGCCAAATACTGCACTGACAGACAACCAGCATTTGGCCCCCATGTCAAAACTGGATGCAGACATAACCTGAAGTGAACAAGGGAAAAAGCCTCAGGGTGGCATATTTTCCTGAAGATCGTTAATGCAGTCTCAAAATGTGTCCGTAAGCAAGTACATTAAAGAAGTCTTCAAGTCTTGAATTTTTAAGGAGGGTGATAGCAGGAACTGCCCTAATATCTTACATCTGCTTTTTTTTTTTTTTTTTTTTTTGGAATTTCAATTTTTTTGTGTTTAAATTAACCTACGTAATTTTTNTTTTTTTAATTAAGCAAAACAAATGTATTTACTCAGTTTGGTTCAGCCAGCTCGGGGGGTTGCACAGAGCTCTGTGTTGGTAGCCATGTGCAGCACATGAGCTGTGGGGTGTTGCTGTTCTAATTCTAACCAAGCGTGATGTTGTGTCAACTCGGCCCGCCAGGATCCCTCCCGGGCCTTACAGTGGACATTCCTCAGATGATACCTACTCTCCTACAAGCCTAATATGGAAATTGCAATGTGGTTTTCTTTGGACTATATCTGTGGTCCAGACTAGAGATATATAGAGAGATATATATATATAGTCAATATTTTTTTGTGTGTGTGGGAAAGATGGGGTCAAGCTTTTCTGTCTCTGACAGTCTGGAAAGTTAATGTCGAACCGTTTTTATGGTCTGTATTTCACCTGTTCTGCCACCTTGAATTGTTGGAATGTATCTGTGCAGGCTTTGTGGAGCTCTGTCTGTAACCTTTTTTGTGGCTCTCGTAATACATATATATTTTTTAAACCTTTGAGTCACTTCAGTATTTTCAAGTGTCCATTTCTGCCTCAGATGCATTTGTTTGCTGAGATGGTTCATGGTGCGCTGCCCTTTCTCACTTCCACTTGTGCAAAACCTGAACTGGAAGAGCAGAACTGGAAACGCCAGTTCCAGTGCAAAGGACGAAACTGAGAAAATATTAAAAGAAGTGACTGCAGGTTAAATCTCATTTTCAAGATGCCTCTGGTAGAGTAGGAAATATGGTGAGTCTTTTAAAGAGTGTCTCCCAGTTGTGACCAATGAATCATGTTTGGGAGGTCACAGCAAGTGATCCATGAAACAACACTAAATTAAGTTTTCTGTACTGTTTATTTAGGTTGTGGGATTAATAGTGGTCCTGGGGTCCAGCACAGTTTTGAATCACTGCCACAGAGTAACTGGAAAATTTTTTATATTGGTATTTGTTGAATACATTCTGTCCAGGTCATCTGGGTTTATAAATCCCAAACATGTGCAATTCTTAATCTGTCTTCATCTCTCTGTCTGTTTCTAGTCTTTGGAAATATGTCCATTTGATCTGTCAGACTGTCTTACAACACACACAGCTGCCAAGCCCTGCAGCTGCTGCAGGATTTCTGATGCCATAATTTGCATATATAGGCTAATTGCATTAAGCAAGGATCCATTCAAGCATGTTCATTATAAATGCCAGTCATATTTGTGTGCTGTTGTGTCTTCACGTGGCAGAGATTACCTTTTATATAAAATGGCCCAAGCTGTAATCACCAGGCTCCATTGATCTTGACTACATCAAGCAGGATTATATAAGGCCATGATCTGTTTCAATACATTTATTTAAAGATATCTTCACTTACAGCAATCTTGGCTTTCCTGTCTCTAAGTAATGGGTAAATTATCCAATTTTGTATTTAATTTTTTCATTATTGTTATTTTTCATTCTGCAGGACAAGTTTAGGTGCCCATTTTGGAACATAATAAGGAGAGTCAAAGGAAACAGGTGAATATGTCTTTTAAGAGAGAATGAGTTTTAGAATAAATAGATTAGAATTACTGTCAAAATTGGTTTTGTTCATCTTGTTACAATAACTTGAAATTTAAAGTAAGGCTTATTTCACAGCTGAAATCTCTAACCCTGAAACATTTTTAAAATGTTTTGGTTAAACATTTCAAATTATATGAAGGAATATGATCTACTTTTACAATATGATCTACTTTTACAGCTTAAAACAGTCCTGGTGAAATGATGGTACATTTTACAGTGCCTTATATATATGTGTATATGTTTATATGTGTATATATAATGCCTATATGTATATAATGTATATATAACTGCGTACATAGAGTCAAGTGAAACTAGGTACAGGTGTCCCTCTCTGATGTACTTGAAATGGAACTGACCTGTCTTCAAAGAAAAAAAAATGGTTGTATCAGCAGCAAAATTCAAAATCAAAATTACTTTAAAAAAATGTAAGCAAATAAAGTGGACTGGAAACAGTGTTTCTGCCAGTGGTCGTGTTCCAGGCCATGGAAGGCTGGTAGACAGACCCACCATTTTAAGGGATATTCGAAGAGAAGGGAAGGCAATGCTGGAAGTTTGGGAAAAGTGGAGAATATGTAAGGGTAACTTGCCTTAGAAGTTATGTTGTGTTGCTGTCCTGTTCACCTTTTACATGTCCATCCCTTGTGTGGATATTTCAGACGGTAATTTTGCCATTTATTTGCACGGAATATAAAGCACTGACATAGCCTGTCCATATTAGATGTAGGCTACCCCTGGCCTGGGATGGACAGTGAGCACTGTGGACAATGCTGAGGTTTAATAACATTTCTAGACTGTGTTAAGATATTCTGTCAATCTACTCCTCATTAATAAAAGTAATTTCTGCCTTTGTGGGCATGGGCCAGTTTGGTCAGACTACATGGCAGAAATGCACAACATGGCTTAGGTGGCAGATTCTGGCAGACCAGGAGCTTTTCTAGGGGTTTAGTTGCAATGTAGAGAAAAGGAGTACCACAGGTAAGTCTTTTATTTTAAAAAATATCCCTTTCTGAAATAAAATTATTTTACAAACACTAGTAATTCAAAAACCTTTCTTTCATCAGACTTTGTGAAGTATCTGCCATGTAAAAGCCACAAAGGCCATGTGCTGCCTTCTGAGGTTTATTTCACACCTTTTAACTTCCAGCCTCCCCATGGGGCTTGGGCTATCTATCCATCTATTTCTTCAATGTGGGGTAGGAGCAGGATTTTCAAGGATTTATTTGAGCATGGTCTGTGTGTGTGAAACCCTCCCACTGACCTCAGTGGTAACCGAAAGAAATAATAGGATATGTGAGTTTGCCAGAGAAATGGCAATGCCTGGAACTCTCAAACAGACAAGTCACCTTCATACATGTGAAGAGCTGTCCTTTAGTTAGCCCTCTTGATTTGGAACTAAAGCATGCTCCTGAGTTTGCCTTCAGTAAATCTTACCACTACACACAGTCAGCCATGAGGACTCAATGTTGGGCTTTCAGCACCAAAATCACAAGATTTGATACCCCAAATGAACACCTAAAATGAGAATTTCTGTTTTCAGAATAACAATAACATATCGAGCTCCTGAGTGCCATGCCTAGCTCACACTGAAATCTTGCTTCCTCTGAAATCAGTGGTAGTTTTTCCTTTAAGATTAATGGTGCCTTATTATACTTGACATGCCATTGGGAGTGGCACCGACAGGAATTTGCTCTCTGCTGTACTTCATTGACTTTAGGACTTCTTGTAGCCTCTAACTTGAGCAAATCAAATACTTGACATCTTTTTTTCTCAAACAGCACACAGGGAAAAGTGGAATTTCATAAACACATCCCATTCTGGTGTCAACTCTATTTTCAATGGAACTTCTGTCCCTACTCCACAGAACAGAGATAGTCTTCATGGAGGCATTTTTGAATGGCAGGCAGCAAGGAGGAATTTGGGATTAGTAGTGGAGCAGCAGTGTGGGCTCTTCCACCTTCTGCCTTGTCCTTTCATGCAGTGTGCCTGGGAGTGGCTCCTGGGCAGTGGTTTCCTCCTGCATTCACTGTTCCCATGAGGTGAATGGCTCCTCATGTGCCAGTTGCACTCATATAACTTGAAAGCCTCTTTCAGCTACATAGGAGCAGAGCACATGGAGATCTTTGGGTCAAAGCTGACTGTGGAAGCTCATAAAATTGAATTATATTCTGGTTCTAGTCACAGGCGGTTTAGTGGAATACAGCTTTGCTGTCAGCTTTTTCTCTTATACAGTCATTGGAACAGATGGTGAAAGGATTGTTGAGTTTCTTTTTTAAATACAAGGAATGTTACTTTTTCTTAGGAAAAACTCATCTTGTAGAAACTGCACTGTCTCAGTAAAATCAGTGAGTAACAGCATAATCCACTTTTTGCAGCCTGTATATTATGGATCCATCTGGCCTTGGGATCAGCCCTTATTGTCTCATTGACAGAAACCTAAAACATCAGATTTAAAAACAGAGGAGTAAGTAGTTATAAATAGGTGGTACTTGGTTATGACTAATTTTTCGGGCACACAGTGACATAGTGGAGACAAACTGCTCTGTTGTTGGGCACAATCTCCTCCATCAGGACTCACATGCTTTGCACTGCTGTTGTTGGGAGCTTCTCAGCATCGAGCTGTGACTAACAGTGACAGAGGTACCAGCCAGATGTTCTCCTCCAAACACGGGCTGCACGTGAGGCACAGGAATGGCCTTCAGGCATTCTGGCACCAGTTCCTGACTCCCCTTCAGATTCCTGCTGCCTCATTTGTCTTTCTGTGCCTCTTTGCTCCATGTTGGATAAGGATGTGACTTTCTGACTCACAAATGTGTTGTGTTTGTGAGTGGGTCAAGTGCTACTGTTCTGAAATCAGCTCTGTAGCTGAAGTCAAGCAGATGCCTCCCATAGGTATCCTGGAGCAGTAGGGCATATTTGGGGCACATTTAGCCTCAACTGAAAGCATCACTTAAGTCATGCACTTGAGGAGGAAGTTTTTGGGTGTTTTTGATGGGTGTTGTTAACAGTAATCTTGGTATTTCACACTGACTTTGGAAAGCTGTTTTAGTAAACAGGTTAAAGACATCTCTGCCTTGATCCTTCCACTGACCCCCTGCATATTTCCCTATAATCAAACCCTCTGCACAATATCCACACAGCACAATCCTCATTCCAAGAGACCATATGCTTCATTGCCTTAAGCAGTTCTGCTCTTCCCTGCCTACTTCTTGGAGCAGTTTTACATGTATATAATAATAACTAAAATGACTGAGCAGAAATACAGTAAAGGAAATGGCTGTAGCTTGGGAGTGACCTCGAAAAGGAGGGACACTGCTGGTGAGGCACAGAACACATCACGAGCTGAGTTCCACAGCCACTGACATGTCGTGGGCAGCTGAGGAAACCCAGCCTTTCACATCTCTTAAGAGCAAGGATGAGCTGCTGTGTTGCCATGTGAGAAATGTTATTAATTCCTGTCTTTCTTTGTGTCTGTTTTAATCTTGTACGGAAGCACATATCCATTTATCTACATTGCCATATTAACGGCACATAAAGCTTGTCAAAGAAGGAATAATGTCTATTAGTGCACAAAATTATTCCTTTTCTAGTATGATCTTTCACTCAAGGAGCAGGAAAGAAGGTGGAAATTATTAATTCCTGGAATTTTAATACAGGAAAGCACATCATGATTTAAGGAATAGGAAAAAAATAGGTGTGTCCCTGTGTAAACAGAAGTCACATGAGTTTATTCAACTGTAAAGGCAAAAAAATCATTGTTTCATATTGAAGAACAAAATATCTGTGTTTTTTTAAACATGTGAAAACCTTCATAAGAATGGATATCATAGAAATGTTGTGTATTTCCCCCTCGTTTTAAAAGAATTTTTAATATAGTTCTCTATGAGTATTTTGATTTATTTTTGAGAATGGTATTTTTTATTATATGTACTTAAATTCTAGGGATATTTATAGAGCTTCTGTTTATGTATCTCTGAAGCCCTGGATGCTGCAGGACTGCATTTCAGCAGTGTGACACAAATGATGGAAAGAGGCCTTTTTGGGCATAAGAGACTTGGGGTGTGCTCTCTGCTTTTGGTTCAGTTCTATATGTATAAAAATATATATACACTCTGCTACTATTATTAGCAATCCCCTGCATGGGTTGGGAAAGCAATTCTCTCGTTAGCCTGGGCTGACATTACTTGATTTTTGAAGCTGACTTCCTTGGATGCTTCATGACTGCCTAATCCTAGGCTTAAGGATAAATTCATCACTTGAATCCTACAACTGGTGACTTGAATAACTTACACTAATGTGGTGCTCAGAGTGGCTCAGTGCAGCAGGCTGATTTTCACCTGAGGGTCCTTAACATTTCCCTAGGAAATGCATGAATACGTTAGCAGAAATTCGATGGAATAAGTCCAGCAACATAAATTGGAAGAGAGGAAGAGCCACAATGCCATTTTGCCTGATCTATACCTATAGGAATTTCCAAGTTGTTACACACACACACATAAATATACACATTCATTTACATATCTGTGTATGTGCCCAGATATTTATAAAACCAGCCACAGCCTTTCAATTGTGTGTGCTGTGATTCATCAGCAGCAATAGTTTTTGGCAGGGACATAATTTCAAATCTTCTGCTGAGGATGCCTGCCAAAATGTTGTTGGACAGAGATAGGATGAGGAAAGTTATTTATAAATGGGGATAATTAGGTCTTGTGCTTATTAGTGTTGAGGATGAGACAGAAAGACGGCATGTGTAGTAAATGAGTATTGTAATATGAGAAGATGTTCTCCATGATTTTCTAATTGTTGAGAGAAAAAATATAAAAAAAAAAACCTCTCAGGTGAAATAACATCATTATGTGCTACTCCCAGCTATGAGATTCAGACTGGGAGTTTGTGTGCTATGCTGCGGGAGAGGTCTCAGACTAATGGAAGCTTGGAATACTTCCACAGGATCCAGGTGCTGACTGTCATAACTGAGATTTGAGTCTGTTTCCTCAGTCCTGGACTTTGCATTTTGTATTCAGGCAAAAACAAACCCTGATCAGACATAGGAACTACATTAACTCCTCTTATGTGAAAGAAGTGCTCACAACCACACTCTCAGGAGAGAGCACTGTGCTGTCTGGTGCTCTGCTCATCACCTCTGTCAGCAGAGGCAAGGCTGATTCTGTGTTCCAGCAGTCGTGTAGATGTATGTTACACCCCTTTTTTTCTTCAAGAGATACTATCACTGGGACAAATTCACCTTTCCACTGGTATTCTCCCTAGAAGTATAAATGCAGAGAGCACAGTGTGAAATTCCTTCCCCCAGGGTCTGGAGGGCACCCATGCTCACATGCTCACACAGACTGCACAGCACCCAGGATAATGCTCTCAGCCAGTTACTACAGAAGAGTGGTCATACAGTGAGTCAGGAGAATAGCAATTAATATGAAAGATTTCTTAGCTCCTGGCTTTGTACCAAGCTTACTAGATAGTGTGACTAATGTGTAGGAGACACTTAAGCACACATCTGTGTTGAAGCAGTTGAATATCCCATTAACTTTTCTTACTGCCAAGCTATTTGGACTGGTCTCACAATGCTTGGGGGTTTTATGGCCTGAAGCTCCTGAAGTCTCAAGTAAATGGTTGCTTTGGGGGTTTCTGAGTTTTTCATTAGAGGTGAGGGGAAGAAATAGTCTTCAACATTGCAGAGGGAAGCTTGAAATACAAAAATGGAGTCTCTCCAAAAGTCATTATTTCCCTGCATAGTGTGGGGGTTTTAAACACCATACTGACAATGTCCAGTTCCTTCAGAAAGATTATTCATGTACTTAAAGGTGGGTGCAGTGTAAGCAAGTGCCTGGCTTGGCCTGGGCCTTGGTCTCTCTGAAGGGGAAATGGTGTTGGGAGAGCCTGTCTGGCTGAATCACTGCCACAGCTCCTCTCTCTGCCCTGTGGCCTGCAGAGAATGTCCCCTGAGTATCTCCCAGGCTCTCCAGACCAGGAGTTAGCATCACTTCCCCCAAAACTATTTCATCCCAGGGCTTTGCCTACACATCCTCAATGCAGCCTGTATGTGAAAACACTGCATTTAAATGCTGTTGCCAAAAAAAGAATCAGCAGGGTTTAGACAGCCTGTGCCAAGCTCATCCCTAGAGTGATTTTTTTGAAGTAAAGCAGGGAATATCTAAAACAGCTCCTGGCAGAGAGATAGGAAAGGATATTTGAGGGAGCTAGAATTTTGCCTTTGTATTTCTTGTAAAGCATTAAAAGGATCCTTAGGACTAGAAATCTCCTAAAGTGTGTAATTATGTACGTCACGGTGTCTCAGATGGTTCTGCAGGCAGAGCACTCTCCTGCTAAGGGAATTTTGCAGAGAAGGTTTTTTAGTGGTTTGCAAGGGCACCTAAAAGCAGTCTTGGTTTACAGACTGCAGTGTCTAAATATTAAATGCTCAGTAGTGACAGTTACTATCAAGCACAATAGAAGCCAACACTGTCAAGACCGTAACAACTATTTGTTTTTCTTTCTAAAACAAAAAATAAAGGAAAATGGTGCAAAGGGAGATCAGTTGAACTTTGCAAAAGCAGCATGTGCTATTGCAAAAGCAAATTCTCACTTGCTAATCAGGATTAGAAGAAATGCCTGAGTTGTTTTGTTGTTGGGAGCTATCAGCAGCACCTGTGCTTCATTAGCAAAATCAAAGTTTACTGTTATCTTAGGAAAAAACGTTGGGGGGGCAGGTGGTCCTTGAATCAATAATATCAAATCCCCTTTTGTTTCCTGGAGAATGATTACACTGAAATACTTTGCTTATGTTTCCATTCTTTAGACCATCTGTTTCAAATTAAACCCTTCTGGCAGGCAGGATACATCATTATTTATTAGAGCGTTCCATTAGATAATGCAGTGTTAGTACGGCTGTTATAAAGCCTTAGTTTCATGAGTGTGACTTCAGGGACAGAACTGAAGTGTTTACTTAATGAAAGGGCCAGAGACTGTTAATAAAACTGGTTTTCCAGTTCAGAAATTACTTTTTTAATAAACCTTTCACAATTACATTTCTGGTGTGTCTTGATCTGCAACTTCCAGAATGTGTTTGGTAGAGTGAAAACTTCTGACTTCAGATGACTGAAAGCAAAGGTACTGAGAAGGACTTGTCAGTAACAAACTGTGAGACACCTAAGGCTGGAAACACAGTCCCTGCACATGATGGGGTGAAAGTCATTTCAAGACATCTCCAATGCCCTGTAGTATTCAAGGCACACCCCATGTGATTCTAGAGCACACAAAGATCTGGCAGGTAATACCCTCACATCGGAGGGAGTTTTCTACATTTTCATTCTTGTCCTCTGTAGAAACTTTTTTTTATGCTTTCTGTCAGAGGCAAAGCTTCATATGTCAATAGACAGAAGACAGGCCTTGGTCCTAGAACCGTCCTGTCACTGCAGTCTCAACCATTTGGGGACAGTTTAAGGACAGGAGACTTTTCTTTTTTTAAAATTCTGTCTCAGTGTACTAAAGAGGCTCACTCACTGCTTACTAAAGGAGTAGGGAAAGCGATTCAGTCCAAGGAAACAAGAGCAGTTCCTTAAAAATGTATTTGAGGTACTTCAGTTTACCAGTGATGCCCACTGATACTAAAAAAAATTTGTTCAATCTACTTAAATTAGAAAGATGGTAACTGGGAGCAAAATTAAGAAATAGATTAATCATTCATGATATAAAGACTTTGTATGCTTTAGATAAGGCAAAGCCTGCTTTTCAATATGCTTATAGAGAGTGTGCCTGGGGAAGAGGACAAGTCTTTCATCTTAAATGAGCTTCCCTTTTTTTTTTTCCTGGTTAAAGGAAATCTGAAGAATCCTCTAGTAGGTGATTCACACCACCTAGATTAAATTCAAGATCTGAATCACTGCTACTATATATATATGTAGAGTTTCTTTCATGCCACAATCTCCCAAAATTTTGTGCTGTATTTAACCAACATAGTATTTGTCCTGGTTACCCTTCAGTGATGCAGTCAGACACAGTCAGAAAGCCAGCATCTGCTTCAAAATATTTTATTTTTTTTAACTGATCAAATCAAAGTTGCTTAAAACCAGTAAACCAGTATTCTCTCTTGCTCCATAAAAAAAACGTATTAAGTGAGCTTGAGTAGCATCATTTTACAACCCAAAAGTTTAGTGTATCATTTAAATGTTGCAGGGGCTGAAGCAGGCCAGGATGACATCAATAATTCCTTTAAGAAGGCCAGCAGTAAGTCCACAATGTATATCTGAATACATGTGGTTCAAATGACATAATGTTAACTTACTTCTTTCTCTCTGTTGCTCTTTTGAGAATAAATTCACACTTTTTTTTTTTTTTTTNCACAGTGAGTAAAAATTTTTGAGGTCATGGAAGAGGCTTTTCAAAACCACGTTTTTCTTGTTTCAAATGCCCTTTCTCTGTTCTGTTTAAAAAAAAAACAACCCTGAAAGTTCATAAACTTTGCTTGCCAGTTGTAAGCTAGAGAGCTGCCCTTGCTCTCCCTGTAGCTAATGGTACAGCATCCAAACACTGACTCATCCCTGTGCTGATCCAAGTGCTATCCAGAGATGAGTTGTTTGTATTCCTGGTGAAGTTAACCCCGAGGCTGCTGTGGGTCTGCTTTTGCCTCAGGGTTTTCCTGCCTGCCAGGGGAAACCATTTGTTGGGCCCCACCTCTGCTGACCTTTCTGCCAACCTTTTCTGGCTTTCTGACTTCCCTTTCTTCTGGTCACAGCACAGTTCAGAGGCTGCCCTAACCTTGGGCATCCTCCTTGAAGGTGTCTCTGCATCAAACCACAGAGATGGGATAAGCCCCTGGGAATCATCCCTGAGGATTGGACCCATGGCATCAGTAGCACAAGCATTTACTGTTTTCGCTAACAGAATAATTCCATTAGTGGGCATCAGTAGGTTGTTATCCTCTTAGATGGATTTTCTGCTTACAGATAAAATACAACACAATAAAACTGGATTACAAAAGCAGCAATATAAATACATATAAAAAGAACAAAGAGCAAGAAGCTGTTATTGATGGAACACAGGACTGTATATTCAAGCTAATGGTAACCTTCAACAAATTTTTTTTGGAGATTTATTTTTTTTTACCTAATTGAATTGCAAGTTTTAAAAAGTGGTAAACATAATCTAATTAAAAATAACATTTTTGGACATACTGAGGAAAATCTAAGGTAATCTGACCTTTTGAACATAAATTGTCTAAGTGTATTAGTACCTAACCCAAGCAAAAATAAACTGCAGAATGGAGCACAGGCAGGAGATTTCTGATGGTGAAGAGTTAGTGCAGAAGAATGACAGCCAAAATGCAGCACTGAGGCAAACAATCAGTATTATCCATTTTATCCATTTTCATTTTCTAGCATATTGAGATTGCCCAGATGTTCAGCAATACTTTTTTGTGTTGGGGAAACAATTTGCACTATTGCTTAACAACAGTCTGAAACTTTTATGGTGGTGAGCAGAGCTCAGACCTGGTGCATTTGCACTGTCATGCACTCCAGAAACTTGCTGTGTTTATTACTGGGATTTTGACCTAAAATGGCTGTTACTTGTGCAAGCAGTGCACCTCGTATAGCACTGAAATTTCGAACAGAACCATATGATTTTAGAATTTAGTTCAAGCTACTGAGAGATTTATCAGGAATTGTTTTATTTGTCCAATCCAGCTTCAGCCTGTCCCTAAGTGAGAGATGGTGTCTGGTGCAGTTTTTTTCTTCTTTTGTGAGATGCTGGAGGTCAAATGGGATTCAGGCTAGAGGCCAGGCTGGAGAGGAAGAGGTAGGACACAAGTGGGAGCATTTAATGGAGAATAAGTATTACTAGTATTATAAAAGAGAAAAGACATTATGAGAGAAAATCTTTTGAAAACATTTGCAGGACTTTGGGAGACTGAGACCTGGGGAAATGGGATCATGCTGCTTTAGGAGGAATTGGATGTGAGGTTTTGAAACCAAACTTTTTTTTTTCTGGGCTCTTGCTAAGAAAGAACATATGCAATATAAATACACATACCTGCCTATATAATAAGATAATCTGAAGAAAACCAATAAAAACATTTAAAAGCTATATTAGAAGAAACAGAAAGCTGAGTATCTTAAATACAGAGAATGAACAGGCCAGAAGGATAAAGGAGGGTGTGTAGCAGATTTTCATCAGGGTCTGATTTACATATGTGACCCCTGGGAGCCACTGTTGGTCTGTGAAATGCCCCAGAGCCAAAGGACCTGTGCTCCAGTCAGATGTGTCTCCTCTGCACCGTATGTGTGTGAGACAGAGACACGGAGTGGTGGACGGGGGAAAGACACTCCGCTGGGAAAGCTGCAAGGTGGCTTAACTTTAACAGAAAGACCATTTTCTTTTGGGCAGGCACAGCGTCCTTGTACCTCTGCTGTCACTGCCACAGGAGGCTGAGCCTGTTAAAGGGGAACGGGGGAACACATCTCTTTGTGCTCGGCAGGGGACAGGCTCTGGTCTCAATGGCTCTGGAGTCACTCACACTGGTTGAAATCCGGCAGTTGGAAACTGTCTGCCCAGCTGGCATGTTAGTGGAATAGTATTACAGAATAACAGGAACAGTATTACAGAATTTGTGGTGTGGGGAATGTGGGTATAGGGTTGGAGCTTGAACAGGTGGACAGGAGTGGTAAGAATGCATAATTAAATAAGCAAAGGCTGGATAATGGAATCTGTAGAATCTGCTGGCTTCCCAAGGTCCACATACAGCAGCAGTTCTGTCACCAGTTGCAAACTACTGAATCTGGCAGGTAGACACCTGTGCTGAATTTGGGAAGTCAGCTCAGAAAAAGGGGTCTCTGTTCTGATTCTCTCTCCCTGAGGCCTCTGTTGTGAGGTTAAGACAGCACCATTGGCCATCTACAGGTAATTAACATTCCAGTGTGAGGTAATTAACATTCCAGTTCCACCTTGTCTTTCTTCTGCACAAGGCAATGTGTGGAGCTGTAATAAGCTCTGGCTTCTGAAGGGAGTCTCCCCGTGAAGAGGGGAGCAGCATTCAGGCCAGAAGCACTAAAGGTGGGACAGGAATGCCCGGGGGGTGCTGCCAGCTCAGGTCTGCTGAGTCTACCTGGCTGGTAACCACTTTTATTTCCCAAAATGCAGGTTCCTGGTTTCCAGTGCCAGGGATCCAGTGCTGCCTGTAAGAGATTGACTGCTGTATGACAGAATCACAGGAATGTTGGGGTTGGAAGGGACCTCTGGAGATCATCCAACCCAACTCCCCAGCCAAAGCAGGGTCATGGAGAACAGGTGACACAGGAATGCATCCAGGTCCTTTGGAATGTCTCCACAGAAGGAGACCCCACGACCTGCCTGTGCAGCTGTTTCACTGCTCTGCCACCCTCAACATAAAGAAGTTCTTCCTTATGTTGGGATGAAACTTCTTGTGTTTCAGTTTAAGGCCGTTGGCCCTTACCCCATCTCTGGGCACCAGCAAGAAAGAGTCTTCTCTTCAGACTAAACAGGCCCAGCTCCCACAGCCCGCCCTCATGAGATGCTCCAGACCCCTCATTATCAGACCCCTCCTTATCTTCACGGCCTCTGCTGGACCCTCTCCAGTAATTCCTGGTCTTTGTTGTACTGAGGAGCAGCTGGGCACAGTGATAAGGCTCAGAGCTTATAATTAAATATGACAGACTTGGCAGTGCCGGGTTAGTGGTTGGACTCAACGTACAGGTGTTTTCCACCCTGAAGGACTGGTCACGGCATCAGGCTGTTAAACCGGGCAGCGCTGGCGGGGATCCCCTGCCCAGCTCTACACGGTGACCCGGCTGGGGCGGAAACCGGTTTGGGAGCGGCCAGGAAGGAGCGGCCCCTGAGCCCAGCCTGAGGCGGGCGCAGCTCCCCGGACACCGCGGCTGGGGGAGAGGGGCCCGGGCCGGGCCCATGAGGGTCTGTGACGACCGGGGGGTCGGTGGGGTCCTTGCAGCCCCGTGCTTCCCGTTCGCGGAGGAATCTTGCCCCGCACCGCGCTCCGTCCGGGGCGGGGCGGGGCGGGCGGCGCGGGGCGGGCTCGCCGGTGAGGGGCACGCGGCCGCCCCGCCATGTCGGTCCGCCGCGCCCTGGCGCTCGCCGCCTGCGGGCTGGCGGGCGGCTCCGTCCTCCTCTCCGCCGTCGTCGTGGGCAAGCAGCCGGCCCGCAGCGGTGGCGATAGCGAGCCGCGCCCGGGGGGCTCCACCGTGCCCTCCGCCGCGCCGCCCGGCTTGCTGCTGCTGCCGCCCACCGCCTCCTGCCCGCCGACCACCGGGTGGATCGAGAGACCCGCCGGCACCGGCAGCTACTGGGACAGCAACTGGGACAGGTGGGCGCGGCCGGGCTGCGGTGGCGGGGCCGCCTCCTCGCCCGGGGAGGTCGGGGCTGTGGTGAGGGGCCGGGGGGGGATCCGGGGGGCGGCCGGAGCTGCCCTGAATCCCTCTCCGAAGCCCGCGGGGGAGCGGGCTCGGAGCTCGGCAGGGCCCCTCGGGGGTCGGGAGGCCCCGGGTCCCTGCGGGAGCAGCCCCCGGCTGGACGGGACAGCCCCGAGGCGAGGCGGGGACCCGGGACTCGTTTCCCGGTGAAATTCCGTGTGGTGACCTGCTCAGAGCAGAATCCAGCTGGAGTTGGTGAACACCCATGGAACGCTGGAGTGCTCTGGAGGGATGTGCCAGCGCTGGTTTTGTTCAGGCAGCTCGGAGACTTACCCAGTGCAGATCCCTTTATTCTGATGCATTCAGCCAGCGAGACTGCCAAGCCTCCGGCTTGTGATAAATGTAAGCACTGGGCAGAAGTTGGCCATGTCTCGATGTTGCTGTATGTGTGCAGCAGGGTTTTTCAGCTCCCGTGTGGATGCCAAGCGCTCTCACGTGCTGGGCAGGCACTGGGCCTGATGCTTATGGAGCTGCCTGGGCTTAAATCCTTGTAAAGGCAGTGGCGCTTTGAACCCAACTCAGTCGTGTTCTTCAGCGTTGAAACACATTCACAGAGGGGTTGACTGCATTTTTTTCTGAATCTGTAATTAGAATGTGCAGATATCTACATGGAGCTTTGGCTCATTTAGCTTCGGTCTGGTAGAATTATCTCCCAGGAGAGACTTATGTCAGGCTCCAGTTTAATCATAGTAAATCCAAACCTAAGCACTAACAGATTTTTATTGTATAATGCATCGTTTTGATTTTTGAGAGGCTACAGGATCAAATGCTCATGTAAATAGGGCTGTGTACACCCGGGTGATAAAAATAATACTTTCATTAAATAAGGTTACAGCTGGTTACACAATTATACTGAGGGAGGTACTAAAGCTGCTTAACTGCAGCTCCAGGCCTTCCTGGTTCTGCTAAAATGTTGATTTTCTTCAAGGACCCTAAAGTACTTTCAGATTCGAGTAATTTTTTGTTAAACCAATCCAGGAAGCAGAGATTGTGCTGTAAGTTACAGAGCTGTCGCCATTGCCTGAACAAACATGGCCAGATAATACTTCCTAGCAGTTCAGGATAGCAAATCACCATTTGTCATAGTGTGCACAGTGGCAGTGGAATATATTAGCCCAGATCAATTTGTTTTCTGCTGCTTGCAGTCTGCCAGCTGGTGTGCTGTGGCTTAGGTTGTGCCTGCTTGAAATCTTAATCTTGACTTTTGGATGTTGTTGGTGGAAGCGCTTAATGTGCAAAGTTGTTAAATGGCTTATAAATACACAGAATATCTGGCCACTGCTCTTTGGGGGCAGGGAATGTTTAGAAAATCGAGTCTTGAGCAGATAACCAGATACTACAGTGTTCTTAACAACCAATGGCTTTTCACATTTGAAACAAACAAATGCAAATGTCAGACTTGTTTTTGGTCTGATAGGGTATCACACTTGGAATGTTGGCCCCTGCCACTTGCACAGGAATTGTGCTGCTCAGTTCTCGGAGAAGACAGATCTCATTTCATTCATGTGGAATGCTTAATGGCAGACATCCGATGAGATATTCCCCTTGCTGCTTTACAAATGTGCTTGAATTGATTTTAGAGATCTGTTTTCCTATTGTATCTTGCCAATGGTAGTTTCCAGTGAATCAAAAGTATCCTGTGAAATAGCAATAGAACTTGTTGTTACTGGACTATTGTTACATTTTTAATGCCTTGCTGAACAGCTTGAGGAATATGTAGAGCCTCATTGTCTAATGGAAATCATGTGTTCAGTAAAGCAAAATGGAGGCAGGAAGGCTTTGCACAGCCAGTCTTGCTGTGAGAAATAGGTATGGGAAGCAGCAATTTTCTGTGAACAAATTACTTTGTCCCAAACTGAGTGAAGATTATTTTTTATTAAAAAAAATCCATCATCAAATAAACAAGTTTAATAATGGAAGAAGTGAGGTGTGGTATGAATAAAGTACGCTCTGAGTTGGAGTGACATGGAAAAGGATTTGTATTAACGGGGTGGAGGGTCAGTGCAGAGAGGGGCCAGGACTAACATGGGAAAGGTTTGGGCAGGGTTGGTGCTGGGAGATCTGTAGCACTAAAGCTGTGATAGCAGAGAGAGGGCAGGATCCCCGTGTCCTCAGGAGGAACCAGCTCAGCTGTCTGGGTGATGTGCAGAGCAGGGTGCTCGTGTGCACTGGGACAAGTGGAAGAGAGATTAAAGTGGCATGAAGGGAGAGAGTGTTGAAAAAGATGAAAGGAAAAATGAAACACTCCAGGCTGAAAAATAAAAAGTTTTACTGGAGAGACCTGATGTGACCTAGTTCAAAGCAGAAAATAATTCTCAATGTGCACTGCAGAAGGCTGGAGTCTTTCTAGGATGTTGTTGGGGGGTGCTTTTTTAGTCATTTGAGGTAAATGAGATTGATAAAGTGCAAATTTTGTAGGTGTTATCACAGGGCCTTTTAGATATAGAACATTTTCTTTCTGTAATGGTCAGCCAACACCTTTTCATCTTTTCCTGAGTATCCTTCCTGGTTAGTTTTCCTTGTCAAAGCCCCTACTGTTATACCCTACAAGTTTTTCAGTTGCTCATGCTTTTGTTTCCCAAGAATTAATTCAGGTGGCTGGCACTAAGTGGCAGATTTACCTATGTCAAGTTACACCTTTTAACCCTTGACATTAACTTTTTTTCATGCAGACATTTAATTTTATTTTTCACACAAAGGTTTGAATCAGTTTCATGATACAAGTGGCTTGTCAGTTTTAGTTCTTCAGCTATGTCTGGAATTAAGGCAAGATTATATATCTGTAAAATTCCCCTGCCTTTTAGTCTCCCATATCTAAACACGACTCTTTAAATGTGTTTGTTTAGACGTGAACCACTGGCTCTCATCAACCTCAAAAAGAAACATGAAGAAACCGGGGAAGAAGAACTGGCCTCTCGCTTGGATCACTGCAAAGCAAAAGCCACCAGGCACATCTTCCTCATCCGCCATTCCCAGTATAATTTGGATGGCCGGGCTGATAAAGACAGAACTCTGACCCCCCTGGGTAGGTATCACTGGCAGCATCCTACTTGGCATTTTGAGGGAATTATTTTTCACCTGATGAGTACAGGTCAGTAAGTCAGCACTGTTCTGGGTCTTGCTGCCAAACCTTAATCTGCTTTCTGTACTCTTTTGTGGCAGAAAGATGTCATGGATAAGTTTGTTTGCTGCAGTTTTGATCTGAACACTAAAATGTGATTTAGAGAGTGCTAAGCACGCTCAGTTGTAAAGAAACTTGTCAGAGGAAATTCCAAATTATCTTAAGGTTGCTTGAGCAAATCTTTGTGCCAGCTGATGTAATTCCTAAGGGCTGAGGCTTTTAAACTTCACTCCATTGAGATGGATTTTTCTTGTGTTTCTGTGAATTTAATCTGCTGATTTATTAAAAAGAAAACACCTCTGACTTTCAGCTGGAGTGTTTATAATTAAATATATTGCACTTTTGCTGCTGTCACTGGTTCTGGGAGTACTGCTAATCACTTACATTAAATGAGGATAACCTTTGTCTGTGTTAATCTTAACTCACTGATCCTGTGACTAGGTCGCAAATGCTAATTAGTATTACTTTTAATAATGTACTTTAAAAGCAGTGAACACTTCCTTGATTATATATGTGCCAAAACTGTTTTCAGAGGGGGAAGAATTACTACTGTGGACATTTTTTTCCACCCACATCTCAATTACTGGTGTGCAAACAGGAGTGAAATGCTAATTGTAGGCCTCGAGTGCTGTCTTGAACTGGTAACAAAGGATAATGTTAATCCTGTCTCATCCTTAAGTGACTTAGCCTGTCTGTTGTCTTTTCACCTGCCTGCCTGAAAGGTGGGATGAACCTTCCTGAGGCTGCCCAGGCACTGTGAACTGTGCCAAGCTGGTGCTGCCCTTATGAACAACAACACACTGTCAGGCCTGAGGGGGATTGTTGCTTCCTGGGATGGGGCTGGCAGGGATATTGAGTACTTCAGTGAAAGTTGCTGAATGAGTTTTATGTTTGGGGGGGGGGTGGTTTCTAATTGAAACAAACAAATTTTTTTCCTGCTGATGAAAGTATGACTTCAAATTGTCCAGCCAGTAAGCTTGGCATGAGTAGTGGCTCTGATGAAAATATTTTCCAGTTGCCTTTTGAAAGGAAAAAGCCCCACATTGATGTAGACCTTTTCTGTCTGCTGGGCTCTCTCTTGGTGTTTTGTGTGAGGTGCTAATGGGAGTGACACCCATTTATATAAGGGATGTGCTTTTCCAGGTCGAGAGCAGGCTGAACTGACTGGGCGCAGGCTGGCAAGCTTGGGATTAAAATTTGATCAGATTATCCACTCCTCCATGACTAGAGCAACTGAAACAACTGAAATTATAAGCAAACATCTCCCAGGTAAGAGACTTCCCTTAATTTCTCATTGTCTTCTGATCCTTAAAACTGCTTCCAGTAGAATTCTAAGCTTGTCCTTAAAGTTGAGATGTTATTTAGCCATTTTCCAACCCTGTGTGAATGTCTGTATTTATAAAGAAACCTACAGCTGTAATTCTGCTTGTTTCCAGTTTATCTTTAAAAGTACAAATACACTTTTTCGAAGTGTAACAGACAGGGAGAACAGTTTGCTGTTCTGGAATAAGTTGCCTTGCTGATGGCAAAACAGTTTTGTTGGAGAGATACACATCCCTTGACAGAAGTGTGTAGACTAAAATGGACTTTAGGGTGAAGAGTAAGCATTCCTCAAAGATAGACTGTGAAAAATGTATTGATTGTAGAGTTGTGGGGCTGTTTGTAATGGCATGTGAACAACTCCTTTCTGAATGTGTATCTAATATTTCAGGAGTCAAAAAAATCAGCACTGATCTGCTGAGAGAGGGAGCACCTATAGAACCAGACCCTCCAGTCTCCCACTGGAAACCAGAAGCTGTGGTAGGTTTTTCTTTAAAGTTTTTTTCTCTTTATGGTTTGGGGTATTTTTCAGTATACTCTGTACGGACAGTAGCAATAACTTGCACTGTCTGAGCTGATGTTTGTTATCACAGCCCTTAGATAATTGCATTCTTTCCTCCTCCTCAGTAAGTGTGCAGAACAGTTAAAATAACCAGCCTTAGTTCAGCCCCAAGTGTGCACCCCAAGAGCTCTGGAGGAGATGAGGCCCCCGGGGGTGCAGCAGTGCTGCTCTGAGCTGTGTGTAACTGTGACCTCGGTGCCTCCAGCAGTATTACGAAGATGGAGCCCGAATCGAGGCAGCTTTTCGAAACTTCATCCATCGAGCAGATGCCAAGCAGGAGGAGGACAGCTACGAGATCTTCGTGTGCCACGCCAACGTCATCCGCTACATCGTGTGCAGGTACGGCCGCCCGCCCGCCCCGGGGCTGCTCCGGGCAGGGTTCGCTCAAACACGCTCGGCCTGTGGCACCACTGAGGGAGGAGAGGGGTTGATTTCACTTTTTTGAAGTGGCTGGAGATCAGTGCCTGCATTGTAAGCAGCTGCTTCTGCAACTTCATCAAAGTACATTTGAAAATTACAACACTTCCATTCTAATTCTAAAGTAAAAATTGCTGAGTCAGTGAAACTTAACCTTTTTTGTACATCTGGACAGTTACTTTAATTACTATATGCTTCTGCTTCCATAAACCTGAGGGTAGTGCCTGTTGGAAAAGATTACAAATAGATCCATTACTGGATCTCTTTGAGGTGACATCGATTTGAGCTTACATCATTAGAGATTGATCCAGTTTTGGGAGTTCTTTACTAATGGATATTTTTGAGTTATGTTCAAGTTGCATTAGTGTGTTTTTGCAGTTACATCCAATATTGGATTAAGGGGAGAATGGATCTTTCCAATAACATCAAGGTTGTTCATAAAGGAGAAAACAGTTCTGGATCTTTGCCTGTCTCTGTATCCAGTCAGCTGAGTCTGTTTTATTCCTCTTCCCCATCAACAAAGCACTGTCTGCAAGATAATTTGTCGTGAGCAGGACAGATGTGATTAAACTTTAATCTGATCAATACCTACAACAGTTTCAGTTAGCTTTATTTAGCTGAGCTAGGTAAATGCTGGCCCGTCTGCTCTGTGGGCTGCTTTAGAGCTTTTCAAAGTTGCTATACTCGAAATTATTGATCAGGTAAACAGAATATTCTTTCCTGTGCTAAAAAATGCCATGCTGTTCCTGCCAAGGCTTTTTCTGAAATATTTACATACTTTTTCTCTTTGCTGTTGCTTTCCTCTTCATTTTAATGTCTCTTCTGTGCCTTCGATTCCAGGCAACCTGATAACACAACCCTAACACAATCCATGTAACATTTCCTTCAAATCTAGCTTGGCTGTAGCTGGTATTTAATTCCTTGGGCTTTCTACAAGACTATCGTAAGAGCCAAAACCAAGTTATTCTTCAGTTTCAGAGGCAAAAGCTGTTTGAGGCAACATGGTATTTTTTCCAGCTGTTTAATACAATTGATGGAGCTCCTGAGGCTGCTGAGTTAGGAAATTCAGAATGGCTGCAGACCAACTGTGATGCTGTTTCTGTGGAAGGCACAAGGTACTTTTCCTTGTCCTTCCTGGGGAATGATTTAGCCGATGCAAAGCAGTTCTGGTGAATTTCTTGCCTAAGCGCCTGCGGGCCACTGGAGGGAATCCTGTGTCGCTGCCTCTGCTGTGGGGGTGTGGCTGAAATGGGGTGTGACAGTCAGTGTTGGTCACATCCACCTGGTTTCCGCTGAGGCAGCCCTTGGGTGCTGGGCCAGCTCTGCCCTGTCCCACCTGCACAGGTGTTGTGGTGCTGCAGCCCCGGGGGCACAGCCGGAGCCTGGGCCATCCCCTGCCCTGTCTGTGACGGGGCTGCTCAGAGCACTCCTGGCAGCCTCCCTGCAGCCAAGCTGCTGCCCTCTGTCCCCTTGCACTAATCCTGTCAGCAGTAATCACACCCATCTGCTGGACTCTGCTTAGCCAAGGGCACTCTTGGCCCTGGTCCAGTTGCCAATGCTGTGGTTTTATAGCACTTACACAAGAAAAGGCTTTTTTCCAGGGCTGACTGGGGGCATTGGTGTGCAAGCTGCACAGTGTCCACCAATTTTGATCTTCCCCCTCCTTCCCCCCCCCCTTATCTGGGACAGAAGGTGATGCTGTGAGGGCTTGTTGGTCTAACTGTTCATGAATATGTGTTTTTGTCACCAGAGCACTGCAGTTCCCCCCAGAAGGTTGGCTGCGACTGTCTCTCAACAACGGCAGCATCACTCACCTGGTGATTCGTCCCAATGGCAGAGTGGCCCTCCGAACACTGGGTGACACAGGTTTCATGCCTCCAGACAAAATCACACGCACCTGAGTGAGCCAAATGGATGGAAGGCTGTCCAGGAGATGCCTCTAGTCTCTTTGCACTAGCACATTCTGCTACAGTACCACTAGATTTTTATTACGTTGGAGTGTGATGCTGTCTTCAAAATGTCCTTTCAGCCCCATTCCTCCTTCATATTCATATCTGCCTTTCACTCCAGAAAAGAAGAAACCTTTGTAAGCCTGAACGTGTCCAGTCCTTAAGAATTCCCCAAAACTCAAAGCTGAGCTGTGGAATACAGGTTGACTGTTTGCTCAGCAGTTGCAAGAGCACTGACTTTTTCCCCACCCTGCTGTGAGTTTCTCTAACCAAAGCTTGCTCCTGTGGGTATTTTTCTTGTGCAGGAAAGCAATTGGTGTGGGAACAGCCTTGTATCACACTGCAGCTAAAACAAAAGGCGAGCCAGCTTGTTCCAGCTCCTGCAGAAGTGACAAACAGGGTATTCTGCTGTCCAAAGGACAAAGGGATAAAGCTTCAGTTTTTGTAAGCTGTGTGTATATTGATGTTGTGTCATTGTTCCCCTCTGCCCCCAAAAAGCCCATGTAAACTGTGCCTGCAGGTTATGAGCATAAAGGAAAGAGGGTAAAAAACCATTTGCCTCAGAGCTGTGGTGCTAGATCTAACTGCTGCTTATATTAAGTGTTCCACCATCCTCAGGATGTCCTTTAAGGTTCTTAAGAACAATTTTCAGCCTTGTAAAGCCTTTAACCAAAACATGGTCTGGAGAAGGCTGTAGGGATGGAAACTGTAGCAGTAAGATGGGAGGAAAGGAAAGCAGCAGTCTTCTCAAAGTGCTTTCAGTTACTATTTTTGAGTGCTCTTTCCCATTGATTTGTATTTGTTGATACCTTATTTTTAGAGTAGAGCAATACCACCATGAGTTCAGGGTAGTGATGCTGCAGGTCAGAGGTCCTGCAGCACTGGAGCAAACTGCTGCTGCCAGAATGGTGAGCAGGGGCCCATGGGACAGCTCATCTAGGGCAAGTGTCTAGGACAGGCATTGGGCAGAATGCTCCACGTGCCTCCTTCATACAGCTCTGACACTGCCGGGCTCATGGGAGGGGAGGGCTCAGAAGCATTCTGAAGCTTGCTGGGCACCTGAACTGCTGTAAAAACTTGGCTTAATTAATAGGTGGAGGCTTGGGAAATTTCACCACATGCATTGTCTGCCTTGGGGAGAGAGCACAGACTGCAGGACAGCCAACAGAAGTAGGACAGCAGACGTAACTAACCTGTTTGACAGATTCTCTGATCAATAAGGATGTTGATGAGATGCTGAACTTACTCCTGTCAGAGCTGTATGAAACATAATCAGGGCACACAGCCTGTGGAGAAGAGGATTTAAGGGCTTGATACTGAACTGCTGCTACATTGGGGTAAGTTCAAGGAACAGGGACTGGTAGGGAACAAACTGATTGTTGTGTAGTGTAAAGTGTGGGGGGCAAGAGGAAACCATCATGAAGTATCTCATTGCTGCAATGAGAATAATTTATCAATTTTTGTCTATTAACTTTTTAAAAGTTTTGAATAAAATACTTGGTCTTTCTTTCCTGTCTCTTCAGCTGAATGGCTGCATTGGCAGCTGTAGCAAGTGTGTCTGGACCTCTGCAGGGACTGCTGGTGCAGGACCTGTTGTGTCCCACACTGCTCAGGGCAACA
Source organism: Cyanoderma ruficeps (assembly GCA_008694505.1). NCBI lineage: Eukaryota > Metazoa > Chordata > Aves > Passeriformes > Timaliidae > Cyanoderma > Cyanoderma ruficeps. The sequence goes on along the minus strand of VZDJ01000174.1, from coordinate 6,823,199 downwards.
GCTCTTTCACCAACTTGAGGTGGTAGCCAGAGCAGTTAATGGTGCACAGCCATTTGCAGGGCTGTGTCACCACCACGAGGAACAGGAGCACCAGCACCTGTACGATGAAAATTCTGTGCTTTTTATTTTTGTGTGTGTGCACATGTACCCTCTCACACACATCCCCTTCTACGTCCTCTGTGTCAATGAAGAAGCTCTTGCACAGGTACATAAATGAACAATGGCTTTGGTGACACTTAAGGTGGGGGTGAAAAGTGTGAAATTTAAAATTATGTCTTTTTTACCGTAATCTCAGTTCCTGTCTCTTCAACACTGTAAGACTCTTCTTTTAAGTCTTTGGTGGTGTAGTCCATTGTCACTGTGCACACACACAAAAGCTGCCCTGTCCGGCCCAGCTCCTCCTCCCACATCCCATACTGAACACAGGGTGACACTTTCAGCTATTCATCTGATTTTAATAGAAAGTGGGATACTTCTGTATTTTTAACATGACACTTTGCTAATTAAAAAACAACCAACAAAAACACAACTAATTTTTTGCACCTTTAAAATGAACTTTTGGCCAAGAAAACACAATTCAAGCGCTATCAGTCTGATTTAAAGTGTCTCCACAGGCTCAGTGTTGAAGGGCTTTCTTCACAAAAATCACAAATTATCAAATCCCTACATAAATTGCTATTTTTGTCATAGCTGAAGTAACACATTGTTAGAAAAATGACCTTGAGTGCAGTACAACTGGACTAATGCACATTATATAACACAGTTAAAAACATACTCTCCTGACTGAACCGAAACATTACAAAGTGAAAGGGTGTGGTGGGTGGAGGGGTGGCTGTGGGCGGTGTCTGGCTACATGTACATACCAGTAACATACATTTAAATATTAAAAAAATAAAGCAAAGCATAATAAAGGTAAAAAGGACAAAGAACTAGAGTGTTAGTATCAGTCTCCTGGCTCAGTAACAAACTCTTAGCAAAAGGGCAACGCTGCTGTACCACAGCTCTCAAGGACCAGGGTGGAGAACAGCAGCTGCACCCACAGCAACTTACCCCAGCAGTTTGGCTTGAACATGGTATTAGGCAATTGCATCAGCTGATCAATTTCTCCAGAATGATAAAAATATAATTTACATTAGATTATTTTTAAAAAAACAAGAAACCAATAGAAAGAAAAAAGCCAATCTCAAACCTTTTGGAGTAAAACTGGGGGTATGTGGGACCTTAAAATATTTTGAGACCATGGAGCCTGCTACATAAAAAATTAAAACAACAAAAAACCCTTATGAAAAAGTCAGTTAATTTACTTGGTAACAGAAGGTTATGGTTTTGGTTCTGGGTTTTTTTTTCAACATGTTTCCTAAAGTATGACACCCCCAGGCCCCTGGTACTTGTCTGGAATATGACTGAATGAGAGGCATTTATGTAAAGTAGCTCTTCCTAATGTCCAGCTCCATGGAACTAGGCTCAATTTTAACAAAAGAACAAAATAACCTTTTTTTTTCTTTTTTTAAGAATAGTTTCTAAAAGAGGATTCTCTCCCCCCATGGAGAGCTATCGCACCAAATAATCCAACTTAGAGACATTAAAAGACATCCTGTTCAGAAAGCCCAGAGAAAAACTGTATTTTATCTGCCCATAGTAAGTGGATGCCACTTTTTTTTTTAAAAAACCTCTAAAAGAACAAAAAATTTAATTAAAAAATATCTTACAAAAGGCACTACTGAGCTTGCCAAAGCATTAAGTGCAGTGTTTAGGTTTGTACCAATCACGAACCTGTGAGGGTGCACAGTTTGTGCAGAACAGTCACTGCCGTGTGAGCAGCCGGGGAGTGGCCCCGGAGGGGTGGGACCCTCCTGCCTCCCACCCGTGTTTGCTAAATGCGGTGCCCTTCCCTTCCAGCCCTGCCAGGTGGCACCAGCCCATCCTAATCCATCCCTTCCCACCAGCACAGCCCTGCAGAGCTTCATTTTCTCATCAGATTTATACAGTAGATAGGCCTTCTTTCTTTTTTTTTTCTTTTTTTTTTTTTAACCTAGAGAGCTGTTTCTGGAAGCCTTTCAGGCAACATTACAAGCACTAGGGCTTGATAAGGAAAACTCTCTGGAGTTTGGAAAAGCTTTCTTATTCTCAGCATCACGCTGTCAAAACAAGTCATTCTTACAGAAGGCTGCAGAATAAAATTACTGACTGCTGTAACAAAAAGTCATTACCATATCGACACTAGAGACACAGTAAAAGCTCAGGTTTCATAAAAATATTTTGTCCTTAGTCCTCTCTCTTTACAGCTGGGTAATAGCCACCTCCAGGGCCACTGGCTACCATGCTAATATATTACAAACTAGACCATTAAGGTAAGGTATCTTGCTGGTAAATTTGCTGAGATTATTGCTGATGTGCTTTTGTGTAATAACTATTCAAATCTGCTAGTGTTAACAGCTTCTCTGGGGAAAAAATAACCAGCTAATTTTTAATTTTTTTCTTTTCCTTAAATCTTTCCACTACCACTTAAAGGAATCCCAATAGTTTCTACAGTGCCCTGTTCCTAAAGCACTCAGTAGATCTCAGTGTCTGTAACAGCTCAGGACAAGCAGAGACTGGAGGGTCTCTGTGCAAATCTGTGCACACACACATGGACAGACAGGTGAGGGTGGGTGTGGGTATCAACTGCCCAGCCCAGCTGGCTGGAAACACACTCTCCTCCTGCACTTTTCACATCCCTACTCCACACTGCGAAGTTGTCCTTGCATTCCCAGGCATGTCTTAGGCTTTTCTCCCTGCAGGCAGGAGAACGTTTCACCTCCTGCCATCAATCTCCTCTCCCCCGTTCTATTTGCTGATGATGCATTTCCTCGACTATCCAAGGTCAAGAAAGGCAGTTGCGGGCTGTGTTCTCATTACAATGAGGATAAGGAGTGACAGCAAACACCACCATTGCTAAGGGACAGTTCAGCCCATTGTGGTACTGGCAACAAGGGTTCATTCAGCTACTGGACAACTGCACTGTCACAAACTTCTTGCTTATCACCAGTAATATTCTACCTTGTATATGGCATTAAGACATATATTCCATTTTTTAAACATACAGTTGTCCTCAATTGAGGAGAAATAAATAGCCAAGTACAAACCTCATGTCACCTTAGTAACATTGTAGTTTTTCCTCCACTCTAACAATGAAAACAGAACGGAAGTCCCGGGATGGTGAGCTGTGTTTTAGTGGGCAGGAGGCTCTGCAAAGTAACGCAGGACACAGGCGGGGCTGTAGCGCCCGGGGCTCCCAGGGCTGCCGTGTTTTCCTGGACTTCCTGGGATGGGACTGTTCCTTCCTGAACTGGGATGCCCTGAAGCATTTGGAAGGCCAGCAGTGATGGACTGGGACCGGAATCTTGCCTTCAACGCTGGACTTGGCCAACTGAAAGAAACCAGAAGTCATTGCACACTTTTTAAAGGAAATTGCAATACTAAGTTTAGAATACTTTAGATCTCAGAACCAATGCACCAGCTGAGAAAAACCCTATCTGGTAGGTCTGGAAGAAGAGAAGGAACAGGAAGAGCACAAAATACTCTACATAGATGTGTTGCCCCAGTCAGTAAGACATAATTTCTTTCAAAATGGCCATGAAGACATACACCATCCTTCACATGATCCATTCCTTTGGACTGGGGTAATAAGGGGTAAAAATAAAAACACTAACAAAAAGATGCCTAAAGATATTAAATTCACCTTAACATCCCTTGGCACAAGCTAAGTACCACAAGGCAACAAACACAACATTCCTGCACTGCATCAACAACAGGGATGAGATACAAACCAACAGCACAACTATCACTGAGTCCAGTGAAGGATCCAACTACCAAATCAGCAAAGTGAGACAAGGGAAGTGTCAAGTGGACAAGTGGAGAACAGCCATGTCTGATTTGTCTGTGGAGATGTGCTCAAGTTACTTGGAACAGCAGTGGAATGGAAAGAACAAGACTGCAGTACCAGGAAACTTCTTATCAATAGACACCAGTCAAAAAGGCTTTGGTGATTAACTTCAGAAATCAGTCAGTTCTGCTGAATATTTAAAATATGGGTTTGGGGGCAACAAGGCCTGAAATTCTGCTATTCAAGCTGACCCACTAAAAATGAACTTCAACTCCTGTGACTGAGTTTGCAGCAATACCTTTGCCTGTCAGATGAGGAGTAGGATTGCACTGCATGTTTCCATTTGTAAATCATTGGGAATTTCTGGGGATCAATCTCTGCTCCTTCTATAGCTGCTAAGACATCACCATCCAGCTTTGAGGGCTGCTCCCTAGAATGGAAACAGATGAAAAGAGAACCATGTACTTGTTCAAGCAATAAAACACCCCAATTCCAAAACACTTAGTTTTATATAAGCAAAGAGACTGCCTGTGCAAGTAAGAGTTTAAAAAGGCAATTCTTACCCAAGAAGGAATAACTTTAAATTGTCATTTGTGGGTGAAGTCTTCAAAAGAAGCTTCTGGGAAGAAAGTTCTTGACGTTGCTGTATCTCCTTACTCTGAATTCCAGATTCTCTGGACACTCTCTCCTTTTCTAATGATGTTTTGTGGTCTGTCCTTAACTTGGTCTCTCCATGTTTTCCTGTAACACTTGGCTCAGAAGAACTTGCCAGTGACACTGCAGAGCAGGTCTTGTTCAGAATTCCCTCATTCCCAATTTGTTCAGTGATTTTATGAGAGACTCCTGCAACCTCTTGTTCTTGGAACGACAGGCTTTCAAATTCTGACATCAAATTGGAAACGGGTGCCATGAGGCGTTCTGCCCCATCGTGCAGCTGCTTTCTGTCACTGATGATCCTTTCGCTGGACACGGGACTGCAAAAGCCGTTTTTGCTGGCAGCTGCTCCCTTCTCGTAGTGCCGAGGGTGAGCTGAGGTCTCTATGATGTTTCCTGCACACTCCATGGACAGGATGTCACACTCAGCATCTCCAATGGCATCGATGCTGGGCTCCTTGGACACCAGAGAGGGGCTGATATTTCGCGCTGCGTTTTGTCTGTTTTTAATTTCTTCTAAGCTCATGTCATCATCATCCTCATCCAAAAATGCTCCGACAGAAATGGAATTGCAGGACTTTTTACTTTTGCCTGTAAACAATTTTAACAAGAGCAACACATAAAAAGACTTTAAACAGAATGTCAAGTACATAAGCTAGGAACAAATACACAATCTTTATTCTATTTCCTGAAGACCTCTCTTGATTTTATGTAACAGCATGAACTAACTTGACTAAAGCTGAAAATGCAAGATGCACACGTGGCAAACAGTGGTCTAAGGTATAAAAACTTTCCTGGGTTTTGCTTCTTTTGTCTTTTCACACTCACAGTTGGAAAGAATTATTCTTTTATTTTTAAAATGTTATCTATTCCACATCTGTGGATTACAAAATTCCATAATTAAAGATCAATGCCCAAATACTCAGAGTGAAAACATACTGAAAATAGAGGATTTCTTATAGGGATTTCATTTGAGGGCTACACTCCAAGTACTTCACATGAAAGATAAAGACTGTAATCTACATTCACAATGTTGTTGTCTCCTTTTTTGATGCTGTAATCAGACTGTCTGGATAACAGATGAATAACAGCAACCACAACAGGTGAATACTGTGAATACCCCTGGGCACCAAGCTTTTCCTGTCCCGCTTCTCCCCAGGCACAGCCCATTGTTTGCAGCATTTGCCCTTTTCTTACCAGAGGGATGTGGAGTTTTATATCTATTGCAGGTTTCATTTTCCCCTGTTTCTGGCTGAGCCTTTTCGCTCATTTCACTCAGGTACTCTTCTAACTTTTGCAGCCCCTCCTGGGAAGACAGATCAACAAAACAGCCCAGAAATTCCCAGTATTCAACCCACGGGAACCCCAGTTCATGAGCTAACTCCCTGCAATAAATAAAATAAAACGAATCATTTGTGAAGACATAAATATTAGTTTGACAATAACTTTTCTGATCACATTTGAACAGCTATGAACAGGAGCACAAACGTGCAACCAGGCAACACAATCCCACAACAATCAACAGTCTGCAAAAGCACAAACACATCCTTAGCAATCAAAGTACCACCTCATTTGTTCTAGAGCATTTTTCACATTTCATCTACTATTTTTACAGTTAGCAGCATAAACATTGCTATTTTTATGCTGACTGTATCTAGACATCATTCAGAGAAGAATCCCCACTGATACTGCATTCACCAGGTTTTTTTATTTGGGAATGGGAGTGGGAGGAGGAAGTGAGGGATTATTTTAAAGAATGAAATGCAGTCAGCTTTTAACCAAGTATTGTTTTCCATATGTTGCTGATAGAAGGCATTTTAACTGCAAGGACACACCACACACACACACCACACACACACACACACACAGAGCTTTTATAAAGCAGCACATTTTTATTAGGATCTTTTCATTCTGCTCCCTTTTAACAATCCCTCACTTTCACAGAACTGGCTCTGCATAATTTTAGATCTGACAAATGAAGCAAGTAAATGTCTGTGAAAAGCATTCCATACATCCATCAATAACAGCTAAAATATCTTTATTACCAAAGCTAAGAAAGCCAGGTTTCACATTTTAACTATCTTATTTACACAAAAACACAGTAAAATCCAACTGCAAAATCCTTTGTTAAATATTTCTGCAGTAGCTTTTGCCCCAAGATATTGTGCAGTAATAATTGTACTCTCAGCACAGTCCTTTGCTTTCACACGCTCTATTATTAATTTTTTATATTGACAGTCTTTTAGATACCTTCCAACTCTTTCAACACCTCTCTCCAGATCAGATTTCCTGACATTGTGAAAGAAGCCAGCTCTCTGTCGAGGAGGAGTCTTCCACAGCCTGCGAAATTCTTCAGCCTTTAAAAAACAGAAATAAATTCAGAAACTACCTCACACAGTATGAACTAACTCAGGGCTGGCTACACGTCCACCTACAGATTCAGAAGATGTTCAGCTGTTTGCTGTGCACAAGTTCAACTCCAGCTATGAAGGATCTCACACCAGATCTAAAGTTACTCATTTCACTACTGGTGGTTATTTTGATCTAACTGCTCATGGAAGAGAAGGACCATAATGTATAATCATCTGAAAATCAACTGCACAGACACCACATCTGCCTGGTTTTAATATGTGTGCAGCAGGAAACAGAAGTGTCTTGTGGTTTTGCCATGTCATTCTATTTAATTACATATGCTTCCTGCTCATTGTTTTCTAGGATGCAAAGGGGACATTTTTATATGCACAGACTTGCTACAATTATTAGAATAAATTCTTGCTGTTTTGAAGTTGGAATGCCTCAAGGGAAATCTCTTGCAAAATCCCTCACTTCTTGACTTTATATGACCACAATATAAAGATCGCAACGATGACTAAGAATTATATTCAGACATTAAAAATACCTGTCAGCAATCAAAATTATGAACTGTTTACATCCTAGATAATATTTTTCAGAGTATAAAGGATATTTAAATTTCTGTCAGTTGAACAGAAAATTGATTCAAGAACATTTAGGAGAAAAAGCATTAAGCATCTGGTAGAACTCAGTCTTAAAGAATGCAACCATCAGATGACACAAAGTCCTCCACTGTATTTATTGACTGTTTCCAAAGCTGTTGTATTTGCAGCATGTTCACATTAAATAAATGAATCAAATAAGCACCTGCAAGTTTGGAATATATTTAACAGGTATTTAAGTATTCCTTCTGAAAACTGAAGATTTTGCTTTTCCACAATACAGTCAATACATTTCCAAAACCATCCCAACACCTACTACTTGTCAGTGTTTCTATCTAGAAAAATATATTAATGTTAATTCAACAAGCAGAGGTTAAACTGCTTCTAACATCCAGTGGCAACTTCTAGAAATGAGATAAAGACACAGTTAAGGTTTTTAAAACCAATTTGTAGCTGCCTTGAAAGGCTTTGCTTCAGGTCAGAAAGTTACAGCAATCTGTCAGAAATGAAAGGTTTGCCAAGGGTGCTCTTTGAATAGATTCGGAGAGTAAAAAGGAAACAATTTTTCACTGAACTTCTACTCCTCTTATTTCACCACATTTCTGTTTTCAGCAATAAAAAAATATTTAAAAGTTTCTGTGCTTCTCCATGGAGGAAGATTCATCTCCTCATTAAAGAGAGAGCCACAATCTGTACCAGAAGCAAGCTACACTACACAAGGAACTCTGTGGTTATCTTCTTTATTCATAAAAAGGAGAAGCACAGGAGTCACAGGAAGTTCTCTCCTTACCTTTGAGGGGCTCATGGGGCCTGCAAAAGCTCTGATGGACAGCACTGGGTCTTTGGGGCTGCCAGGGAATTTAGGCCAAGTTCTCTGGGGGCCATCGTCCGTCTGGTCGGGCGACCACGGCGCCCCAATGACCGGAGCTGAGGAATTGTCTTCTGCCCTCAGGAGTGGGACATAATAGCGACCTAAAACACAGCATACCAAGCCTTCTCATCCAGGTTATGCTACATCAGCCTGCTGCTGCTTCCTGGGCTATCAATGCCCCCAGACACTGACCCATCTGACTTTACTTCATTAGGGAAACGACTTGTAATTCAGACTCACTGCTTCAGTGATTGCAGATCACATTTTAGTCTAAGTTCCCTTCCCTTTCAAACACAAGAAGATCTGCAATGATCCATAGAGCCCTTCCCACAGGGTCTTAACAAATTTCACAACCTCCTTTGGCAAATGCCTAAACACACACATGTCAAAACCAAGAAAATTCTGTCAAGGAAACAACAAAATTACAGGACTCTCCAGCTTGACAGATACATCTCTTGCCCTGCAGAGGGTTTTTGTTTCTTTTAGATGAAACACTCTGCTCCAGCCTTACTGAATCTTGCCCACATTATAGAGCCATGAGGGCAACCTTCTGATCCATACATTAAGAGTTCTGACTGTCACTTAAAAGACAAAGAAGTTTTTCTGTCCCTGCTCAGTTTTTGAGTTTCCCTTTGGTTTTCAGAGCACTGTACAGCAGCATCATTTATGAACTGAAATGCTACAGAAGGCAAACAGAAGACAGCAAAGAGCCAAAAGACATACATGACATAGTACAAAACTCTGCATACAGACCTTTCAAGGATTCTCTTATCTTTTCTTTCAACTCTGCAGATTTATTCTTGCTTCTTTCACAAACTACCTGTTAATATAATTTTAGTTGTTAGGGCAGCACAATAACCTAATTTTCAAATCACTTGTAATGTGTGTTCTTCCTGAACAATCCCATTATTGCCCCCTACCCATCTCACCCATTAAAAGTACCCAGTACTTTTAATTAATAGCAGACCAACTAAAATACATCTAACTCCATAAACTCTATAACTTTTCCACGGACACAATCAGCATAAAATATTTTTAATGTTATACAGAATTTAATCATGATATTAGCACCTTACTACAAGCCTTCTAATTATGGTAGTCAGTAATGTTTGAATATAAAAAATATTGATCAGGATAACATTTTTGGGTTTTCTGTGGACATGGAGAGACTTACTTCTGCTGGAGTTTGATCATATTTGTTTTTTGGATTTTTTACAATGGCTGGGTGCGAGGTAAGCACGTTAACCACATCCAAATTCCCAAACTTGCAGGCAAAATGCAATGGAGTATCAAACCACTGCAGTGGGAGAAAGGGAAAAATTCACATGCACTTAGAAAGGTGATAAAGTCAACACCACACATTTAACTTTGAGACTGAAGAAAGTAAATACATGTTGTGACTAATTATCCAGGCTCTTAACAAATCTTTTCCTACCATAGTTCAGAATAACTACCAAAACCCACAGAAACTCACGGACAGCTCCCCTTCTGTTCTCTTTCAGTCTCTCTTGCATATCATTAACCCCTTCCAGTTGCCTTAATAATAATAAAAATGATGATGATGATGAGGTAACCCCCCAAATCCTACCATTTTGTCTGGAGTGTTCAGGTAAAGGTCAACAATATATTGGATGCGTTTCTTCAACATGACATCGTTATCATCTGGGTACATGAGCCGCATAAATTCTGGATTTTCCAGAGTGTCCAGCAGTAACTGGCAGATTGCAGGCTGATTCTCCTTGGCAGCAACATGCATGACATTGTACCTACACCCTTCCTGGAAAAAAAGACCAATATTAGAATGAATCTTGATCTAAACAGCTTTCTTACACCCAGAGATGTAACTGATTTAACTGTGAAAATACATGGGGGTTCCTACACTGAGTCTTACATATTTTTGTAAAGACTTATCCTTACACCCATATTATTCTTATAATTAATGAAATTATTCTTACACTCAGTTAGTGCCTTTATTTAAGGAAAGAATGTGGCAAAAAAGGTATATTAAGATATTACACAATAAAGAGAGGTAGGAAGTTCAGTTTAGACAAAGAGCAGCAAAATGGGCATAGATACAAAAAATTCAGGGGCTTTGCTCTATTTTATAAAAAATTTCAGCAACTTCACAAAGCTGGTTTGATACAAGTTGAAATAAGATTGCCAGTGTTGGCTAAATGGCACCTTATACATGGTTTTGGAATTTAATAGCAGTGCTTAGGTAAGCAATGCTGTAGGAACACCTAATTACAGCCTAGGCCCTACCCTGGTCCTTAAAATGAGTCTGTTCTTAAAAAGATTGCAATTACTTGGAGGAGACCAAAGAATAAGAAGACAGGACTATTCTTGCACTAGTGAATACAACTGTTCTTCCCCTGAAGAACTGCACACTCGGTTCCTTCAGCTCTGCTGGAGCAAAGGGAGCTCTCAGGGTGACGTACAGATAAGTGCCCCAGCTGCTGTCAATGAACAGGAAGCATCATTCCTTCCACTCCTGCTTTCAGGCCCCAAAAGCTCCATCACTAAACCAGAACCCGGATTTCCCCATTTTGTTGCTGTTTTTCACCTGCACAATGGTTGGGTTGTCTCCTGAGCCGATCAGGTACCGAGGGTTACTCCAAATCAGGTCGGAAAAGGTCGCTGTGTCCCCTTTCTCCACAGCTTTGCGGAGCTTAGCTGTGAGATCTTGAGTCCGTGGACTTTTGTAGCTGTTGGCTCTCTCCTTATTCACAGTGTCGCTCTCAGGGGAGCACAAGCCATCTATCAAAACACAAATCCTTCTTTTCTAGATCCATACTTTCCAGTGATCACCACTCACACATCCAGCCCATGAAAATTATGCTTTTAATCTAAACCATGTATAAATGTGGCATCTTTAATATCCAGGAGTAAGGAAACTGAACTCAATAACAAGACATTTAAATATACTAGTAGGTAGTAATACAGAGGGAGGGGAAAATGATTAATCATCTTGTAAAACTGTTTCAGACTTTAATAAGGACTGGTAAACTTTGTAATTACCAGTCTGCTCCCATCCAAACTTTAAAGCAAAATTCAGCAAGAAACATCAATTTTCTGATTATTAAAATTGCTTCTGCAGTTCTGTAACTTAAATCACTTTGGTCTAGCAACTGGGAACACTGTGAAATACGATCAGTGCTTACCATTTTATTTCTGAACTTACAAATTTACTTAAGGATTGAGTACAGTTTTAATATACTGTGCAATTTTATCAGTGTCTCACTAAACCTGAAAATCCTGAAGTCCATGAGTAAAATTAAATCCTAACAAATATGACCATGGAATACTAAGCAAGGTATCCATGCAGACCATTACCTACATTTCAGCTTTAGAGGAGTAGCAATAGCATTTTACATTTAAAACATTTTCCACACCATAAACATTTCTACACTTAAAATAAAAGTTCTTTTAAACTTCAATTTCTTCAGTGCTTCACCCTTTCCATTTTTTCTGTTATTAGTATATTGGTAAGGCAGCTGTTGCTTCTTCTCTCACAAAACAAAAAAATCAACACTGTCTATTGCATCTACTGAACAGAGATGAAGTTCCCCACTTACCTCTGTTAAATGATCCCATTTTCACTGGAGACAAACATAAAGAGGACTTGCCTGGAGATGGGAAATAATCACAGATTCCTTTAGCAAATTTCTCAGCATCCTCTCTGTTTGTAAAAGCTTTAAAACGGGAACCCTTAATCATCTTAACAGCCTGGAGAGCTTCTTTCCTGTCTTCATAAACATGTATTCTCTCTGCAACAAAGAACCACCAAAGTTAGGTTGTTTCAATAATCTCAGATTTCAATTCCTAGACACGGATTACAGAACTCTTAGACTATCAGTCCAGCTTTGGTCTCAGACTGTTTATCTTCCAAACATAAACGTCCACAGCCCTTTGAAATCTTGCCTCTTGGAAACTGAGTAGGAGCCTCCCACACACTGCAGGTGATGTCAGGTGGTCCCTGTACAGGGCTCAGCCATTCCCATCAATCAACACCCTTCTAATGGATGGGCCACCTTCAACAGAGCATTTCACTTCCAGATGGAAAACTCAGAGCTCATCCAGCCTGCATTACTTTGATGCTGTCTCGTTCAGAAAGACCAACCTTGTAACTGATCCACAACTTTAAGATCTCTACAGAGAATCTTAGATAATAAATAAATCCTTCTTCTCCTTTTAATGATATTAAGGGTTCAAGTAAGGATATCTTAACGGACTTGTTCTTAGCAAGAATTCTTACTACTGTCTCACAGGAAATGATCCTGTGCCCTACTCTACTCCTGCCAGGAACAGAAAGGAAGATGTGAAAACTTTTAGAAGAGATCATTTAATCTCCAACTGATGACAGAGGGAGACTCCGAGAAAAGCAAGGGACATCCGAGAACCAATGAATTGACAAGATAAGAAAATCAGCAAATGAAAAGGTATTGCCATCGAGGAGATGAGCCATCAAGTGGTCCTAAAGACCCGGAACACCTGCCTGATAAACCTGATGGGATCATCCTGGCATCTTGGAAATCTCCTCTGTTCATCAGTAGCACCCGGAAAACCTATTCAAGGAACCCAGAATCTCAAAAGAAGACCGATGAATAACTATACACAGACCAGTAGACAGAAAAACCCTGCCTCAAAGAAACTAAAAAGTATAAAATGAGACTTTCAGTGGTGGGAGTTTGTGCACGGAGGGGAGACTGGTGCTATAGAGGCCTGTCTCAGGTTCACCCAGTTCCATTCCTGGGATGGAACTGACCTTTTTTCATGGCTGTAATTTTTGTTTGTTTTTTTCCGTGTTCGCTATCACACGAAAATAAATTTTATTTTTATTTTTTCGATTTTTGGCTATTTCATTTTTCACACTTATAACTGTGTTTCTTTGCCTCAGAAGATCAAATAAAAGCTATTTACAGGAACAAAGAAATACTTCAAGCAATGCTTACAATACTAATGCAGGGTGCTCAGAACACCTGCTACATAAAAGAATTCTATTCATACATGACTAAAATGCTGGAAATAAGGGAAATAAGGGAAGTGAGTATTTACCATTCCTTGCCAATATGTCATCATAAACTGGGCAAACACCATAGAAGAGTGGAGGATCTCTGGACGGTGTCTGAGCAGTGACCTGTGGATCAGCACCACAGGCTGGAGCTGAACAGTTCACGTGTGTCACAGCATCTTCCTCTGGAGGGTTCAGCCCCACACAGTACCCAAAGTCTGCCTCCTCAGAAGCACTTCCATGGCCGTTGTGATTCCCTGGGACATTTCCAGCAGCCTCCTGTGACGGAGCAGACCCTTCCTCCTCCAGTGCTCCTTGCTGCTCCAACAGTGCCTGAGCCAATTTTTTTTCAAAAATAAACCTCGTAGTTGCAGTAATAGGCCCACATTTCAGTCCTGCTCTCACAATCTCTTCTCTAAGCTCATCGTGGCTGAGCTTCTTTAGTCGGGATAATATTGTATCCATTGTTATTTCACCTACAGGAAAGGCAAAAAACAAGAGGAGAGAAACTGTAAAAAACACAACTTTTTTTTTGCTACTTAAGCGGTGCATTAAAGCCAAGGAAAAAAGCACCTCTTAGTAATTTCTTGGGATTCTGCAGAGATCCTTGCAATGCAGAGAAAACAAAATGTTTTTCAATTCAACGTTTTTAAGCTACCAGACCTATACCAAGTTTATTTCCTCCTCTCTTGACTACTTAAAAGAATATTTATATCTTACATTTTATTCTTGGTAGTCCTTTTTCAATTTCATCTGAAGTGAAAATTCCATCTAGAGCATTTATTCATTGAAATTTATGACAGGCTATGAAATATTTGATTCCTAACAAGAAAGGCACAATCTATTTGTGCAATGCAATACAAGGACACGAGCACCAGTCAGGGCCAAGAAAAGGGGCAGCACCTCCAGCTAAAGGCACAGAACTATTTCTAGTATTTCCTTAGGACTGTCTGGCTGACAGAAATCTAAGGCATAAGCACAACACAGCAGCCAGGGCAGGCTTTCTCTGGCCGTGATGCAAGGCTACAAATATGTACACAACGTGTTGTTTCCCAGGCCTGTTTTGAGAGCAAACAGCCAAAAGACAAAAACAACTGATCTTTTCAGATCTCCCTCTCCAAGAAAAAACAGAAGCTGGGAGAGTTTATCCATTTCCAAAGGAACATCCTTCTCTCTGCTATGATACAATTCCTCCAGCTCATGCCCCTCCATGCAATCCACACTACAGCCTTCACACTGGTCAGCGAGAAGATACTAAAACCAAGCTGACGCCAACATAAATTTCTCACTCTGAAAAACACAACTGAAAAACACAGGATTTGGGCAGCTCAAGAATGGAAGCAGCTTTCACATTATTTCATCACGTACCTGCACACAGGCTGTGACTCTCCTGGCAGGGAGAGGAAGGGAAGCTCCAGACACAAGTGGTTCAGCTGTGCCATCCCCTCAGCTTGCCTCACTCCTGCCTTACACTGCCCCTTCCTCCACTGCTGAGCCATTTCATGAGGCTGGTACTGCTTTGGACAGGGGTGTATGGCCATTTTAGCACTTTATTTTCAATTTTAGGTTTCATCCTCAGTTAATGAAACTGAAGGCTACTTTTCATATATTAAAAAAACCCAATGCACACAGTAAGTTTTTGTAGCTTTCAGCAGCAGTCAATATGGCACCACGTTAAGCTTCACTGCAGTCTGAGTCAGAACACATTCCTAGTATTAGGAAACGCTATGAAAATGTACTTAATTCCAAACTTAAATCGGCCTTCAAATATTACAAGTCAACAGTCATGTGAGTTTGAGGGTTGTTTCCCTGGAGGGACATTTCCTTTGAGAGCTGTCTCTTTTTTATATGAACATCTTATTTTGAATGTCTGTGGTTAGAGAACAACATAACCTCAGGTCCCTGAATATTTCACAAGTATTAACTGGAACCTCGCTGAAACAATGGGAAATGAGAGAATTTCCAAGTAAAAAAAGCCACCAAACAGCAGCGGAGCCACAGCTGATGCTGCTGAGCCACTTCCCCAAAGTATTGTAGTTCCCTAGTGATTCCTGAGCCTCCAGGCAACCTCATTGTTTCCATTATCTGACTTGCCCACAAGACTACAATGACAGATGTGAAAGAACCTCTCACTTGTTTTCAATTCTTAATCCTCTATTTTTTAAAATAAAATTTGATACCAGTGTGTTTTCATCAAAGGATGTGCCCGTAAGGTCAATTAAAATATCCAACCTTGCTATTATAAAGATTTTCCTTTTGGGACTGCATAACTGTAAAATCACAAGAAAGATGAAAACTTGGGTGCAAAAACAGCTGAATTGAAAACACTTTGAGCAGCCAACAAAATGCCTTACAGAATTAACTGAGAAATGCTCCTATTTTCAGGGTTCAGAAGCAGCACAATCATTCTGCAGAAGAGCAGACCTGTGCATATATAATTCATGTATGGAGAGCAGACAGGAACACACAGAAATCCTTCCTGCCTTGTGGTTAAGCAAAAAAAATGCTGTGAGGGAGTGATTTCTCTCCCTTCTTATGTTTTGACAGAACCTGGTACATAAAACTTAGTGCTCAAAATTTTGTCTGTTTTAAAAAAAAAAAGTAATTTACTTTGTATGTCTATTACAGCTCTGGCACAACTAAATCAAAATGAGATGGCAAAGCAGACCAGCAGTGAAGAACCTGGTTTAAGATCTGCTGTTAGTATGAAGAGTTTTTTTACAGGGCATTTGGTGTGGAAATAGAGAAAAGATATTTGGAATGACAACATGGAACTCTCACAAAATCCGTTTCTGTTCTGACAATATTTTAGCTAACTTATATAAGCATTACTGGTTTTTAATTTCATCACCTATTTTCATCTGTCGAAAACAAAATGTGACCAGCAAACCTGAGAAACAGCAACTGCTCGTTTTGAGACAATCCTTCAATCATTTGTTACGTGCAGGTGAAAAATGAGATTATTTGAACCATAAAATGTATTATATAACTACAAATGATCCAGAGCACAGCCAGCACTGAGGCTGCTACCTCTTCTGGTTCAGCATGTAAGGCCTTGCAAGTTACCTCTGCAAATATGAATAACTACTTTAACAACAACCACACGTTTGAGGGTTCCTCCAAATCAACCAAAACCTGGAAGAATGGGGAAGAATTGTATTTTCCCTTCTCTCACTGTATCAGTATGAAACAGCAGAATCGGCTTCCAAAAACCAAAATTAAGACTAGACTCATGACAGAATGAACGACAGACTTGTAAGGATGGCAGTATTATTTTACTCTACTACTCTCATTAAATCACTCAATAAACGAGTAATGTAAGAAAAATGCTCTATTTGGCCGGGGTTTTTTTTTGTTTTGTGTTTTTTTCCCAGGCAGGAATGGAGAGTCACATCCTGTCTTTGGCTGTATTCGGCTGATAGGATTTGCATATGTTAGAGCAACCGTGGCTTCGCGATGGGGTGATTTGTCTGTACCGCCTGTGGACAAATGAGCCACCAGTTATGAACTACGCGGCTGAAAGGGAACTGCTAAACAAACTTGAAATAAACCACGGGGAAGAAAGGGATGGAAAAAGGGACAACTTCTCAGGGAGGAGAAACGCACACCCATGCCCAGACCCGGACCGGGCGGGCAGGGTGCGGGAGGGGATGCGGGAGGAGCGGCAGGGCCGCGGGAGCGGGGCCGGGGTGGGGCGGGCGGAGCCGACTCTGCCGCCGAGCCCGGAGACGGCGGGGCCCGGCCGTGACAAAGCGGGAAGGGGAACGCGGCGGCGGGGCCGGGCCGGGCCCGGCGCGGGGAGGCGGGAAGGGCCGCGCGGCCTCCCCGGGCGGTGCCCGGTGCCCGCTCCCGGCCCTCCCGCGGGGCGAGGGGCAGCGCCATCCCCCCGGTCTTCCCCGAGTCTCTCACCTGGGCGGCTCCCGCCGCAGCGCTGGCTCCCCGCGAGCGGCGCCGGGGCGGAGTGGGGAGTCGGGGACGCCGTGGGGCTCGGGGAGGAGATGGCGGCCGCCGCCGCTGCCGCTGCTGCTGCCGCCGCCGCCGCCCGGCGGCCGCCCGGCCTCCTGTCCCGCAGCCGCAGCAGCCAGCCCACGGCGCCGATGACGGCGCAGGCGGCCAGGAGCTCCCAGCACGGCCATCGGCCCCAGCCGGCTCCCCACAGCGCATCCCAGCCCCCGGCGGCCCCGACCCACCGCTCCATGCCCAGCCCGCCCGCCGCACGCCGGCTGCGCCCGCTCGCCCTCAGGGACGGTACCTCCGCGGCCTCGCGGCTTCCACCTCCTCCGCCCCGTGCCCGCCCCCAACAGACGCGGCGGCGGCTCCGCCCGGCGCTGACGGGGCTCCGCCGCCGCCCTGGGCCTCGCCGTGACCGCGGCTCCGCTCGGCCGCCCCTCCCGGGCAGCGGGGAAGGGCCGGGGCAGGCGGAGGGGAGCGCGGCGCCGCTGCTCCGGCGGAACACGCGGGGAGGAAGAGAGAGAGGGAGGGCGCTGCCCAAGGCCGGGACGGGCGGGCAGGGTTTGAACTGCGCCCTCCCGTCTTCCCGCGGTCAGCAGCACGCCGTTTGCCACCGGCCCTGGGGACCGGGAACACAGAGGCACTTCCAGACGCCTTTAGAAAGGTGCCGACCGGGTGTTTACCTCAAAATGCTGCAGCAGTCTCGGATAAGCCATGAGAGATGGAAAATCACGGAGAAGCAGGCCTCTAGAGCATGAGAATGAAACAATTCCCAGCCAGTGCAACATGCTTACCTGAGGGGTACAGGCACCTGTTCTATGTGCACTGCAGTCACTTGGTGGTTTAAGTTTCTGTCCTTAAAGAAGAAAACAGTATTGCTTTAATTCACACTGTTTAGTATTGCAAGCAAGGTACAGGAATTTCTCTCGTCATTGCAGTTGGCTACATTAGAATGAAGATGGCACTTTTGCATTGTTCCATTTTGTAGATTGAAACTCCACAGGCTGACAAATTCAGGCCAAGGAATTGTGTTTCTTCCCTGATGAGTTCAGCTGAGAAAAATAAAATGAAAATACAAACACAGTGAAGTTTAGATGTGTGAAAAATCAATACACAGTAATGTTGTCTTTCAAAATAATATTTTTTTCCTTAAAGGTGGCTATAGAGCATATTCAGGATTCCATCCAACATAGAAATTACTTCCCAAAACCAAAGAGAAGATGGTTACTCTTTCGAAGTAGAAACAACATGGGGCCCTTTAGCAAAAATAGTTTATTGCACAAAACTTTTAAAGGAATCCCTATGCACATAATTTTTATAATCAACATGCTTTGTATGATCATAAACATTAATTGTACATAGTGTAACTCCTCCAGCCCCTGCGTCATCCATTCTTCAAGAACATGAAATTATTAACTTCTATCTTTACAAATACAGCCTAAGCAGACATTACTGAATGTCATACATGAAACAGAACCATTTCATTTACAATATCCAGAACATCTTTCCCTCCCCTAGAAATCTGTGCATCTGTATTGGAAATGAGGCTGCCCAAGACTCAAGTGTTGCTCGTTAGTAGGAGGCAGAGTGATCAGATGACAGCTGATGGGCATTAGTAATTCCTCTGGACAGCAATTACTTTCACAGGAAAATACTTAAAGGCTCTGATCACAGCAAGTCACATGCAGCTATTCCCACTTGCCCCGCAAAGTTAATAAAATGTACATCACAAGCTTCTGCATCACCAGGAGTGAATTTGTCATCTTTAAGGTAAATTTATATTGATAATACTACCTGTCCCCAGCACACCTTTGATGTTGTCACAGCTAACACTAAAATAGCCATGCCACTGCAGTTCTCTCCCTAAGGAGGAATATATAATCCATGACAATATGAACAGTAGAACATTCATCCTGGATATTACTTTACACACGTGAAAATGTCATAGATTTCTGCTAGGATATTGTCTGAATAAACAGTATGGGATCAGATCCTCCCATTGCATGAGTGGATAGGGGGCTCAGCTGACCCCAATACAGTGCACAAATATTTCCAAGAAATCTGGAAGACAATAGAATGGAGCATTATGCAATATTCAGCAATGCCAGAAACTCAGTAACATTTTATTCTATTGTAGGGTTTGCTGGTCTTTGTTGTGATTTTTTTTTTCTTATATGCACAGTTATTCAAGAGCCCTCAAAAACTCAACAGCATCTGAAAAAATAATGCTGCACCATTTACCAGCTTTCAGCACTGGGGAACATTCTCACATTGCAGTGACATTTCTCCTTCATTAACTAGATTTGGTTTAGTACGTAGCAACCATTGAAGAAACACAGAAAATGCATTCTATTGCAATGCTTGAAAAAGGAAAATGAATTTTTAAGAGATTATTCTTCAGATTCTCCTGATTATTTGGCAGTGCTGTGACAGGCAGAAGGGAGGCAATTTTCATTCCTACAACTAAGTTATTTTACTGCCTAGACAGCAGAGACCTGAAGCTTCGTAGACTGAGCAAGCTCAGCCTCAGGGTGAGGCTATTTAATAAAGCAGCAACTATTTCTCTGGGTCATTAAAAACATAGCTGATGAGCTTCAAAGAAAAGGCTTTGCTTTTACCACACACTGCATGCTCCCTCTAGAAGACTCCCCAGTGACTTCTGTAACTTCACTTAATACCTCACCAGATTTAGACCCTCACTGTCCTTCATTTAAGTAAATGACACGGTGTTTCTGTTTGTAGAAAAAGCATATGGTGACTATAACAGGACAAAACCCAGTGCCCAGGTACTGCCAGAAGCAGTTGGGTCAATGCAGGAATCCAATCCACAACAGCTCCCTCATCTTTGGAAGGGAAACACACATCTAAGGCTACTGGACTGTGCAAGCTCAGATGTCTTCAGGAGCTAGTGAGAAACTGCAGCAGAATGAACACAAAAAGGAGAGCTGACATTCAGAACAACTAGGAAGTTTTCTAACAATTCTGGCATCTTTGATACCAGATAAAACCTTTATCCATACAACCACTGCTGAACTAACAGATTAGAACATAGTGGATTCTGAACTGTAGGCAACATATTTAATAAAGTGAACAGCAACATTAATGCTGCACAAGTAATATTTTAAATCCTGGACATTTGGTAGTTTTCTTGTACTGAATATATTATTCATTACAGTCGTTTTCTTTCTTAACAATACCGTGGTTTGGTTTTTTCCTTCTTTGAGCTTAATATGCAGGCAACTTCAAGAACATGACATCAGTGAGATAATCAGTACCATTTACTCTACAAAGCAGACTGCAGCAGTGTGCAGACATGTCTTAAGCTAGTTTGTAAAGCTTTTGACTTTGAATTGTTTGCTAAATCCATCTGCTGGGCACCTAACGCCACATCAATGCATTTCTTCCTTTACCAGTTGAAAAACCTTGACTGTCAGCATCACTTGACTTTGATCCCAATAAAATCTAAGTTAAAATCCAGTAGCTGCAGGGCATGAAATCATTCAGTATAAACACTTGTAGTGCAAAGTGTTCAGTTGGACTAAAGCTTGAACTGGTAGTTATGAGAAATCAGACTTTGGATAAATATAGGTGGGTTTGGGAGTTTTGTTTGGTTATTTATTTTTCACCTTACTGCTAAACAAAATGCAATATCCTTCCCCCTCCTCTGCAGCAACCAAACCCCAAATCAGTGACAACCTCTTTGGAAAAATACATGAACTAGAATTTTTTTTCCAGCCTTTGAATCCACTTGTACTTTATACATATATTTTAAATAAATAACAAACTACAGTGGATATAATTTACTTGCTTTATGCTTTAAGTACAAAAACATTCTAGTACGTGAGTTGCCACTAAATCTTCCAAATATTCCAACACTGGATTTTAGAGTGAGGAGAGGGCTGGCTTATCACTGCACTATGAGCCACATAGAGCAACAGGACCAAAGAGGAAGGAAACTAAAGTGAGCTGCTTTAAAAATAACTTAGTCAAGGTGCTCTGCAGAGAGGCTGCCACAGTACCAACACTTCCATTCTCGGTGGACACCTTGGAACAGAGAGTGCAAAAAGTAGAGGAAGTGTGTGGGAGAAGATAAAGCTATTAAAAATAATTTTATAGGCATTATAATTATGTCTTTTAAAGTAAAAATAATTACATTTCTAAAAGCTCTGGCTTTAGGGGCTCATTTCCCTAAGCCATTTGTACAGTATGTCAAAGAAGAGCAAACTTACACGTAACATTAAAACAATGACAGTAACAAAACCCCCTCATTGTAGCCTTAACTTACAGTATATAAGCATATTAAACCAGATATTCAAAGTCAAAAAATTATGATTTTTTTCTTATATATATATATATATTTTACACGCATACTTTGTAATGGGTGTCTACTTCAAAACTTGAAATAAAAAGGTGCAAAGTATTTGTGCAGTGAAGCAAAGCTCACTACTGGCCTGTGACTTTAAGAGAAAAACATCAGCAAACATTCCAGGCAAATCTGCCAAGGATACCAACTGCTCTGTATTGCTTGTCTTTACAGTCTTGTTTCTTCTGCTACAGGTCAAAGGTCATCTGCAAAATGGCTTACAGTAACTTCTTTTCCTTCAAATGCAGATATCTATAATCTGAATTTCAAGAATAAGAGATTATAGGAGGGACAAGAGAATATCCAGAGTTAACTCAGCATATCCAGTTCTCAACCACTGCTAATGGCTGAACATGAGAAGAACTTTTTCTTCTCTGTAGTTTGGCTACAATCCAAGATGGGGGAAAAATACATCCTACTCCCACAAATTTTAAAAAAAATCCAAACAAGAAAAACCTAGATGTTACATAATTAACAGTAATTCCTTAACAAACTCACCCAGACTGAACAATTACATACTCGAAACCAGATGCTCCTCCTGACCTCGTTTTAAACCTTCATCTGAATCTCTTCCTAAAGCCTCAAATGAGCTAGATTCACCACTTGGCAGTACCCAACATGACAGAATTGTTATGGCAAGGTTTCAAACAAACCCTTAGAATAGCACATTCTGCAGTTACTATTCCGTCAGTTCCTCAAATCAGTGCCCTTTGCTTCTACAGGCAAAAGCACAACTCTCAACACCATTTAAAAAAAAATGAAATAAATAATTTTTATAAAGATTTGTTTATATACTTAAAGCAATAGGAAGAAAGACGACTGATAAGGAGGTTATAGTGTCAAAGCTTCCTTGTCACTAACACTAGAATTCTCTCTCTTTTCATTTGCAGTAGGAGTCTCCTGCTGGTCTGATGCAGTTGTAGGACTTGCAGAAGTAAGGTCCATTAACCTGCCCTCAATCTGAGTCCATGAGGACATTGATTCATGTACTGTAATGGTGTGTTCCTCCATCTGGCGCTGAAGGCTGTCCATTTCTTGCCTTTTAATGTATTGAGAACAAAAAAAAAGCAAAAGTTAGCAAGCAGAAAACTAACAGCTAAATGCAAAATTACTTTTCTGATTCTTGATACCTACCCCAAGATTATCTAAGATAAAACTGTATACAAGAGAAAGAAATCTACAAGAAGCTTAGGAGCTGTCTTCTTTAAGAGCAAAACAAATATGCTTAATTCAAAAATATTAATAGCTGTTTCTGATTTTTTTCTGCTGTGTACAATTTAATATGGACATTTTGTTTATTTTATTGTAAAGTCTTCTTTCACTATGGTAATGACCATATAAGCAAGCACTTACAATGACAGAACAGCCTACTGTCCTAAATATAGTCCCAATAAAGAATTGATTTTACAAATCCTTTTTTCCTCATGGTGGCAGCTGGTTTCCTGAAAACATTTTTAAGATTCTTTAGTATGGTTTAAAATAACAGGGCATACTTCAATTGCCGGAGACAGCTGTTCAGATTCTTCAGAGGCTCCTTGCTCACAGCTGTTGGTTTCAGCAGTTCTTCCAGCAAGGCAGCAGGCACTGGACAATCAGGAATCTTGACTGGAGTCACAGGATTGGAAGAGTTATTCTCGCTTTTCAGTTCTTTCCTCTGGTTAAAGGAAAAAAAGGAGAGTCAGAAATACAATTAAGTTATTTCATCAGTATCATTTTTCCCACCCAGAAAGAGTCTCACATCACACTACTGGTGCACATCTGCATTACAGAGCAGGAATCACAGGCACATTCACATTAGGTTATTTAAGAGCATTGACAGAGAATTTCCCTGTATTTTAACATGTTCTTGCTATTTAAATACCTTCTTCATCTTGCCATGCTTCAGGTCCAACTTCAGCTGCTGGTTTTGCTGCAGCAGTGACTTCATGCTGTTCTTCAGTTCAGTCACTTTGGCCTGCAGCATAAACTTATCCTTCTGAGTCACTGACAGGTCTTCCCTCACCATTTCCAACTCAGTCTTGATGTTCTAAATGGGAAGAGAATCAGTGTGACGTAGGGAAACAGCATAAAAATTCCAGTCAACTAAAGTTTTTATAATCTTTTCAGTTTCCAGAGGAAACTAGAAGAAAAAAACCAACACACAACACTGCTGTTTGAAACAAATTTGCCATGGCAGAAAATCAGAGGTTAGGTTAAAAGAAAGTCAGTAGACTACGTTAATGGCACAAAGGTTGAAGAAACACAAAGGTAACAGCGCAGTCAAAATAAATATTCAGAAAAAAGCGTAAGTATGCTTTTAAAAAATGTTTTAATTATCCCCCTACAGCAATCAAAATTCCAGTCTATCAGAACTGGCTTAATTAAATACCTGCAAGACAACTTGTATCCCTTCTAACTCCTTGTGGCTGCGCTGTTCAGTCATGTCCAGCTGCTGCTTAAGTGTTTCAATTTCTCTTTCTTTTCGTTCTACTTCCCACTTCAGGTCTTCCACCTACCAGGACAAAAAAACAAACAAACAAAAAATCACTGGAATTATCTATAGGTGCAATCAACCACAAAATCTGAAACATATTCTTATGTCTCATGAAAACCTTCTTAAGAAAACCTAGCAAAACTTTATTGAATATGCTGAATTGAAGACAAAGGCACAATGCAATAAAAATACAGATAAACACAGTAAGTGTTCACTTTTTACCTCCTGGCTTACTAGAGGCTGTTCACTAAGTTTGTCATCCAGATTTTTCTGCAGAACTTGGAGCTGAGATCTGGCTTCTGCCAGCTCTTGCTGAAACTGAGATACCTCCTGGGAATGTTTCCCATCCTCTGCCCTGCACAGCAAGATTAACAGACACAGCAGTTACTCAATCTGTTCTTTAAAACAAGAACTTCATTGGGTTAGCCAGTTAACGACAAATAATATGACCATGCATGGAACCTAAATACAGCTTTGACTGAGGGCTTTGCCAACACATTCACAGAGCAAAAGCTAAATCACAACAAGATTTTATGAAAGAGATATATAAATATTAAATATTGAAGGAACATTTACAAAATTCTTGAGCACTGGTAACAGTCCAATCACAAACAACAGATTATGCAGCAAAAAAAACCAAAAAACCCAAAACCCAGTCATTAATTTTGCTTTGTTTTTGGGTAATAGGATTAAGCTTATATCCATTTTCATGTAGGTCTGATAATTTCTTGTAATTTAAGAAAAAAAATTATGTATGAGCAAAATGAATTTTAATACATTGTGAAACATAGTCAATAATCAAATTAATCCTCTATGTAGTTCCTCAGGGATATAAAAGAGAAGAATAATAGGATATATATAAAGTGTCCTTACTAGCAATGTGAAATAGTAGAAGTGTGTGCTGAAAGTGGAAAAAAAAGCAGATAATGAAGCCTAAAAACAGTGTACCTTAGGTCTAACTGAACTATAAAGAGAGAAAAATGCAGGTATTTGCTAAGAACTCAAAGAAGCATCTCATGGTCAGGTTCTGCTGGAGAACACTCAACATAATCCACCCCAAAGGGGCAAACCCAAAAATTCACTAATGAATGGCTTTTTCAGAGGATTTGTTTTAATTACTGTTCTTTTGGAGACATTTACTTACTGCAGCTTGTCCACCTCAGCCTGCAGGGCCTGGACCAGCAGCTCTTTGGTGTGGAGCTCCTTCTTGATCTCACTGAGCTCCAGCATCGCTGCCCGGTGGTGTCGCCGGTTATGGGCTGCATCTGCTTTGGCTGCTGCTTCCTAACAGGACAGAAAGATGCAGTTTTACTTTGTTTTGTCTCTGCAGGTGAGTCACAAAGGGAGCTTAACACACGACACACAGAGAAGACATCAACTGATCTTTCAGCCGCTGGCCAAAATTGACAGACCCACTGCAGGAAGCAGTATGTTACAAAACACAGATTTCATTTCAAGATACAAAGTAATTTAAAGGTGTTTTAAAAGTAAGTAAATAAAAGATAACCTGCTTCTGAAGCTCTTTAACTTTCAACTTTTCTTTCTCTAGGGCAGCCTGTAAAGCTTGAATAAGTTGTTGCATTTGCTGATCCTCTTCCTCTTTCCGCTTTAGGACTGCCTGAACCTGTAACACATCACAAAAACAAATGCACGTTTTGTGTGGGCTCACTGGAAGCAGAGGAAATATAAAAACAAGCCAAAGCAGGGACTGCAGAACAACTCTCTGCTGTTCACTGATCACTCTTTTCACACAGTACCTTCAACCTGACAAGTAGCTATGGTTAAATGATAGCTGATTGCCTATGTCCACATGAATGTATTACTATTGGAATAAAAATTATTTACCTCAGTAACACATATGGATTTTGTATGTTCCAACTACCTACACTTTCACTATTGCAAATACTGTAGTGGAAACTTACCAATTTCTTTCCTAAAGAAAACTCTGTTTAGTGGCAAGTCCCATTTCTGATCTGCTGTTCAACCCCCATATTGATGCTGTTATGCAACGCCCGAGGGACCCAGAACTGGAGAAAATGCACCACCTTTGTATCATGAGCCAATTCCTTTCTGAAGTTATTACATCAAAAAGTCAAATACCTGTAGATTCAGTTGTACCAAGTCTGCCTCTCTTTTTGCTAATGCTGTTTCGAGGATATTATTGTGCTCCCGCAAAGCAGCGTTGGACTGGCTGAGACCTGTAAGTTTTCCACGTTCATGTTCCAGTTCAAGGGCCAACTTTTTATTAGTTTCTTCTAAACGTTTTATCTTCTTCCTGAAGCCTCTAGATTCCTGAAGCTATAGTCAAAGAAAAACACAAATCAAACAAAAAAAAACCCAAACAGCCTCAGGCTAGTATCACAAAAAATTGAGTTGAACTCATTAAGCGTATTGTTTTTCCAGAGTGGGATTTCTTTTCTCTTTTCTTTTTTACTTTTTTAAATGAGTATTAAAAAATAAGTTCACTTTGCTATTTTTTCCTGTTGGAAGACTAAAATGCTTGCTACTAAGAAGAATCCAGGAGTACTGTTCAGGTGCAGATCCAGAGTAGTTGATATATATAATTTTTTTGTGCCACTCTACAACTGAAGACCATCACCTGGCTCTCAGTGTGACTGGGGATCCATGACTCCCAGTGGTTCCAAAAGCTAATGATTCATGTATTCTCACTGTCTCATGACCAGACACAGCTGGTATCTAACACAGGAACCCTCCTCTCCCATCCTCTTTCCCTGTAAGACAATGACTCACGAAACCACAAAGAAGCAGCACAAGGCAACAAAATTTTCAAGTACCACTGACGTGATGTTTCCTATCCATGATTATGATTTTCTCCACCGCTGGAATAAAATTTTGGTACTAAAATGTTTCCCTGTCTCTCAGCCACCTTCTACTGTCATAAGCTCATCTACCAAGCAAATTCAAGCAATCACCTCATCCTCAAGTTCCAGCACTTTCTCTCTGTATTCTTCAAGCTCCTGGCTGGTCAGTGAAATCACTTCTTGCAACTCTTTTTCCAGCATCAACTTACTACTGCTCACAGCTCGCAGTTCTGTCTTCAGAGCTTGAATCTTCTCCTAAAGACAAAGGGGCCACACGTGATTAGTGCATCACCCATTTCCAGGAGTCACTTCTGCTTTGCTTAAAAACCCTGCTTCTCTAGCAAATATGAAACGAGGTGCTAATGTTTAAAAGTCTTGCTCAGAACTTTCCACCTTTGCATCCAGCTACTGCTGTTGGCGTATTTGATATCTTGCTCCATTGGTTCAAGAAATTGGAGCTTCCCTCAGTAAATTAATTTCCTTATTACAGGCCTAATATATATGAATAAGCTATGGCTACCTTGAAAAACTTTTAGCTGTCAATGAGAAAAAACCAGTAAGAGCTACAGTCTTGGAAAAATCTTCAGATACTAACCCTTAAAAAAAAAGATTGAAAAATACCAAAAAACCCAGCCAACAGTAAATATTTAATCAGTAAATCTAGCTTGCCAAAACACCTCTCTCAAATATAGTTAAAGAAGATCTCAGTGCTCAGAGTCCTGAGACCATGTTCTTATCTAGCTTTATTTTCCAAATATTTTCATCACTTCAGGGTGAAATGCTGTTTCAAGACTTATATCTCTGTCCTTGTACAATGTCAAAGGACATGTGCATACCTGAGCAATCTGGTCGTTCCCACCATCAGTAATTTGTGCTTTTAGTTTGCTCAGCTCTGCCTCAGCAGATTCCTTTGCAGTAAGAGATTCCTGCAGCCTCCGACTGAGAATGCTGACTGCATTCTCATAGGCTTTGTGTTTTGCTTTCATCTCTTTCTGAGCACTTGTCAGGTCAGACCCCAGACGCTTCATTTTCTGTTTCTGCTCTGTAATGGCCCTGGTGTGAAAGGAAAAGAAAACACCAGGTAAAAACAAAAGCTGCTTGACAAACAGTACTACAAGATCAATTTTTCATATGATCCAACAAAACCCAGCATCTGAAAGTCAATTATGAAAACCAAATGCTGTAGTTCCTTTGTCTGTGCTAGAAGAACACTTACTTTTTCGCTTCTTCTTGCATTTGTTCTACTTGTTGTTTTAATGCCTGATTTGCCTCAGCAAGACATTCCATTTGTTCCTTATCGAACTGCAAAGACTTAACAGGAAGGAAAAGAAGACCCATGAGCATAAGAACAAAAGCATATTTGCTGTGCATGTTTGATTAGAAAAGAAAAATCATGAAATTTCAAAATTACTTCCATCTCTATATATAAATTACTCTCCAGTTCTCCATAATCTCTTTCCTTTTTATTTCATTTTTAACTCTTCCCTCTGAGGCCACCACTGTTAACACATATGAACAGTGTTTGGATTTTGTTCTCAGATGGAGTTCATTTTAGGACCAAGGCCACTGCTTTCACATCAGTCTTCTACCACTTCTGTAGTGCCTTACTTTCACAAGATGTTAGTAAGCAGTCATGCATTACCAGAATTTTGGTAGGTATGCTGAAATGTCTAGACTATTTTAAATACATAACCAAGAACATTAACTTGCAGGTGGTCATTCTGTTTATTTCCAAAGTGAATAGAAACAGCAGTGTATCCTGGATGTAACACTCTCCACAGCCTTACACCTTCCATACCTGCAGGCGTGTTTCCATATCATCTCGTTCTTTCTGCACTGACTGGAGGTGATTTTCGATTTCCACCATCTGCTGGTGAACCTGAGACAATTCCTTCTGTAGTTTTGAATGCTCAGATTCCAGTGACTGTTTTTCAACCTGGATTTTCAGCAGCTCTCGTTTTATCTCCTTCAGTTCCGAGTCCAGCCGCTTCTTTGTAGCTTTCAGCTCACTGATGAGCTGGTCCTTGGAACTCGCATCTCTTCGATAAGCTTCCACCATCACCTTGCACACAAGGGTTTCAAGAGGGTAATGTCACTGTTTCAGCTGTTTGCAAAGCTGTTTCAGCTTTGCAGATATTTGATTAATTTACTAGAAAGCATTTACTGATATTCTTTTAGTTTGAGGGGGTGGGGTGTCATACAAACCAGCATCAGCTTCTGTAAGATATTTACTCTGCTTCTCTGCTTTTATGCAAGCTCAGATACCAAGTAACAGTTCATATTAGCAGTTGATTAAATGAAACACCTCAGTGTTCTCTGTAGTAAGGGATACTCTTCACATTCTTTATGGAAACTGCATTAATTATGTGCCATTTTTAAAAACCAAACTAATTGTAATAAATTAACCATCCCATGCACAGAATTAGTAACTTTTGCCATGAGAAGAGAGCTTAACTGTGACTAACAGTTTAAACAGCCTTCCAAAACTTAAACATAACAAGCTAAAACAAACTTTGACATTAGGTTAATAAGCAGCAAATTAATTGTGCCACTTTATAAATAAGGCAGATACATGTACAACACTAATGACACATCCATTTCAAATTACTGTTTCAAAACTGTAAATTCAGAATAAAATTTGCAATAAAGCACTTGTTTACCATCTAATTACTGAAGCAACTATGCAAGGAAATGACAACACTTAAGGATTTACAAGTCTTTTGCAAAAGCAAACCTAATGAACAAACCAAAGAGATTTGCTATGGTGGATCACTTGGCAAACTCCCTCAAGCCCTACCAAAGCATGAATTGGTTGGTGGACCACCTTTTACATTAGCTGCAGATAGAAATTCAACTCTAAGTTATACAGTTTCTGTATTTTAATATCACAAAGTTCTGTGATACAAAAAATAGATTTAAATATCCTCATAACCTCCTCAGAAGTACATGCCTTGACTGTAAAAAGAAGTGTATTCCTTGGGTTTATGTCTCTGAAATTTCTTTGCTTTTGCTTACCTTCTGCTGCAGGAACTGTTCCTTTACTTTTTGAAGCTGTTTTTTGAGGCTGGCATTTTCTTGTTGCATATTTTCCACCTGCCAGAGGGGAGAAAAAGCAAACATTGCTTTTTGAGCCAAATGTCATCTTATACCTGATTTCTTCAGTGAGCATATCTGTCTGATTTGTAACAATTGCCTAATCTAACAAGGATGCTGTTTCTGACTAAGCATCTCAATGGTTAGATAACACAACATTTTATACAGAAATACATTTATCAGGTCACCACACTGAGAGTCAAATTACTGCATAGGAAAGATGTTTGGTCCACAGTGCCATGAAAAAGAGCACATTGAAAAATTACTTTCCAAACTGTGACCTGTACTCCAAATTATTGTGTTTTAAAACTGGTAAGATTTTAGAAAGATCATTA
Organism: Cyanoderma ruficeps; assembly: GCA_008694505.1. NCBI lineage: Eukaryota > Metazoa > Chordata > Aves > Passeriformes > Timaliidae > Cyanoderma > Cyanoderma ruficeps. The sequence continues at coordinate 6,792,807 of VZDJ01000174.1, read as the reverse complement.
CCTGGCTTGACTTGACTGCCATTTCTTGCTTCAGCTGCTCCAAGATTTGTGATGTTACTTCTGTATCTTCTCCAAGGCGTGTTGCTCCTTCATCAAGTTGCTCTTTACTTGCTTTTGCTGCCTGCAGAGCAACTTCCAACACAATCTTCTCCTTCTGCAAATACTGGATCATGTCATCTTTAGAAGCAGCATCACCCTGGAACTCTTCTAGCCTGGCCTTCAGTTCATCATACTGTGTTTGCAGGTCATCCAGGGACTGCTCTTTGGTGTGCAGTGTCTCTTGGGTTACTGTCAATTGCTTCATCAGGTCGAGGTGTTCTTGCTGCAAGGATTCAAGCTGCAGATCTCGCTGATGCAAAGTTAACTTGACCTGACAGGAAATATTTTAAGATTAAATTAATACAAAACAAAGGTTATGTTTGCAAAAGCACTCTCATCAAAATCAAGTATTATAAATATTTTAGCCTGTTGGAGAAAATAGAAGAAGGTGAAAATATTTTTTAACTTTCCTTGGCCACTTTTATTTGCTCTATTAATTGTATCGACTGCCTTGAGCAGCATCTGTTACCTTACAGGCTAAGCAATGACCAGAATGACAAACCTAAAATATTCATAATGTTCATTGTATTCAAAAGTTTTACTTGAAAAATATGTCCACAGTAAATTCAGGTAAATTCAACATTATTAATAACACCATATCATTACATGGAATATAGTACTGAGCTACCACATACTTCATGTCACTGCAGCCCTTGACATGCTGCCTGCATAAAGTTACAAGGTTAAAGAAGGGTTTTCTAAGTGTAAATGTATGTAATGATATCCTGACTGCCTAACAACTCTGAACATGGTTCTATGCTTCTTGTCTATACTTAAAATAATCATACTGAATTCACTAAAAAACCCCAGCATCTGGCAAGACAGTATTTATGAAAATTTTAAGAAGTTTTATTACTGACATGGTTGGAAAAAAAGGCCTTTTCATCTGGAACAGAATGACTTTAATATGCACTTCATTTTTGCAGCAATCTTTCAGGTTTTAAAAGGAAGTTTAGAGCTCAGGATCTATTTGTTACTGCTTTTGCTGCCAAACAAGTATTCCCCTTGGAATTCCTGGGAAGTTGATGAACAACTGTCTACCTGTTCCAATTCTTGCTCCAATGTTGCTGCAGAATCAGCCATTTTCTGAAGGTGTTCTTTCTCATCCTCAAACTCCTCCAGTTTTCTCTGCAAGTCTTCTTCCACCATGGTTTTAGCCTCCTGGATCTGCATGAAGGCAGCTTCTTGATCTAACATGTCAGCCTGCATAAAAAAAGCATGGAATCAACTTTGGCAGTTTCAATGGAGGGGAAGGAGTGGGGAAAACAAAAATAGGAAAAGAGAAAAGTAAATTATAGAGGAAAAACACAAAATAATTCTGATGTCTGCCTTACACACCTGTATGCCTTTACTGAGGTCACTCACTCCTATAATTAAAACACCTTAGAGAAACAGTAAATGTCTTGCATACTTGTGACAATCTGAATTAAGTAACACCTTGTCCTTTCTCAGTTGATGAGCAAGACATGAAGAATCTTGATTAAAATTAAGCTGTTTGGGAAAATTCTAAACCAGAAGGGATTCCTTGGATGCTGTAGCTACTCAGGAAACAGTCCTGTCATTTACACAAGCTATCAGCAGCACTGCAGATGGGATGCTTCCACTAACCTGCTGCTTTACTCTTCTTTGAGACCCAGAAGCAGGAATGTCACTGAAAATCAGGGGAATTTAAGGTTCTAAGAGCTTTGGAAGTGACCCTACTGCACTTCAGATTTTACCCAACTTTTCTTACTGGAAGGAAGGACAAACCTGATTACTGAGCAATTTCACACACTTTAAAAAGCAAATTATTGGTTTAGATTAACTTCCAATTAAGTTTCCTCATTACCAAGTTCATGGATGAGCAAAGGACATTTACATTTGCCTTCTAAGTCCAATTAAAAACAAATACCAGAACTGAAAATGCAAGTATCACCTTCAAATGGGAAATATATGGCCTTGTTCTCTATTACTGTTCATCATACAACACAAATTTATTTGCTCTAAAATATTTACTGCTTTTATAATGCAGGATTTGAACCAACTCATAAGAATTCTATGTTACTTTGTCAGAATACCCTTGATTTTGCAAAACATAAATACACAAAAACCATCTACAACCATACCTCAATATTTTGTAGCTGTGCTGCAATACGTTCCTTTTCTTTAATGGACCTGTGCTGGGTTTCAGTCAGCTGCTGAGACAGGGCCACATTCTCTAGTTTGAGATGTTCCAACATCCCTGCTTGAGTCATCTGCCCAGCCTAAAGGAAGGAAAAAAAATCAGATTAATACTAACAGAATTTAGGAGTTAAAAAAAAAAAAAAGTTGAAACTGTGTGTCCCTTATTTTAGCTACACCTTCATGGCACCGGTGCAGTCAGGCCATTGTAGAAGGCCACCAGGTTGTCCTTTGGATAAAACTGACAAAAAAGAAGAGATTCTCAGTTCTCCCATATGCAATAAATGACTATACCTGTATATTGGCCATCTCACTCTGCAGCCTGACACGGGCCTCCTGTGCCAGGACCAGCTGCTGCTGGTACCACTGCCTCACATTTTGGAGAGATGTGATTTCTGTTTCAGATGCCTTCAGCTTGTTGGTCAGTGTGGTCCGTTCCAGCTGCACCTTCTGAAGCTGGGTCTGCAAGGAAGCCAACTGCTGTCGCAGGTCATGAACTAGAGAAACAAAAATAAAGAACTTGGACTAACACACCCCACTGTGCTATTTTTATGCACACTTTTTCAAGGATTATTGTTATATTCGTAGTTTTTTCTATTTTCCTTTATTGTTGAACAAAAGCACATATACCTAATTATATAAAGATTGGCTTTTCCTGCCAAAGTGCTAGAATCTGAAGTACCGGGTCATAAGCAGAATAAAATTAAACTAAATGAATCACTTCTGTAAGCATTCACAGTTCCTTAGAGGCAGAAAATATGAACTAACTAAACATCAGGAAGTAGGTGTCCTGGCACGTAGAGTCATCATTACAAATCAGCATTTGTACAATTTTCCAAAAAAACAACTAGGCCACTGTCTGGACTAAATATTTATGCCTCCCTCTCCAGGCTGGCAGCGGCAGCTTGCAAACTGTGACACTTCTGTGACACAAAATCAAAACCAAACATCCTAAAATTCAGACCATTTTATTAGTATGATATCAAATTAACACAAGCTTAAATTTCTTCTTCTTTCTGGACTTCAGAATAAAGTTGAAATAAAATGATTCATGGAACAACCAATTTTAAAGACTGACATTTACATCATCCCACCTGTACTGTCTCTGGTGAGAACATTTTTTTGCATATCTTCAACCTTCTGCAGGAGTCTCTGGTACTGCTCCTCTGCTAACTGCAGATCATTGTTTGAAGAAGCCAAACTGGCATTCTTTGCTTCCAAGGCATTTTGCAGGTCAGCCATTGCTCGTTCCAGATCCCAGCAAGACTGCTTTAATGTGGCCACTTCTGAGCTCAGGGATTCCTGCTTCTGCTGGCTGTTTTGGCTGTGCTCCATCTGTGCCTGAAGCTTCATGTTCAAAGCTGCAAGCTGGGCTTGTAGCTCAGTCTTCTCTTTGAGAGCCTGAATGTGACCAGAAAATCAAAATACAGGAGTCTAATGAGAAAATATATTAATGGCTGATTAAAGGAGGTGCCCAGCAAAATGGCTTTGATAAGGCAAAGACCACTTGCTTGCAAAAAATTCTTTTTAAAGCAACATCTCACCTATCAGGTATTTCAAATAGTCAAAGAAAATAGAGGAAAGGACATACAAGACATAGAGCATTGTATGTCAGTAACCACATCAGGATTTTTCATAAAACACATTTAAAACACATTTCTACACTTTAAGGATGAATGCTTTCTATTTGAAGTGCTATACCATCAATTAAAACAAAGAGAAAATACTTAAAAGACATTGCTAGCACTGCTCTGGATTTACTGTCTCACTTTTAATTTGACTTTAAAAACAAAACATACAAACCCTCCACTTTTTTTCTTAAAAATAATCTTTGAAGGATTTACTAATTTTCTCCTTATCCTCTTCAGCATCTGTATTGGGTTTACATGGCAAGATTTTGGTACTGGGGGTCTACAAGGGGTGGTCCCTGTGAGAAGCTGGCAGGAGCTTCCCCCATTTCCAATGAAACCAAGGCCAGCTGCCTCCAAGATGGACCCAGCACTGCTCAAAGCTGAGCCCAGCAGCAACAGTGGCCTCTGGGATGAGGGATTTAAGAAAGTGAAAAAAATAGCAGAAGAGCAACAGCAAAGATAAGACAAAAAACTGTGAGAGAAACAGCTCTGCAGACACCAAGGTCAGTGCAGAGGGAGGGGAAGGAGGTGCCCCACGCTCTGGAACTGACATTCCCCATCTCTCTGTCCTTACCTCAACCCATGAGCCTTTCATTGCTATTCTCTTCCCTGTCCAGCTGAGGAGGAGAGGGACAGAGCAGCTTTGGTGGACACCTGGCACCCAGGCAGGGTCAGCCCACCACAGCATCCTTGTAGAGTACCTTATTCAACCATGTTTTTACAAAACACAATTCCATAAGGAGCAAGAGGCTCTTGAAAAATTAATTAAAATATTATTTTGATTTGCTGAATACAGAATCCCAAATTCATTTTCTACCTGATTAGCTTCTAGTGAGAGTGCTTCTAGTTGCCCTTCGAGTCTCATCTTCTCTTTCATAACCTGCAGCATCTCGTCGTGAGTTCCTGCGATAGAGCTTTCCATAGAAACACTGGAGACAGAGACAGCACAAGCAGTTACAGGGTTAGAATACAACACTCATCTAGTTGAAGAGAAGTGACTCTGAAATTAAGAGGTACTCAGACTCTGTGTGGCTTAGACTGTACGACATTTTTTCTGGCCTTCTGATAGATCCAGAACACAGTGCAACAACCTCTGTTAAAAAGAGAAAGAAATTATATTCATGCTAAGGTTTTATACTTTAGTTTCCTGTACTTGTAGCAACTAGAATCCAGTGTGGCACCATATGTTTGCTATTTTACAGAAGTGCAATCACTGACTTCATCGTATTTTGTATTTACAGATCCCATTTTAAGCAGACAACTGGACATGATGGGATCACAAAATCTCCACAATTATTCTTGTAACTGTCTGCTTTAATGTGCCAGAGAAATACCAATAGCTGCTGTAAAAGAAGGACGAACAGGTATTTGGCATAAAGGATTCCTTATGCTGATTCCTTGCTGTACAGCCAAGGCATCTGGAGAAAAAGATCTTCTCTCATTACCATAAGAAATAAATCTAAGCCAGAATAATCATCAACAACTGATTGTACAACTCATCGTCTCTGGGCATGACACTTTATTCCAGCAAAGCAGGGGGGAAGTAATTTCAAAAGTAGGATATATAAAACATGCATCTGCAGACAACTGATAAAAAGCACACATTGTTAAGGGCTTCACCAGTCATGCACTTGCTTTCTGAATCAGTTTAATACCTGTCAAATACACATAAGCTTGGGAGACTAAATCTCATTCTCAAAGGGCTGAAGAGGATAAGATATCTAGGACAAGACTCTTGGCATTTCTTAACTCTGTGAGGTCTGAAAGGTACATGCACAGATTAGGAAAAGGACAATACTAAATATCATTGAGGCAGTCAAGTCTACACTTTCAGATTTTATAGACCACGACTCATGAGTGATTCAGTGAATGAAGTCCTTCTATACAGACAGAAACAACTGTCTGCAGTACATTTAACACAGCCAGGGGCATAAATATCTTTCTCTAAAGATATACTGAGTAAATAGGTACTCACATGAAGCGACCTCTAAGATTCTTTTAGAATTCGTAAGCTACTAACAGAATCAACCACAGCGTAAGTTAAAACTGGATCTAAAGTCAGTAGGAGGGAAAAGTAATAGGCTGCCTATTCCAAGCAAATATCATTAACTAACAATAGATCATTCTTACCTGCTAGAAATACTGTCTCTCCTGCTCCGTACCTCTCCATTAACATCTTGCTCTTGGGCCTGATGCTCCACTGCTGCAGCCTGCAGCACCTCACTGATGGAAGGAAATTGCCCCATTGCTTCAGGATGTATCTTCTGGCCATTTATTGTATATGAAGTATCCTGTTTGCCTTCTGCATTCTGTAAACTGCTATACAGCCCCTTCCCTGACACACTGCTGTAGGTAGAGCTGTCGCTCTCGTTTCCATCCAGCCTCATTCCCACTTCACTCCCATCAATCTCAGAAATGCTGTCTCCTGCCAAGGAGGAATTCTCTACTCGATCATCCACGTCAGAGGGCAGACTGATCTCAGAAACAACTGATGTTGGACCACTCCTGCTCTGAGTCAGAGCCCCCCCAGGTAAGTCAGTAGCCACAGAATTCCCAGCAGCATTTCGAGCATCTGAATCTTCAGTTCTGTAGTCAGCCAAGGACCGGATCTTGCTGGCCTTGGATTTTGAACTTCTTCTTTCTTTTGAGGATGCTGGAAGTCCCAGGCTACCCAGCTTTGGCCCCCTGGGGACGCTGGTCCGCAAAAAGGAGTATTCTTTTGTCATTGCTACAGTGCTGGCTCTTGGCAGGATTTCTGGATTTAACATCAGCTCAGGATCCAGGGTGCTGGAGGGACGGGTTTTGGATGTAGACTGACTTGACTGAAAGAAGCAAAGAGTCAACAATAAATTACAGAATGTTAACTTTAAAATAGCATCAACAATTTATTTTGCTGTAACTTAAGATATAAAGCTCTACTCTTTTACACTGACATTAAACATATGTCCTTTCATAAACAAGGTAAATTGTATCAGCAATCAACCCTATCAAGCTTCAGTATATAGATGTTGAAAATGTTCATGTGAGACTCCAAAAGGTAACTGAAAAATATAAGCAAAATTGAACATTTAGGTTACTTTAAGTTTGGTGTCTGTTTTATCCTCCCCTACTTTAAGTAGCACAGAATGGTACATTAGTGATGAGGTAAGAGAACCAAATTTTACCTGTCCAGAAGAAAAAAAAAGTGCTTTCTATCATTTGAGGAAACTACTGAATGCTTTAATTGAGGGCACGGAAATGGTAAAGTTTTCAAGCTTCTCAACAAAACACAATCTAGAAGATGTGATGTGGGGTACTCACTCTTTCCTGGTGTCTCTTCACTCGGTATTGTTTGAGCTGTTCTTCCAGGCGCCTTCTTGCCTGAAGTCTGATTTGTTCTTCATTTTCCAGTGGCAGTGAAGATTCTGCCGAGCCTGCAAGGGAAAGGTACTTCACAATCAAACAGGAAACTCCAACACAGACTAAAGGGATGCAAAGTTAAAAGCCCCTTCTACCATCAGCAACATGCTTCATGCTTAAGCAAGGAACAAAAGGAAAGCCCACTGACATGCACCTCAAATGACCCTCTTCAAATATAGCCTTGTGTAAGCACTGATAAAGCCTGTGGACTTCCACTGCTCAGTTTGCAAATGCTACAGTTCCTCCACAGATATATGACAAGAGATTATACAGCAAGAAAAAAAATATTGCTGTCATTTAATCTCACCTGTCCTGCATTTCTGACAGTACTAAAATTATAAAACTAAGCAAGACCTACACAGTCCATTCATTCCCTACAAGTAGTGGAAAATTGTTCCCTAGATACATTTTCTTACCTTTTATTAAGCCACATTAAGCCTTTCCTGTAGTAAGGCTTTTAGACACCTTAAAATAAAGCCTTTCTCTTCTCCCCCCTCCATCGCTCTTCTCTCTTTTTTTCTTAGCTTAAAATCACCTGGTTCTGCTGTTCTTTTTTTTTTTTAATGTCACCTGTTACTCCTAATAATCAAGAAGATTAGAATAGCTTCAGCCCCAGAAAGCGTGAATTCCCCTCCAGCGAAGAGCCAGTTTTAAATGGTAAGGCACATGCCTTAGCTGCAGCAGAGGGTGGTTTACTGAAAGAAAATGAATTGTAGTTCTAAGTAAAAGTTTACTGCAAAAATGAAGTTTAGTTCAAGCTTAAATGATGTTACACGAGTCCAGAGCCAGGCTCAGAGTAAAAAGCTTTATGCAGCAAGAGAAAGCAGGGGCACCACCATAAACAGATGCTTACACAATTCAGTTTCTTGCATGGGAAGACTTAGTTTGAGAGACTGCAAAGCTTCTTTTCTAAGAGCTATGCCCTCAGCACTAGTTCCCTGAGACTTCCTTAGGCTGTCATGGAAACCAGTCACACCTGGGGATGACTCTTCACCCTGCTCACTGCCGGGAGGATCAAAAGATACAGGAGAGTCAGGGCAGAGCGACTCTGGCCCATTCTGGCAGGCATCCACTTTGCTGTTTGTCTCCAGACTTCCCTCCTCATTTGGCACTTCGTTGGTGTCATTACTGGTAGCTGGAAAAGAAAGTTTTACTGAACTCCAGTTCAAGCCACCCCATTCATCTTCATAGCTCCACCCAAATACAGTGCCAGCACTACTGCCTTTACATTGTATGAATATGGAAACTGCTACTGACAGCAACTGGCAGGAGAAATTTCATAGAGGATTTTTGACTCTTTACTTTAAAAGACCAGAACAACTACTTTTCATTTGCTTTACTATGCTGCCCTCAAAAGTCATCATATAAAATACCTTCAAAACTTCACAGAGGTTTTTAAATGTTGTTAGGTTTAGGAGGATGAAACACTGAGTGTAAGGAACTCTGAGGAGCAATCTACTAGAAGAAAGCCTCAGCAGCTGCAGGCCTGTGCTGAATGATTCAGCTCTTTGATGAGCAGCAGGACACTGGGGAGAATCCACCATCCCGATTTCCAGCTTGACCCAAGCAGTTTCTCAATTTTAAACTGAGTTTATGTTTTTTCAAATAGGATATCTTCATCAAAATACAGTAGCAAAGCTCATATGTATCAAAATAATAAACCTGCCAATTAAAAATGCAATTCAAGAACCACTTTAACACCAATTTTATTCCCACTTACTAGTATTTTTTCTTTTCCAGCCGGAAAAAATGCATATTTAAAACCAGATAAACATTTCACAGGTTTATCCTCTGGATTTCTCACAGCTTTCTATTTCACTTGGCTGGGGCCTTCTGGTACCACAGGTTTTTATGAACCTGGTGTTGCAAAAAACCTGTGTATCTAACTTTAAATTAATTACTATAGATCTCAAATGAGCAGAGCACTGAAACAGCCACTGCCCTTCTGTTCATTCCCCCACCACTGAAGTAACTGGAACTCACTGGAATAATATGCAAGATTTAATTTTTTTTCCTAAAGATGGTGGAAAACATTTAACATTTATGATCACAAAGTATTAGCAAGTGCAAAAATCAAGTTCCCACCTCTGCAGTGCATCTTACCTCAAGCCAGCTCAGTGTGAACCAGCATAGAGGAAACTGAATGAGGAAACTGAATTTGGGTAGAAGTATAAAGGTTTCAGACTTAGGTTGCCAAAACCCATTAGCTCTAAGATTTGAATCAAAATAATTTCGAGTATCTTATCTGTCATGCAGACAATATTTCAGGCCATTTAGCCTTAATCACTTCTCTGATTTAGATCCCCATGTCGTCACAAAAACAGTTGCAGGCACGATGGAAGGGGTGGGTTCAACAAGGATGTAAAGAAGGACAGAGGGGAAAACTGCTTTTTAATGACTAACATTTTAAAACTAGAATATTGGCAAAACCGAATTTAAAATAGGTGTCAATGCTAAGAATAGCCACAAGAAGCCAAAAAAAAAAAAAAAGAAGATAGCCTATACATTCAGAAATATTGTTTGTGCCCACCTCAGAAACTGCATCAGGTTTATACTTTATTCACATTTTTTCTTCACAACAGTGAGTGGTATACATATACCAAAGGGAGGCTGGAGGAAAATTCTGGAGGAAAGGTTTTCTGGCAACTTCCTGAGGCCAGGAGACACTCAGAATCTAAACACTCCTTGAACTAAAGTAATTTAAAGGCAGTAGTGTTAATACAGCTGCAGTCTTTTTAGAACAATGGGCAAGGAGTTGCAATTAGAATAAAAATAATAGAAAGACACTATCTATTTGTAAGGCACAATTCGATTGTCCAACACAGGAGACGATAGGAACGTGTGATCTCCAGCTCCATAAAAGATGAATGAATCATCACCTAACTACACTCTGCCACTCTGAGGGCAGCCTAAGGAAAGCAAATAAAGTGTCAGGGCCTCCTCTCTGCTGCCTGTGACAAACCTGTGGTACCAGAAGGCCCCAACCTCATCACGTCACCTCCTTTTACACAAGAAACCACTGTGTTTGTGTATCTAGGCAGCCACAATGTACACACATCCCCACCCAGCCGGCCCCACATCCTCATACACCAACATATCCTCAGACTCCGGCCAGGGAAACATGGAGATTCCAATTCACAACAGGGAAAACACTTTCACAACAAAAGCAGTTAAATACTGCAATGGGCAGGGAGGCTGCTGAATCTCCCTCTACAGACACTTTCAGAATTCAATAGGACAAGGCCCTGAGCAACCTGATCCTGCTCTAGAACTAGGTGTGCTCAGTGCAGCAGGTTGGACTAGATAACCCACACAGCTCCCTTCCAGCTCAAGTTTGATTTTCTAATCTACTCAGATAGTGGACTCTAAACAGTTTCTTGTAAACAGTTGCATAATTATTTTATTACAGAGCTTGTCTACGTATCAAAGTTACTTTGAGATAAATTGGAGAGGACATGCCAGCATCTCACTTTCATAAAGGGAAGCAGAGCCAGACATTTTGGCTTTTGTCTAAGTGATCTAATTTCTTAGGAAGATTTCTTCTGCCAGAATAAAGTACACCAGTCACAAGCTTACTCTGGAACAGTCATTTCAGAACTGATCATTCTAGAGAGTTTCAGGCGTACACTCTTGGAAACATTATCTGAAGACAGACTAACACCCTGAACAATAAATACTCACCTGACAGCTGATAGTATTTAAGTTAATAGTTTGGTTTTGTTTTCAAAAGAACAAGTTCTACAGCTAAAAAAACAGTTTTACATACACACAGAGCTACAGACTTCACCAAACTTGCTTAAAACTCCTACAAAAGAAATTCCTGATTTCAAGGAAAAACTTCAGCTGAACAATAACATAGATGATTATATAAAAGCCTGGGTAAGACTGGGAAATTATTTGGTGCATATTAAATAACTTACTGTTAATTTCATCTGTAGTAACTAGCTGTGACTTGGCTTTACAATCCAAAAGTTCTTCAGAGCTGCTGGGAGCCCCATTATTGCTTCTGCTCTCCAAGTGAACATCCTGCTGGACAGATGAGGAGTCCATGGTAAAAATGATCCAGATCCCTGGAAAGTTCTTCTTCTCAACAATTTGCCACCAAGTGAACTACCAAGTCCTGTTTCTCTCCATCAGCAAGAAGAGCATCAAGATGCCACACAGGAGCACAGTTCTGAGCTGCAGAGCTGTTGGTGTGCAGCAGGCAGCTGCTAACTCCACATCATGGAAACAGCTCGCAGCCAAAGTCGTAATCACCAAGGAGCTGCATCCTCTAGAAACAAAATATAGTGAATTTACAAACATTTACTAGAGCTCTGAAAAGATGAGTTAAAAATAAAGTAGCGACCACAGACAGAATCAGGACATGCAGTAACAACAGAGACAATGAAATACAACCAAGTATAGATATAAAGGGATCTGTTTATGCTCACTATTTTAGTAGCACTCATATACTGCAGAACAAGAGAACAGAAAACATTTAGCAAGACAGCTGATTTAAAATCATTGTTCCTTTTAACGGAAAGATCTCTTTGGCCTCTGCTTTAAGAACAAAGCCAGCATCAGAGTAGTATTCTCCTCTGTAAATTACAGTATATATATGGAAACATAGCATATATTTCATTTAAAGGAATAAGTTTCAATATCTTTTGTTAAAATGAAGTATGGAATTAAGATTGAACTTTTTAAAAATTAAATTACATCATTGCTGTTCACTTGTCTGTTATTCTGCAGAATAACAAGTATGAATCACTGTACAGACTGAACCACTCATTACAGCACAAGCTGGCAGTCAGAACACGGCCAGGACTGCAGCTCAACATCGTCTTCTCCAATGACCGGCCAAGAAAAGGATTTCCAATCACAGTTTATGGAATTTGCAAATGATTCTTCAGGTATTCAGATCTAACCTCTGGGGCGGGGGGAGAGGGGGGGTGTGCTGGAGAATATCAATTCAGAAATATTTTGACTGCACTTTTACATGAACACAAACATTTTGAACGACATTCCTTCCATATCTCCAGAGAGCACTTGTGTAACTGCTACTGTGCCACACTGCCCTGGTCACTCTGCAACCCCACCATCACCTCCAAAATGCTACTGAAGCAGCAAACAGCTCAGGGCACACATGAAAACACGGTTATGTAGGTAACCCTTACAGAGATGAGCTGTGAAGGAGCCAGAAACCTGCAGCACCTTTCTAACCAGGAAACCTCCACCAAACAACGAAAAAAAAAAAAAAACCTTCACTGTGATTTGTTAGTGATTTTTAAAGATTTTCAGTATAATAAAGCTTTCAATAAAACTCCTAGAACTGCCACTGTACAGCAAATAGATGCTCCATGACAGGTTACCAAGAGGAATTACAGACAAAAGAGTAGCAAGATTTTGACTCCTTACACCTAGTCAAAATCCAGCCAATATGAGATGGTTTGTTGTTCTTGTCATAAAACACATTGAAACTATCAATGTGATAAAGAATGGCTTTCTCCTGTACCACCCATTCCCAATATTAAAAGGTATTTAGGCCTCAGAGTCCTTTCGAATCCCTGTGTTGCACACAAACAGACAGACACAGAGATGTAGGCACGCCACGGGGACACAGCAATAACCCTACAGGGAAACAGCTGTACGGAAATCACCGGTTTTGCTTAAAACACAACCAACCAGGACGACAACGGGTCCCGGTCACGGACCGGGGAGGTACCGGCAGACACGGCCGCGGGGTGCCCGGGCCGGGCACGTCCCTGGGCACCGGCAGAAGCAGGGGGAGGCCCGGGGCCGCAGCCCCCAGAGCCGGGCCGGGCGGTTCCCCACTCCCCGGCAGCCCCGAGCGCCCCGCGGCCTGAAGCGGCCCCTGGCCCCCCTCGAGCCGCCCCCGCCGCCCCCCATCCCGGCCAGCTCCCCGCAGACCTGGGGCCGCCCGCCCGGCGCCGGCTCCTGCCCGAGACGTGGCGCTGGCTGCGCCGGGAAGGGGCGGGCGGGGCGGTGCAGCGCGGATCTCCCTCCGCCGCCGGCCGGGCGCTGCCGCCGCCGCCGAGCGCGGGCCCGTGCGGGGCCCTGCGGTTCTGCCGCCTCCGCGCCGCCGCCTGCGGCCCCCGCCGGGCACAGCCAGGGCCCAGGCCTGGGCGGTCCGAGGCGGCGGCGGGGCCGCCGGGCCCGGGGAGAGGAGGCGGCTTTTCCAGACGGACCCTTCCGGCAGCGCACGGAGGGGAGGAGGGACCGAGGGGGGGGTGGCTCTCGGGCCGGGGCTGTACCGGGGCTCTCGGAGGGGCGGGGATCTGATCGGCTTCTCCGTCGGAACTCTGGAGCTGGCACTGACTTGCATAAATTAAAATTAAGTTCTGCATAAATTAAAATTTTAAATTTTTTGGTGAAATTTCTTTGTGAGGGTGGTGCGCCCCTCGCACTCTTGCGTGTCTGTATCATTCATGTTCCTGCATTAGCGTTGCCTTTCACAGGGTCTGAGTCAGGAGAGCCCAGTGACATGTCCTGTAATTGTCACGTTTTCAGCATTCCCGATGGCCCTTTCCTCATGAATTCATCCTTAGAGTTTTCAGAGTCTTTCTGGCGCCGGGCATCCCGCAAGTCCTCTAGGGTACTGGGAGCTGGTATATCGGAGCACATAATTTCATAATGAAAAGTACTGCTAACGTCATACTGCCACCCTAAATATAATTGCCAGATAAACAGTGTCTGCTTTGCCAGGTTGTCGAGTCTGTTATCAGCCTTTCCAAATTATCCTTATTATGAACACGAATCCTCTGAGCTGTTTCTCTAGGAAGACGGGAGGCTGTTCCACAAGTCAGGAGGGTTGATAAACCGAAACACCAGAAGATACTGTTTGAACTGCAAACCTGTTAACCGAGCTCCTGGATATTGCCAGCAACTGGGTGTTTTCGTGCACATATTATACAGCCCTCTAGGCATTATTTGGAAGAGACCATTACTTTACAGACTAAGTCAGTCTAAGAAGAGGACTGTTCTCAAGTGCAAACGCATGGATGTGAGAGAGGCTCCCAGCGTGATGATCAGAGGTATCCCTAGAAAGTGTATCTGGATTCAGGGGACAGCCTCCTGCTGTTCTGCTGCCTGTATGAATGGGCAATCAGCACCGATCAATGTGGCTCAACACCAGTGTCAACTGAAGTTTGACCTTCTTGGCTGCATGCGTGTTTGGCACTGAGCTCATAAACCATGTGTGGGATTTGAATGTGTGAAGGGGAGCTCAGTGAAAGAGAGCAAGGATCTGCTGAGATATGAGAGGAAACACTGAGAATTGTGTATGTGAATGAGTGTTTCAAATCTTTAGTAGTGACGTTCACTGGATGCTCTTCCACAGAAGATGTCAAAAACAATATGGTGAGAAAGACTTGAATGCTTGATCTTCATTTGATCTGGTTTTGATTTTCTTTTAAGAATGTAAAAGCTTGGACTTTTGCCTGTTTCAGAGAACTCAAACCCAGAAAACAATAACTAAGAGAGAACTCAATTGTTGAGTCACTAAAGTAGCTGTTCTCTTCAGTTGGAATATTTGTCTATGTTTGCTTCTTGATTTTGATCCCATCTCTCTAGAACAATGTAAAGCACGACAGAGGAATGTCATGGTAGTTGATTAAAAAGCCAGAAAACAATGTCAAACACTATCACAAATGAGGCCTTTAAGGGAAGAGATTCCTGTGAAATTGCAGGAGACAACTTGTGTAAGCTGCAGTCTCTGTCTCCAGCAGAAAGAGCTCATGGCTTATCCCAAAGCCTGTTCTTTTTGCAGAGCACTCTTTAATTCTTCAGGAAGAAAGATGAGAATGTACCACAACACATTCTTTAACCACAGCAGCTGCAGCATTCTCTGACCCTGCAACTAGACTGCATGCAGGAGCTGCTGTGCTGCCATCTCTCCAAGTGAGCTCTGTCAGACCTTAATAGAAATGGTCTTTTTCAGGAACCCACAGGCCCTTTTTCCTAAAAAGGGATAAGGAAACTTACCCATCATTCCTCTGAGAAATTTAAAAAAAACCCCAAGGATTAAAAAACCCGTCATATAATACAATTAAAGAACTGACCTAACAAAATTACCAGGGAGTAGTGGTCATTTGCAGAGTTCCTGTCCAGCTGGCTAATTTGTAACTCACTGCGTTGTGTGAGAATTGCGCCAGTGAAAGAAGAGTCAGGTAGGACAGAAAAGTTCCATACTCTGCAGGAGCAGAGGGTGGCACTCTCTGCACAGCACAAAACCCATGCGTGGTGCTTTCCACTTACAGCTTTTATAGCTACAAACACGTTTTTCTAAATATTTCCTTAGGGAAGTTCTTGCTCTCTAACCACTGACAACACAATGTTCCAATTCCCTGTGCTTACTGCATGTTTTTCTGCTTATATATTTCTATTATTTGGTGTCAGTCTGCAAAAACTTCATCAAAAAAAGAAACCTATGCTAACCACATAAAATAGCTCTATTACTGGGAGATTACAATCAGACTCAGGCATCCAGCTTGCTTCTCACACCCACTGAGGAAAAAAAATAGTTTTGTATTAAATACAGGCAATGGAAGTAGAATGCAGGTCTTCAGAAACATGCTTTATTAAACATTGCCCTAATATTTAATTTATATATTTTATTTACTCATGAATTTTATTTATAGATGTGAAACATTTTTATGGCATTATACCTAAGCGATTTTTAGCATGTCTGTTCTAGCATGGATATGTATTTAAAATGTTACTTTCCTGACTCATTTCTATAAACAGTGTAGACATGCAACTGTGGTGTGTCTGATATAACAAGATAGCTCAGAATGGATTTAATCAACCTTGACTATACCTGAGAGAAGGCTGGGAAAGCATGAAAAGCCACGTTGTGTAACCATAAGGTTTGCAGATGGGAGCTCTTGCATACAGAGAATAAACCAAGATTTAAGGCCTTGTTACTGAAAGTATCTTGCCAAAGCTCTCCTCCTCTTTAAATCTGGATTCAGTTTGATCACACCAGCTGTTTTGAAAAACAGAAACTGCTAAGAGCTGCATTTATTTCTGTGGGAGTTTCTACAATAGTCTCTCTGAGCACGGAGAGTTACTTTTGGTATCAGGATGCCTTACATATTCCAGGAAATTAATTCAAAAAGTTCTCTTTCCATGTATCTCTGTGTGTGTGGTAGAAAGGGAGTTGATGGAAATTACTGGGTTTTAGTGGTCTCAAGCTTAGTTTTCCCACAATAAATGATTTTTGCTGCCAGTCTGGAAGCAAAGTTTCTAGTTATTTTTTTCCTGGAAATTACTTTCCCAGCCTGGAGCTACTAGTTAAGAAAGTGCTGCCATTACACACAAGTTCTATCCACTAACTTCATAAATGTCACTATTCTACTGAAATTGGTACTTTCTTCAGCATTTCAAGAGCTCTCAAAATGGCATAGTACAATAGGAAATGCTGTCCTTGGAAGGACTTGCTAAAAGAGCATGAAAACCTTTAAGCTTTCAACAGGGAGTCCAACAGGACATTTACTTTATTAAAAATGTCTTAATGACTGTGGAAGAAGCTTGGCCTTAGTTCAGGGATGTGCACAGTTGTTGCCCCTGTATCTCCGCTTCCTGAAGTGTGGTGAAAATGGGCTACAACTCTGATCTGGGCTGTGTGGCAACTCTGTGAGATGTGGGTCTGTAGGGAGTCTGAGACAGGGAATAAAGATTAGGCGGGAAGCAAAGTGCTGTTTACCCTTCTGTCCTTTCTTGATCCTTCCAGTAAATCTATCTCCAGTCTCCCTCCAGCTGCCTGACTCATCTGTCTAACAGGCAGCTGTGACACCAGGGGAAGGCAGCTCACCTAGAAGAGGTTTGCAGGTACCATTTGCAAGCCTGGCTTCATGGTCGTTACCTTCAGTGGGCAGTCAGACACTTTTTGGACTTAGTCTTCTATGCTGCCTGGTGTGGGAAGTTGTTCCAGCCCAAACAGAGTCCTCCTGCCTGCTCACGGAAGGACATCATAAATATAAAATATCCTCATTAAAAAAAACGGTTTGAAAGGGTCAACAACCTGAGCAGAGAATACTTTATGAGCAGAGTACTGTATGTTTGAGCCTTAATTCTAGATGCTAAGTCATTGCGAAGCCACAGTGATGAAGTGTGGTGCGGACAGGTTCTGCTAGCAGAGGGATGTTCAGATAAGAGAACAAAGATGTACTGGCAGAGTCTGCAAGGCCAACAACAGGGCAAACACAAACATGAGAAATCAGCATATAGTTGTGTCTGTGCTGCACGCCCAAGGTCTACAGCTTGGAATGGCAGCATGGCTCACACAGCACCCTCTTTGCCTCCAAAGGATTACGGGTGCCTGCACCCCTGGAAAGGAATCCAAATAACAGGTGTAAGATCTTTAAAAAGAGAGCTGCTAGACTTAGACTTGCTCTTTCTCTTTCATTGAGTTATTTTTATATTATTATTCCAGCAATGTCCAAGCAAAGAAAAGAATCAGGTTTGAATACCCTTTTCTGCCAGCTAGTCCTTGACTTACATCCTCAACAACTGTGCATCAGCACAAGGAACCGGCAGATGGAATCTTTGCATTTACTTCTGTCACACTGAGCCTCATGGAAAAAAAGTAGATTTCTTGTTTGGGGGATTTTTCAAAGCTTAACATACATTTATGGTGACATCGCCCTGAGATTTAACTGTGAGTGTAGAGAAAAGCAGTGAGCCACAGTGCTATGCTACAGAGACCAGACTGCCCTTCAGGCAGAAGTGTTCTGCTCAGAAAAACCCTCCTGCCAAGGATGCCAAGTGTCCTGGGTTTTGTGTTTATTCAGAACAGATAAAATGTAGTTATAAATTCTCTGATATATGCTTTTTCATCTGACAGGTAACTCAAAGAAATATTACCCAGGAGGAGCAAAATGTAAATTCAAACAGAAGCAGTCACAGTAAATAACTGACAAGGTCAGAGCCCAGGAACACCCTTTACACAGAGTTTGCCCTGAAAAAAAGAAGGGTAAAATAAGAATTGGTCACACAATGAATTATTTGCATCTTCTGCTTTCAGTGCAAGAAGTATAAACACTCTAATTAAGCTATGGAGACATTCCTTATGTGTCCTTCCATGGAAGGGCTACTTCTAAATTAGCGTATGTAAATTTCCCAGGGAGGCAGCGTGGTCCCTGTGGGCAGTGAGTAGTCAGAGCCCTGTCCCTGAGCCTCCCTCAGCCTTAGGCTAGTCATCTTATTACTTTTTGTAGATGTCCAATAAAGGCTAACAGGTAGCTTCATCTCACAAGCACTCCAAAGAGTAGCTGGAGATCTGTTTCATTTCTTTGGGATGCAGGCATTATCTCCTACAGTCAGCACATCAAACCCATGGAGCAGTGAATGGGCGTGGACTTGACATGAGCTCAGTGCCAGGATGCATTCAACACAAGACTGCATTTATGGAAAAAAAGTTTTCTTTGACACCAGCCCTCCAACTTTGTATTTACTATATGCACCCACCTGGACACCAACTAAAGATATTATCCATTTTTTCCCATTGATTAGGTTGTCATCTGACACTCACTGCAGGATGTGGTGTGAGTCAGCCGAGTACAGGTGAGTGTAAACCAGAAAGCTGCATCAGAAACAAGGAGTGTCCCTTGCCCTCCCATCACCTTCAGAAAGGTTAAGTGGCTGCTGTACCCTGACTGCTGTACCCTGTGCAGCTCCCGTGCTTTGGGCTCCCCAGGATGCCCATGAATATTCCTTTCCTGTCCTTTGCTTCGTGCTCAGATGGAGCCGGGGTGCTTTTAGCTGCTTGGAAAGACCTGAGCCCGTTTCCTATTTCCCATTCTCTGACCGCTCACTCCCCTGACTGGGCTCCAGGGTCTGTCAGGGGACTGGAGCAGCGGCCGGGTGCGCTGCCCAGGGCAGCCACCCCTCTCAGTGCCAGCACTGCAGCCCCTCCATCTCCCACCGCCCCGATGGAGAAACTTTTCCAGCAGGAGCCCGCTCCCGCCGCTGCTCGCAGGGGCTCAGCTGCCTTCAGCCCGGCGGTTCCCAAGCCTGCCGAGGATACAGCACCCCGGGGAGGGAGGCTCGGAGCGGGCTACCCCCGCTCCCCTCCAGCCCCCTCCGCTCCCGCGGCGCCCGGCCCGCTCCCCGCCGAGCTCCGCGCCGCAGGTGACCCCCCGGGGGAGGGCAGGGGCCGGGAGCGGCCGGGGGAGGGGGCGAGGGGCGGGGAGGCCGGGCTCGGGGGGTCGCTGTCAGCGGCGCCGCTCGGGGCACGGCTCGGCGCGGCAGCTCCGCTGGCTGTGCGCGGCACGGCTCGGCTCGGCGCGGCTCGGCACGGCGCGCCATGCTCCGCAGCGGCCCCGGCGCGGGGCTCGTCCTGGCGGCGGCCGCGGCGCTCTGCCTCGGCGGGGCGGGAGCCAAGGTAACCCCCGGCGCCGGCGGCACCGGCCCCCGCCCGCACCGGGCAGCGCGGCAGCGGCGACCCCGACGGGGAGGGGGTGCCCCGGGAGCCCCGCCGGGAGGAGGGGAGGGACCGGGAGTCCTGGGGCGAGGGGTGCAGCAGAGCTGTCGGCAGCCCGAGTGAGGGGTGCGCTGGTGCTCCCGGGACGAGGGATGCGCCGCGGACACCGGGAGGAGAGATGCAGCGGGGCGGCTGCGGCCGGGGCGGCTGCGGGTCCCTTCGGCCCGGTGCCTCTCGGTGTTTGGGGTGTAGGGCTGGCCGGGGACTCGCCTCGGGGTGCGAAAGGCGCCGCGAGACGAGATGCTCCGGGGCTCCGGATCAACCCGTCCGCTTCGGTACAGCCGGACCCGAAATCCGGTGAAAGGATTCCCAGCAGAAATGAGAACACTTGCCCAATGGCATCCCTGCCACGGGCACAGCCTGGCTTGGGGAGCCCAAACCAAATACCTCGTGCTGCTTTAGAGTCCCCAGGCTCGCTCTCCCCGCTCTTGCGCACCTCGGCTGTAGCAGGGAGGGCAGGTGAACTCTGCAAGTGACAGGTACAGCTCCCAGGGCAGGGATCCGGGCACAGCTGGGAGCAAGTGGGCACGGGGAGCTGAGAGAGGCTGAGCACGGGCGGCACCCGAGCTGCGGTGGAAAGGCAGAGGAGGAAACACAGAGCACCCCACAACCAGGAGCAGCTGCAGAGCAGTCGCTCTGAGCTTTGGGAAGGATGAGCACTCCTGGTCCTGCTGAAGGGAGTGGGACTTTTCCTATGGACCCTGATGGAACCGAGATTTGACGCTTCTAGTAGAGATTCTCAATTCTATAAAACATGAGCCGCTAGAGTATAAGAAAATATTTTTCCATACATTTGTGTCTTGTTGCATATATATGCATATATAAAGAAAAAAAGGTGTAGGGTTGCTTTCTCTGGTGGCAAACAGCATTATAATTCTGCCTGATAAAGTAATTCCCTGCCACAGCACACGAACACACAGCAATGGCTGTGGTTGAAATGAAGATGTTTTATCTCACTTTGGTATCCTAGCGAAGATAGCTACAGTGAGAACTTAATTAAGCCACATTTCTGGCCCTGAAATACTAATTTTACCAAGATCTATTGAATCGTGTGGTTGTGGGGCTCTGTATTTTGTTTCTCTTTCAAGTCAGGATTGCATTGCAGAATGCAAGCTTACCCTCATCCAGTTGCATACCTTTCTTATTAAACTACATAACTTGCTTGCTTCCCTGAATTGTTGCATCCTTCCTGTGCTGTTTCTCTTCTACCTTTGCCTGTACAGTCACGAGGAGCAAGTACTGGCTGTGTGCTGTGCATTTGGGGGTGAAAGGCAATGGTGGGACTCTGAATGCAGCAGCAAAGTCTCTAATTTTTGCTAATTTCTCTCTAATGTTTCCTAGTCAACTTCTATTGTTCTCTAACTCTGAAATCAAGAGTGTTTGATTTCACATTGGGCAGTAACTAAAGTATTGACCAACAGCACTACAGAAAAGAAACTGCCTCCTTAATGAGGAAGCAGCAGTCTCCTGCCTGCTTTCCCTGACTTGACTTCTTGCTGTGTCAATTATTCTTTCGATCACATTGTTTATAGGCTCTTAAAATACTGGACAATTTCTTTTGCAGAATGAAAAGCATTTTCTATTGCTTATCTTCCTAAACATGACAGGGAACTCTGTCCAAACAGACGTGTGTGTACATCTCTTGCTCCCTGTTTTTATTATTTCTTGGAGTAAGTTGCACTTGCTCTTCACTCATCAAGGACTGCACTGTGCTGCGTGGGCGTCACTATTTTTATCTTTTTTGGCTACACTGATAGTGTTGCTATGCTAGTAAAGAAATATACATCCCACTCTAAGTTAGTGGTTCAAATGTAGTTCAGTTTATCAGTTTTAAAAAGGTATCCAACGATTTATGAAAAATTATTTGTCTTCTGGCATAGAGTTAACAACGTAAAAACATAACAGAAACTTCCTTGGCAGGGGCAAAGTCTGAGGTACAGGGAACTGAATTGTTCTTTTCATCGAGGAAGGTGGCCTCTGCCAATAAGAGCTGAGAAAATTTGTGATGCTTTGAGGTAGCGCGGATGTTTGCAGCATGTTTTGTGGCACAGCAGAGCTCTCTCTGGAATCCTTCACCGAGTACTACAGCAATTTAAAAATGGGAGTTATAGCAAATGAAAGAAAATTCGAAGATAAGGTGCATGATGTTTCCTCCTGCGTGTCTGTATCAAATGGAACAAGATGTGCAGATAAGCAGCTTGTTTATCCTGAAGGAAGAATGTAAGCCTGATGAAAGAGTAACACAGTCAAAATTATGTCTATTAAATATTATCTGTTTAATCAAATCCCTGTGGAGGAGTTCTCTATGCCAGTGCCATCCTTCATCTGGTATTCTTCTGTTCACTTGCTGACTTAAAGAAAAAAAGCCTTTCTTGTTCTGTTTAAGGGAAGAAATCTTCGCAATCCTAGAGGCTCTAGTGGAAGTCTTAGTCCTTTACCCAGCAAGAACTATGGCAAAATTCCTGCTGGTTAAAGAGGGAGCAGGATCCTTCCCAAGATCAGTGAAAGATTAAAAAAAATCAACTACTAAAATATGCACCTCAATTAGCAAAGAATGTGGCCTGATTAGTAAAGTGTATGAAATTTCAGCTATTAAATTCTACAGCCCTGATCAACAAAGCACGCTGCACAGTTGGCAATGTATCCAGAATCTCAACTCCTACCAGATCAACCAAGCATGCAGCTGAATCAGTAAATTATGCAACTGGAGCAGCAAAATATGCACTTCTGATTGGGGCGGGAGGATAGGGAAGGTCTCAAATGTTTTAAATTGGCACACAATGGGTCTGTCAGCATCTGCCTTGAGAAAAGTAGAGGCAAAATATGTAACTTTTACTAAGTCTTTCTGGACCATTTCTGGACTGGAAAAGTATGTCCCTCAAATAGCTCAGTGTTTGTTAGCAGCAGTCCCATTCTTTACCAGATGTACTGCACATCTGGTTCCAATCCCAGTAGCTGTCAGGTGTGGGGGTTATTTTAGTAACACTTCAATGGGATTTTTAGGTCCAGGTAGCTTTTGATTTATTCATCACTGTAAAGCACTGGGTATTTCTGTCTCAAGAGATGAAGCCAGTCAAGACAAATAAGGCACCTTCAAAGAACCTGGAAGTTTTGTTGGCAGTGAATTTAATATCTATTAATCTCTTCACTATTTGTGAAAGTACTTTGTGCTTGATGAGCAGAGAAATGATAGGTCTCTCCTGTTTTCTTTGTATCTTGATTAATTGCCATAACTGCATCCTATTGTGTTTACAATGTATCTTGGCAGATCAGATGTTTACTGTGCAGAGAGTTTGGATGTTTGGCCAATTTGGGGAGCAGCTATATTCATATATTCTGAAGCAATAGAGCTGTTTCTCCCCTAGTTTGTGTGTATGTGCTTTAAAAATCCAGTCACAGTAGCTGGTTCTGAACTTCAGAAGCTGTATTTTATTTAAATTAATGTTTTTTCTTTATACAGAAGACCTGCAGGTTGTACTGTTTTAATAAAGGTGCAGTTTCAGGGTTTCTATAAACCACTTTTTTTTTCTTTTTTTTTTTTTTNTTTTTTTTTTTTTTTAATGTCTGGAAGTAAACTGTGTTAAACTGCTGGGCTCAAAGAAGATGTGAGAATTGCTTTGTTTTATTGCACTGTTCACTTGAGTACCCAGGAGCCTGAAACATTATTTGAGTCTAAAAATTATCTGGACTTTTGTGTTGTTGCTTTGGTTCATTTTTTTCTGGTTTTGGTCTGGGTTTTATTTGTTGTTGTTGTGTTGGTGTTTTTAATCCACTAAATTTGATTCATAAAGCTGGCTTGCATTGAACTTCTTATTTACCAAATTTCTGCCTCATTTCCAAGTCAGTTCAATGAATGATCCTATTTAGTTCTTTTTCCTGTTTAAAATATTTCCTACTGAGTCCAGAGCAGTGCCCTTAAAACATAATTGATTTGGGTCATTGAACCCTTATTTTTCATGCATGTTAGTTTACATCCCACCACTGACTGGTATTTAAATTAGAAAATTGCAGGCGGATTTCTTCTAGAGGCTAAAGTTCACGTGGAGTCTCTGGCAAAATAAGATCCTGGAGTACATATCCCTGGAACTGGGCAATGATTTGTAACTCTTTTTTTAATTCTGTCTGGCCAGAGTGTTATAAATCTGGCGCTCCCTTGTTAGCTTCACGCTAAGCAGCAATAATGTCCGCAGTGTTTTAGTCCTCATAATTCTAATTACGGAAGCACTGAGGAAGCTGAAAGCTGAGAAGATGGACAAGGGTGGCCTCAGGTCCTGCACAGCACAGGGGATTCTCTCTTTGTAGAGCTGAACCATAATTCTCTCATTTGCCAAGACCAGCAATGGAAGCAGCAGCCAACGTAAGAGAAACAGGCCAGTGGCAGAAGATTTTTGGAATTATGTGGGTAATCTGTGTGCAGAAGGAGCTAAAGGACTGTAGTGCTGGTAGAGATACCAACCATCCTTGGGGTGAAAAAGCTGAAATAACATTTTTTCTTTACTATCTAAAAGGTTGGAGCAAACAATCCTGTTGCACTGGTTTGCAAAGACCCAGCAAACAAACTTTCCTGTGGTAACCAATAATTACTATTCTTTTCTCTGTTTCTTTGTGTGACAGAGGAGGAATGGTGGTAAAATATTCAGGTCTCTTTCTTCCTGCCCCCCTTTCTTCTTAAAAAAACCCCAAACTCATGGCATATTTTGTACCAGGGAGTGGCCACCCAGCAGTAGTGTAGCTAGAGCAGGTCTGCTAAAGCAGTTCTTCCCATTACACACTGTTCTTAGTATGCACTGATATCCCAAGTTTATAAATGATAAATATTCACCCTGGTGTTTAGATACTTGCTTGAGTATGGGAAGTACTAAATAGAAAAGTCATCCTCTTGTACAAATTCATGGCAGGAGAAGGGTGGAGTAGGGACAGGGCACTGTAGGGACTTGCATTAATAATATGTGTAATAATTTTCCAGCAGTAGGGAGATGCCTGACTGTCAGCCTTGGTTTTCAAACTCAGTGTAAGGACATTACCATTCCTCTTACAAGCTCTCAGCAGCAAATAGCCCCATGGTTCATTCTGAATATCCTCACTCACGTCATTGCCAATGGAAAGGAGATTCCAATTTTGAGAGGAGCAAAGGCTAATTTGCCTGTACTTCCTCTCTAGAGTTCTTGGAGCCCTACTGAAGCTCACCGAAGTCATCTGAGACTTCAGGAGGATTTAAATCAGGCCATAAGTACTGCTGGCTTGGATTAGTAATGATGTGCATTGAGGACAACATCTGTATTTGGGTTTGGGTGGAGCCCTTTCATGGTAGAAGAGTTGGTAATACTTTTAGAGTACCTTTCATCAGAGGCTTTCAGAGTTTCACAAATATCTAATTACAGAAACTATTAAACCATGTGAAATCCTTGGTCCTGGGGGAGTACAGGCAGTACCATTATCCTTCAATAGAAAGCAGGGGTGGGTGGTGTTCA
Source organism: Cyanoderma ruficeps (assembly GCA_008694505.1). Taxonomy (NCBI): domain Eukaryota; kingdom Metazoa; phylum Chordata; class Aves; order Passeriformes; family Timaliidae; genus Cyanoderma; species Cyanoderma ruficeps. Next base: position 6,767,560 of record VZDJ01000174.1, on the reverse strand, counting down.
AAGTGGCAAAACAAGAGCGAATTTTTCACATGCAAGCCATAACCTGCTACACTATCTCATTTTCATCCTGTGTTTTACTCCTCTCATTTCTTTATATTAGCAGCCAGGTTTCAACACCAAATGAGCTAAACAAAATGAGCTGCCACAAGGCTCCATTCAGAACTGCTGTCAGCTCTTGGGAAGGGATTTTGGAAGTTCATCGATCTCCTACTGATCTGTTTTCACAGTATCTGGATTTCTTTATTCTGTTAAGGTGTAGCAGGACTTGGCTAGGGTCAGGTGCCAAGGAGGCCAGTAATGACACCTTCCTGGGCACAGGAGCTCTGCGATGACATGCCTCTGAAAGTCCAGCCTGATCCAAATCCCAGAAAGTTGGTCACTCAGCCTTTCCAAGGACAGTGTGCCTGCTCTGTACTTACTTAATTTGGGATTCACTGTGGGAGATCTAATCCACTTATTCTACTTAAATCCAGCTCTCTCCCGGTCTTGGTTAGTAAATATTCCACTGTTTTGAGAGACTGAGTTTTTATTGAAGGGATTTTTGGACTGAAAACGTGGAGCCTTTACTGGTAGCACTGAGGCTCAAAGCTCGGGCTGCCCATGCCCTTGATTTCCTCCTGTGCTCCAGATCTGCATGGGTGGGCACTTCAGGTAAATCCGAGACCTCACTATTTGAATACAAGGGCCCCAAGGAGTTGCTCATCAAGACTAACTTTGAATGTGAGCTTAGCAGGCTGAACACTTTGATTTGCCTCTAAAATCAACAGTAACTTATTCCAGGTTTCCTGGTTGAAACTTGAATGGGGAAGAAGAAAGGATGTCTGCGAAGCAGATTTATTTAGGAAAACAAACTGCTCACTGGTTGGGACCCTGTAACAACAAACCCAGGCTTAGTTTTTCCTCTGTCTGCAGTATCTGTGATACTTTTTTCAGTTTTCTCCCAACCCTCCCTGCTGTGCTCTCATGGTCTCTCCTTATGTGTAAGCAATAACGTAAATTTACAAGCATCCTGCTCTCTGAAATCCTGGAAAAAAGAGAGTCTAGGAAATTTCCCTCTCCAGAGTGCACAAGAGGAGACTAATCCTGGGAGAACAAGGTGGAGAGAAGTGCTGCTGTTTGTATACCACCCAAAACTAAGGATGAGCACTCGGACCATAGCAGACCCCTGGATGCTCCAGCTGCAGCAATGGCTCATGTGGAAGCCCAGCTAAAAAGATTGAGTGAAAGGGAGAGGCTTCTTCTTTGCTTGCATTTTAAATTTCACTACCCATGTCTTCTGCTTAAGCCCTTCCACCTGCTAGTGACATTTATTGACACAACAACCTGGTTCCCAAAAGGTTGGGATAACAGCTCTGCAGCGAGGTAATGGTGACACAAGAAAGTTTGCAGGTTTTGCATTCACATGTGGAATGTTTCCTTCTCCATATGTTTGTACAAAAGGCTTCCAGCATGTGAAACATCTGAAGTGTCTGAATGAAACAATAGGGTCACGTAGCTGGAAGTCCAAGCACAAACAGCTCTTCTTTTGCCAGGTCAGTTTACACGTATATATGTGGGGGTTTTGCTTTTAAAAATCCAAGTTTATTTCTCAGGAAGAGGCCAGAAAATTTTCCATGGGATTGCCTTTCAATTCTCCTTTCTCCTGTTTCTTGTCTTTCAAAATGAAACAAAGCAGTTTTGGGCACCTAAGGTGCATATGGATTTCATTATTTAAATCTCCCCCATGTATTTGGGAGGTAATATATATGAAGTTAATTTGGGAACATTAGTTTTACAGATTCCTATGGATATACATAACTTGTTCAATGGACTTTTATACTGAACTCCACAAGTAAACTTTTACTGCAGGACTATAGCTTTTGTTTTGTTATATATTCCATCTGGTTCCCAAGCAGTAGAAAACAATCTGACCATGTTTTCTACTCTTTAATTTGAGCTGCTTTAGACTGCTCAATTTATTGAAAATTAAAACCAGATTGATCTTCTGGAAATTGCCCCATCAACCCTGTCAGTTCCCACCACCCCTATCGTTTACTGTTAATTTTTCTATGGTGTGTTGTGTACACTTTGTTAATGAGAACTTGCTCCAGTAGAGAATAGACCTATGTGACCTATTAAAGCCCTGAAGCAAATGGCCATGGCATCTTGAACTCTTCATTACACTGCCTTACTTTTATTTACCATGGTCCCATCATATTCAGGATTATTTGCCTGAGGAGACACTCTAAATGATGCCTTTGTTTCTCTTTCTAAGGCTTTACATTTTTTTGTATGTTTGAATGAGGGTATTTTCTGAAAAAGGAACCCAACAAACTAGAACACGGATAGCAGCTTTGTATAGATGAAGGATCTTATTTGATAGGGCATCTTGCATCTTTGTTGGAGAATCTCTATTTGTCTGCTGGGGGTCCAGTCACAAGAGTTGGCTTTGTTTTTTCCCCCCTGCAAGGGTTAGTCTGAAAGGTCCACAAGAAAGGGCTGGGAATTCCAGCACTCCCTGGTGGATGTTATGTTAGATGTGCTGTATGCTTCCTCGGGCATAAAAGCTGATGTTGTGATGCAAGGGGAAAGCCAGTGTTCAGACTGCTCTCACAGGGACATAGATAACATTTGTTGCATGAGCATAGCACAGTAAATTTATGAGATAGTTATGGGAGGTTTCTGCTTAAAATAGTTCTGCTTTATGGGTGTGATGGTTATAGTCCCCAAGGGAACACTCCCTAGTCAAGTGGGTCTTTCCAAGCACTGGATTTGCATATTTTAAATAGATTTTTCAAATCATTTGATAGAAAAACAATCTGGCTTTTGTCTCTTTCAGACTGAAATGAGAAGAAGGAAATTAATATTGTAATGTGCGGCTGCAGTCAAGATAGAGAAGAGTTCAGAATAAGACCTGGCACTTAGTTTCTAAGTAAAAGCACGTGGATGTAAACGAAATTAAAGAAAAAATGTCCTGTGCCTTGGCCTAGGTCTCTTCCAGAGCATTTCTATCGGTATTTCACACTCTACCAACATTTTATCCACTTCATAAGCGTGTCTGCACCTTGATATGCAACAACTATCGAGTAATCAGTGAATGCTGCGATTACTCCTGTAACGATAACTTCAATCTGAGAATCTGACAGGTAGCAAATGTACCCAGGAGCTGCCAAGCCCGGAGGAAAACTATTCATCATGAGAGTTTCTAGCTCTAAAAATATAGATCATAGCTGTAACTTGTAAGAGATCTTGTAGGTGAATCCAACTCCATCCTAATTAGAGAACTGAAAGGGGAGAACTAAAACTTCTGCCTATTTGTGATGTGGTGGAAGAGAACAAGAATTCTTTTCAGTGTTCTGAGATTTCACCTCTGAGCCCTTATGTGGCTGAGTTAGCAATGAGCCTCCTGCAGTCCCACCTTTGCTGAGAGGGGGACATATTCTTCCAGAGGGCTGTTAAGGCCATCTCTGACTATTGCTCTGAATTTCCCTCTGTAGGAAACAACTCTGGCTTCTGCCTGCAGAGGGAAATGAGTCAAATTAGCCAGCAAAGTCTTGCACCCAGAGCTGGGTGCTCTTCATCTTATGTAGGAATCTTGCATCAGGTACTCAAAAAGGTCTGTGGCTGCTGCAGAAAAATCTGCCCACTGCTCATAACGATGGTGTAGGTTGGCATCTCTGCCCTAATGAGGATGAACTGGATTTCCTTCTCACCAGAACCTCCCAAAAGCAGCGGAGCATTCGGCTGCCTTTGCTCCGTGTGCTCTGAAGGGAAGTATGAAATGTCAATGTATGCTCAGCCTGCATATATTGCTGATCATGCTATGGAAAGCTGGGCTGTTCCATGGGTGATTGTTCAGAAAACAGCCCCTGCTTGTGTCCCTGGGAACAAGCATTTTTTTGTTGTTTGGGAACAAGTATCTCTGGAGTTAAATGAGGAGGGCTGTTGTTCTCCACAGAGGCTGGAGTGCTTCGCTGTGCCTGGTGGTTGTCGGAGTGCCCATGTTTGTTTTTTTGTGATTTTCCTTCTCCCCACCTCCTGTTCTGAGTGAGGATCAAGGAGGAGGGCTGGTGACCTCATGGTGCAGTTATGCAATCTGCCAGAGCCAGGTATCAAAACACACTGCAGCTGTGGAGCTGGGACCTCGCTGTGGCTGGGGGCCTGGCCTCCTGGCTCTAATGAGATCACTGACCTTCTCCTGCCACTTTTTCTGCAGCTGCTTTGATTCCCAGGGATTTGTTGTGGCCATGCCTGCCTAACGGTTTGGAAAGCTGCTGCAGGGAATGCTGCATCCACAGGCAGGCTCTGGGAGCTGGCCCTGGAGACCTAGAGCAGGTGAGGGTGCCCTGAGCCCTGCCAGCCTCTTTCCATCCCAGCAGAGCTTATTTGCCCCCATCCAAGGGTATGCAAACATTCCCACCCTCCCTGATTATTCTTTTTTTCATAGCAAGTGAGAAGAAGGCTGCCTGTTCTCCAGTGAAATAAAGCAGTGCCTTCCCAGCAATCTTGTGATGCTTGGGCTGCAGCAGAGTCACATATGGGAAAAATAAGAGAGAATAGCATGTCTGCAGTCTTAGGCATATTTGGGCCTCCACATCCTCAAGTCTCATTCAGACTTTGCATTCTTTGCTCTAATTGCTGAACTGCATTCAGGCTTCCTTCCCCTACTCTTCTATCAGTATTTTTGTTTTCCTTGTGTCCTGCAGTAAGAGGCTTTCACAGCCTCTTTCCCTTCCTACTGCATATTGGTTCTCTTCAAACGTCCTGCAAATTATTAAAAACAATAAAAACCTTAGACATAAATGTGAAAACAGGGCCCTGTGAAGCTGTCTGATGTGTGCCAAGAAGGAATACAAGACAAGTCAGTTTCCTGAAAGCGGGATTTGCACAGTGGAAATGTCACATCCATAATCACTTTCATGTGGTGGAACTGCTGCTGCCCACCACTAAAATAACAGAGCCTCTGTTAAAAAATGTGGGTTTGGTTTTGTTTAAATTCAGCAGGTTGCACTCACTTCAAGAAGTATCAGGTCCTCGTTTGAAAACATGAGTGCAACTGCTCTGGTACCATAAATGTATTAAAAGCAAAAGGATGCTCAGCCCAGCTTGAGTCCCACCCTGAACTCCATTCAGAGCTTGTTTGGGTGAATTGGCTCAGGGAGCAAGGACAGCACAGATACCTGTGTGCAGAAGGTGGGTTTGTGTTGGGACAGGGAAATTGGGAGAGCAAGGGAGACCCCTCAGCGAGCAGGGTACTCTCATCATTATGGGAACTCTTTTGGAGATCAGGCTGAAAAAATAGTTACAAATAAAGACCAAAAAAAGATGGGAAGCTAATAACTAAGCAAAGTGTCAGCAAATTTTGTTGTGCTCTGTCAATTCCATGTCTGATCTTCTTCTGCTAACTCTGCTACTTTCAGTCATCCAGACTTAAGAGTTGCCCTAATATGGGACGAGAGTCTCCTTTTGCTGTTGCCTCATGCTTCAAACAGCAAAGGCAGTTTGGCAGAGAGGGAAGTGGCGATTCCAAGTCATTTCTAGGAATTCTTGTACTGCCAGGTGGAAAAAATAGGTTAGATGTGCTGCAGCTGTATCTAGTTCACTCTAATGGAAGAAAATCAACTCTGCATGCAAAGATAAGCTGAAAATGCAAAATTAAATAGAGCACTAATTTTCCAAAGTCTCTGATTAATTTTGTCCTCTGCTTGGAAAAAGTCATACCAGCTTTGGTGTCTAGATCAGTCAGCTAGTGGAGAAAATGTGGTCGCTTCTTAAACCAACAGACTGGAGTTTTCTATCTCATTCTTGGGATAGTCTTTCCTTGGATCCTGTATTTGATGAACATCCAAAAAGTTCCCTAGCTTGGAAGTACTGTGAGAGGAGAGCTTGGGGCTTTTGCTGGGAACCACAAGAATCGTATTTCTGGTAGCTTTGCAGTGAGTTCCAGCCATGTCAGCAAGTACAGACTTATCTTTATTTTGTTTTTCCCATGTAAGCTGGGATTGTGGAATGACAACTTTCCCTTTTCCCTTCTCATTTCCTTTTTAAAACCCCACGTTTAGCATTTTCTTTCTGCGCTGGCTGAATGTTTGGGCCACTTCATATTTCATCCCAGGTGTCTGGCTCTGTTCAAATGTCCTCGGGAGTCTGAGTGATCTTTAACTTGGAATGAACTTCCTATGTTTGGAGGGGAAAAGGGGGAAGTAGCTGGGATGCCATACCTCCCCCTCTCTGTTTGTAGCAGAGATGTTGGTGTAGCCAGAGTTTTAAAGAGGTCCCTTGGGCAGAATAAATGTGAAGGAGCTGGTGAAGGAGCCTTGAAGTGTTTCCAGCTCTTTGAAAGGAACACACGTGTGTGTGCATGTGTGCACATAAAATATTTTTAATTTTGGAGGGGTGAATGATCCCAAAAAAGCTTGTTGGATTTTCATCCCACTGATGCTATGTTGAGCTCAGATGGCTACATTTAATCATCCATGCTAAACAATCTCGGATTCTAAGAATGCATCCATCTCTGTGCAGAAACTATTTGCTTACCCCTGTGGCTTCTGTTGAATCAGCTGTAGGCTGACAAGGTAAGGCTACTGTGGAATGCCCATAGACTGTCCTGTTCTGGCACTAGGCAGCTGCAGTGGATTTTGATTTTTAAATTAAGCAAAAAAATCTACCTGTGGAGGAGTTCTTTCTTTTCTACTCTTAGAAGTGTTTACTTAGGGGGGGTATTTTACAGGAAGGGACAAAACATAAAATAACCCTCTGATTGAATCATGGGATCATAACCAAGTATTCTCACTTCAGAATGGTTTTTTAAAGGTCCTAAGGTCTGCATGAAAAGCTTCTATCCTCACCTCCACTAATTACTCCATTAGTTAGGTTTTTTTTCTTGTACAGTCTTCAAGCAAAGACCAAAAAGCCCTTTTACTTGGATAAGGAGTTGATAGGCATCTGTGCTTGAAAAGACTAATAAATGCAGCACCTCTTAAATGTTCAGCCACTTTGAAATATAGTGAATTATTCCTACGCTTGTTTCTAAAAAGATGTAGAAGTGACATTTTTAAATCTGCCTGAAACTCGAAATACATGTGAGGAATGCACAGAAGTCGAGATGTCCATAAAGCATTAATGAGGGCAAAGTGGGTTATGAACTTTGCACATAATTTCCTTGCAAGCCTGCAGCTGGGTATCTCTATTAGGTGTGTGGCTTGGGCCCTGAGGATGACATGGAAATGCAGTGGCTCAGCTGTGTGTCTCCAGTTTCCTCTGCTGAGCTTTCACTCTGACTCTGGGTATGCACCACAAGAACTTGTTATTTCTTGGGTATTTTATAAAAGAAAACAAGCTACGTTGGATAAGTCCCAAGCCAGAGAATCTGAGATCGTGCTCACAGAGGAATATCAAACATCAAGACAGGATGTCCTCCTTCCCCTTCTTTGAAATAAATACACTTTAAAAATAAACAATCTTTGGGATGCAAGTGGGATGATGTCCTCTAGGATGTTGCAACCAGCAGCTTCTCATAACCAGCATTAACATCAATGAAGAAAAAGAAGCAAAATCTAAAAACACCAATGAGCTGAGGATTTCCCTGCCCAGGGCCTTGCATCACTTTGTTTCCACTTCTCTTCAGCAAGGCTTCTCTTCGGCTTCTTTACGAGCTGAGCCACATGGCCATGCCACCTTCTCTTCCCAGCTACATGTCACTGCATCCTCCCACGTTCCCTCTGGGTTCCCAGCATCACCCCAGGCCAGCAGCACTGATCTCCTGGAGGCAGGACAGAGAAGCTTGAGAAACCAAGCCATGCCTGCTCCCCGTGGTCCAGGCAGAGGCTGGAAACCATCACTGAAGGGGCTGTGGGCCAGCTAGAGGCTGCCACAACTTGCCATTCATGGCTGTTTGCAAGAGCCCTGCAGATTCTGAGCATAGGGCTGCTCTGAGCTGCTGCAAGAACTTGTCCTGTCCTGGCAAAGTGAGGAGCTTGCTTCTGAGCCTGCCTCTGGTCCAAGCTCTAGCCTGGTGCCTTCTTTGGGAGTAACTGTGACTAAAGGATGATAATTATATTATTAAATTAAATAAATCTTGTAGAGAGTGGGATTCCCTTAGAATGTGTTGATTCCCTGACAATGTTCCTACAGGAAGAATGCAGAGGCTCCAGGGCTACATTTGTAGGTGTTGTGTGAGTGGAGAGCAGAATGAAGAGTTATATTACTCAGATGATGATAACTACTCTTCCCAGTGCATATTCTTGGGTGGGCCTTATGGTAAAATCCCATCTGGCCAAAACAATAATTTTCTCCTTTTTATGCATGGGAATTCTGCTTTTCATCAGTGCCTCCTGCTTCTCAAGAGCTCTTTGATGTACAGAATCCAGTTTGAAGCAATAACACACCAGCTTTGTGCTTGTATAACGCAGCAAGGGCTTCTCTTTCTTTGGGAGCTGCTGCTCCCCAGGAAGCAGGTGCTGGTGTCTGCAGTGAGATTCCTGAACAATGTCTTGCAGTCACTTCTGGCCACATCTGTTCCAACCCAGCACAGCTTTATGTGTAAGAAAAGCTCCCTACAACTGCATCACATGTGGCTTTGCTGCAGACGTGCTCCTCAGAGGGCAGCAGGGCATTCTCAGCACCATCAGAGCACCATTTCCACAAGCACCTTTGAGGGATGAGCACAAGGTCCTCCTTGTACTCCTCAGCCCTGTTTCCTGGTGCAGAGGCCTCATAACTCCTTACACGTGTGTATCTTAAACAGCTCAAAGCTGATGTCAGTATTAACTTCTCAGTCCAAACACCAGCACAGGAGGAGGTAAGTCCATGACAATGGCACATTTTTTAGTAATGGCACAAGATTTAAGATTTTGAGTGAGCTGTGTAGTGTGAAAGGGGAAAATGCAACATCTTGGCATGTTTTGAAATAGCCAGCCATTGTGTCTATGGCCAAGCAGCAATAGCTGAGATTTGAGTTACTTCTAAACACACTAAATGCAGTTCCCCAGTTACCCCAATACAAAAAGCAGATAGGATTTGTCTGACCATGATGGACTCAAGATTCAGTTCCACACAACTGTTGTAAACATTTGGAACTTCTGGCCAGAGAGGAAAGTACTGAAAAGCAGACAAACAGGACTGGTAATCTGGTTCCCCCTGCTCATAATTCACCTAATTTATAATTGGTGTGTGCATATATCGTGTTGTTTTTAAAAAGACAACAACCTTTCATTTGGAAAGATTAAAAATGGGCCTTTTTTTTTTTTGCATGCATCTGTCAAAAGCCCACAAGTCTATAGCTTGCTGCAGAAGGGAACATCTGTGTCTAATTGGCAAAACTCAGGATTCATAATGGGTGATTCAAATGAACAAAACCATTTTGTCATTCATTCAGTTGGGGATTATAAACTAATCAGAAATCCTTCCCCCTCCCCTTCCCTCAGATCTGTCTTGCATTTCCTGTCCCTTATGGGTTTTTTTCCCTGATCTCAGAGCAAGTCTTGAATCTTTTTGGTCTCACAAGCCATAATAAATGAACAATACCCTTGCTGCCACGACCTTTCAGCCATATTTCTGGAATGCACACATTGCACTTCCCCCTCTGCCCAGGTTTGGGGGTGCAGGGCAGCTCTCGGGGTTTTTATTGCAGCCAGCTGGTGGCTCAAGAGGCACCTTGCATCTGAGACTCCTTGGACGTGCACAGAATGTGCAAGATATTCCTCCTCAAATGCTGACAGTTTGACAGATCCGAGTGAAAGCGAAGGCAGGGAAGGGAGTCTATCCTGAGAGCAGGGGCGAGGGGTTTGGGGGATGTGCTTCCCCATTCAGCACTCCGGTGATGAATCCCACAGGCCCCGCTGATCTGGTGGCCGCAGCTCTCGGGTGTTAACAGAGTCTCCTGGTAGTAGAGGAGGAGCTGTGAACGCCTCCAAATGTCTGAAAAAAGACAACTGGATCACTTCACATACTCCTCAAAACAAAATCTCAACCCTCAATCCCTGCTAATTTAAGGAGGCTTGAGCTAATCTGTGATCCTCCCACACCCAGGAGTGCCACCCTGCGAGAGCAGCAGTTCTGGTGCACATCCTGCCTCCTAAACTGGGCACATATTTTAGTGCAAAAGTTAGGTGGTGTTTACTGTTTCTTGCTATGCAAATATCTTGTTTAAAAGTGAGCTCAGAAGATTAGTGTGGAACAAAGGAAAGTGCATCAATATGCTGGGATGAAGGGAAGGAACACAAGAGAAGTAAGAGAAGATCCCTCTATTCTTCTTCCAATTGTAAGAGGTGTCCTCTTCCTGAGGAAAGAGGAGCATATTCACTGGAAACCATCAAGTTTTCAGTAAAATCCAAGTGGCAACAAACGTATCTATAATTCTGGTATTAGCAAATGGATCTAACTGTTAGGACCTGTAGCCTCTTAAACTGACATAAAGTTTTGCTTGTTTTCCCTGGATTTTTACCATGAATTAACTAATCCAGACTGAACCCCAACATTTTACCTCCTGGAGAAAAGATCAGCCAATTTCTACTAATATGATTTGATTTTACCTCCTGGAGAAAAGATCAGCCAACTTCTACTAATATGATTTGATTTTACATGTGTGACTCTTAAGGCATTAGACAGAGAATAATGTGTGTGTGGCAATGAATGTGGTTTCTTTTCCATTTGAAACTTCCAGCCATAGTCCAGGCCAGGTGCCTTAAATGAGCAGCCTGTAGTTTATTCCACTATAATTAACATAAGCTTTGATTTAGATGACACTTTTACAAGTCAAATTTTGGATTCCAAGTTGAATACAGAACACAGTTTCCACCCACGTTACTGTTTTGGTCCTTTTCTGTGGCCATCCTGCAACCACCCTGAAATGCCCCAGAATATGAGCAGCACCTGCTGGAAAACAAAGATTGTACCTCACAGAACAGGTCTGGCTTTTTGTTTCTATTTAGGAGCTTTTAACATTTGGTGTTGCATTTTTTTTCCTTTCCATTTCAATATAAGCCAAGGGGAGGGACCAAGAGAAAAAAAATCTGGAGTATTTTGATCTTTGTGGCTTTATATGGACTTCATAAGCTTCGTTTGTTCTACTGCCAAGTTCCTTTGTGTTTAAATAGATAACAGACCAAGACGACTAATCATTTCCAATAAAAAACCACACCAAACCCAAAGCATTCCCTTTCTTTTCCAATTAATGCTTGTAAACCCATGCTCCTAAACAGGGCTTGTGACCTAAGCACTTCTGTTTTGTTGGGGTTTTTTTCTTTTCTTTTCAAAAACAATTGCCTAAGGCGCAAACTGGGCTCTGTGCTCTGCAAATTTATGAAAGAATCTTGAAAAAAGACTCCGAGAGTGGCTTTGGGAGAAGGTAGTTGTAAATAAGATGTGCAAAAGCAGCCTCATGCACCTTTAGAAAAGCACAGAATGGTGGTTAGTGCCACCATTTATGGACTTCCTTCCTCCTTGGAGGCTGGAGGCTATTTGTGGAGAAGGAAGAAATAGCAGATTCACATGGAACTGTCGCTGTGTTATGTAAAATGCATGTTGGTTGCTGGTTTACTGGTGAAGGCTGGTATCTGCTGTCACTATTTTGGGAGGGTTTGCACTTGAAAAAGAGATAATTTGCCCAATCAAAAGCAGCTACATTTTATTGAAGTAAATAAGGCCTGAATGCCCTTGAAACAGAAGATGAGTTGGTTGGATGAATCATGGGTGATCATCAATGCAAAGGTTCTTTTTTATATGAAAATGTTTTTGTAATGAAAATAACACAGAGTTTTAAATGCTGTGACACATTTTTCCTTTAGCTTCTTAAGATTTTTCTCACACAACCAACTGTTTAGAGCAACACATTTGTGTGGTCAAAAAGTTGTATGTTTGCCAACAGCAGAAATTATCAGTAGTAGGAAGTGAGAATTATGTGAATTACTTACGTGGGTTATATTTCTCTTGGAGGTTGACTATCCAATATACACTTCCATATCGTCTAAGAGTGGCTTCCCATATTAGATTGATGGTCTGCAGATGTAGGAGCTAAAACTTGCACAAGCTTAATGAATTTCCCTGTCTTAAGGGTATCTTAAACCAGTCTCAGAAGGTAAAGGAGAGCCAGAACTTCCATTGGTCTGGCAGACTTCATCCCGGGTATAATCTATGGCAAAATGTAAGACTCTCTGTTTTATTTCCCAGGTGTATTACTCCTGTGGTGCAGTGGTGGAATCGATGGAAAGAGGCCTGATTTTGTCACCAGGTTTTCCAAACAACTACTACCCAGGGACACACTGTGTCTGGCAGTTTTTCATTCCCATGAGAACCCATCTCATCTTGGAAATATTTGACTTTGACATTTTCGAGAGCTCCAGCGAAACTCCAACCCCCTGGGATGGCTTCTCAGTCCCTGCTACGACAGAAAATAAGGACATGCCTTCCCTTGAGGAAAACTTGGACTTTGATATCCACACCACAAAACCCTCGCTCCGGACCTCCACATCAAAGGTGGTTCAGAATCTGAGCAGCACTAGAGACCAGTTAAAGGACCTTGCTGGTCACCTGGATGAACTTCCAGGAACCATCTCAAAAAAAGATGAAGCCAAACAACCATTTGAAGAAAACCAGTGGAAGCAGATGAAGGAACCCAAAGCGATTACCAAGGCTCAGCCAGTGGAGCTGCCATTCCCTGTGGCTGGCAGTGCCTCAATGCAGAGGCAAAATACCAGCGGCCTGGAAACAGGAGAGGATTTGGAAGGGAAGATCTTGCTTGCCCACCTAGCGGCTAGTGAGAGAGATGAAGTCACAGCAGAGAGCTGGACCCTTCCCTCAACAGCACTGCCCATGGAAATCTCCTCCAGCCCTCAGCCAGCAGTGGATGTCTGTCCCCATGATGTATTATATGTTTCCGATCTCATCACATTTTCCTCTCGTTTCTGCGGCCCAAATTCCCCTGTAAACAAGACCATGGTCTTTGGTTCATCTCTGGAGATGGTTGAGGTTATCATGGAGCTGATCACCACCACGGACCGGGGCCGAGGCTTTGCGATGCTGTTCGAGTACAGGAACATCACTGACCCCAACTCTGTGGATGCCGTGAGGCAGGAGAGGAAGGAAAACATGATGATGCTGGCAATTGTAACAGGGATCGTTGTCTTTGCTCTTGCTTTGCTCTCTGCCCTCTGCGTAGCTTGCAGGTAAGGTGATGCACACCAGAGCCTTGGAAGCATGTGATATTATCCATAGGGAAAAGACCAGAAAAGAGTTATATTTCCAGAAAAGAGTTATGCTTCCTTTGCTCTGTTAACTCCTGCTGTGCTCCAAATGTGGTGAAGTGGGTACACAGGAAGTCAATGCCACTCACTGCTCCTGCCCCAGGCTCCTCAGTTTTCTTTCCTATTTCTACAGCTCCTGTATCTCAGATTTATTTTCTTGTTTCTGCAGAAATACCTGAACAATCAGGAGTTTCCTGGGATTTTTTTGTTTCAATGGCAGTGGCTCCTTTGACCAGCTTTTGGCTGATGGACAAAATCAGCACAGAAAAATTGTCCTTCCCTGAGTCTCCTGAGCAGGCTGAGCTGACAGTCACTGCATCTTTTCACAGAGATCCCACAGTTTGGCTCTAACTAACCATCACTAGCACTCTGCAGAAAATAAATAATAACCAAAGTATTACCACATAGAATTAAGATTTAAAAATATTTTCCCATCTGTAGCATATTTTATCTAAGAGACTGTGCAGACATTTTAAACCCAATGCATTCAGTGTGTTAAGAAGTCATCTGCACATCCCTTTGATGCTGGGGAAGAGCCCAGAGCCATGCTGCAGTACCTCTCATTGTTCCCAAATGCAATCCAAAACGATCCAGTCAAGTGAGCTGATGGTCAGGCTGGCTTGTGGATTTCCAGGCCCTGATGTTAACCAGTTAAATGGCTAAAACCACGCTGTTACACAAGCATGCCTCTCCAGTCAATTGCTTTTCTTTTATATATTTCTTTTCTCTATATCCATCCAAGGAACACTTCTCCGCCCCCCAGCATATGTTTGCATTTTTCTGACTTCCTAGTGAAAACATTTTTGTAGAAACAGTGATTTATTTCTCTCCCTTCCAACAAATTCAAAACAGAGCCCATGGTCCCCAGGTTTTTTGTCAAAATAAACACTGTTTTTCAAATGTTTTGACTTCAGTGAAAACATCAGGTAAACTGAAGCAAACAGTGCCCCTTGCAGGGCTCCACTCTGGTGCCTGAGTGTTGGCAGGAGTGTTCATTTCCCATCAGAGCCATCATACTGCTGCTCTGGTTTCTCCCTTCCTGCATCCCCTGCCTCAGCCAGTGTGCATCCTCCACCCCCAGAGGTCTCAGGATTGCCCAGACACCCCTCGCCCCTGGGGCTGGTTTCACAGAGCAGCTTGGTTTTCCTTGTCCTTATGGAGGCTGCATTTTAGCTCTGGCTGAATAAACATGAAATGCAGGCTGGTCCCACTGGGCACCAGAGAACATGGGCACTGTGGTGAAGCTTCCATATCATCTCTGATGCTGTATATAGGGAAACTCCTGCTTTCAGGGTCTGAGCTTTTGTAGCCGTAAGAGTTAAACTTCCATGTGCTGCATCTAACTAACATTTTTGTTTTTAAAGAGCTTGCAGAACACTAATTTAGACCACAGTTTTTTGCTAGCTTTAAAGGAAAAAGTCTGGTGGAAAATGTCTTCCAGATACCAAATACTTTATTTTTATACCCTCGCCAATCTTCAAAAGAGACAGAAACAGGCTCCCTTTGCTATGGTAGCAGTCTGGGCTGATACACATGTTGAGTAGGCTGTTCTTGCTCCAATACCCCTATTTAATTTCACTGTAACTATCCATGAAGCAGAGTATTATTCAACCCAAAAAGTACACTGGCAATCTGAGGCTCCACTGGCTGAGGTTTCCTCTGCAAAGCCTGTTTAGAAAGTCAGGCCATGCTGCTCACATTCACAGTTTGGCTTTTTGTTTGTCAGATGTTTACAAAATAATGTTCTGCTCCCAACAGAAATAATGTTCCAATAATGTCCCAATAATGTTCTGCTGACCAACAGAAAAAAAAAAGTCCACAGGATTTCAGCCCCACACACCAATGTTTGTGTGTTCTGGTCGCTGGGAATACATCCTACCAGGGGTCCTATGGCACAGGATTAGGCTTGATTCTTTTAACACTGGCATTTGTACCTCTNAAAGAAGATATTTATACCTCAGCCAGCTATCGACTGAATGTAAATAGAGACTACCCCTGCTCCTTTAGCCTCTTGACAGGGTGTTTACTATCCCAACCTCCTGTATTCCCTGCATGCTGTTCCTAGGAAGCCTTGATTACACCACTTTAATTTTTGTCAGACTTACAGCATTAAGTGAGACCAGGTGGGAGTGATGCCACGACCTGTGCTGAGTTACCTCACCTGTGTTGCACTGGGAGAGTCTTTTCCCCCTCTTTACTGTGGTAGCTGCTTTGGGGTATTGGTGTCTGGCCCCAGAGCCACTGGCACTGGTTGGAGCTTGCCTACACCTCCCAGCTGTGGGTTTTTAATGCAGCTCAGAATAAGACTGCTGAGGCCTTTAAGCACTAAGCATTAAACTTCTTTTAGATTGAACCCATCCAGCTCTATTTTATGCTTCTTGTCCTAAATAGGGGCTTGAAATTAGGTGTCAAATGTGTATTAGCCACAGTCTGTCCTCAGTGCAGAAAATGTCCGGGTGGCACGGGGTGGGCTGAGGGGGGAAATGATGGTGCTTTACCAGTGCAGCACACTCAGAACTGGGACCAGCCCCCTGAGGCACAGGGACACTGTCCTGACTGGACTGGGCACTGCAGAGGATGCCAAGAGGAACCTGGAAGGTCTTGGCCTTGTAAACTTGCCTTCCACTTTCTTTTCTCTTCCTACTTTATTTATTTCTCTGGTACCAGGTTTAGCTGTTGATTTTTTTTTTTCCCATTTCTCTCTGCTGCTCTTGCTCAGCTAAAAGTAGCAGCCTCTGCCTTGCCAGGAGTAGAAATGGCCTGGGATGGGCTTGGCACCCACTGCCACTCCAGTGCACCAAGTCATCAGCAGTATCTGCTCAGGCTCATTGCATTGAGCAGGGCAAAGCTCTCTGGGGAAACTCCAAGTCTCTGCCACACTGCAGCTTTTGTTTGCTACTTGGGGAGGGAATGAAAGCTTCAGTTGTTAGTTGGCCAATAATTCTAATTACTTTTGGCCATGAAGCCTGGCTCGAGTAATGGGGGATTTTTTATTTTCTTTCCCAAGCCCCAAGAACAACAGATACGTCCACTTTATTTAATTTTAGTCCTGTCCCATGCAGCCAAACTTTTGCTGTGTTGTTGCAACCCATGAATTGCAACTACACCTTACATCTGCATAGCCCCCCAACTCCTGAGTGTACAGTGACTCCATTGAGCCTTCAGTGTTGCCATCTCTCCCCACCCTGCCAGTCACTGCCTGCTGCCCATGCATCACCCGGGGGTGAGAATTTCCCTTTGCAATAACCTGGGTTGCAGCCCATCAGCCAGTGCCTAATGCTGCCCCATGCCTGCACTGTCCTCTGGAGAATCACTGGGCACAAACTACACTTGTTTCAGTCATTATTACATCCACTTGTGCCAGCCTTTCCTTGTGATATCTTTAAGTCTTATTCATCCTAAAGTTTATAACACTAGTCATTTCATAACTTCCGTTTTAATAAAAATGTGAAAAAATGGCTAAGAACATGCATGTGTCACCCTTCAGCCAAGTTCATCCCATCATCATCTGCCACAGCACTGCCTTTTAGTGAAACAGTCATACAAATGAACAGCATCTGATGCTCTCTGCTTGCTAAATATAACCCAGTATGCAGAATTAGCTATGCAGATGAAATATTCTGTCTAGCAGGATAAGAAGGATGTCACTGCCCAGACTGGAGGATCTCAGCCCTGCTCTTCAGTTAGTGATGTGAAAGAGCAGCTGTCAGGGGGGAGCCTGGTGGGACTTGGCCAAGGTCTGAGCTCTGTTCCTGCTTTTGTAGTGAGCATGGGAAGAAGATGACAGGTTCTTCTCTTCTTCAGCTGACTTTCCACCGCATGAGCATATAATTTTCTCCCCTTGTTTACAGGCCTTGCTGCCTTGAGTCTTGGCAAGTATTTTGGATGCTCATACCTGCTGGGTTCCCCTCGCAGGATGAGCAGAGCCGAGAACTTTCCTGCTGTGGATCTTTAACTCACTCTAGGGCTTGTTGTTGTTGTTGCTGTCTCTCCTTTTCAGGCAGAGAACGTGCCCCAAAAGGAGCTCATCCAACGCATGCAGTGACCAGGAGGTTAGTGCTAATGGCTTCAGCAATTTCTGTTTCTCTCTTTCATATTGGCTGTTGCACTGTTTATCTGACGATGTTTACTGGGGCATGTTCTGAGTTGTAGAACAGGATCCAGAACTCCACTGTCGATATCAATGAGCTCCAGCTGGTGGTGCCAAGCCGGGAGAATGAAAACAACAACCACTCTGTGAGCCGGGAGCAGGCGGGTAAGGGCGGGACATCGGCCGGAGCGGGTCAGGGCACCCCGGAGCCCCGGGCCAGCTCATCGGATCCTTTCTTCCCCGCAGTCCTCGTCACTGTCTCGCCCATGCACAGCTGGGGAGCTACTCCACAGCAGAAAGCCTTTGTTGTGGGGACTGTCCCTTGCTGCTCCCCCCTCCCTGGTAGGGTAATTCCCCTGGCAAGGAGCTCACACAAGCACAGCTCCAGCGCGCTGCCAGCACAAGCTGTCACAGCACATGGCATTGCAGAGACACTGGGTTAGCAGAGCAAATGGGTTGGGTGCAGGCTGCTACAAACAACTTACACAGATCCATAAACTGGGAAAGAGTTTCACCTGCCCCTGGCCTAACTTTGTTCAGAAAGGATGGGGTTCACAATGCTCAAATTGCCTTTGGCCAACTCCAGCTCCCAGAGCTCACTGTTTCTGTAGGTTTGTATGGATGGAGGTGCTTTGGGTAACATTTATCTCACAGGGTGATTCCAGCAAAAAGCATCCCAGCCAAGCTGCAGAGAATGTCACTTGCTGCAATTTTGAGTCACAACACATGAACTGTCCCAGTGCCCCTTTTGGTTAGTGGAGACTGACAGGGAGTGACTTTGTGTTGTGACACACCATCAGTTTCCCAGTGAATCTTCAGCCACTACACACTCGGGTCTCACAAGAGTGTTTCCACAAAAAGCTAATTCTATACTCTCAGCCACGCCAGCTTCCCATCTCCTTCTTGAGAAGGCTGTGGAGTTCTCCTTGCCCGAACCAGAGGACAGGCCTTGGGGACACGTGCAGACACACACCCCCCTCCATGGCAGTCCCTGGAGCATCAGGCTGCCTGTAGGAGTAGCTTCACTGGGGCTTAACCAAAAACTACAGCTCCCAATATTAGCAGGTATGAGTAAATAAAAATAAATAAGGAGTTGAGCAAGTCTGCAAGTTTCTGATCTGCAGCAAACCTCATGTGTTTAACATAAGGAATTTCAGTTGTCTGTTTTTATTAGAAAGCAGACACAAGGGTGTTTCTCCTCTCCTCTTTTGTTTTTAAAAGCTTACAGTTTCAAGAGAGCAAACTGTTGACTTGGTTTTTGTTCTGGCTGGTGCAACAGCCAGCCAAAGCCTGTTCTAGATTGTCTGGGGAGGGAGGGAGGAGGGTTTGTCATGGAGGAGTTGGAAGCAGATGTTTTGGACTCTTGCAAGCAGTCTTTATTGATTTTCTTCCTTTCTCAGTCACTTCCTGCAGAGGCAGCACAGAACGGTCTCCGCAGGACACTGACCCAGATGTGCCCTCCTCCATCTCTGCAGTGACCACTGAGACTGGGAGTGATGAAGTGTTTATCATTTCTGCTGGACCTGGGAGCAGTGGGCTGAGCTTTACTACCTACAGGATACAGGTACATTCCCCAGCATCTTTAGCAAGCTGCAGGATGTCCCTCTTGGACAGCACTTGTCATACCTGTCCATTTATGCCTAATGCCCATTTCTAGAAAGGCAGGGACTGAACCAGGCAGTTCTTCTACCCCTCAGGCTGAGCTGCCATCAAATGATGTGGACTGTGATCCCCTGAGCCAGTATTTTCCCAGCTTTGGGAAGAGCAGATGCAGAACCCTACCTCACCTCTGCTAGCATATAATGGAGATGTTTGCCAGCAGGCAGTAGGACCAACCTGCAGAAGTGTTAATTGGCAAAGCTGATGTTCCATTAAAATTACCACCTGTAGCAACTGAAAGACCTGGGAGTCAGACCTACTCCTGCCCACCACTCCAAGTGATCAGGGAAGTTACTCAGCTCCTCAGCTTGTCAGAAAGTGTCTCACCAAGCTGATGTGAAAATTAACAGTTCAGGCTCCAAAAAAATCAAGTACTTCAAGTGAAAGCACTGAGGCCCTCACAAATTCACAGACAGAAACCTGAATTGATTCAGCATGTTCTCTCTTATTTTAGCTCTTTCCCCTGGACTCCTGGTCCTTTATTTGTTTAGAAACAGATGATGGCTCAGAAGCCTCAGGTCTGGCTGTCACCTCTTCAACCTCGAGTGAGTGCAGACAGAGCACATTCATTACAAGTGTCTACTAAAGCCTTTCCCAGGTCGATACTCTCTTCTCCAGTGCTCTCTCTTTTTCCCACAAGAGGATAAACAACCAGCACAAGGAACTCACATGCCCAGGACAGGCTGTGTAATACTTCTGTCACAGTTTACAAAACAAAAGCATTCTGTATCCCTGCACTTGATTAGGAAATTAGCCAGGAGGCCAGGCTGGTCAGGATTTTCCTACGCTGGTGTAAGACACGTGCTGAGCTTTTCCTCCAGCTGGCCACCCTGACCAACAGAGAGAGGGAAAGAAGGGAAAACAGCTCTGGAGCCTTCCCTTGCCTGAACATTACCTTCTGTGGAGCAGGAGCTGTAGCCAGACTGGGCACCCTTGGACAAATACCTGCCCTCCCCTGTTCTATCCAGAGCAGAGGGCTTCACCTGGTGGTAGCCCCACACACTTCCAGCTTCTAGGCAGGAGCGAAAAGCATCTTCCTGCCCCTTTTCCCCACTTCAGTCAGAAGGAACAAATACACATAAACCCCCCATTTCTACTCTGACATTGCTTCTGCAAGCAATCTTCAGAGGGCATTCATACATTTAAAAAAGTGTTAAAACAATGGAAGTAACCCAAAGAATTAGACACATTATTAACTCGGGAAGCATCTCCTCAGTGATGTCCATGCAGCAGACAAGTGAGAGAGTATTCCCAAACAAATTCCTCAAGGAACAGAAAACCAAGCCTGGAAGCATAGCAGGGCCTTTTTAAAAGCCCTGGGCCTCTCCCAGCAGCTGAAGACCATCCTTTCCAGGGGTGTAGAAATTGAGCACAGAAGACTAATTACAAACCTGAACTCAAAAAAGTTCTTATCAGGCCTTTATACTGAGGGTTCCTGGATGTGTTTACAGTTGAATTTTTAGATGTGTATTTTTAGGGTGTGGAATGCCACTGGCCAGCCAGCCTCCAGGCCTCACAGAGGATAAGGAGCATGGCTTTGTGGCCCAGCACTAGGCAGTGGGATGAGATATCTGCTGGAGCATAGCCCGTTCCTTGGCAGGAGCTAAGCAGTTATCCCCACGTGAAAACATGTGTGAAATCCTGAGCCTTCACAGTACAGTAAATAATGCCAGCAGACTCACCTCACGCAGAACGCTTGACTAGAATTTGTCATGGTATAAGGAGCTTTCATTAAAAAAATTATCTTGATCTTTTCCCTGAGAAATTGTGTCTGGCTGCTTGGTCTTGTGCTGCCCACCAAGTGTGAGCCTCAGCTCTGCTGGGTCTGAGCCAGTGATTAACTGGATTTTGCTCTGCAGCTTTTAAAACCTATTTGAAGACACCAGTCCTGTGTTATGAGAGAAGAACTGGGAGAGCAAAAAAAAACCCCTCTGTGACTGGCATGAGGAAACAGAGGCTTTAGGGATGGCTTAGGGGAGATTCCAGGTGGCCTCCAGCAGAGTCATGGCTTTCTAAACCCCCTATGGTTTAAAGCATAATTTACTCTTTGGCTGACTTATGACTATGATCTCTGACTTCTGATCAGACACTGCAAGTTTCAGATGCAAAGGTTTGAGTAAAGAGTATGATCATGCAAGTTTAACAAACATTTCTTGCCAAAACATTTTCAAAAGGCCAGAAAATACATTGTTCATCTTCCCAGTTTCTTCCAGTGTATCTATCTCAAAACCAGTGGCTAATTTTTACATCAGTTTGGAGGTATTTATCATAATATTAGAATAATAAATTCTAAGACAGCTTGAAGGGGCCTCTGAGCAGAAGACAGCTGGCTTAAACTTTTATAAATAAAGGTTGTCCCTTTAATAAAATCTTAGACTAGGAGCTTAATATTGAAACTTATCCAGAGCCTGATGCCTCTCCTGGCTTCCTACTGAGTTTCTTTTTCTGATCTAGTGCTAATTTCTTGCCTCTCTGCCCATCCGTTTCCAATATGACACATTCTCTGAATAGTTTCTTTGATTTGCAGAAACTTGGGAGATTCAGTTTCTCAGAAATAACAAATTATATGTTTCTGGTTTCTCAGGATTTTTAAATCCAGGACACTGTGGGATTTATTTCAGACACTCTTTAAGAACTATGTAAACTTTGGGAATGTGGATTTTGCATTCTTCTCATGACAACCATATTCGCACAGCTGAAAATTAAAAGTATATATAGAGTTGTGTAACAGGAGGCTTAAATAACAGGTGAAGCATTAGTAAGAATGAAAGGAGGGAGATTCACAGGAATGTCAGGGACTGCCTAACTTTTCTGGCTCAAGGCTCCTACCAATAATAAGGACAAAAATTGTGATTTCAAATGCAACATCAGAACCTATAAAGTATGGAAGAGATATTTGTCTGTAGTTCATTCCCATGTCCAATCAACTCTGCTCATACACAGGGCTGGTGACAGCAGTTTAATGTAGTCTCACCTCCTGAAGATGCCAATTTTACACCTGTCTGGATGTCTGGTTCTACTCCTAAAGCATGTTGCATAAAAAAGAGCATTTTTTATGTGAAAAGCAAATCTCCTTGGCTCCAATCCAGTTCTTGTGCTTCTTATTCTATTCAGCACAAACATGGAGAACAGATTATTTCCTTTCTCTTTATTTTTCATTCTTTTTATTTTCTAGTTTTTCCCTTACACAGGATAAAGAGCACCACTTACTTCAGTCCTTTCTCCTGAACTGTGCATTTTTGAGACTTCTCTTCTTGCTTGCTTCAGGATTTCTTTCAGCAGGCTCCATCCCCCTTAAGTTTTATTTCCCCAGACAAACACACCTGGAGCCTTCCAAGAGCCAAGCAGAGCAAAAGAATTCTGTTTTACACAGTGAAGTTTATGACTCTGATCTGTCAAATACTTCCAGCGAAATTAAGCTGTAGGTATTTCATATATTTAGTGAGGGTCGTAGGACTATATTTTATGTAAATGAAATTTCCCACTTTAGCGTTAAACCCAAAACTGGGGAAACAAGGTAAAACTTTCCTCCAGGGAAGCCAGCGAGCCTCAGGCAGCTACACTGGAACGACGAGGAGGAGAAGCTGCATTCCTGTGTCCCCTGAGAACGGCGGAATCCATCAGATGTCTCCTGCACTAACAGCCTGTTTTCAAAGTGTTTTAAAAACGCTGTGATGAAAGATGCCTGTGAATGATCTCCATTTACTCTTTTCAGGACAAAAACCTGAAAAGAAGCGTCACAAGCCCGGCCTCTGTGTCCGACTGGCTGAGCTCGCACCCCACGGCCGCGGGGGCGGACGCTGCTGAGAAGGGGAATGTGCAGCTGGAGAATCCCTGTCCCAGGCAGCGCACATGGAGCGCCCGCACTTTCCACGACTTCCTGGCCCCAATCCCACAGCTACAGAAAAAATGGTGTAGCTGGAGCACCAACAGCCCCTTCACAAAGCTGGTTGACAGCAGTGTAAGTCTTGCAGGGAGGGGAGGATGTTGGGGTCCCCGGCTCCAGTGTTTCCCACTGGTCACTGCTGGGACAAGTTTTCCCCTTGGCCAGTGCCTCACTTCTCTGTCCTGCACTGCAAACACATCTCAGTCCATCTTCCTTGGTGTATGAGAAACTCTCTGGCCTAATTATATTGTAATTTAGCCAGGCTTTCCTAAAATATTAAGCAGCTGTATTTTCCAGCAGTTGGCACCTGCTTAAGAAATTATCCCCAGTCCAGAAGAACATTAAAAAATGCCTTCAGACAAGATTATCTCATTGAGTGTTCTGACATGTGCTTTTCCCCCCTGGTTATGCCTTGAATTTGTTATAATTATTATTGCACTGCAAGGAATCCGTAGGTGTGGCAGGGATATCTGGGTCTCACTGACTGTAGTCATCAAACCAACAGCTTGTCACAAAGCTAATAAAGGATGTTTCTTCCTTTTAAAGGTAATAACATAGGTTTTTGCTAAAGAATGCATCTTACCTCTAAAATAACCAGAAATTTTAACTTTTAGTTCTCTCAGGATCAAAGTTTTGAGAGAGAGCTGCTTTTCATGGCACATCTACTAATTTTGTACTATTTTGTGCAGAGTTTTTCTACAGCTCCAAGATCCCAAGGTGCACCAACCAGAAAGGTAATCTCAGCCACAGAGATAGAGGGAGCATCAGAGACTGTTTACTCTGATTCATCTGTCAGTAATGCCTCATATCCCCTCACTCTGTCTGCACAGAGGCAGCGGAAGTTAACCTCCGGCAATTTGAAGAAATCCAGATTTGGGAACCCTTATTTTGGATTTTTAGCCAGTTCCCCTGACAGCAAACATGTGAAGTCCTTGGATCCCTCAAGACATCTAGGGGCAGCATCTCCAGTTAACAGCCAAAGCCCCAAAAATCTTCTAGAGAGCTCCAACCCACTGAAAATCAACTTGGTCAACGGTTCAAAAACAAAGGAGCTTATGGTAGAAACAGATAAAAACAAACCAGTTTTTGTTATTTCTGAGGAAGGGGATGATCAGCAGCCTCTGGTCCTGGCAGAACACCTTAGTCAGTGTGGAGATCACCTGTCAGAGCAAAATGCTGTGTACACTCCAGCCATGGCAGAGAAACAGCCGGTGGTTCTGACTGCGGAGGGGAACAGCTCTGCCACCTTCACATCGAGTCTTCCCCTTTGGGCAAAATCCCCCACTCCATACAAAGGTCACGGGAAGGCCCCCAGCTCCTCCAGGGACCAGCAGAGCTCAGCAGGTGGAGATGCCAACACTACTGAGACCTCACAGAACTGCGACAGCCCCGCTGCTCCTACGCTGTGCCAAGCTTCAGTCCAGTGATGTCCTTGAAAGATTGAAACATCAGTTCCCAAACCCAGGGGGAACAGGGACATGAGCAGAGCAGAAGCTGTGCTGAGCAGTTGAGTGTGGCAGTCACATGTGGCAGCTTTGTTGAGAGCAGTCTTTGCTTCCCACACGTGGGACTGAGATTACAAGGATACAAACCACAGCACAAATGCCATCTCCCCTTATGCTCACTAACCTCATCTCTCTTCTCTTGCATGAGATTTGGATGTGGATTGTATAAAAAGCATCCTCTGAAAAGGTACTTCAGACTGCAGAAAGCCTTTTCTGGGATGGGAATGAAAGTAACCTGGAGTGGTCACTCCGTGGTTTATATCTGAAATGTAAATCAGTCCCCTGTCCCTGTGGTATCACTTGAGTCTTTCTGTTGGGAGCTCTGAGTTAACTTCTGTTTATAGCTCTGCCTGTACAATCCAAGCCTTGCCAAGCCAAGGGTAAGAATTCAATCGTGCATGTTTGCATACAGTTTTGTAAACTTAGTTTTAAGTATTTCATAACTTCTGCAGTCTAGCACAAAGCTTACCAAGCATTAGCAACTCTAATATCAAAGAACAAGATTAGCTCATCTCCTAACTCTTTAGAGAAGGCAAGCAGATGGTTGTTCTATTAAAGTCTGATCTAGCTTTATCTTTGTTAGGTCTACATAGGCTTAGAACACCTCAGTCCACTACATTAAATGACTCCTCATGGCAACAGGAGCATGTGTACAAAAACACTGAAACACTAGGAATAGTCTTCAGCATCCAACACTTGGATACTTGCAGCTGCTCTGATCCTATATCCACCAGCTATTTATTGCTGGTAACGCACATTGACTAGAGAACTATTCCCCTTCCTTTAGCAGGCAAGACTTGAAAGACAAAATTAAGGTGGGGCAAACTTTGTGTGCTCACTTTCTTTAGAAATTAACCCTACGTGGCTGTGCCTCCCTGAGTACAAACCCAGGGCATTCAACGGAACACTGAACCAAAGGGAAGCCTGCTAGTCCTACTGCCTTTAAAAACCCCATCACAGTATTTTAATTGCCTCCTGGTGATATTTTCCTATCTTTGCAAGAGACTCCTGCATGTTTGTCACACAATTCAGAATTGTTTTTCTTTCTTGAAATGAAAAAATTCCCTCTGAAACTGCATTTTGCAGCTGAGACAGCACATTGTTTTAAAGCAATAGTATGTCATAAAACAGGTGTCAGAAAGAATCATCTGCACAAGTCTTCCCCTGTATTAGCTGCAGTGTGCATCCAGTTATCTTAATCCTTCTCTGTGAAGGCATTTAAGACTGATTCCTGAAATATTTAACTGAATTATTTATGATTTCACCTGCTATTACAGCTTCCATTTGCCACCTATAATGTCTGAGATACGCAACACAAGACTATAGGTTTTGCCTTATATTTTCTCTGTATGTTTACATGTCTACCTAGACATAGAAGCCGTGCAGCTGGTAGCAGTGGAAGCAAAAACACATTTGCCCTTTAGCAGTTGACTCAAACATGAACAGCAAACAAGTCTCTGCATTTATTATTTCCAGACTGTGATGAGTAGTTTTGAAGTGCCAAAGTCTGGCTCCACGTTGGTTGGTTCTATTTCGGTGGGTATTTTTTTTGTCATTGTTGTTTTAAATTAATGCTACTTGATTCAAAGGGAAGAGTTAATATATTTATAATTTTAAAAGTATTTAGAAGTCTTCAGTACTCTAACAATAAATTCCACTGCATTAAATTCATATACATCGTAATTCAATGTTCTGTTACTTAATACATTTCTAAAGGTTGAAATACTAAAATCTACTTTTGAAAAGTACTCGTGTTCAGTTATTGACAATAGTTACATTTGAAGGGCTGGAAAAAGTGGCTTTTTCAATAAAAGCATGTTTAACTACTCATTTCTACGGTGTAACAACCCTTACTTTGTTTTGCTGAAAGCCTGAGTTGTGCCTCAGAGCACCAGGACAGCGTGTGGGGCATCCCAGTGGTGACAGAAGAGCAGAAAAGCAAACACTCCTTTTTAGATCCTGCCCAATTTCTCCAAGACTGAAGATGAGGTGCTTGTTTACACCGACCACCTTCAGTACCTGTTGTGTAACCAAAGAACAGACTTTGCTAACCAGGTTTGTCTAACTGCTGCCAGAGGAGGTTTCTGTGGGAGTTTGTGTTTCCTTTCAGATCCTGCTGCCTGAACACTCTTCCGTCAGTGCCTGCTGCAGCAGCAGATGGCCAGTTATTACAGGACTGCACCAGGCACTCTGGCTGCAGCACACACTATATACACACATATATACATACATACATACATATACACACATGTATGTGGTGAGAGAGGCCCTGTGACTGATGAACATGCAATATTGAACCGTGCTGCTTATTTTCAGAACAGAGGTGGTTGATTTACCAACTACTTAAAGGTGATGCCTTCCGGCACTAGAAGACACTGAAGCCCAATGCCTGCAGGTGGGTGCTGCAGGTATCCCAGGGGAGACTTCAATTCCTGACCTGCCTGTTGAATTTTTTTTGTTTAATTAGGTTTGGGTTTTTTTTGTTGGTTTTTTTTTTTTGGCAGGTCACTAAAACTGACTGCTAACAAGGTATTTGTGCTTTATTTTGTACCTTCAAAGAATGTATAAAATATTTTCTTCCTCTTATAGCTAAAGCAACTGTTTTGAAGTTCTCATCTTTTCTTTTTTTTTCCCCCAGGAACACAAACAGCTTCTATCCAAATTCTTCAAAAAAGTCACAGTGCAGAGTTAAGAAATTCTGAAAGCTCTGGGTGGAATAAAGCACTTTAATACTCTCAGCTGTAAATATTGACTAGGATTAGTTTTTAAATAGTATTACTTATGGCATTTATTTTGTTCCCAACAGCTATTATTACTTTGGAGAGCTATGCTGCCACTTTTAATGACAGAAAACCTCATCCCTCATGCATGGGCTTGCACTTAGTTTTACCTGAATGCAGTGCCGGGTTTGCTGCATGATTCTCTGTTCTGTAACCAAGCAGCAAGTGGGATAAGCACTCCAAACACTCACTGAAGAGGGAGAAAAATCATTCCAATCACAATTGCATGGGGGAAAAAAGTCAAAAACCATTTTGGAGCTAGCAAAGAGAAGTATTCTTTTCAACAAAACTGATTCTTTTTTCTTTTTAAAATTAATTATTCTGGAATATACTAGTCAAACCCTCGAGCCAATGTGTTAGGTAGGCTAAATAGGACAAAAGTATGTGGGCATTCCCTATTTGTCACTGTTTAAACAGAGCTTCAAAATAAAGGCTTAAAGCTATCCAAGCTGACAAGAATTTGGTGTGCTGAGGTTCTTACTGTCAGGTACTTATGGTTGGGAATGGAGGGTCAAAAGGACAACAACAGATTTAACATCCAGGTAATGCATCCCAACTTGGAAGATTCAGAATTGCATTTAGCAAGAAAAATCCACTTATAACTCAGTAGCAAAACATGAGCTGAGGTTTCCTTTCAGAACTCTAACTTTTTGTTAAGAGCAGTTGGTTACAAAGCTTTCTGCTCAGAACTGTTTTGCTGGGTTTTATTTTCCTCAGGAGGGTGGCACATGAGCCCTAACAAAACACATTTGACTGAAGCAGTCCAGTCAGTAGATTTTATTCTAAACAATTAAAGATTAATTTGGATTGCAAGGGAAAAGAAAATGGAAGTCTTAAGCCAACACTTACCTAATGAAAGCAAGTGAAACTCAGCAGCACTGAAAGGAATACCCAACAGAGACTAAATACAGCTTCAACATATATTCATGGTCTGTCTAGAAATGCCTTTGATGTTAAACCTCATATAGCACACTTAGCATTTTTTATAATTCATTTCCTATGGAAACTAATGAGCTTAAGGGTGAAATTACCTCATTGAAAGTCAAAATGGAAGTGTGAAGAAAAGAGGGATGACCTGGAAAGCAGATTTAGAAGCAATCTTTGCATATTAAGCATTGCTGTGGGAAATAGTATAATTAGTTTTCTTCAGAACTTATTCCTTGGAATTGTGTAAGTGGTATTTCAACTCCCAAACATCATGCAGAAAGAATGTTAGATAAAATACATGGAAAAAATGCAAAATCCTCACACGTTCTTCTTCAAATCAAGTTTTTTTTTTCCTAACTTTCAGTAACTTATTTTTAAGAGGGCAGACCATAAAAAAATAAGGCTGCTTTCCAGCAGACTTCTAAGAGGCCACAAGAAACCAGATTTTCAGAGCATAATTTGGAATAAGCATTCACTTCCCAAATTCCTAACTCCTTTTACTTGAATCAACTTATTTCCCTAAGCTCTTGCTGCAGGCTAAGCCATCTGTCCTACCCAGTTCTACTCAAGACTAGAAATTGATACCAAATGCATGTACTTTGTTTGCTGAATGAAAGGGCTAATGATTAACCTTGGACTGTTAAATACCAAGTTTTTCCTGTTAAATACAATGAAAACAGTTTTAGAGTTTAAGCAGAAATTCTCCTGTAGAGTTCAAGTACCTGAGCCAGTCCGAGGGCTCTAGGAGCTGCCAGTGGCCATAAATTTGTTCCCTCTCAGTCACACCAACATTTTTCTCTTTATTCTTTATGGAGAAAGGGCCTGGAAGAGCTTTGGCTGTGCCAAATCTGATCTCTCAATAGTGCATAAATCCCAAATCAGCAGCTTCCTCAAACTAAATTAGTTACAAGTCATTTGTTGACACAATGGAGTATAAAACATTGAAACACACCACTGCAAGTGCAGGGCCACCCAAAATTACCAGTTTTAAAGGCTATCAGTTCATCTTTCTGCTGCACCCAACAACACAGCGTTTTCACTTTTACAATACTTAACCTGAGTTTGAGTTCCACTTAAATTTACTCTCACAGCTGGTTTAAGAACAGCAACATAGGTTAGCTACAACATTAAAGGGTACCCAGCTTCAAGTATGGGAGTGGCAGCAACACAAAAATCCTGGGATGCTGAACTGCAACTTGAAGCTTAACAACTCTGGCATTGCTGTCTTCCAAGTGAGATACAACAGGGTGCAGGCAAGTCCTCCTATTTAATCAGCAAGGCTAAAGTTCTGTTCAGAAAAAGTATTAACAGCAGTCATTTGAAACCTTATAATTTATAGAAATAAAATGCTAGTAAAGATGAACACAGTATTACAGTAATTTCATCTAGGCTGCTGTTAAATTGGGTGGTAAAATACTTGTCACTTTGGTGTTTATGGTTTTGCAAGAAACTGAACTACTAACTACTTTTTAAAAAGTAGCAAACTTTTTGTTAGCATCCTGAATCCCTCTTATTTCTATTTAACAGTCTTTTGCTTATATCATTTATTATACATCCTGCAGAGATACTGATGATGCTTTGCAATATCAGCTGACACTTTTAAGGAAGTTTAAGAAGGACATAAAAGCTCATGTCATTTTCAGTTACTACAAGTTCAGGGACGGTATTTGCATGTAAAATCTCAACATTCAAATAATTAACAGCTTGACTCAGTATTAGCAAGTGTTGCATACATCCATTTCTGTGGTGGAATATATGCCACAGAAGAAACACAGACAACTTCATTAGCATTTTTTATCTTTTTTTTAATTAATAACTTCTTAGTTCAGGAAAAAAATAAACCACAAAAGAGAACTGGAAGAACTACTCTCCACCTTCTTTATAAAAGAACTTTTCTCAAAGAGAGAGACTATATACCTTGTTCATCACTATGTCAAATCCTATCAAAATCACCTCGGTTTCCACATCTATTCTACCACATCTCATGCTCAGCTTCCAAACATCTCTTATAAAGGAGGTGGGGATGTGCTTTAGACAGGTTAAAAATATGCTGCACCTTTACAGTATTTAAACAATTACACCAAGCATAGTTCATACATTTATCACATTAACTATCACCTGGTAACCATACATTTAAAAAGGTCTAATGTAGAGTATGTAATACCCATGACAGATACTCTTACTTACTTAAGAGCATATAAAGATCAGGATTTATTCACCCTCCCCATCTGCAAGTCAATTTCTGATCTCTTCCTGGTACAATATAAATGACAAAAAAATCCCTTCATTCCATTGCACTACCGCAACCCTATATGCATAGAAAGGCAGATTAATTACCTGTGACAGGGAAAAGGAAGAGGGGTTTATAAAAAGAATTTGAAGAACATCTACTGCACAGGTACTTCAGATGTTAAAAGCACATGAGTTCTGCTGTTTGGGTCTTTTTCCCCCAATTTTTTTTTTCTTATGGTCACACAATACACTCCTACACAAACATAACTTGAGTAAGTGCAAGTTACTCCTGACCAACAAAACAATTTCAGCACAAGAGGCCTGAACACCAGCACAGTGACAAGGCTGTGCTGAAAGCCCATCTGGGGTGTGGGAGTGGTGAATGAGAATGTAAAGCACATTTCTGCATATAATGTGCAAAGGCTTGATCTCCACAACTGCACTCAATTTGCTACATGCACAGCCAGAAATGAAAATGAGATCAAAACCAGCTGGGAACGGTTGTCCTGAGAAGATACAGTAACCATTAAAAAATCTAAACATAAAATACAAATACAGAAGCAACAGAACATTGTTAACAATACTAAAAGACAGAAACACACTGTTGTTGTTAAAAGAAGTTTCAAGTAATATTCCAGATCCAATTTCAATCCTACTCACAGGAGAAAATGCCCAGAGATTAGGAAGAGAAGTCCACACCAAAGTGTATTTTTAATAGCATAAGGGCATGGTCAACAGACCCATCCTTGCGACAGCTATTTTCAAAAATAAAAAATCTAAACAGAAAGACATCATTCTAATCAGCATTCTTGTTAAGATGTGCATTACTGGAAATAGCTGTTTAATTCACTGCAACCAGTAGACACAATGTGCTGCATCATTTGTGCTCCATTATATCACAAGATACTGTGTGTACACTTTTTAACATCCAAGTATAAATCCTGCTCATAAAATAAGGCATACTTCAAAATAACATGGTCTCTACAGAGGTAACTTTGTATGCTTTCTTCTCATTCTGCTTCACTCTTCTAGGTATGATGAAAACAAAACTGGTCCCAGTCGAGGTTGGTCAACATTAGCAACCAGATTACGATCAAAAAGATTAGATCGTATCAATTTGTAGGAAAAGTGGGATTTCTTTGTTTCTAATGACACTTGGGACATCTCCTGAATGAGCTCTGCAGAAGGCATGAAAATAAATTCTATGTTTCCTGTTCGGTGACACCAGTGTGCCCCTTCATGATCCCTGTCTCTATCCCTATCCAGAAATGCCTCCATATTGCTACAATTTGTCCAAACTCACTTATTTTCTGTAAGATTGTTCCTTCCAGTAAAGCTGCTATATTCTGTTTTAAATTATAGCTTTTTCTACATTTTCACCAGTGTATGCATGCTAGAGAACAGCTGCATTGCAGAGGTACATATTTAGCACATGGTATCAAACGAAAAAAGAAATACAAAAAAATGAACCAGTGTGTCCTACTGGCTGCTCTATGTCAAAAGCACTGTTTGGTCTTCTGATATAAAACACTACAGAAGTAATATTAGCAGAAGTCTGCTCTGCTTCAAGTATTACCCCAACTTTAAACGTGATCTTCAAATTTTTGTGCAATTCTTTTTGTAATTTCACGTGAATAAAAACATCAACGTGTCTAAACTAAGAAAGGAAACTGTACTACCTCCACTGTAACACTGCACATATGGTAGAAGCTTTAAGCTGAAACAGCTGTTTATTGGATAGATTTTTTTAAAAAGGAATATTAATGTGGTTTCTAGCCCAAATGCAATGGGTGGCAACAAAATATCAACTACCGCAAAACGCAGTTACAAATATACACTGACAATTTCCTTCTTAAATATTAATGGCTCTTGAAATACCCATCAGATACTTTTACAAAACTTCTCTATTTTAAGTCTAATGATTTTTCTTAGTTTCTTCACAAGTAGTGCAAATACACTCCTTATTCTTAGGTCATCCCAAAATATGGCTGGTTTTTGTGAGTGTGATTTGTTTGTGTTCTTCACTGAAGTGATACGGGGACACTGTAGTCATAAGCAAGGAATGCAATGCTTGTTGGACTACCTCAGAAAAAAAAAATCTACCTTATTCATGTACAGCTGTAAAATTCTACAAATTAAAAATTTCACATCAGGTTAGCTGATGCAAAAGTTTATGATTCCCTGCTATGGGTGAACTGAGCAGATCCCCCAAAACCTTAAACTGTACAAGCAGTGTAACAGGTTTTTGTCCCCTCTCTACAGACTACAAGTTTTCAGTTCTTGAATCGTGTTTGCTCACAAATGTGATTAAATTTCCTAAAATAAAGAAAAAACATAAGAGTATTAAAACATAATGAAGTTCTCAGAAGTCAGGCAACAAAAGCAAGTCAGTATCTTTCACAGGTATTTTAAATGTTAAATAGTCTAAAGTAGACCATTTACACACTAAAATCTTTTTCAGAACCTGTTTAGATCATATTTTACTGCCATTTTACATGTAACAGGATTTTCAACATCTCTCCTCCCTAACCCTCATTAGTTTTATTATGCACACAGAAAACCTGTTATTAAAAAGCATTCCTCTATATTTCTGCATACTTCAAACCCAGGAGGCAATTAAAACAGGAATTGGTGAATTAATTTTCCCCTGCACGGTATTAGTAACTTTTAGTAGACAGCATTACAAAAGTCATTAAGAACTAGAATTAACCAGGCTAATTATACATTTCAACATAAACACATTCTCTCAGTGGCTTAGAATCTTCTGGAAAGAAAAGGTTTTTTTCAGCTTGTATTATGTAAGTTTTATGGGAATGGCAAATCTGTCTTCATGGATTAAACAGATAACATAATTTAGTACCAAGCACTTCTTCCCACTTCTCAAAAACATTTCACTGTTCACTCCTTGTTTTTCTCTCACTTGGGCCGTGTGGCCTCTGACACACAACTGAAACAGAAGTTGGGGTGTGGAGTTTGTCACTACATGTGGAGAAATGGTGCCAAGGAGACCCTGAATTTCCCCCTCAGCTGGATTAGAGCAAAGATCAGAAAAACCTTGCTCGCATAATCTAACTACTTAGCAGAACGATTTAGCTCAATTAAAAAAAAATAAATTCTCTGGATATAAAGGAATGGTATGACAGGATTGTTTGCTTTTATGGATTTTAGGAACTAAGAGTAGCAGCCAGTAAAGTTCTAGGAAGGACTAATACTTGGGAAAAATAGAAAGAAAGAAAGAAAGAAGAAGGGGAAAAAAGGAAAAAAAACCCTGAGTAATTTTTATTCTAGATTAAATTATCCACAGGATGAACAAAGATGACTGGTGAGTACTTTGATATTGAATTAACGCTAACATTTCAAAACAAAATTTCCTCTGGGAACACAGACAGTCCTATAATGTGAAGTTACAGATCGCAGCGGTACTTCAAATTACATCTGCAACTTAAATCCAAAATTATTTTGAAAGCTATTTGGTAAAACCCTTGAATTTGTAAGAGACTGCAGATGAATATTTTACAAGTCTGTCTTATGATCTGCTTTTGCCTGAGCTGCACAGACTGGTTATTTTCAACCCACAGTACCTGAAATATTAAAGGAATTATGCTAAGCGTGTATGTACATTGCAACATTAGAAAGATACTGCAGAATCTACTATTCATTAAGGCAATTTCTCAATAAGGGGTAACAGCTCCTCTATCTTAAATTACACTAAGAATTTAGAGAATTATTCATAAGGCAAGAAGGATTTTTCAACCCTCCCTGAAACCAGTTAGCTCTTGGGGAGAAAATTTTTGTTTTGTTTTATGAGTCTTTAATATTTGTCTTACTACATGTGCATCTTTTTGTAAGAATAAAACTGCATTGGTCATCAGAGGCCTTGATATTTTTATTCAAGAAGCTTGATTTAGTTTGGAAGGACATTTCTCATAAATGACCACATATCAGGAGTCCAAGGCTGGTATTAAAACTCTTGACAAGTAGAAGGTTAATCTCTTTTCAGCCTCAAATTGCTTGGGTCAGAGTTGTAAGACCTAGAAACTCCTCAGGAACCTGCTGTGGCTTATGTTACATGTTCCAAGCTGTTCCTGCTGCTAATTATTCCCACCAATTGATCCCTTCAATGGAAGCTGCACTTCACTAAAAGAATTCTTCCACCCTAATGGGTGGAAAAACAGAGTCAAAAAGTGTCAGCCATAGGCTACATCAACTTCCAAATGCTGGCAGTGCCCTTGACATGCACGGAGGGCTCATTTCAAAGTTGTGTTTAAAAAAAATTACAAAAAAAAAAAATCCCAAATGCTCACCCAATCCTGCTTCATGCTGCAAGTTCTGGCACTTCAAGGGTTGCTTTTTAGATTGTTGTTGGTTTGGCTTTTTTAAGGAACACAAAGCAAAACCACCTTCTAAAGTGTACAACTTACATGGCATGATGTGCTTTGACCTGAGTTCGGCAGTTGCGTCCCCAGTAGCAATCAGGACGTGACGTGACGGTCACTACGGGAAGAGCAAATGAAATGCTACATTTATTACAAAAGTCATTAAAGGTGACCCAGGTTATTAAGCCACTGCTAATGGTGGTTACTCATCAGAAACAAGACACGATAGGCAAGAAATGACTGTAGAACTCATATTGTTTCACCTTTCTGGAAACAAAGCAAACACTCTGTGAAGGGCAAAAAATTATTTTTAATGTTAAGTTAATGAAGACTTATGATGAAAGTATTTGGTTTTCAGTGCTGTCAGCTGAAGTTTTACTATTTAGTTTAATAGAGATGGACTTGATTAGACATTCAGCATTTGTCTTGATGCATTTCCATACAAAGGAAAAATTATTAATTTGGGTAGAGCTTGCTGCTTTCCCCCACCTTCACATACATTACAACTCTGCTGTCCAGCAGCTGAACTGAAAAGCAATGCTGCGGGCAAACTAGGTACACAATTTTTGCTCATTATACACAGCAGCACAAGCAGAGTTCTCAACAGTTTAAGACTGGGAAGCTGTTTCTAACAGCAAGAACTAAATTGACAGAAGTAATATTTAAAAAGCAAACTGTTGGAACAGCTTCTGTTCCAAACAAATTTAGGTCTGAAGGAGGCACGGTTGGTAGCGTGCTATTTTATACTAAAATTATAAATGCAAAGATTTAGAATCAGTTTATGAAAGCATTCTTGTTCCTGGTTGAGAGCTGGTAAAATGTGAAATTGTTCAGAAGATGCATCGTTTTATATATTTAAATGGGAACATAAACTTAATTACAGCAATTGGTTCCTGTTGACTATATTCTGCTCTTACTGAATTCCTCTTTTCACTCTGCAGATATACTTATTCTACAGATGAGAAATGATACTGAAAGAAGAGGTTCCATTAGGGAGTCTGAAAATAACTGTACACTAGCTCAGCAGCTGACAAGTAAAGCAAGGAGTGTTAACACATTAGCCCTGCAACAAGATTTGCACTGGGCTACATTAAAGTGCCAAAAGAACACCAATACTAAGACAAAACTGATGTTAACCCTTTAAATTACTTTTCCCCTCCTTACTGTGCAAAACAATCCCCACCTGGTAATTCAGCAACAGGAATATTCTGCCTGTACTGGTAGGCAAGTTCTCGAAAGCTGCGAAGGCCACAACAGTAGCAAAGCACTGTGTTCCCAGTAATTCTGTAATCTGGGGAGAAAACCAGTTTGTAAAAATGTAAGGCTTAATAAATCAGATTTAACTAAAGAGCCATGACTGCACTGGTTATGTACCCAGAACTCCAAACTTCTCGATAACATTGCTGAGTTACATCCAGACAAGAAGTCATGCACATGCAAACTGAGCACAACACATACCTGACAACATAAAAACTCCTCTTTGAAGAGCTAAGAGACTTTCATTTAACATATTTTTCCATGTCAGACCCCTGGATGCCAGGTAATCCTGAAAAGAGCAAGTGAAGTGTTTAATCTAGAAAAATCTCCAACTTTAAAGAGTAAGCAAGCCATTTATTCTCAAATATTTCCAAATCAATAAGTAACTATGTTTTCAGAATGGGTTTATGCTGATTACAAGGAAAAATTAAATACCTGTAACTTAATTAGCATAATACATTCAGACTACTAATAAAGCCTTCTGCTAAGTATCTTTTTTTTCAGATACCCACTTTTGCCAAAAGTCTGCAAATAGATTCATTCCAGTCACACTTTCATTTACCTCAAATCAAGATTTCATTCAGTTTACATTATTTAGGTAATGCTGTTATAGTACGAGCAAAATATTTTCCATGCAACTTAGCATGAAATTTAACTTGCCTGGGACAAAATATTTAACAAGCACTGCTTTCCTGGCATGTTTTTATTGCATTATTTTTCTCTTAAATAATATTTTGGATGATCATTTGGAGCTCATATAATCAGCCTTTCAGAATCAGGTTCTGCAAGTGACACAATGCTGGAAATATTAGGCAGCACATCACTACAATTTCATCAGTGAGTACACCTTAAACTTTGTACATTTGTTATTATCACACACAATGATTTTTAAACATACCTTTAGGATATCTGATTCATAGTGGTTGTTATTCAGGACGCCATCTAAACACTTATCACCAAGATTTATTTCTAATCAGAACAAGAAGAAGAAGGAAAGTTACTATCTCTCACCCAAACCCCGTGGCCCTCACACATTTTCTGAAGGTTCTTCTGTTTCCTGAAATAACATGCACAGGCTCATGTGGGCACCAAGTAGATGACTGCATTCAACATCTGCTAATCATGTGATTCATAACTTTGAGTGGCAAAGACAAGATACTGAGATTTTACAATTTCAGCTTCAGTCCACAAAGACTACCGAGCTACACGAATTCTAGTAAAGCATGTTCCATTAGCTCCAAACTGCAGGAAAGCCATTCCAACCGTTCTACTTTATATTTTTTTTAATGTCAAAAAAACCTTGAGTTTCAGAAGTCTGCATGTTTAAGAAGGCAAGGCTCTTTTCTATTCCATTACTATCAGATGTTCAGTGCTCCTGAAGTGGTTTGCATGATTCCCTTACTAGACTGAAACACATCATGGTTTTTTACATTGGAAGTTGTGTTCACCCACTGTAGTTTCTAAACTAAATATTGTATGAAGACACAAAGTTAAATCCTTTCAAAGTTAAGACACATGCCACTTCAATTTTTTGTGTCCGTGATGCAAGGACATAGGCCTTGCTTCTTTTTGCAGGACTGTGCTAAAAACTAATCTATGTGTCTTAAATTACTTGAAGTTCAAGACAGACAGATATTATTGCAAAGTGAACAGGTTGATAAGAAAAAAATTATTCCACAATACCACAGAATGGTGCCAAGCAGCCAAAACACGCCACGCGAGTGCAGCCCCAGTACAAGTGACAGAAGGGCTGCAGACAAACTGTGCCTGTAAAATAACAAAGGAAACCCCTGTAAGGACCTGAACACAACAAAACTCAACAGTTACCATTCCCATAAATCAGTAACAACAGAGCCCTAATAAATTTGGTTTAAAAAAGGTACAACTTTCTCATTTAAAATACATTCTTTAAAGGACTAACAAATTCTATAGAGGAAGATTCTTTCACGCTGTCACTACAAGAGTCCCAAAAAAAGAACAGTCTTCCAAGTAAATTCAAGTTTAATAAAAAATAAGAAGAGAGTTAGCTCTGGAGAAAATAAAATAAAAGATGAACATACATTGCTGAGGAGCAACATGAGGATTTTGTTCACGCTCTGCTCTTCGGTCAGGCATTGGCTGAAAGCAGCAGGTGCATATTACATGACTTCCTTGGGCAGGACACACGTATTCCTGAACAGCTGATTGAGTTAGAAAGAAAAAAAAAATAAATTATTGAACAATTTACACAACTGCAATCTGGATGAGGAATCTTAGTGAATATTAACAACATAAAAATCTCAAAGTAACAAGCATCCTTCTCAAAAAGACTCTATGAAACGGCAGAAAACCAGCATTCAGACTTCTAAACTGCACAAGTGTGTAAAATATTTCAGTATGTAGAAAAGTTTAAGAACTTTTCAACCATCAGCAACCCATTTTGGGCAATCACAGGCAAATGTTGTATGTGAAGAGACACCAGTGTGGAGTTGCTGTCACAGTCCTGTGAGAGGGAGCCTGCTCAGGTCTAACTCAGTTCATTGTGGTAACACAGCTCATTGCTTAGCTCAGGGGACTTGGAGATGATCTTCAAGGGTCCCTTCCAACCCCAGCCATTCTGTGACTCTGCCCTGAGTGTCTGAGTTGCAGTACTTTAGTGCTGCACTGCCAGGGCAACATGACACTGACCTGCAGGGAAGTTGGCAGAGGTTGATGGAGCATCTCCCAGAGCCTGCATTCCTCCTGCCTCTGTCTCTTGGCCTGTGCCAGGCACAGCTGGAACAGAGTGCCTTCGGTACCCTGGGCACTGTCTGCATACTATATATGGTTGACTGAAAGAACAAAATAAATTCATATGAAATTATACCGAACAAATGCAAATACAACTTACATCACTATGCTAGACAAGGTTGGTCAGACTCTCAAAATTTAAATTTAGGATTTCCTCTTTCAGTTACAGATGGAAGTTTACGTAACTCAGTACCTTACAGCTCTGAAGTCTGCTGTAGTTGGGACAGATAAAAACTTTGGGATTTGTAGTATTCTTTAAGAAGTTTTAAACAAAAAAAAGAGGAAAAGAAAAGAACAACGTGACCGAAAGAGAGAGGAACAAAGCTGGAATAGTTATCTGTAAGAATTCTTCTGTTCCTCTGTAGACATTGAACAAAAAGTGTTTGCTATTGAAAATAAAGCAGAAGGTATTTTGGTACTTGAGAATTCCTAAGTCCAGCATCAGCTGCTTTGGTACCACACACCCAGAGAAAGCAGCATTCCAGACACATAAGAAAGCACAATCATTGCAAACACACTCATAGAATCGTGGACTGCTTAATCTCCTGACAAGATCTTAGCCAGAAACCTGTCTTTTTATGCTGCACAATTCAACATAGAACTGTGGGTCACAAACTGAATTTTGCTGGACTTCTAAGAAGTTCTAGCTTTTGGTGATTACTCAAGATTCATCTAATTCAGCACACACCTTAAAAACAGACATACCTGATATCTGAGGATTCACTATCTACATCAGACAATTCCAGTAAATCTTCAGAACTTCCCTCCTCATCTGAAAAAGATCTCCGCACCTTAGGCTGCAACATGTCTTGAGTAATTTTGTTTCTGGCATCCATGCTCCGAACATCATCTTCATTGCGACATTTATCTGGCAAGAGAACCAAATTCAAATTTCAAGAGAAAGGAACATCTCACATCCCCTATGTGCACTCTACTTTCTAAACACAGTTACCATTATTGTGTTTTCATCTCCGTAAGACTTGTTTTTGGGTGAGAGAGTTCTAGATCATCTTAGTTAAATTCCTCTCTGTTAAGGAAGTCTAGTATCAGACAACTTCCGTTTTTCAAGAGACCATGATCAAAGTTAATTAAATCTACATTCAAGTATATTTTTCAAAAGTATCCTTCTCATGATTAAGTAACAAATTAAAATGAAGCATTCTTAGCAGACACACAGTATTAAATCACCTTCCACAGGTT
Source organism: Cyanoderma ruficeps (assembly GCA_008694505.1). Classification (NCBI taxonomy): domain Eukaryota; kingdom Metazoa; phylum Chordata; class Aves; order Passeriformes; family Timaliidae; genus Cyanoderma; species Cyanoderma ruficeps. Next base: position 6,727,659 of record VZDJ01000174.1, on the reverse strand, counting down.
ATTATGTCGTGTTAAGTGTACTTGTTTTCTGACAAGCCATGTCAGAGAAAACAGCAGGGTAATAAAACACACGAGTATTTTACAGACAGTGTGTCCAGACATCAGTTATGCAGCTCATGTGTGAAATCCATCAGATTCTGCCACAGACACTGTTCAACTTGCCTGGATGCTGAATCAGATAAGCTTCAACCAAGTTGTTCAGTATGTGATTTTTACAAATACGTTCTACTGGACAACGACAAGTTGGACATAGAGAAGATCTTTCCATCCATCCTGAGTAGCAGGCAGCACAAAAGGTATGCATACAAGGTTGCAAGCTGGAAAACAAACAAATGGAGTCAGAATACAAATCTTTCATTTTTTCAGATATATCCATAACTGAAAAAACTATTTAGCTATTGATTTGATTATCTAGATAAGGTAGGAAAAGGAAAATCAAGAGGGCTTGTGAAAATGCTGATTATCCTGACCTCCTCAACAGTTGCCACTGCATGTCTTGCATTATTACCACATGATTAAAGCTTTTGTCACTCTTACATACCTTACACAGTCATGCAGCAGTTCTTGGCAGATAATGCAAGTTAACGTCTCTTCCATCTTATCTGGTTTCACATTTGATGTTTTTGCATCTTCAGAGCCAATTTTAATTATACATTCACTTGGAGCTGCTGGTGAAAGATTTGGACAAGTGTCTTCATCTACAAAGACAGAAGGAGATAGTTTTTAAAGCTTTTTTAATCTTATTTTTATTCAAGTATTAAAAAAATCCCTGAAAGATATGCACTGATTCACTGTTCACTGGCAACAGTCTCAAAAGAGGTTCTTACTTTACACACTACAGCTTCTGCTACTGAAGACATTATTTTCATGGGACCAGAAATCAAGTGAGACACAAGAAACAAGCTGAAGGACTGATGACAGTTGTTGTAACTCAATTTGGAGGGGTGGGGATGAGGGTTAACTTGCAGAATACTATAGTATACTAGCCTCCTTTGAGTTTCTTCTTAGCAGGTTCCAAATCTTCCTCCTCCCATGTTCTTTGAGAATCTGATTCTGCATTTTCTTTGTCAGTGATTTCTGGAGTGACTGCAGAAGCTTCAGCATTCACATCCAGCTTTTCGTGCTTGTTGTGGAGTGCTCTTACACACATGGATTCTAAGATGGGGAAAGCAGGCACAGGAGTGACAACTGAGGACTGTGATCCTATAAAACAAAAACACAAACATAAGCATGGTTGCACACAGCTATGGGAAACGTGAAAACAAAAGGTACTCAAACCCTGATGAGACACACACATCAATCCAAACATCTGAATAGGAAAAAGTGGAGCAGAAAAGCAAAGTCTGCATAACTTATTAAAAACACTCTCAACCAATCTGACTAATTGGAAGACCTGGGGGAAAACAACCTATTAGTTGTGTAACCCTTCTTAAAATCCCCATTCCTCTTTCAATTGTGGAGTATTTATTCTTAAGACTATTATCCACACCAGGTCTTCCTGACAAAGATGCCAGGCAAGAGTTATGCAATACTGATCACACGTAACAGGTTGGGATCACAGCAAAGGGAAAGCTTTGTTTCCATAGGAGCAAATGGGGTCCCAAAGAACTGCTAAAGGAATTATTACAATTCCTTCACTCATCCATCAGGATTTACCCTGCCTGCTCATAGAGAAAGTTAAAATGCACACATCCACCTGGTATTTTCACTAGAACTTTACTAAGCAAATTCTAAAGACCGAGATAGGGGTAAGAGATTATAATCTGTTCGAATTAAAAACTGGACTAACAGTTGATGACATGGACTCAGTGATCCTGACAAGTCCCTTCCAACTTAGCATATTCTATGATTGTGTGATCAAACTTTAAATACTTGACCCAAGTCTCACCAGATGTAGATGGATTATCTTGCTGAACAGATGCAGACTCAACTGGAGAGGTAGAAGAAGCATTAAAGAGGTTTGATGTAGAAGTAGATGGCTGTGGTTCCTCATAGCAAGACTGAGTAGCTGACAGTGATGAGGTAATTTGGGTCTCATCATTACTTCTTCCTGTACTTGAGGTATCTTTGGTCACATGGCATTGGTTTTCTACATTAACTTCTACAGTTGGAAGGGGGGGAAAGGAAAGAAAAATATCTGTGTGACAGTCACCACATCATGGCTTCTAAATTCCAAGGAATCAAACTCTCTCAAGAGGGTTACATTAGTCATTGGAGCTTAGCTCCTCTTCATGGATCTTGAATTACTTCCTTACCTACTGGTTCTTGAGTTGCATCATGTTTTGTGTTTAAGGATTCATAAAGATAAGCAACATCTGAAAGAGATTTAAAAATATTAATCATGCTCTTTAAACAAAAATTCACTAAACTTAATCCCACATAAACAACTTCTGTTCACAAGTGGCTGCATCCCCAAAGTGTCTGACAATGGAAGAGGCAAATGAGGGGTCACCTCAACAGTACCATGTTAATACTCCTACTTAGGAGGCAATTAGGAGCAGCACAGCAAGATCTTTTCTTCTCAGGAAACCAGGCAGAGCAGCTTTTGTGTGATGTTTAACTTGTGCCAGCCATGGAAGCAGAGGCTTAATCATTTCTTAAACCTAAAATCTGCTCTGTCAGAACAGACTGTATTTTTACTGATGCTTGAATCAAAGTTCTTCGAAGAAGCTTATTATTTCTGAGCTCACTACTCAACCTCTTCAATCAATATTATTTCATTTCTTTGGGAGATACATGAACTCTCCAAAATACAGATTAGGACATGTCGTAAGTTTCAGCCCGAAACTAATTTAGAATCTATTAATAAAACCAACTGGATAATATCCTTTTCTTTTCAATCTTACTTCAATTTAATATTGTTCCAAAAATTCCTCTACCTTGCTACCTTTTTGTCACCTCTAACCACCTACAAGCAACTAAGACTGTCTTAGTTTGTAGCAATTCTTTTTCTGATCAGAAGTTAAAATATTGGCTCCTTCAGTAGGACTTAGAATGGCCAAACAGGCATGCCAAATCTAAATTCTTCTCTGTGAAGATGGAAAAGCTGAAAAAGCAAAACTGGAGGCTCGGTAATTTAACTACTTATTAATCCAAACAGAAATCAGTGATTCAGTTCATTGCCTGGAAAATTCACCCAAGTGATTCATCTAAGTAGCACTGAGTGCAATAGGGCCAACTTAGAAAGGATTTGTGAGACAAACTATACAGACAGAAAAATACAGCTTATCACTGCTTCATGTAACATTTACAGCAGACAGCATAAATCTGTCTGTGTATAAATTAACAGCAATTTCATAAAGGAAGTATTTCAACAGTGAGCATGTACCTAGAACTTTTTAAATTAACAGTTCATATGTTTATTACTGTATGAAAATTGTAAATACAGCACTGTTCCAGGTTTGCCAATTCTACTTTCACTGTAGGGCTTTCCCCATTCCCTCCCCACTTTGCCACTTCACTCTTTAAAACAAAAAAAGCCAACATACACAGACAAAAACCCCCCCCACACAAAACAAAAAGCTTTTGCAGCCTTTCCTACTGACTGATGCCAAAAACTGCTTCACTGGGATATATAAAGTATCACTAACTACCCCAGCAATTTGACTTCTAAAAGAAGCACTGGACATGTGATTAGAACCTCATTACTTACCATTCCATGCATTAGTTCTACCAAAATTACTTCTAGGCACATTTAAAATTCAGACAGTTGCTCAGATTTGTCTCTGTAAAAACTGGCACATCCATGACCTCTTCTCTAGAGACTTGTTTTTAAACATATTTCTCTTTAAAAGAAAACTACTCAATTTTATTATACTGATATTTCTTTTCCCTCATGACTCAAAAGAAAATGACTAAGCATGCCATTTAAAAAATATTATTCACTTACTGTTCTCTGGTTCATTTTTTCTGTAAACAACATAGATCACATCCCCAGTCTGTAATGGGTATGTCTGCTTCTTAACAACTTTCAGTTTATTAATTACTGTTCCATTAGTACTGTAAACAGAAAGAAAAGATAACTTAGCATAAATGTTTTCATAATTACATGGGAGAAGGAAGGGAAAACACAAGATACATTTAAAGAAGAAAAACTACTGGCTGCCCACCCAAAATGTAAGTGGACTAAGTGGACTAAACAATTAAAAAAAAAAAAAAAGGAAGTCTAGAAACAAAAAATTTCTCCCAAAGACAGAAATGCAGAGCTACTGGAATTTCAAAGCTCATTTGCAGCTACTGGTAAAGAGACGACACACAAAAGACCCCTGATATTTGATCAATGTCTCCAAATAATTAGATGATTGTTTGTGTAAAATAGTCTCCACCCTTTAAGTATAAAACCTGAAAGGACAATATGAGTTCTATTCAAAAAGTTCCAGGCCATGCTTTCTAATTAATACTGAGAATCTCATAAGATGTTCTGTGACAAAGGAACTTCTCCTCTACAGCCAGGGATGCCATGCAGTGTTAATTTCTTTCCCCCTCCTCCCTCAAAAAGAAAAAAAAAACCCTACAATTGTGAGGTTACTTGGACTGTTTGCTACTTGAAACTGAAAGTGAGACGTTAACTAGGTGGAAAAAAGTGATACATAATGAAAGACGAGTTTAAATGAATTATTTTGATACTGATAAAAAATTCAATACTTGTAGAAGAAATTAAACTAGGGAAAATGAAAATGCAGAGCACAGCTGATTAATTTTTTTATCCCCTTAACTACGGGTGATGTTGTATACACAAGCCATTAATATTTTATAACCAAGTTATTCAGGTACTGAGTAATTCCAGCTCGCGTGCAGAAAGCATCTTTCAGGGATGCAGTCCTCTCCAATTTCAGACTTTTGCCACTCAAAATCTCAGCAACTGGTACTAAATATGAACGAACAGAAAATATCTGCTTTTCTCTCTCTGCAGAGCAGCTGCAAGAAATAACAGCAAAGCTGTGCTGCCACCTCCTGGAGGCACGGCCCGTGCCCAGGGCACTGCGGACTGTCCCCCACTGCACGGGAGTTATTTGGAAATCAGCACCTTCCCCCTCCTCTTTTCCAACACAAAAGTAAGAATTCAAAGTTCAGAAGGGAAAACAACCCCTTTGGAAACACTACAGCAAGTCGTGATCAAGGTGTTGATTCTTGATCTTGCTGCTGCAGCTACTTCCACAGTCTACATGGTGGAATCAACTAAGCCAACAGAACCAAAAATATAGAAACGCTACTTTGAACTTTCAGGAAGTGAAAAAAAATCTTTGGGTCACACTGATGAAAACGTCAAGCTTCTCCTACAAGCAAGAGAACTATTTATAGCTTGTCTTCTTCCCCCTCGGGCATACAGATGTTGACTAGGCTGAAAGACATAAGCACTGAAGAGCCAGCAGAACAGAGAAATCACTAAATGACTGTCAAAGTTTAGCAATTAAGAGGAAAACAATCTTAGTCTGTTAAAAACAATTTTTAACAGACTGATTTTTAACTTCATACTGATGGCAGTGATAATATATTTTAAAATATTATGTTGAAGCAAAAATTTTATATTCTTCAGTTGCCAAATAAATAGTAAAGTTTACACCAACCTCTGAAACCTGTCAGAGGTCCTTTAACAAAACTAGGAAACAACAAATTTGACTTCCTCAGTTTTCCAGAAGCATCTCCCATCTGCCCCAAATGTTCTAGACTTTCTTTGGTAATAAATTAGCTAAATTTAAGTAACAAGATTATTCTACTGAATTTTAGCTTCTACAAGCAATTCCTAGCCCAAACATTTCACTCAACACAGGGGGAGAAATGTCACAATAATGTATTTTATGAAGTAACTCTGTCTTGACTGCCAAGTTCCAAGATTATGCTGGGGGACAGTAACACAAGGTATTTTTGGGGAAAGGAAAAACCCCAAAACATCACACATCTAGGAACCCCTCAGGCTTGGTCTCACAAAGCAAGATGCAGAAATAGCTATGCAAGACCCTGCTCATCAAATTGGCTACAGACAGCCAAATCTTCTCCGTTCTGTAGTTACACAGACTTGAGTGAGAGCTGACTAATGAATTATTTGGCATACATGGACCCAAATGAAGCAGGAATAAATGGATATCACTTAACACAGAAAACCATAAGCTTTTCTTCAATGCATTAGTGAACTAAAGCAGTTGTATTTATGTCTCAGCCAACAACCAAAGGGAAAAATTACTCCACTATCCCAGATAATTGTATCGGTCTTTCACTTCCAATTCCAGGCATGAGGCCTTTAACAGATACAGTGACATTCCAGATTAATGTTGTGGGTATTTTTTTAACCAGACACACATGAAAAATTATGACATTTGTACATTCCTCTGATGTTTCAAATTAAACTCCCCATAAAATAAGTAGAAAGTACAATGAGAATCTCAAATATGAAGGCCATTCATTAGGATTTGGTATTGAATTGATGCCAACTGGCTGTACCATATCTCAAGGGGAGAAGAAAAACACTACTATCAGATATAAACCCTCTGTGTTGTGAAACTATGTCACAAATGTTCCAATGTCACTTTTTTAAACAGTGAAAGAAAAAAATCAGGCCTTGACTCAATTCCAATGTGGTTGATGACTCCAGTTTCATTAATGAACCATAAATTCTGTTTACTTCCCAATCCCATCTGCTGTGCAGAACTGATTTGAACAGCTTCATTAAGATGAGGGTTACTTTTGAAGCAGAAGAATGATCTATGTGTTGTAAGAAACTTATCATAGCCTTGCAAGAAAAATGCCAGTCTAATAATTTCTAATAATTTTTTGGATCCATCCAGGAAAAGAATGTAGTTTATGTCAAAGCTTCTGGGTTAACAGTTATCTGTTAACAAAGTGCATATAATCCTGAACACACTGTAAACTGAAATGAATTCTAATAAGGTACAGAATCCCTTCTGTACTGTAATTCTCCACTCTTTTAATGTTCATAGACATAGTTTTGACTATGGGTGAGGAGAATTTAGTAGCAGAAGGGACACCAGCACCAACTGCAGATCAACCTCCCATTTACCCACAGAAAGGGAGTATCTGCTTGCCTGTTATCTGAGTATCAGCCTAGTCTTAAATAGTTTCCTGATCTGAAACATCACCTACTACTTAGAATCCTAAAAGGAAAAAATCCTAGAAAATAACAAGAAATGACACTGTTTGTCATTAAAACTTCTTTTTCAAAATGGAGAATCTTACAACTGCTTTTACTGGGAGAAATCCAACTGCTGCCTCCACTGTATTAGGTCAGCTTGTACAATGTCTTTTCTTTCAAGCAGTATAAAGCAACTAGTGCATGGTTTGGAAAATAAAGCAGAAACATTTCCCAAAAGAGGGCGAGTCTGAGTGTTTTATTATACTATTTGCTAACTCTTGGCGTTTGTTACTTCCAAACTTTTATTTACTCAATAATTTTGAATACTCTACACATTTTCTTTCACCTGCAAATTTTGGGTAATTCTTTCCAAAGAACTCATTATGCTATCAGAAGATAAAATGTTGGCTGTCTACATATATTTGATGATATTCTTTGGATTAGATGCGAGAGAGAAACAAAGTCCACTCAGTTTGACTGTCCCACATTGACTGCCTCCTTCAATGCATTCCTCTTCACCAGAAAAATCTGAGCTTGACCACAGCAATGTTTCCAAATTAATTCCCACTTCAGAGATGAAAAAGCTGACCTTGCAGCATTTTTCTGTGACTCTAGGCATCTGTACTGCCAACTCAAACATTCAAGAATCATCTTTCAGCCTGATTTTTCAGGACTCATCTGCTATTTGGCACAAACATTGGAAGACCCAGAAAAACCAGAAGAGTCTTCTGCAAGCAGTCATATCAAACCTGTTTGGTTTCTTGATTCAGCAATTGGCAGCCACACTTCAGCTCACAGGAGGGAGAACACTCCAGGGATTTATTCTTTGTTAGATACACAGAAGTGTAACAGGCACCAGCAGCTCCCTGGCAATGCTCCATGGGTGCAGCCTTTCTGCTACACTACCTTGTAACGAGCCTCACCTTTTCATGAATATACCATACACAAAATTAACTTTAATTTGGCTTTGCTAGTTTTCTGCTGGCTGCACCTTCTGCCTCAGGGAGTGTGTAAGTGGGAANAGGGAGTGTGTAAGGGGAAAAAAAAAAAAAAGGCAGGAACATTTCTGTATCACGTACAATCTATTTAGCTTGTTCTCCCCCAGCATTGCTCTAAACCAATTCTGCCAGGGACACTTTCTCAAGCTGAGATTTACAGCCACGCTCTGAAACTGCCATAACAGGTAAACATACCTTGGACTGTTGTTTGGAACACCCTGAAATTTAGGATTATATTGGAGAATGACAACTATAAACCTTTCCCAGATATCCCAGCTAATCTTTTTTCCCCAAAAATTTAGCATTCCGTCCCACAGCTTCTGGGAGTATAAACCCTGCAGAAATCTATCCTGAGACCTATCCTGGATTTCCTGGACCTATCTCTAACTACAACCTTGAAGAGAAGAGGGAATACACCCTTATCAGGTTTGCAGATGACAACAAAGCAGGGGCAGAGCTGCCATCAGGGGCACCGTGGCAGGCCAGCAGGATGTGCCCATGATGTACAAAGACAGAGGAAAGTTTCACATCTGAGGTTTTGAAGGATATCATGTTGAATCCCTATTTCAACCCAGAGGCAATTAAATATGTTATTATGGTAGCTTAGGGTTAGTATCAAATACCTGCTGAGCTTTTCACAAAAGTCCCTCCAAGAACATTCTGAGAAACCAACCTTGTATCTTCCAATGACACTTGACCAGACTCTTCATCCACTATGATTTTACAGTGATCTCCAGACACCAACTTGTTGCCAGGGAAAGATAAGTCACAGCCTTAAAAAGAAAGATTTTCCAGCAAGCTTAAAAATACACATTACACAGTCAGATCAGCATTCTATATGGCTATAAATGCAACATAAACTGACTCATGTACATCTGCAACAGTTCAAAACTCCTGCTGTCACACAGGCAGCAACACAGCCTAGTGAGAGAAACGTAAATACAAGTGGTGAGATAGCCCCATGTGCTGATATAAACATTTCAACCATTTGAATATGTTTCAGTTCCCTTTTTCACCCCAATCCTGGCCCTCAAAGATGGACATCAAATCACAATTACTCTAGAGGGGTACAGAAATAAATCCACACATATCTGAAGTGCTCAGTTTAACTCCTAAAGGCACACATCTCACAGCACTCAGCTCTTTTTGCACATTCATTGTGATGTTTTTTTCATTGAATTTAACTTCTGTTGTATTCTGGTGTATCAGGGGGAAGTAGTAGGAACCAGTAACTGATTTAAAAAAAATATTATCATTGTTCTAACTTACAATCTTTTGGGTTTTTTTTAAACAGGCAAGTTTCCCTCATCTCTGTTGACAGCACTATTATGTTAATAAAGCTGAAGAGAATTACAAATCCAGGACTAAAATTTAGGGATACACAGGAGAAATGTCATGGCAATGTGATAGAAACCGTCCTACCTACAACTCCAGGGCTCTGAGAAAATCTTGTCTTTTTATTTCACTTTAACATTGAATATTCAAAACAACACTCAAGGTTCTCCACTGATCTCTCACAAAGGACTCAAAGTACTTGCTTACACCAAAGTTATAATTAACAACCATGATTCCCCTCTACCTATTTTCACTGTGTGTGAACTGACCTCAACCTGCCCAACAACAGATCCAGAAGGAAAGCAGCAGCCACGACCTCAAAGAGGCAATTCTAATGTTCCTGAAGAGTCAGCAGTATTGCTTATAAAGTTATAATTTGGTGTTCCAGTTACCATCCATGTAACTAAAACACTAGCAAACAGCTATGAAAGCAATTGAACAAGGAAGTGTTCCCCTTTTTTTTCCTGCCAAACAACCCTCAAACAGACATGAGCTTGAAGAATTTACCCACAACTTAATGATAAGCAATCTCAATAGAGATCACCAACTGCAAATCTGCAAAACAATTTTCCTACAAGGCACTATCTGCCTTTCTCACAGAGCTATAGCATCTGGCGTTTGTTCACAACTATTTACAGGAAGTGACTAACCAGGCAAACAGCTTAAACGAATGAACAGGAAAAAGAAAATCAGCACTATCAAAGCAAAGAAAGTTAAAATACTTCAGTCCTTATTTCAAATACAGTAAGTATGAAATCCTTTAAAATAAAGGCAAATAGTACAAGTCCTAGACTTGTACAGCTTTCAAATCGACTCTCAGAGAAACTTTCAGTACTTGCTGGCAGTCTTTATACGGCCAGAAGAATTAAGGGCTTTTATGTGGGTGTTTTCTTTTCTGTGAAGCCAAAACATTTTGCATTACAGTTCCAACTTATTTTAACCACAGAAACGAAATGAGAACGTAAACAGGACCCAAGCACGGAAACTTCTGAATCAACAATCAGTTTTCCTTATTTATACAAACTACCACAGACTACCTAAAAAGCACACTGACTTTCAAACGTGCCCGTGTCACAAGCTACTGAGAAAGAAAATATCAGGATAAAACTACTTATTCACACAACTAAGAGGTAAATTAGGACCATGGGGTGGCCTGGCAAGCAACTCCAGCAGCTGAAAGCACCAAACTCAGCTAGTTTCAGTCCACCTTCCAATGCTCTAAAGCCACGAGGAGGGATGGCTGCTGACCCCCCAACACCGCCCTAGGCCAGCGCAGCGCGCCCCTGTCCCACCTTTCTTCCGCCCAATGGTCCATTCCCTTTTCAGCAGCAGGACGTGCGGCTCTTTCTCATCAGCACCCAGCCGGATCAGCTTTCCCCACGGCTGCGGCTGCTGCTGGCTCTGCTCGCCTCCTTCCGACTGCTCCATTTGGATTCACATCTGACAAAAACAAACAAAGCGAAACCAAACCCCATCATCACAAGGCACCCGGGGCGGCACAGGGTTTCCCGGCACCCCCGGGGCCGGGCCGCCCCCTCGCACCCCCGGGGCTCCCCCGGCCCCGCCGCTTCCTTTTGTGCGGCGCCGCAAAACCCTCCCTCCCCCTCTGCTCCCCGCAGCCAGCCCACCCCCTTCCCCGCGCCCCCACCCCGCAGGGCCGCTCCCCGCCCGACGGGGACCGAGCCGGGGCGGCCTCCCTCCGTCCGCTGCCTTCCCTGGAGCGGGGCGGGGGCGGCCGGCGAGGCCCGGGGGTGCGGCGCCCCCGCGGCGCGGCCCGTCCCGGCCCCCCTCACCCCAGCGCCGCGGCCCGGGCGGCTCCTGTCAACAGACATTGCCCCATCAGCTGATGCGGCCGGGGCGGGCCCGCGCGCCCATTGGCCGGCGCGCCGCGGGGGCGGGTTTTCCACCGCCTCGCGCCGGCCGGAGCGTCGCCGTTTCCGGTGAGGCCGCACTGCACGCCGCCCGTAGGGAAAAGTGGGGCTGCGGAAGGGCTGAGGCGGCGGCGACGCCCTAGCGGCCATCTTGGATGTGGGCCGACATCTTGGGCGTGGGCGGGCCCGCCGGCGGGACGGGGCGCGCGCCGCCATCTTTTTTACGGGCAGATCCGTCTCGTCACCTCGAACCGGGGTTGCCGGCAGCCGGCTGAGGTCGTTTCAGCGGTCGCGTACACTGAAAAACTGTTGTAATTTAACTCTTGGATGTTGAGCAGTCATTGGTTTGCCAACAGAGGCTAAATAAACAACATAACGTGCTGTTCCATACCAGGCTTTAAAAAGCAAGCTCGGACTGAGGCAGGATCAGTGCCCGCTGATGGGCGGTGGGTCACGCACTGAGGGGCAGCCCCAGTTTTGCTGAGGAGACTCTTACAGACCAAACCCTGGCATTGTCGGGAACGAGAGCAGACACAGAGCTTTCTGAACCTTAAGACTCATCGCTTGTCTCTTTGTTATCGCATCGACCACCTCATTTGCATGTCCTCCATTTGATGGGCGTTTGTGTAAAACAGTATCACTACTATCCACTTGTTGATCTGCTTGTTTATACTGGTTTCGTTTCTTTTTCCTGGGACATTTGTATCGTGCACCTCAATTTTTTTAGACCAATTAGCACTCTGTATAAAGTGGTTTCTAAGCCAAATGATTTGTGGTTCTTTTGCACAGCATCAGTACCATCCTTCTAGAGATGGATCCGTTTATTATATTCATCTGAAGGATTCAGAACAGCTTTATGTTCATCAAAACAGGAAGAAGAAGCAGAGCTATCCTGGATGTCCCTGCTTCTTAAATTAGTCATCTAATCTATGCAGATGCAGTGACCCTTTTTTCCTCTTCACTTAAATGATTTTGAAATTTGGATTAAATGAGAAGACAAAAAAAAAAAAAAGAAACAAAACACTAAAAACAAAACTACTTGCAGTTCTTGGCATTGATACTCCCATTTGGTTTACAGGCTTGAGCTCTCAGATTTTGCTTTTTTACCTTTCCTGGAAGCCCTGCAGATGCCCTCGGCCACAGAAATCTCACGGTAACACCAGCCTGAGCAAGACAGCTGGACAATGCCACTGATAGAAGCAAAATTATTCGAATACAGCAATGTTTGAATCCTCAGTTTTAACTGATACCTAACACAGTATTGCTCCATAGTCCCAATCACATGAGCTCCAGGTGAAGAAAAAAAATGTAAGCATACGAGTCAAAATTGATGCATGTACTTAAGAGCTTTGTATTATTGACCTAAGTCTATAACTCTTCCCTTAGTAATAACAGTAGGAAAAAATGGTTCTTTGAGACCTGCATGTCTACATTCCTCCAAAGGATTTTGTCTGCAGAATACCCTGCTTGCTTTCAACTTTGTCCTCACTGAGGAATAGAGCCTTTTATAAATTTGAAGAGAGGCCCATCAATGGAAGTTACAATCACTCAAAAGCATTGTCATGGTGCTTCATTTTTATTACTGCCCACAGTGACTGGTAATTGTTATCTCTGAGTGGCAGAGGAAAATACCAGCACATAGGAGATGCAACTAACAGCCCAACAACCAAATCTTTTGTGTAAACTGTACCATTAGCTGAGGGAGGAAGTTGTTTTGTTATATTGTGGCATTGAGAAAACGTATTTTCCAAATATTCCTGCCAAGAGATCCCTCTGCAATCATACCAAGGAATTACTGCACCTCAGTGATAGCACAGAGCAAGGAAATGATTGGTTCAGCTCCTGCAGCTCTCCCATAGTATCCATGTAAAAAGACAGCAAGTGAAACATACAGCTAGCTTAACGAGTCCTGTGTGGATAGGAGACTCAATTAAAATTAAATTATACAACAAATTAGGTTTTAAATGCTGCACTGCTTAGCCAGCCAGACAAATAATAATTAGAGACGTACTGATCTGCTATGTGCAGTTGACTGCTGTAACTGCTCTCCATGTACACCCACCACACTTCCCTCCCAGCTCAGGGTAGTTTTATACCATATTCCAAGTAATCCATCTCTCAACAGCCCCATTTTGTACTTGTCACCCTCCTGAGCTGGGCAGAATGGACAGGATGTCTTTCTAGAGACCACCTTTCCCATCTGCTCCCTCAGTTAATGGTTGTTCAGCAATATACCTCCCCCTCTTCTTTGTTCCTAGGCTCCAGCTCATTCTAGATGGAATTAGTTTTCAGGCTCTGAACTGTGTAGGTACACATAAATCAGGAGAAAAAGAAGCTACAAATATTACTTCTTTTTGCCCTACAAGTAGTCATACACATATCAGCAGTTGGAAAATACCCTGTGGTGGATCGAGGGGTACAAGCTCGAAACTGTCACCTCTGATACTGGTTCCAGCAAAAGAAATTTAGGACATCCTTACAAATTACAACATAAAAATGAGTTTGGTTGAAAAGGACCTGAAGGCAGCTACTCAAATCCTACTGTAAATGTTCAAATGCATTTGTATTGCATTAATGTTTGAAGCTCTCTATCACCCTGTTGTAGATAACATTCAGAAAGACTGGTGCTATTTAATTTTCTCCTTAATTTTTTTTTCACCTCTGAAGAAAGCAATATCAAATTCTTAATATCAGATCTGGCAAAAGCAACTTGGAAAACATATTTCATGATTAAACTAATAACTATGTGTTCTGCATGGAAAATAAAGTATTTAAAATCATCCTAAGCCAGCAAGAGTAATATTATCCCACAGCCATCTTCAGCTGTGGTTTCTGACCTCTGGCTGCTTGTCTGTGGGTAAGGAAAAAAACAACTTTGTAGTGCAAAAAAAACCCATACCAAGGACAGGCTTTTAATCAAGCATTTTTCCAAATACTGATAGCCCAGTCCTGCAGATAATCTATGTTCCTGTTTGCTGTAAATGAGAATACACTATTAACATGAAGGGTTTTCTAAGTCAGGCACCCAGCCCCAGATTTATCCCTTATCATGTGGTAGAGAAAGGAAGGCAGCCAGAGACAAAAGGAAAGAAGAAAAACGTCACTTAGGTCCTTTTTCTTATGCTGTTAATCCAGACATCCATTACTGACCACTGCCAGTGTTTGGGACCCTTTCAGAGTAGGGAAAACCAGCATTGAATTACCCATGAGTTACAAGGTTAAGCAGCAATGACTTTAAGTACCTCCAAAGGAAGGACTCCCTGGAAAATTCAGAGGACCTTCCAGGAGAACAAACAAAACCAACACACCAAAATCATGCACAGGGGAGCTGATGAAGCAATGCAGTTCCCAGGGAGAAGATCCTCTCAGCAGGGACCACAGCTGAGCTTTGTTGCTGGGGGAGAAGGAGCAATGAGGAGAGGCTGCTCTGTGCCCAACTGGCAAACAGAGATAAAAAATAATGCAATTGTTGTTCACGCTTCCCCAGTGAGGTTCTCTGGATGCAGCATTGATCAACAACACTCCCAGTTGTCTTTGAAACCACTTTGTAAATGCAGCCAGGTATTTCCCAAAGAGAGCGAATAATAATAATTTAAAAGAAACCTTATTGACATTTCTTCTAAGAAATCGCTACCAACTAACTATTTGTTACATTCAAATGAAATTTTAAAGCAGTATAAATACACCTTTTGGCATTATTTACACCCTTCTTCCCCCCAGGCTGATGGGGGAAAGCAGTTCAAAATCTTGCCTTTGGCAGTTTTGAGTTTCCAAACATCAAACTCTGTAGGTAGCTTGCAAGCCCCAGCAGATTGTCTCTTCTGTCTAATAAAGAAATCAATTCCACTTGATTAGAAAAATGGAACTATTCTTAATAGCCTTAGGTTTTCCAAGGCATGGGTTTGGGTTTTTTTGTAGATCCAGGCATAGCCCTACAGCAAAGTCTTTCCCCACCTGACCTGACAAGAGCACCCTAGCCACGAGCATATGGACATACACCGACTCTCATTTTTCTTGGACCAGAGTCAAACAGACCTTTTTAATGGTTCTTCTTGTCATTTATAGGTGACTGTCCAAATTTTCTTTTTGATCACATAATGTTTGAGAAATCCTCCAGCACTTCCCCAGTAAGTCTTAGATTGACATGTTTAGTCTAAGGAAAAAAAAAATGCATGTATGTATCTCACGATGAAAAACTGCCTACAGAAAAATTACATTAGTATTTCCACAAAGAATCCATAGAAAATTGGGAAAATTTACAGTCTGGTTAAAGAATTGATTTCATCAAAGGGGATTTTAAAAATACTTCATTCCTTTGAGTGTTTTGAAACATACTTCCTCCAGGGGGTGCCAGATTTACACCACTGGAAAATAAAAATGTGTGAATTATCCAAACTGAGGACAGACCTGTCCATTCTACACATTTAAAAGTACCTCGTGAGTGATGCACCCCTCTAGTCTGAGCCAAAGGCTCCAGTGTCCAGAGTGAAATTTTTCAGCTGTTCACTTGTAAAAAAGCTCTCTTGAAGTTGGAAACTGCTGACTGGTCCTACAATTAATGTCACGCACATGCTCTGATGAATTCAGACAGGACACATCCCTCAGAAAAAAGCTTTAAGAGTGGCTGAGTGGAGAAATACATCCATCTCAACCCTTGAAAAAAAGAGACCTTGGGGAAGGAAGAGGTAACAAATGCAGTGGCAGCTGTATGTAGCTTCAACCAGCTTATGAACTAGGACAGAAACCTGGACACGAGAACAAAAATGACACAGAAAAGCTGGAGAAAACATGGTCAGGAGTGTCATCAGGTTTTCTATAGGTCTGCAGGGAATGTCAGCTATGAGTAGCATGTCTGTAAATGTCATTAAAGCAGAGAAGTTTCATTGGCTCAGAAAATAGAGACCTATCACTTAAAACAGAAACTTTGCCTTGAACAGGCAACTGCTTTACTCTTAGGGAAATTGATCTAATCACTATTTCCAGACAAAGGAGCAAGAAAAAAAGAAAACAGTTGAGAAGTCATATAATAATATCAAAACCTTTTCAACATTTCACTGCTCATGGTTTATTTTTTTTTTATCTACACAGCAGCTAAAATAATCATGCAGTCAAGCCATTCTCGTTCCCACAGAAATATTGCTGAAAGAATGCCTGGTTATCTTCTACTTGACAGTAAAATCTCTGCTGGATAAGTATTCAAGGAGAAAATTTCTGTGAGACTCCAATACCAAAAGGCAAAATCTCTGATATAGATTTAATTTTCCTCTTGCAAATTTACTTTTCTTACTTTGAGATTAGCAACAACAGTCAACACTAGCTGTGGAAACCAACATAATTAATCCATAATAACATATAAGCGTGGACATTGTCAGAATGAAAGAAGACCCTGAATATTATATTAATCCATCATTAGGGTGATCTTGGACCCAGGGCTGTCAGTTAACACCCTACTGAGATGCAGAAGAGATGCTCATTATTCCAAAAAATCACCCCACTCGCTTCTCAGCTGCATATAACAGTGGAGCGCCAGTGCAGTCACTGATCAGCAACTTTGCATCAGCTAAAAATATGATCACTTGTGTAGACTTTGAATTGCTGTGGAAGCACAGTGAATTCATGAACCAAAGCCTTGAGTGCTGGGAGTGGTTTCTGTGTAGGAAACTGTGCCTGGTGTAAGCACTGAACAAGAGACAGATAATAATTAGAAATCACTTGTAGTACATACCTGGAAGTCTACTAATGGTTTTTGTAAATGATAAGATGTCCTAAATTGCATGATCTTCAGATTAGACAATGGGATTAATGGAAAATCTTGCTTTATTCCTCACTTTCTCTCAATGCCATATTCTAGAGACACATTGATGGTTTTGTTTGGCATTACCTTTGTAGACGCAGGCTTGCACACTGACCTGGTTTATGCTGAACTGTCCCCTGAGAAAGGGAAGGCTCTGTCTTGTATGTCCTGTACAGAAACAAAAGGTCCCATAACATCTTGTTTGGCTTATTATTGGCAGGGAGTCAACCCTGGGGGATGTGGCAACATTTTTTATTTGTTATTTGATTTCTTAAAAATCCCTGCTGTGGATATTAAGAGGAAATCGGCCATAATTCAGGAGCAGTGGTTCTGATGGACAGTGAGATGGAAGGTTTCATATTAAAGCCTTAGGAGGCCAAAAAGAAAATTGAAAATCTGGAAGTATTGGCTGATGGGCACTATACTTTCATTATAAAGAACACCAAGCTCTATAAACCTCTTGGCAGGAGGGATAAGAGCAGAATGAAAACAGTGACCTTGAGATCAGTGTCAGGCAAGAGAATAGTAGGTTTACAACAAAGGCCAAGTAAAGGAGAGAAAGAGGAAATGCAGGTCAAGACATCATCTTCAACTTTGACCTCGTTCTTGGCACTCCTGGTCAAAAAATGTCCACATTTATAGTTTCTTTCTGTAAACCAAATCAGACACATATTTTCTTTCCATCCATGAAGCTGGAACCCCTAATTATGCTCTCTTTGCTTTGCATTTCACTCCTCCATTATTCTCTCTGGTTTTTTTCATTTGGTGTTTTGCCCCATTCCTTTTCCTAGCCCGTGGCCTGCTTTGACCAAATCACTTTCTATTTACAACCCTCCTTTGATTCACCATCCTTTAGTGCAGCAAGGCAAAAGCTGTTCTATTATTTTTCCAAGACCTGTTTTGACCCAAGCCTATCCAGCCTATCATTTTAATTACCTTTTAGGAGTCAAAGCTCACCTCTTACCTGCCACATTGCCAGTCTGTATCACCTCTTTGTTCCATTTTCCCACATTTCCTCCCAAGCCTGGTCTTAGTCTAAAGAAATCTAGTTGGAGACCATTATTTGGGGTAGGTTTTGAGAAGCCAAAAAGGCTATATTATCTGCTAGCTAACTCTGGAGGCAATTGGGTATGATTTATGGGGGTGTTGGAACACCTTTAGCTCAACGTCCACAGCCACTGAGAGCTTGGGACAATGTGGGTGTTGGCACACCAGCACCATGTGGTTTTTCATATGTGAACCCTGGCTACTTAAGAACCCTGCATCCAGCTTTGACAGACTGTAAAATATTGGAAGTCACAATCCCAAAACATTGGTCTTGTTACTCATTTTATGGCATTCTCATCTTTTACAGCAGTGTATATGTGGAGAAGCAATAGTTCAAGAGCTCACCTAAATCATTGGTTTGCAGTTTATGGTCTGCAGAGGCTGGCAAGGCCATGAAATACTTATAAAGAGTCTGAAAAAAGTGATTGAGAAAAAGAAAATTCATATGTGCCAGACAGCAATCTGCATATGTGAAATTCCTAAAGGAGTCTGCACTACTGCTGGAAATTTTTTAGGGGTCCACAAATCAAAAAAGGTTGAAAAACCACTGACCTAAATCTTCTCCCGCAACAGCAAATGGCCTAGAACTGCAGCAATATGAGAACTTGGCACTAAGAAATGCCATGACAGTTAAGCAGCACAAAATCTCTGCAGCTTCTCAACAGGACAGGCATATATGTGTTTTGCCTTTGTAAGTGTTTGTTCAGGGATTAGTGTTAAAACAGACACAGAGAATAAAAAGGGCAGTCTGTCTCAATGCTAACTAAGCAATCTTAACTACAGATTACTACATGCAAAAAATTTGGAGATGAATATGTTCCTTGTACACAATGGTCATTTCAAAGGGTGAACTTTCACTAATTTAAAAAAATCAGCTAAGCACAATCCCTATTAAGGCATCATGTCATTATTTCAGTAGATTCTCTGGAAACAAGCTTGTTTCTGTGCTAATTTTTGTTCTGGCAGAACCAATTCATTCTTGGCCTTTACAAGCTGGTCTTTTACATTTGATTCAAAATTGGATTTGGGCCTCTGGAGATATCTGATGTCAGCCTTCCTAATGTAGTGTCAACATGAAGACACAAAGAGATAAAAAGTCAGTTTCACTTAAGAGTTTCCTTTTTCCAGGGTCTCATCTGGATTGTTCACTCTCTTTCGCATTTGCAGTCTGGATCATTGCATCTTCTTGTTGTGAGTCACATTAAGCAAGAGGGCAAGAGAGTGCTTAGCCAACCTCCCTGGTTTATAGGCAGGGTCACTAACGCAGCTGGAACACATACTTATGCTTCATGATATCACCTCATAAAACGATCACATAGCAGACAAATTTTAAGTGCATATTGGAAAAGCAGAAACTCCGGGGTCAGGGTGGCGCAGAGTGGAGGAAGGGTAAATGTAGGCTACAATGAGAAATAATGAGACTCACTTTGCTGGAGGAAATGGTCAAACATTAGCATTTCAATAGAAGAGGTCAAACCATTTCATCCAATACAGGATGTCATTCCCTGCAGACCAAGCTAATACAACCCATAACATCTGTACTCTGTACTGTACTTTTTAAATATGACATCCAAACTGTGGGTTACTTCCCACAAAGACTTCTATTATCCCTCCTGCCTCTCTCCCTGGCCCAGCATGCAGTCTGCCCTCATCTGGATCATATGAATTAAACAACTAAAAATGGGACACAAAGAAAAAAGAGCAAGAACACAGAGTATCTCAGAGGTGTTAAGGAAAACTGTGTAGACGCACAGCTCAGGTCTTTCATAACACACACAGAGAAAGACTGAATTACAATTCTTCAGACAACCTGAGGTCTATCCAGCACAGGCAGATTCATTTACTCTTTTCTTGGAAGTGCAAAAATGCTGTGACCAAAAGAACCCCTAATAAAACCAGAACAAAAACCTCCCAAACAAACCAGAAAACCCCCACAAAACATAAAAAGCAACCAAAAAACCCCAAGAAAACCAGTACAAAAACCAACCAAACCCTCTTCCCCCTGCATTTCCCAATCTGCAGCATATTCATGGTTCCAAACACCTAGATACTCAAACTTTTGCTACCACCACTGCAGAGCAGAAAATGAAGCTGCTTTTTGCAGTGTCTTGCTTAGTGTGTTACATTTTACCAAGGCAGTAGAGGAGGAATTTTGTTCCAGGTCTCACATATGGCAATTGAGACAGGATTCTAGAACACAGATAGAACATCACCTTTCTGCCATACTGCCTGTCTCTTAAAAAGGTAAGGAAAATCCTCATGTTCAGAGGAGCTGTACAGCTGTTCAGTTTTGCAGAAGTCTTGTGAATTTTCCTTGATGCTGTTTTCTCCTTTGCTTACACCAATGTCTAATTTAACACCTTCTATTTCACTGTTCTCTCAGCAGTCACTGCCCAACAGCACATCCTCCCATCAGCTTAGCCGTGTAAACCAGCCAAGAGCACATTAAACATTTGATTGGATTCAGCTGGATCTTTCTGCATTGTGGGAAGAGCAGACAAGCATTTGAATAGCGTTTCTGGGTGTTGGTCTGGACATCCACATCAATCCCTTGCCAGAAAGAGAAAAAGCAGCATCACATTTTTCATAGTGCTTTTCTTTAATGACATTTCCTTCCTTCCATTAAGCAAATGTCCAGGGGAGATAAATGAATCGCTTTGTATATCTAGAGGATCTTTGAAACCCTTGATCTGGCCTAAGTATGCAAGAATGAGAAAAATAACAGGGAGCTGAATGGAGGAAGGAGATTTAAACACACAAATTCTCAGATAGAAAAAATAATGAAGAGCTAGAAAATGGAGGCATGGCACAAGAAAATAACCCAGACATAGGAATACTCCAAAATAACACAGCTGCTAGAGGAGAAAAAAACCAACACAAAAGGACCTCGTGCAGCAAAGGAGAGTTGATGTTCGGCAATGCTCAGAAATTTTAATACTGATGTGTAAAATTAAACCATGACAGCAGAACAGGCTTATCTGCAAGCGTCACGTTACTTCCCTTGGGATCACTACCTTCCCACTGGTGCTTCTGTCATCTTCTCCTCCCCCCTCC
This sequence comes from Cyanoderma ruficeps, assembly GCA_008694505.1. Taxonomy (NCBI): domain Eukaryota; kingdom Metazoa; phylum Chordata; class Aves; order Passeriformes; family Timaliidae; genus Cyanoderma; species Cyanoderma ruficeps. Next base: position 6,706,473 of record VZDJ01000174.1, on the reverse strand, counting down.
AAATCTCACTTGACCTGAATTCTCATGATTTGACTCCATAATCCTCTGGTTTCCACTGTACGCACACAAAAGATTATTGTACAAAAGCGAATTCCCAGGGCCTTGGGCTTTGCTTTCCATTTAGTTATAGAATTATCCTACAGTAGTTTAGATGCTGGGAAACTTGTCCTGTAGATTATTGCCTACAGGGCAAATGCTGAGGAAGCTGCTAACGAGAGAACAGATGTTCAGTGGCTTATGAGCCTTGCTGAATGTAAATATCTTCAACACACTGCCTGTCAATAAGCCTCTGCCTGAGAATCACAAACCTTATGGACAAAATTCACCCCCCCCTTGTAAATGCATGGGCTTAGGCAGAATTACACTGAGGAAGAAGCTGTTCCTTCATCTACATCAGAGAGCCAGAGTTTAAAAGCTTGTATAGACATTGAGACTGAATGTCATGAAAAGTTAATATTTTTAAACAAAACATTGTCGCTTTCCAAGAGAAAATGCAACTCTTGGATCTGTTATGACACAGCAGGCCTAAAATAAACAGATTTCAGTGAAAAATTTATATTAGGGGTGAAAGATTTTACAGTGACTGGATTTCTAAAAGTTTGCTTGTCTCCATAAAAGGATGTTCTGCTTACAGGGCTTCAGTAGGTGATGCCTTTCCAGGGAGCAGTTATTTAATGGGTGGTGGGTACCTCTGGACTCTCCTGGGCATCACTGTGCATCCCTACATATCTCTGTCTCCCCGCTGTAACGCCTGTAAGACCTTAGACAGTGTCCTAGGCAAAATGTGGAAAGAGTATAAGCCCCCTCTTCCAATCTTCTGAACACCTGCAAACTTCCAGCTACCAAAGCAGTCCCTTTCATTGCCTGATGAGTGACCTTCAGAGCACGTACACTCCAGTGAGAGCTGAGTAGCTGATCACAAGCAGTTGATGCTTCTGAGTGGCTTTTTGTTTATAAGGTTTCCTGACAGAAGACCAAGATATGCAAGGAGGACACTTGCCCTCAAGCTTCGCCCCTTCCAGCCATCCTTCCTGGGACAAGAGCAGGCTGACCTTGCTCTTGCACCTCATCTTGGCCATGGCAAAGCTCAGTTGTACCTGCATTGCTGGAAAGTCACGAGTTCTTGCTGGCCACAGATTGTCACTTCACTGTTGACGTATGGTAACTGCACCCTGTCATGAAGTTGCTTGGTACAATTTTCAGGATCCACTAAGGAGTCCTTACAGCTGAGTGTGCCACATCTCTCTGCCTTTGCCAAGTGGTGCTCAGAGTTCCCAGTTATGGCATGAGAAGGGAAGGCAAGTGAGCAGGGTCTCTCCTCTATCATTGAATCCATGAAACCATGAAGGGTTTGTTTTTTTCTGGGAGTCCTCTGTTACAAGGGCATAATAACCACAGTCTGAAAAATAAACAAACTCCACTATGTACAACATTTAACTGAAAAGACTGGCTGGCAAGCTGAAGCTTGAGAGACCTGGGTCAGCTACTGAACTGTTTTATGATGTGGAACAAATCACTGGGCTGTGTTCTCTCCTCTGTCCCGTCCCAATCAGATTGCCAGCTCTGCACAGACAAGCCTTGAGTTTTATTAAACATACATACTCTACTGAGCACACTGCAACCCTTGTCTCACCTCAGGCTTCTAGGTGTTCTTTTTACACACATAATAACACTTTACAGTTCAATCTCTTACGGTGGGAAGTCCCATGAAAAATATTTAGCATGTGCCTTTGCATATATAAAAGTGATTGGCATGGAAAGATTCCATACTGTAATTACAGTCTTGTCTTTTGGAGGGAGAGATTTACTGCTGCAATGTGCTCACCTCTGTGTGGAGAGCACAGGAGCAGCAGCAGCATTGCCAGGACAGACACACAGCGTCTGCACTAGGAACGGGGCAGGACCCAACCTGCTCAGCCTCGTTCCTTCCCCTTTGCTTTCTCCCTGCAGGCAAACCACAGCTGGCAGAGCTGAGTTATCCCAGCCGGATCCTGGCAACACCCCAGTTCTCACCGGAACTGTCACCGTTTATTGTTACTTGACCAAAGTCCTTTACACCACCTCAACGCTCCTGTGGCCACTAAACCTGCCTGCTTGGCGCCGGGGCACAGCAGGGCCACAGCAGCGAGGCTGAGGGTGGGTAGGTAAAAGGTACATCAGCATGTAAAGCTCCATGAAAATGTAGAATTATCAGGTACTTCAAACATTGCTGAAGTTTACTTCGGTTGCTCCATTGTTAGGATGAGCTTGTTAGTAGCAGCAATGTTTTGCTCTTAAGCAAAGCTATTTGCATGTTTCTTAAGCCCTTCAGCGTCTGTGGGACAGAGCAGGATTTACGGTAGGGCTGCACATGACTTGCTGAGTTTTGGCAGAACAGGATTTACCGCCCCGCCTTGCGCTTCCTGAGCGAGGGGAGTTACCGGGCCCGGGGCGAGCGGCCCGGGGCCACCTGTGCGCAGCGACCGGGCCGGCGATGCCTCCCGGCTGTCCTTGTGCTCCGGCGGCACTAGATGGCAATGTGGGTCTTCAGCAGCCCTGGGACGGCAGTCTCGGCGAGCCTGGGGGGTGGGTACCCCTGGGCACCCCCTGAACATCATCGCGCATCCCTGCACGCTCCTCTGCATCCCGCCCTGTAACCCCCGCAAGACCTCAGGCGGTCTCCTGGGCAAAACGTGGAAAGAAATGCTGCTTGGGTGGCCGTCATTGTCCTGTGCTTCCAACAACTGCTTCTCTTCCCAAATTAGATTTTATCCATCTCCGGAAATGAAAGCTGCAGCCAGCAGCAGGGCCCTTCAGTGCTGGCCACAACCCGTGCTCCTGTGGAGGGGAGCAGCATCTCCCTGCCCACGTAACCTGCTCTTGCTGGGACCCAGTGTGGGGCACAAAACCCCATCTGCAGGCAGCCCATGTGCCAGCATTGCATTTGTGCCCAAGCTGTCATTAGGCCACATACCTGCAGCTCTGCAGGCAGTGCTGAGGCTCACCAGCCTGGGCACCATCAGGCACTGCCACCACTAGCTGCCTTCTGCAGATTTTCTGCCCAGAGAGGGTTAACATTTCCTTTCCTGAGCCCAGAATAACATTTCTGAGAGTTGGTTTCTGGACATTTTATTAATCACCCTTAATCCAGTGAATTTTTCTTTAAAAGGAAAGCATTTTTCTTTCTAAAAAGTCACAGACAGTGCCTTTTCTATTGTTGCCTTTGGATGGAGTTTTATCTGTCAGTCATGGGCAGGTTTTTAAGAGGAAATTTTCAGATGAATGATAAAGGACACCCTGAACTCTGCAACACAGAGATCATCTGCCTCTGGGTTTCTAGTTTCTGTTTAGTTTTTAAATCTGCCATGCCAAGGAACATTTAATATTTCAGTTTCAGAATTAATGGGCTTATCTCCTGTCTTACACCTTACTTCTTAGGGTTGCCTCTCCTCTGAGTTCTCTCTGTGCCCATGGCACAGCTAGAATTAGCATTTCACAGCAAGAGCTGTGCTCTGCAGGAGTGAGGGGTGGTGAACACTGGGCTGTCAGTCCATGCAGACAAACTCCCCAGCTTAATTTGTGCTGCCTCTTGCACCAGGGACTTACCATTAACTCTGTTGTCATCCCTTGTCTGCTTTAACATGATTACTTTCTAGATTTCTCTCTCCAGGAAAACATCTGTGTTTTGGATTAGTTTTCCCTAGACAGATTTACTTACAGTTTTCCACATTAAATCTCCCTATTTTGTTGCTTTCTAGTCTATCTAGGTCCTTTTTTTGTTATTATTCCTCCAGGTGCATTAAAAAATCTCCCCATTTAGTGGAGTCAGCAGAGTGCTCTGGTATCCCAATTTACTCTTTGTTTTCAATTATGAATGAATCACACATTCCTGGATGTCCTTCTGTAGCATAGTGCATTCACTTCCTGCAGTCCTTTGTTTACAGTTCATGCTTTTGTCATCTGCATGACTGTGCCAATGCCAAAAGGATTTAAATTACTGTTTCCATCAGTCACATATGAAAAAGCTATAAAAACCAGAATAACTCCCCCAATTGTTCTGCTTATCAGCCATAATTGCATTATCTTTTGAATGTTAAAAGATTTTTCTCTTAGCGTCTGCATTATTTTACTAAATACAAGCTTATAGTAACTTCCAGATTACTTTTGATTCCTGTTTGAAAATTGTTTGGATATTTAATTTTCACCCTATTTTCTGCCAGTATAATATCGATTGTCCACTGCTTAGTTGTAACTAGCAGAAAATATTATTTTGTCCTTTAATTCATGGATATAACATTATAAATAGGCCCATAAAAGAAACGAAATTTTTTTGAATGGCAGCAATCATGTCTAACAACAGAATGAAATGAGATGGTGAGTGAATTTAAAGAGTACTTTTCCCACCCTTTGTTTTATCCATGTATTGAATTCAGGATGAAAGCATATGTAGACTGTGTCCCCAAAACACGCTTCCTCTCGTCAGCATTTCTGTATTTCATCCAGATAAGCTGTTATTTTCGACCCTCATGCTCTGAGGTCAAGTGCTACACAACCTGTCTTGAAAAAAAGGAGCACAGCTGGAGGCTGCCACAGCCCCTAAAGCTCCCCTTTATGAAAGCCTGTGAGAAAGCTCCCCTTGAAGGACACGCAGATGGCAGAGCTGCCCAGAGTGCCAGTGCAGTCCAGTGCATCCCCGTGACTGCAGGACAGCCCCTGTTCCTGGTCTGAACAGCTTTGCTTGGCCATAAGTGAGGAGAGGGAGGTGGCTCAGTGCTCACTCCCCGTGCTCCTTCCTGGTGAAGCAATGAGGGCTACGGCACACTCACATTATTGTCTGCTTCGTGTCCCAGCATTGCTTACAGAGAGAGCTACTTCCCTTTCCTTCTGCTCTGTTCTTAGTGGAGACAGATCCTACGTCTTATGTTCTCTCTTATTCCTGGTAGGTTTGCAATTTGAGCACTGCACTATGATTTTCTCCAAAGTCTTGTTCTCTCAAGGCATTTCACTGCTCTCTCTTTTGAGTGCACTTGAGAGACAGCACACAGGTACTGTGTCCTTCTGATGAGTCACTGGAAGAGGATTTTTACTACTGGCCTCTTGGCCTATCAGGTCCTCCCAGAAACCACAAGGCTCCCTAGTTTGCAATACTTCTCCCCAAACTCAAGGACTCCATTGCTTTAATATCACTGAGCTATGACTCACTCCACCCCGCTCCCTTCTGCAGGACTTTTTAAGTGTTCCTAAGATTCCTTTATTCATTATTATTTTAAAGCTGAGCATGTGGTCAAGCAGCTCAGTTCTCAGTGTGCTTTCTGGATAATGTGGCCAAGGCACTGGTCACGTTGGTGCCTTCTGCTGTCTACCACGGAGTGTGAATACGCCCTCCATGTGGGGGAGGATAGCAGTGCTCACCTAAAGACCTTGCTTAGCCTGATACTGATTTTCGAGGCTGTTGTGTTTTGCCTTATGCCCATCTCTAGATCCTCACACTCCTGCCCCCTTTATCTTCATTGCCGGTGATAGTGAAGTGTGGGCACAGTGGAAGTTGAAGGTTCACTGTGATCACTTGCGAGAGCAATTAGCAAAAGCCTGTGCTCATGTGAATCCTCCAGGGCATGATAGAGTGTAGGGTATGTCTTCCAAATCCCATCCCTGCTCTGGGCCGTGCAAAGTCCTGTAGGATCAGAACTCCCAGCTGAGCATTGCTGACAGGCAGACAAAGGCAGAGACAGACATTCCTCATCCTTATTCAGCTGTCCCTCCTCCTCCTCCTCCTCCCACCTGTGAGGCTTTTGCTGTTGGAGCTTAGAGCATTCAGCTGTCTTCCACCTCCATCATTGCTTTGATAACTGATAGCAGGGAAGGTATTACTTAAAGAATCTGGGTGACTGTTAGCAAAATAAACAGGAGATGAAAGATAAGGCAGTCTCCTTGGTGCGTAATTACCTTAAAGGAAGGTCTGTTTGCTAATACTGTTGTTTTGATGTGCTAAATAGCTTGGGCTTAACGCCCCAGCAGATACTAAAACTAACTAACCAATTCCCGATGATGTCATTCCAAGATTACAGAGACTGGGGAGGAAAGGGAGGAGTATCCACAAGACAGTGGTGTGTCAGGAGTGCTCCCAAATCACCAGATGTGGCAGACGGGAGGTTCGTCTTCAGAGACAGCTCTGCTGTCAGCACAACAAAACCTCACCAAGGGATGCCTCCAGGCGGGCGGGTGGCTCTCTCAAAGTCACCTACTCCCTTCCCACCAGCCTGCTCTTGAGGAGATGCTCTCTGAAAGTCACCTGCTTCCTCAGGCTGCACTTGAGGAGATGCCCTCAGGTGTGCAGCAAGGAGAGCTCTCTGCATTCACTCCCAGTGCTCTGCAGGGAGCGCTTGCTCCCCAGTTCTCCCCGTAAGGAGGATTCTCTCCCTTCGCTCTGAACTGGGTGGAAGGAAGTGCAGCTGGTTTGTAGGCAGCTGGGTTACCTGCGTGTGTGCATCATCTGAACTGTGTGTGATTGCAGGGTTCCACTCTTTTATTTAATTTTCTGCCTGGAAGCATCTTCTGACCTAATTATGCCCGCAGTTGTGTCACTTGGCTTGTCCTGCCCGCCGAGTGGCATCGCATGAGCAGGGCCCGCTGTGCACATGCTGGCACACAACTGAGCTAATAGAGACTGACAGTGAGTATCGGGTTTTTTAAGACTAAGAAGTCCCCTGGGGTATTAGTAATCCCCTAGAGGTGCCATTAGCTTATGATAACCACACCTTTGAAATTGTTTTATTGCTTTAATAATGTGGTGGTGATGGAAAATGGGGAACATGCCACATTTATTATTTATGCTGGTAAAAGATGAAAGTTAGCAATTAGAAGCTTTAAACCACAGGTTCAGCAGAACTACATGACTTACATTTATTCCTTTCTGGACTGTGCAACCCAGCACTGGGACGCCCTTACTGTCCAGGTTTGTTATGTTGAGCTGCCTACAGAAACCACGGCAAAGTGGCAGGGCCAGCACAATTAACATTGTAAGATAGATACACATCTCACTGCAGGGATGGGTGGAGATTTCCTGGTGGGGAGCTGTTGGAACAGTGCTTTATGATATCTGAACTAATCTTGTGCTATGATAATTCTGTCTTGCTTAAGTGCTTGCAGCCTCTCTGTGCTGCGCAGTCATGCTGTGGCAGCTGCTGTGTGCATCTGATCCAAACTCGCTGCTTCCCCACACACTTAATTGGTAAAATTGCCACATATTGTTTATAAAAAAGCGTGGAAGGAGTGAGCAGAATCTTGGTCCCAGGACTGTAAAGCAGTGGCTCTGCTGCCACATGGCTGGGAATCACACTCTGTCAGCTCAAGGCAACACAAAGAGGATGTATCTTGTACCATATGTGTCATGACACCTACATCTGGGTGGAGCAGCTCTACTGAAGTAAAAGAAGCTGGTGCAGCTGATGGTAGAATATAACATCAGGCCCTTCAAGGCTACCATGCTTCCCAAGAGTGGGGTTTTAACCTCAGCACCTGAGAAAGGGACACCAATGCCACAGCAGAACTGAAGGAAAAGGTAGGAAAAGTTAGGTTTGTCATAAAAGACACGTGCCAAGACAGCAACTGTCCGTGCCTGAAGCTGTAATGGAAGCGATTTCACTAATCTGCCTTGCAGGCCACTTTCTCATTCTGTGTGATCCTTCAGTGAGGCTGCAGGCATGTTTGATCGCTTCACCTTAGGATCAAATAAGCAGAGGGCTGACTGGGTGTTTTATCTGCAGCTGGCAGAAAAATGGAGGTGAGAGAGAGCAAGCGAGTTTCTATTAAGAGTAGAGAGATTAATGCACCCAAATTTAATTGGAATTGCACGAGCAGGCAAGAGGTGTCAAGCTCCGAGTTCATGCATAGATTGTGTGGGTGTCCTATGTACTACATTTTGAACATCTGCAACATGACTATCTCTGCCTTGTACTTTGGTCCTTGCTATGAGCTTTCATGTTGGTAACTGATGTTGTACATCCTTATTTCTATTGTACACCCTTGTGCCCTTTGCCTTGTTGCGCTGCACCACTCCCAGTGACGGGCTGTGTGCACAGAGGTGAGCCAGGACCTTGTCCATGACTTGGTTTCTCCTTGGCTCCAACAGCCTCAATGTTAGCAGTGTCACACCAATGTCCTTACCACAGCCTGCAGAGAAACCCCTGCCCTGAAGCAAACCCTGAAGCAAACTTAGGCCAGCTTTAGGCTGTGTTCATAGCCTGGTATTGTGAGTGAGCAACTTGGGAGTGCGGTGCCCGGCTGTGCAGGGCAAAGCAGGACCCCTGAAATCATTAACATCCTTCCACTAATTGGAGTTTGTATTCCTCCTTTTGAGGGCTGATTCCATGGCTTAACATCAGTCACTGGCATTCATGCTACGCAGGCAAGGAGAAACAACTTATGCAGCCTGGCGTCCCAGCCTGCATCCCACACCTGACAAGCTCTCACTTTGCAGGACCTGATTCACTTGGTGTGTTTTTTCTCCAAGCAGAGTCCTTAGGGCTGAACATCCCTTCCTAAAGAAACTGCAGATGATTCCAGCCAGGCTGGTGAGGAGTTGGAGCCGGTGCAGTCAGCACTGCCAGTGCAGGCTGCTGCCACTGACAGAAGGGGGTTGGGTTTAGGCCCATTCATTGCCTTCTCACATGAACACCACCCTTTGACAAACCCCATGCTTTTGGTTCAGGTTATTCCTGTACAGCTAGAGCCCAGCAATCCCCATGGGCAAAGCTCAGCCAGGAGACAGGTTTTGTTTCTTTTCCTCAAGGTTGTTGTCAGCCTTGCTATGGTCAGGGACCTTCCCCGGCAGCACCAGTGGGACAAGGAGCCCACCCTCATTTGGAGGATTGTGCTGTGCAAGGAGAAAATGTTTCTGGCTCTTCTCATGTGTATTTGGGGCAGAAAGAAGGTGTAGTTTAGATTAGAGCACTGCAGCTTTATCAGTGTTTATCAGTGTAGGAGTTCTGCTCCGTGTAGCATAACAGCCTCAAGTCCTTTTAAACCCTGACATCAATATGTGGTGATAAGATAACACTGGTTATCCTGTACTGGTTGCTCTAGATAAGATAAACCCTTTTATGCTTTAAAACTGGACTCAAAGTTTCTGCAATGTTTTCTTTTCCTTTTAATGTAGCAAACTCCAGAAACATTTTATTTCTAAGGGAGTTGTATTTGTTAAGAGCCGATAAAAATTGTACGTATCATAAATGAGACTTTCCAAACTTGCCTGAGGAGCATGAAACATTTTCTTTCAAAGACTAAATAGAAATGAGCTAGTAGGAGGTAGATTTCAATGTTTTAGAAAATTGTTGGATTAATTAGAGGCTAAAATTATTCCAAGTAAATGGTCATGCCTACATTTATTTTGTCAGAAGTATGTCCACACAGTGATATTTCAACAACAGTGGATGTTAATTTTAAGGTGGCTACTTTTAATTAACATGAAATAACTTTGGTAGTATTGCTTGAGACAGTACTAGTTTGCATTAAAACTGGGACTGTATCTCTGTACAAGCCAGCATATCCATAAATCTACAGCACTGACTCTTCAAGTAGAGACTATATCTTCAGAGAATTTAGAGATACATCATTCATTAGTGAGTTAAAACTAATAACTAGGTCCTCTATGAAATTTAGCACTTTAGTCTTGTTTGTCCCAAATGATTTTAACAATGGAATAACAGACTCTTCACATTTTCCGTATAATTAAAATTAATTGAACTGACGTGCATTAGTTGTAATTAAGCTATGCAGCTAAGAGTGGTTGTATGTAATTGCTGTGATTATATAGGCTACAAATAACCTCGAGGAATGAAAGTGGAGTTATTATGACAGAAGAACTCAGCCTCTCTCCACCTTGCTGTGACTGATGGTCTGCACAAGGGCTTCCCCTTGTCCCTGGGGCAGTGCTCCATCACAACGGGATGCTTTGGGAGCTGAGCTGGCTCAGCTGCCCCTGTTTTTTAAGTTCATGTGAGTGCCCCAGACCTGATCATTAAGGGCTGCCCTTTTCCTCAGCTTTAGGGTGGCATCAGTGAGGGGGACAAACTGAAGTGGGAATGCAGCCCTTGTAAAGCACTGAAGCCTTTGGTACAGGGTCTGGCATAGCCTATAAATCACTGAATTGGCTCCAAATTCAGCTCCACATTCACCAATCCATCCCAGTTACTTCAGGCATGCCCTTACCCCAGCACCAGGTGCACTGCAGGAGCTCTACAGCTCACAGAAGGTGACCCTATGGTGGCAAACTCCTGGTTATAGCTCCTTGTGGAAATGTTTTGTGGCTGCAAAGCACCTCCAGGCCACTTTGTCCAGCTGCTTCACACCAAAGCTGTCCACAGCAGTGCCAAAAAGGGGAAAGCAAACAAAAACCAACATTTCCCACCACCCCAATGCTTGGAAAGCTCAGTCTGAAGTGATCAAACCTTAACCACAATTCTGTAGGTCACTGCAGGGTCAGGTTGTGGTTGCTGGGAATGTCATGCCCATAAAATCACCTTTTTTGTTTCTTTGTTTATGCTCTGCTTAGGCTTTTAGAGCAGTGTCTTTAAAATGCAGCTCAAATTGTGGATTCCTACATTCTTAATGATGGCTTGGGGAATAACAATTCCTTTATATTATATTTATTTTAGTTTTGGTTTTTTAATTTTTTTCTTTTCATTTGATGGAAAACCCAGGGAAAAAATGTTTGTAGGGTTTTTGGTACGGGAATAAGCCCAAAGATTTGAAATGATGCTGTTGTAATCTGCCCTCTCACCACCTGCAGCTGGTTTGTGCATGAGAGGCCCCAGAATGCAGGGCTGTGTCATGTCTTGCAGAGTGTTAGGAAAATGAACATTTCAGCAAGGTTTTGGCCTCTACAGCACATAGGAATGGGAGGGATATGACTCTGCTCTGCCAGCTGTTCACATGGCAAAGCAGCCCCCCTAAAGCATGTGCCTGGTACACCAGCAGCAGAGCAGATGCAAAAGTCTGTGCTCAACACACAGCAGGCAACAAAGAATTATAAACTGCCCAAATTTCCCTTCTTAGAGTGCATTGGGAATGACTGACAGGGCTGCCAAGCAAAGCTTCTTGGAATCTACAGCACATGGAAACCTTCCTGGTAATTAATGGGGGATTGTTCTTTGGGCAAGTGGCTCCTGGAGCCTCTCCCACCCTGTCCCTAACTCAGGGCTGGTCTCTGCCAAGGAAGCTCTGTTTATTCCCAAACTCCAAACACTCCAGAGGAGGATGTAACCTTCAGGCACCCACTTCGGCTAAAACCTCCTGGTGTGCTTCAGCCTGCTCCTCCACGAGATCCCAAAAATTCACTTCTTGCAGTGCTGCTTCATAGCCCAACATTGCAATAGCACTTTTATCCTTGAAAGACTCAGCTGTCTATCTTCAGGCTTAGCAACATGACTGCAAGAAAATATTTATTTACACATAGGTGTAAATTAGTGACAAGTACGGCAGTCTGACTGATTTTCCTCTTATAATTTCTCTGATAATCTGCATCTTGTGGAGTTTAGGGTACAGATTTGGACAGCCTAGGTGTAACCACATGGCCCACGTGTGCTTGCACTGCCATTATTACCATGGGGAAGTAAAGTCTTTTAAAAAGGAGAAAAAGCAATCCAACAAGCCCACTCATGGTGGACAGACCATGATATTGGTTGGGGGTGGGTGAAAGAGTGCAGGAAAGTGAGAGAAACAATTAACGTTTTGCACCATTATCCTGGGGACTTGCTGTAGCAAATAAAAACCCCATATAATTTAGTCAAGGGAATTCAGCCTAAAAATTATAAGCTTCTTTTTTTTTTTCAATGTAATAACTTTTTACTCCATTTAATTTCTAGTTTAACCATCTGAATAGATAATAGAAAAGTACTGTGAGCTAGGGAATAATCTGAACTGAGGGAGATTAAAAAAATGCTGAGAAACTTGCAGGCATGTTCACAAACAAGAGTCATCCAAGGTACCAGAGAAACCAGGAGGCAAGTAAATCAGGAGAAAACCAGATCTTCCTACCCCATCCCAAGAAACACAAGGTACCTGCTGTGCATTTCCATCTGGCAGGAATGCAGACCAGTACAGGATCTGTGTACACAAGATTCCATCAGCAACAGTGCTTTATGATATCTGAACTAATCTTGGCAATTTTACCAATAGTCTCCAGCTATTGCTTCTGGAGAGATGAACTCACAAACTCAGCAATGGATTTTATTTTTATTTATTTATTCTGTTTAAAAGCTAAAATACTAGCTTTTGTACAGCTTGTGGCTATACTCCCATCATTTTTGTTAATAAATATCTTGGAATGGATAATGATATCCTCATGATACCTTCTTATCCTCCTCAAAACATTGAATACTTAAGAGTAATCAAGAAGCCACAGCAACTGCTCCTGGCAGGAAGCTGCCAAGCTGTTATCCAGAAGCCTGACCGGCATTATTTGGAACAGATGCTCTTTCAGCTTTGTAATTTTCAGCCAAAAACAATGGCAGTAAGTGAAAGTAAAGCTGTGGGTCAAAGGAAGGCTAAACTGTATGAGAATCATGCGAAAATATTTTTGATTTCACACATCCTCTCATTTACAGCACGTGCTTCTGAAATGATCTGTGAACATTAACGTGCAGCTGCAGGTTTGACCTTCATGTCCATGGCCTGGATTTGCCAACAGCTGAGACTCCCTGGAAGCACAGGATCCCTGTCCTGCTGGAGCCCAGGCACAGGCTGTGCCACAGGAAAAGCTCCTGTGCTTCCCCAGCCTGGGGATGGGCCACACCTGAGACTCCGTTGCTACCTGCAAGCCCTGCCAGCCCTTGGGAAGGGCACTGCCTGCCACTGTGGGCCGAGCAGGGGGATGTTGGTGCAGCCAGCAGCCTCTGGCTGGGTAAAATCTTCAGTCCTATGAAGAGGGTGTGAGCCCAGAGCAGTCACCTGCACGGCCTCTCAGCACCAGGAGCTCACAGCTTCCAGCCTCAGGAGCTCCCGGGGCTGCACGGGACAGGGCACAGCCCAAGGGCTGCAAAGCAGGATGAAGCTTTCAGTTGTTATGGCCAGGCAGGTAAACCCTGGTCTCCCCAGCTGGATGAAGGCTCCGCTGGGCTCCTGCCGCTCCCTTCCTTTGCTAGGCAAGCTCAGTTTCACAGAGCTCAAGAAACAAGCAGGTCTCAGGAAATAAATGCTTTCAGTCTCTCTTTTTTATTGCCTGTAAAATAGCAGGAGGCTTTCAAAGCAACAGCAAATCCTGTTAAAAAAAGTAGACAAAATTAAAGAAATGTTTCTTGTCTCAGATCCAGCCCTTTTCACCTTAACTTTCCATCATGGTACATAAAATTTTGTATATTTTGGCAGAGCGGAGAAATAACTTTTCCCCTTTCTCTTCCTTGCACAGCCCAGGAGCTCGGAGTGAGCTTTGCACAAACACAGAACAGCCAAATAATAGAGCAAGAAAACAGCATTAAACTTTGTAGACAATCAACTTTATTCTGTGCACAGCAGCTAGTTTCTCCTGCTCTCAGCAGAAATAAAAAATTTACAAGTGTTCTGGGAAAGCATTAAAAACCAAACACATCCAGACAAAGTCTAGTGCAAACTACTTGGAAATAGATCTGTGCATCACCTTCTGAAAGGCTCATTCCAGCTGTGCTGGTGTAGCCAAGCTGACAGCAGCCAAAACAAATACACCCTGTGAGTTCAGGATAGGATTGGAGGGTTGAGATTTGGGTACCAGTCATCCTTGTCTCCCAGAGAGGCACTCACAGTCCTCTGCTTGTGAGAATCTCCTCATCAAAGAGGTTTTCTGCATCATTCCTTGCACATTGGCACAGAGTGAGTATGCCTATGTGTTTGGGAGAAACTGGAACCTCCCAGCACCAGGAGGAAAACCCCAGCTACTGCAGAGAAGGGATCAAAGATAAGAGGGCAGGATGCATTCCCAGGCCCACACCCCAGCCCTTTCCACAAGGACCATATTAGGTTTGCTGTACGCTCTTATTGCACTGAATGTCATCTTCCAAGCATAGCAAATAACGTTTTCATAAAGCACTGCTTTTAATCAAGCACAACCCTCACATCCCCAAAGGAGCTATCTGGAGTCTATCCCTTTCCTCCACCGTTCTTTTCTGCCCCCTTTTAAACTCCCTCCCTCAGAGGCTTGTGCCTTCAGCAAGGAGGGCTCCACGTGGTTCCCTTCGGAGCTCATTAACACGGGTCCATCCATCAGGCCACGAGTGTGAGCGGGAGCCGCACGGCGCCGGGGTCCCGCGGGGCACGGCACAGCCCGAGCACGGGGCTGTCACACTGCAGTGCTCTAATAACCCTGTGAGACGGGGAAATGCAGCCTGGTGCCTGATTACACAGCCCCACGCATGCTGGGACACTTGATGGAGCAGTGGGATCCAGAAAGCCTTGTGCTTACGCAGTGTATTAAAACCACTAAATTCTGTGCCATCCAAACAGAGTGGGTTATTTGCATATCCAGACACTGTTGCAGCTGGGGTTGGGTTTGAAACCGCCTAAAATGCATTTCAGAACATCAGCCCTAAACAATACTCCCATTACAGCAGTAATGGAGACCAGCCCCTTCCCAAACCCCAATCCATGACCTCCTGTGTGATCACCAGTAGACTGGGAAGCAGCTTGTGTGGGTGAGGGTGAGACCTGCTCCCTGGTTAGTTGTTTCCTGCATGGCAGATGCTTCCAATTCAACCCAAAGAAAAAGCCTTTCAAATATGTTTGTTTCTTTATCAAGAACTAATGCTTGGGGTGGGAAGTTGAATCCTTTTTCTTGGACAGTTTGCAGCCTGTGAGTGCTCCTGAGCAGAGAGGCAGAGCCACCTGTACAGAGGATAGCACTGAAGGCTGATGAGCATGGCCAGGCAGCACTGATATAAGCACACTCTTAGCTAAACACATAGAGTTGCTGGTCAGATTTACCTGCCTTCATGGCTGGCTCTAGGCAGAGCCCATCATCTCTGAATCTTGGAGCTCAAGGACTGAACAGGAATGTAGTAGACTGAGGGCTGGTGCTCTTAGGTGCAAATGGTTCATTATGGCCTTTTTCAGACTGTGCTGATGAGAGGAATCATTCTTCATTGATGAGAAATCCTGCATTTTCTTCTCTGGGAGAGCACAGCTTTGTTCCCTTCCCCCATTTAATAATGCACAATTTATCAGGCTAAATTGGTGAGCCTGGTAGCAAGTGATTCAAATCAACTTCAGTGGCTATGAGCAATCACATGTACTTGAAGAAACCCACTTATACCACTTTCAGTAAAACCTGAGGAAAGCTGGCTATGAATGCACTACCATATCCTATTAAATGCTCAAGAAAACCCATTTAAATGAACCTCTAATGGCTGATTGAGACTTTTATAATGAAATTCCATAAAAAGTCAGCTCCTTCCTTCAGGCTGGGCAGGCCAAGTGCCTCCAAGGCTCTCTTGTTAGCTGTGGGTAGGAAAAACAAATGGATGGAAGTACAACTGTGCTGTGGGCACAGAAAGGAGGGAAGGCTCCCAGCTTTTGCAGGGTTGACACTCTGAGCCTCACCAAGAAGGGCACAAGGTACTAAGTCTCACCTGTGCCTACTGATACTATAAGAAACAATTTGTCAGACTGTGACCACTGAAGAGCTGCTCAGACCTTCCCTCTACACAAAGCACAAACTGCCTCCAATCTACAAACCCCAATATTTCTCTGTTGGAAGGAACGTGATTTCTACGTCTCCCCATGTCTTAAGTTTGCCCAGCATTTTAAGCCTGCCCGAAACTGGAGAGGTTGCATAGGCTGAGGGTATGGAAGGAGAGGGGAAGACAGTCCCTGCCTACCCCTATGTTCTGCTCCTTCCTGTCTTTGGAGCATCCAGCAGGGATGGTCAGCAGGGAGCTGCTGTGCCCCATAGCCTATCTTAGCATGCAGCAGACTCCCACACTCAGCAAAACAGGAAATAAGTGGCCACAAACCTTTCAAAAGTATTTACATGCCAACTACCCACCTCCCCTTCAGGGCAAGAGGACCCTAAAGGGGAAACACCCCTTTGTTCTAAGAAGAAGAGCTACTGTTCCCTCTTCATCCCTACAGACCCATCAGGATTCTGATGCCTCCCAGGTGCCCCTGTTCTGGCCAGACTGGCCCTCACCAGCACCTGGGGGGTTTGGTTTGCCAGGCACTGTGCCTGTGGGCAGCTGGCAGCAGGATCTGGAAAGCCTGGGCTGCAGCATGAGCCTCCTCCAGAGCTTGGCCTTCCCGAGCTCTCCCTGGGCAGCAGCCACCAGCCCTGGTGTTCCCGAGGACTTGCATCACCCCGCTGGAGATGTGGGTGGTCATCAGAACAGGGATGGGGCATGCTGGGGCCCTCGAGCTGGAAAGGCCATGGGTGCCTCTGGAAAATGGGGACTGTCCTTCCATTGCTGCTTTTGTAGTAGCAACTGCTGTGCCGAGATAAAAGCTTTTGTTTGCCTTTTCTCTTCTACATTCCTAATCTCCCTCTGTGCTGGTCTCCCCTATAGTCCATCAAGTACTTTTAATCTCTAATTGCATATGACTGATGAGCCTGAACTCCATACACAGCGTTGCCAAGAACCACTTTTTCGGAGCCTGCTTTAGCTCTTTAGGCCAGTCATAACACACTGCAGGACCATTAAGAGTTTATAGTTTGTATACATAACACCCTGGGAGTACCAAAGGGTGGTTTATCCAAACAGAAAAGAATTGAGATGAATGAATGCAGAAATGACTTTTGGCCAGGAAATACTTTAATTTTAATTAGGGGGGAAGGGGGCGAGGGAGGAATGAAGAGGCTTTCTTCTCTCACAAAAGACAAGACTAATGAGTTTACAGCTGCAGGCGCTGACCTTGGAGCATCCCATATAATGCTAGTGCTGAAATGTTTGGATGTGATGTTAGACCCGATAACCTTGCTTCTAAAAGGAAGAAATAAAGGGAAATGGCTGAATGGGGAGGGATTAATTTCGTGGGGATGTACGGACATATTTATTTATTTTTTCCCCCTCTTGCATTCCCGTTCAACTGCCTTTGGCGACACAGCCGTTCACCCAGCTGCTGAGCTTCATATGGGCCTCATCTCTTCTGCAGGAAAAATAAGTCTCTTATGGCAATTTTCCCCATTTTTAGGACTGTCCCTCATCCCAGAGCCCATCTCGCCAGCCCCCACCTCTCTGGAGCCCATGGCTGGAGTGAGAAGGGGGTGCCAGAGCCTGAGGGAACCCCACACTTGGCAACCCGTGCACAAGGGAAGGTGCAGCTGGGGCTTCTGATGCAATGGCTTGAGAAAGGCTGAAAGCCTGAGACTATCCTTGTGCAAGGATGTTGTCACCTGCTTCACCTGGTCACTGCTTGGTGGCATTGGAGCCTGTGCCTGCAGTGCTGGGCTCACGGCTGTCTCCAGCCCAGGAGGCTCCTGCTCCTGCCCTGGCAGTGTCACAGCTCTGGTGCCCTGTCCCTGAGAGCAGCAGGAGCAGAGCCACTGCCCCTGGGCTGAGCTGACACCAGCTGACTGTGGAGTGTGTACCAGGGCAGCAGGGATGTGTCCCTGGGCCTGCCAGGCTCTCCCTCCTGCCTGGGGACACAGCTGCAGGGGTGATCAGGCCTGATCTTCCACCTCTATCCCCTGACAAAGGGCGTGGCTCTTCCAAAACTGCACAGCTGCTGCTCCCACCTCCCTGCCCAGCCTGCTCCTTCTGGGATGGGGACCTTGGCTGTACTCTTCCTGGAGCTTCCAGACATCCTGGCATCTCCTTCTTCCTCTGGAGCTCTTTCCATGACCCTGTGAAGCATCATCTGGCCCTGTGGATCCTCCCATGGGTGCTGCCGTGCTAGAGCCAGAGCGATTATTAAACTCTGAGTGTGAAGCTGCTGTGAGCTGCTGTGGCTGTGGAGCCAGCTTGGCCTCCAGGGAACCAACAGCCCCTGCCCTGTGAGCTGGCAGCCAGACGGGCTGGAACAATAGTGCAAGTTAACGGAGCAAAACAACCATTGGTGTTTCCTATTAAAAGTATTTTTATGATGTTGATTATCATTAGTATTATATAGGGGCTGTAATTTTCTCCCGACTCACTCCAACATCTCACAAAATAAACAGTTGCTGTATTATCCCCTTGTAAATGAGACCACAGGATTGTAAACTTTAATTTGTTACTTTTGGCTGCTCTCAGGTTTGGCAGACAATTAAACCAATTCATTAGTTCACAGAGGCACATTTTTGGCCATGTCTGGCTGCGTGAAGTCATCCAGTGAACACATTGGAGGCAGGGTGTGGAAAAACCATACTGTGCCTTTGCCACAAGATCTGTCAGTAATGGTCCAAACAGGCCACTGTGGTCTTTGGAGACCAAGGTGGGAGAGGGTCTTCCTGCTCCTGTGGCTCTGCTGTGCCCTGGGCACAGGCCATTGGCAGCCCAGTGCCCCAGTGTGCTGGCCAGGGAAGTGGCATTGATTCTGCATCTGACAGCAAAATAGCTGTGTCGTGCCTGAGGCTTAACCTTTAAATTCTGCAGAGCTGGACTAGTGAAACTCCATAGGACGTGGCAAAAAACGCTGAGTTCTTGGAAAGGCTAATCTGGCCGTGTGTGACCTCCAGGGCCAGCCCCAGCAGCTGAATTAATTCCTTCAATAGCTGGGCTGCTTTGAATCCCTGCTTTCCCAGCTGCACACACATGGTTAACCTGCAGAGCCCCATGACAGCAGAGCACAGCTTTTAGCCTTTTCAGAGCCACCAGTGGTATGTGCTGGGAGTTAAGGTGGGTTTCTTTTAAATGCCAGCTGTAACAGTGTGTTTTATGGTACTACCACCTCCCCTGTCCAGAGTGGCTTAGTGCAAATCACCTCTCAGATGAGCTTCCCTTGTCAGACATTTTTCACTCTCTAGTTTCTTAGATGTCCATTAACAAACGAAAAATCCTGAACCATCTTAGTTTTGAAAAAAGCCCCATAAAATTAATCCCTTTTCCTTTGTTCCCTCCACAGGAGGAGGCTTTTTTACAGCATTCAAAAAAGAAGGAGAGAGTTTTGAATAATGAAACCTAAAAGCTTCCTCAAACTAGTTCCTCACCATTGTGTTTTTCACTGGCCAGCACTTCCTTTGAATTTGGATTTGCAGAGTTCTTCTGCTTTGCAATTTCCTCGGAGTGATCCCACTACCACCAGCCTGTCTGAGGAACATCACTGGGCTCTGGCCCTCCATCAGCTGGAAATGCTGGAGAGAAGAGGAGGCTGTGGAAGGGAACGGAGCATTTTTGAAAAGCTGGTCACTTCCTTCACTGTCTTGACTGGTTTTTCCTTTTCCTGAAATAATCGCATAGACAAAAGTGTATTTGATAAAACAGTGAGCAAATGCTGCAGAAGAACTAATTATGACTTCGTATACGACAGCAACTCCTCTGGAAAGGAGCTGCAGAAACCTGCCAGCCCCACTCAGCCACAGGGGGTTTCTTCCAGGGCTTCTCCTGCTGCTGGTGTGTGACCAAGGCCGGTGTGGGTGTGAACTGGGCCCCATCTCCTTTGGGTGTCAAACACATCCTCTGCTCCTCAAACTGCTCTAGTGGAAGAGGAAGGGCTTCACCCTGCTGCGGGCAGCTGCACTTCGCTGTGTGAATTCCAATCAGGAGCTGGAGGAGGAGGAGGAGGATGATGATGAAGCTGGCTGGGTTTTGAGTCAAAAAATAAGCCCTGTATTTTTCTCCTTTCAGCTATTTATCAAGGCTCAGTGCAAAGGGCCTGACACCCGGCCAGCACAGCCCGGCTGCTGTGATGTGTGTGACACACGAGCCGCGGAGCCGGTAATGAGGGACCTTCTGCTGAACGGCCAATTGAGCAGCCGGTGCCTCGAACAGCTTCATCTCCCAGGGACGGCGGGTGGATCTCTATTTTGACACATCCTCGCTGAATGAGGAAGAGAACAAGCACAAAATGGCTGATGATAAATGCAGCAATTAGGGAAGCTTAATGGAGCAGAAGGTTTTTTGTGAGAAGACAAAGAAATTGCCGTGCCGACACCTGCAAGGAGGTCCCAGCCGCTGTGCGGGGAGCCTCCAGCTGTGCTGCAGCAGCAGGGGCTGGGATGAGGGGAGCCGACCTTTTTACTTCACACACTCATCCCTCAAAGGCTTTGGAAAAATATTTTCCAAGTTAAACTTCAAAACATCATTTGATTTTTCTTTTCTCCATTATGTTCAGAAATGGGAGCCTGTAATTTAGGCCTGGTGTAGCCTTCCCCCACTCCTTGCTTTTTATTCAGTTTCACATAATACAGTGCTCTATTAGGAAAGGCATTTTCCTTTCTTGGTGCTGTGAAAGAGCTGTGGCCTCAGCAGGGGATGTCATCTTGCTGGACACAAGTGGACAAGAAGCAGATCCCCTGGACAATGCTGCTCACCCACAGTGATGCCCGGTTTGGGGCTGAGCCCATGACCTGCCCTCCTCTCTCCAAAGCACCATGTTTCTGAGCTAAGCCCCAGGCTACCAGCTCGCAAAGATTTGAGCAAAAGTGCTAAATTTGTTTGCCCAAGCCCCATTTCTCTTTATTTCCTAGGGCTGGACTCTCCCCAAAGCCAACTGCCTGTGCCAAGGGGCACCAAGAAGCACTGGTGAGAGCTCTGCAAGGGGTGTTGGCATAGGGACACCCAGGTTTTGGTACGGGCAATGCCATTTTGGCCTCTAACAAGACCATTACCAAAATCCCCCAACACTACAACACAATTACTTCCTTAAGACTTTGGCAAAAAGGAATTTCCTGAGGGAGGTAAGAGAAGGGTTTCCTTTTTTTTTATTTTTGCTTGGCACAAGCCAAGTAAAACACAAATCTTGTTTTCCCCTCTGTTGACAGTTTCTCGGCTCTAGCCTGAGCTGCACACCACTGATCTACCTCTGCTCTCATTCTGGCACTTGCAGGGCTGCCCAAAGCACAGCTGGTGTGTCTCGCTCTTCCTTAAGCTCTCAGGATATTGCATTCCTGACTAGTTGGCTTCTTATGCTTTCCCTCCTTTGGGCCTGGGTGGTGCTGGCGTTGCAGACCTGACAGTGGAAGCTCAGCCTACTGCCGAGTCCTTGGGCTCCCCTGCATCAACCCTCTGTTTGTTTAACTCCAGGTCACCAAGAGCTAACTACATATTTATAGTATCTATATAAGCTGGAAAGGACAATTCCCATATGCTTATTTTAGGCAATAAGGCTGGCTTTTTAGAGAAGCACTAGATCTTTTTGTCAAGGAACAGTTAATGTTTTTGACAAGTGACGTGAGGATTTGTTACAGCTTTACAGATTGGCTTTTTGCCCTCACTCCCTGATATCCTGGTTGTCTATTTTATTGACTGGGCCAAGAGTGACCCCCATTAACTGAAGCTGGTGCACACATCTTCCACAAAGCCCCAGTGGGCGTGTGGCGTTTTGGAGGTAATGTAAATGCAACCACTGGTCTCCCTCCTCTGGCTTCCCGAGTATCTTTATAAACACAGGTTGCCTGAGGCAAGAAATGAACCTTCCAAATCCTATCTTCTTCCTTCCATCCACTGTTATTTGTTTGCTAAATTCCACCCTTTTTTGGTGTCTGAGGGAAGTCTTTGGGGAGACAGCCAAAAGCAGAATAAAAATGGTGAAAACGGCACAGAATGAAAACTGAACAGTGGTAGAGATGCATAAGACCCAGGAAGTCCTTCTGTACTAGCTCTTTTAGCAGAAGGCAGCTCAGCTGGGGTGGCTTAAAGGAATAAGGCTGAATTAATTAGTTTCTCTGTTTAGGTAATAATACCATTAATCATGATGAACCATTTTTTGAGAAGGCTGATACTCAACACTGCGTAATTCCACAGGAATCCCACTGTAGTGCAGCATTATTGATGGGTCATCCTCCGAAGGTGTGAGAGCAATGCCTCCTAATACAGTAAATGGCAAACCAATGATTTTCTTTTAATATTCAGACCACCACAACATCAGTCATGATGAATTCTTCTGGCACCAGGGTGGCTGCAATAAGCAATCCTTCAGGAATGCCAGGGGAGCATGGCATTGATTTAATGCTCACTTTTTAAGTCATACACAGACCAAATGCTTCCAAAGGGTATGGCCCATTTTTGCATTTTTTTCTGAAGTTTGCAGTAACAACCTCCTTGCTGTCACGTACCTGCATTAGGAACATGCAGCAATGGAGCCTAACACAGGTTAAAGGGGCTCATTTATGCAGGTCCATGTCAGAGCTGATGTCAAACAAGATCCCATGTTGGACACTGGCACCAGGACAATTACAATCCCCCCGAGCCAGCATTATGAATCTTTATGCTGAGTCCAACACGCTTTTCACATCCACCATGTGTTCTATGTTCCTCCAATATCAGCTGGGAGAGCAGGTGCTGATTTTTAATGCCTATTTTGTTTTAAGCCTCCTTTCATCAGATTAAGGACCCTGCTATTTTATTTCATTTTATTTTTTCATGCTCAGTAATTCAGTCACACGCAAGCTTAAATGCAGACGCTCCAACACGCTGTTAAAGCACCGTCACCCACCGCTGGCGGAACGCGAGGGGTTGGGGGCACGGCTCCATCTCCCTGCAAATGGCTCGGCCCAGGGGAAAGGCTGGGAAGCAAATGGGAAATGGAGAGCAGCGCTGGAGGCTATGACCTTCCCGTGGTGACGCCGGCAGCAGGGTCTGAGCTGCTGCTCACCGGCCGGGCTTCCTTTGCTGTCCTTCCTTCCCCCGCAGGAGATGCTGGATCAGCCCCCGGGGCGCAGAGCCCGAGGAGCCCCCGGGCCGTGGGGTGGAGATGCTGCAGGGCTGCAGGCACTGCTCCACTCTCCTCCCCAGACCCCCCAAATCCCGACCTCCAAAGCGTGTCATGGGCCGTGTTCCCTCTGCTGGGAAGGATTCCCAGGCAGAGAGAAGCAAATCCCTGTCCCAGCACCAGCCCCTTCCGCCAGCTGCCTCCTCCCAGCCGTCAATAAACCATTAGCCTCGAGTCAACAGCGCTGGCTACGACACACAAACACTCCACTGCCTTTTTCATCCAAAATCAATGTTGTATTTATCTTCATTGATCTACAAGGAAACTGAATGTTTAAAATTACAGGGGGTGCAGGGGGGAGGATGGGGAAGGGTGGGGGGAAACAAGAGTTACAGAGCCAAGAAAATAGTAGCGGATGGCTGAATTAACTAGAGAGAAAAAGCCCAGGATATATAAAACATGGACACTGAAAAATAAAATAAGGGAAGGGGGGATGGTACAGCAAGTAAAACATGGCAAAATTTACATATGGATGAAAAGTAAAATTGGAAATAAAAAATAAATCATGCCAAAAAGCAGTTCAAGGCAGAACCACACTGAAACAAACATTTGCTTATGGTCTTCATGTACTATAGATAATATATCAGAATTTCTTTTTTTTTTTA